>CM026571.1:32942085-33572891 GCA_015143295.1 Tetracentron sinense
TTGGTCAAGCAAGTCATGCAAGTATGATTAGTCACCAAGGTTCACTCTAACTCCTAGGTTGGTTTTGGGTTGCGGAGAAGTGGTATCAGGCTTAGGCTGTTATGGTCCTAGGTCCTTAGAATCTAATACACTGCTTGTAAGGCATATGTTGGAAACTTTCTTGGAAGGGGCAGTAAGTCGGAAGCAAATCAATTTCTAAGTGTAACAACTTTTAGTCCTTAGTCACAAACATGTTGCTTCAACTAAGTACAAGTCTAGAATGCCTAGAACCACCAAGGATAATATTATAATTCACCGATGGTTGTGATGCGATGTTATTAGTATGATACACTATACAATTGGGAAATTATTGTGAACTGGAATTGTGAATAAATTTGTGGTTTCAGTTAGAACTCATGTTGTGCTATTAGTTCTCAGGACGTTTAGTCCATGAGAGGTTGGCCACACGGGTGTGAACCACATACCAGAGCTTCACTTTTCTCGAGATGCAGATTTTGAGCAGCCGACCTCTCACAGGTCTAGGCTCTATTGACTGATACTCTCCCATACTGGTGTCTCGGCAGGCTATTCCATCCTCAGGTCATCACCTACTGGACAACCACCGCCCGCTCCGAGGTACATCGCCAGCTGGGTTGAGCATTCAGAGATTGAGGGCCTCCATCATTCTATTGGAGTGTGGACCCTCTTGTTGCGCGGCTTGGATCCTCCAAGTGGAGAGAGATTTACGGTTCCTCTTCTCTCATCTCGACAGAGTAAGAAGAAAGTACATGGGCCTGTTTTCTGCTAAGGGTGAAGCCCACCAGGTCCGCGACCCAACCCCCCTAGGAGTTAAGTGAACTTGGACGACAAATCATGAACTTCTGACCTTGCTTGTCACACTCCTGCAAAAAACCCCACTAGCCATATACAATAAGTATGATAATACGGACACTATAACAAAACACAGCGGAAGTCCTAAAAACCTCTCGTATATACATACATGAACCCAGTTTATACAAAAAGGAAACCAAAAGAAGTGCTGCAGCTGCCGAACTGGATATATTGAGAAGATCCTCCTCTCACTCACCTCCAGCTATTTTTTACCACTAGAATTCTACCACCACCGAATATAATAACCCTCTCCACTGAGGTTCATCACAGGGCTCCTCAACGTACTTCCCTCCTCAACCCCAATGGGCTCGGAGCACAAAACATACAATGGATCAACAAAAGGCAACGCTCAGCTTCATCACACCTGCCAACATAAGAAGTACTTCTGAGCATGGAATCCTCAGCGGGTACCAAAACACTAACCAACAGTCATAGCATAAAAAGTGGCAATAAATAGAGCAATTCTATATATGTTAAACGGGAATAATTCAGGTCATACAAGGAAGGAAAGCATTTATATCCTCAAGCTTTGCAGTTTCGTAAAAGCCGCTAAACCCTTGAAAACACCGTGCACTTGACTTGACTTAAAATATCTTTTCGTACTTGAAAAGCTGTCGTGTTTGGCTTGCTTGATCTGTCGAGCGGCCAGCGTGTATGCCATGCCATGCGTGGCCTGCTTGTGATCAGTAACTTGTGAGATTACACTGTGTAAGATGTACTGTGAGATGCGCTTGTGAGATGCCTTGCGTAGGAAGGGAGACCTTCTTTATGCAATGCACTTGAGAGGGAAGGGAGACCCTTCTTCATGATATGTATGTATGTACTTGCAAGGGAAGGGAGGCCCTTCTTAATGCTATGCACTTGTGAGTGGAGGGGAGACCCCGTGGATGTTTGTTCTTGTTTTCTTGTGAAAAGTGAGGTAAAACATATCGTAGGATATGTCCCACCTCTAAACCTCGTTCTTGAAATACGATAAATCATGTCATGCATGCCGTGCTCATGGAATTGTGTGCATACTTGCATTTGAATTTAAACATGACAATTGGGGGATTTCACAATGTTTAGCATATAGCAATTTTCAAAACAAATAAACATTCATCATTTTAGGAAAACCAGAACTCAGCTATCATAATCCCTAACAAGTTACATAAGTAATTTAGCATGCATTTTCTTGATTTATACTCATTTCAGTCACCTTGGCATTTCATCAAACATGGGTTGTGTACGTTATTCATTAAACCCTACATCAAGCTTTTCTAGGTGGGTTATGCTCACATCATACATGTTTGTTCATTATGGATACAATGCCCTCCCCATTTTATTCATCACATCACTTAGTTCGCACGGCAATCCAATCGCCAACACCCCCTCCATTCACACCATTCACCATTTCAACTCATCACCCATTTATAGATGGAAGAAAACAAAAGAATACAAGAATAAGGGATGAAAGAAAAGCTATAACTAAGAGGGTAGCAAAAAGTACCGACCTTGAAAAATGAGGGAAGGAACTCTCCTCCTAACGTGCGTGTAGATGCTGCCCTAGTTTGAAGAAATTGCTCCTCGTGTGCTTGAACCGGAATCTTGAAGCAATCCAAGCTTGAGGTGTTGTGGGTCTTGAAACCCTTTCGATTTCTCCCCAAACAAACCCTAGGTTTGGAAACCCTTCTCCTCTTCCTCTAACTCTCAAAATACTCTTAGTGTTATGAAGAACCCTCAAATGCTCGGGCAAGGCCTTTAAGGCATGGGTGAAACGCCCAAAAGATGAAAATACCCTTAATGAAATTTCTGCAAAATACGAAGACCGAGTGATCGGTGGTTATGACCGATCGATAGGTTGCCTACCGAGCGATCGGTGTGTTGACTGAGCTCTCAACCACAAATCAACACTCTGGAAAATTTCCCCATACAAATTTTTCGACCAGTCGATAGCCCTCCGATCGATCGGTTTTTGGACCGATCGATCGCTTCATGGACCGAGCGATTGGTTGCCTACAGGTCCAACTGTTTTTGGCCATATCTTTGACTCACTCTTCGGATTTCGACGATTCAACTTGCGTTGGGTTTGTACTTCGAAAAGGAACATTTCTGATGTTTCGAAATTTCTAATTTCTTCCTTATTTATTAATTGTACTACTTTAAAGGCAAATTGGCAACGAAAGTGCCATGTATTAAGCATGAAAAGTCCGGGGCTCTACATCCTCTCCCCCTTACAAAAGTTTCATCCTCGAAATTTAGACGACATGCATTACAGAATCAAAACAAAATTACAACCACATATACAAAACCTATCCAAAACTCATTCGAACAATTCGGATACTTCGCTGTGACTTCGGCTTCACCCTCCGATGTAGACTCTTCTCGAGCATGATGTTTGCCACTGCACGAGACCAATGGAATCGTTTTTTTTTGAACGACTTGATCTCTTTGATCCAATATATGAACCGGCTTCTCTACTAAAGTGAGATCCTCTCGAATTTCCACGGTTCCAAGTCTATGACATGCGAAGGATCCACAATGTACTTCCGAAGCATAGACACATGGAAAACGTTGTGAACCGTGGCCATGTGAGGTGGAAGGGCAACCCTGTAAGCAACCTCACCCCACTCGCAGTGATGATCTCAAATGGGCCACATATCGAGGACTAAGCTTGCCTCGCCTGCCAATGTCATATCCCCTTGCTAGGAGATACCTTCACAAAGACTTGATCCCCAACCTGGAATTTCAAGTCCCTGTGGCGTGTGTCCGCATAGCTATTTTGACGATCTTGAGCGGCTTTCAACCGATCCCAGATGATCTTGACTATCCCGTAGTTTGCCTCGATCAACTCCGGACCAAGTACTTTCCTTTCTCCTACCTCATCCCAGTAGAGAGGAGACCTGTAACTTCACCCATACAAAGCCTCGAATGGAGCCATTTTGATACTCGCCTGATAGCTGTGTTGTAGGCGAACTCTACTAAAGGCAAGTGCTCTTCCCAACTGCCTTTGAAATCCAGCATACAAGCCCGAAGCATGTCTTCTATAACTTGGTTCACCCTCTCTGTTTGTCCATCCGTTGTGGATGAAAGGTTGTGCTGAAATCAAGTCGGGAACCCATAGCTTCCTAAAAGCTTTTCAGAATCTTGACGTAAATCTTGGATCCCGATCTGACACAATACTGACTGGCACCCCGTGTAGCCTAACCACTTCCTTGATGTATAGCGCGGCCAATTGGCTAGAGTTGAAAGTAGTTCGGTAAGGCAAGAAATGAGTGGACTTTGTCAAACGGTCCCACCACAACCCATATCGCATCTGAGCCCCTTGCCGTCTTTAGCAAGCCAACTATGAAGTCCATGGAGATGTTCTCCCATTTCCACTCGAGAATAGGAAGAGACTGTAATAGACCGACGGGTCGCATGTGTTTCTGCTTTCATTTGTTGGCACACCAAGCACCGTGCCACATATTCCGCAACATCCCTCTTCATATTCCGCCACCAAAAGTGACTCTTGAGGTCTGTACATCTTTGTACCCCCAGGATGCACTGTGTACTTTGAACGGTGTGCTTCATCCATAATCTCCCTCCGAAGATCTGCGTTGGCTTGGGACACATAGCCTTCCCTTGAATGTGATAGCACCTCGGCTAGTGAGAGAGAAGTCCTCACTACCCTTGGCAACTTCCTTGTCCCGATAAGCCAACAATTCAGCATCCGTGGCTTGATATTCTTGGATCAAATCTATAATGTATGGCCGAACCGTGACATTTGCCAAGATAGGACTACGGACAGAGTCATTCACACTGATGTCCAGATTTGCCAATCTTCAAGTAGCTTCCATTCCTGCACCAACATGTATGCTAATAACCCCGGAGGTCTTCTACTCAAAGCATCAACCACTATATTTGCTTTACCCAAGTGGTATTGAATGGTACAAATCATAGTCTTTCAAAAATTTCATCCAACGCCATTGCCTTAGATTCAGCTCCTTTTGGAAAAAGAGATACTTGAGCTCTTGTGATCCGTGAACACATAGAACTCCACCCCATAAAGGTAATGACGCCAAATCTTAAGTGCAACATGACCGCAGCAAGCTCCAAGTCATGCGTGGGATAATTCTTCTCATGCTCCTTCAATTGCCTTGAGCATAGGCAATGAATTTCTGTGTTGCATGAGCACATACCCAAGTCCAACGTGTGAGGCACACTAAACACCCTCATACCCATAAGGTCCGGATGGCACAGTAAGGACAGGGGCTGTAGTAAGTAAGCCTCTTCTTCAGTTCCGTGAAACTGATCTCGCACTTATCGCTCCACACGAACTTCGCATTCTTCCTTGTCAAGTAAGTGAGTGGTGCTGCAAGGCTGGAGAAACCCTCCACAAATGTCCTGTAATAGCCTACTAACTCAAGGAAACTGCGTATCTCCGTGACACTCTTGGGCCTCGTCCAACTCATGACTTGCCTCTATCTTCTTCGGATCTACCGAAATGTCTTCCGTGGATACAACGGGCCTAGGAATGCCACCTTTTCCAACCAAAACTCACACTTGCTAAGTTTGGCGTACAGCTTGTGCTCTCTCAGCATTTCCAAAGCAAGAAGAAGGTCTCGCATATGATCTTCCCGTGTCTGGGAATACACCAAGATATCGTCGACAAACACGATCACGCATCGATGCAGGTATGGCCAGAACACCCGGTTCATTAAATCCATAAAGGCTGCCGGCGCATTTATGAGACCAAAAGGCATCACCAAGAACTCGTAGTGTCCGTATCGAGTCCAAAAAGTAGTTTTGGGAACATCTTCCGCCTTAATCTTCAACTGGTGATAACCCGACCGAAGATCTATCTTTGAGAAAAATCTCGCTCCTTTCAACTGATCGAACAAGTCATCAATTCTAGGCAATGGATACCTATTCTTTATAGTGAATTTGTTCAATTGCCGGTAATCAACGCATATCCGCATCGAGTTATCCTTCTTCTTAACAAATAACATCGGGGCACCCCACGGTGAGACACTTGGTCGAATGAAACCAAGACCTTGTAATTCCTCCAACGGAGTCTTCAACTCCTTGAGTTCAATAGGGGCCATTCTATACGGAGCCCTAAAAATAGGAGCTGTGCCTGGTGCAAGCTCGATCACAAACTCAATCTCCCTGTCTGGAGGCAACCCTGGCAACTCCTCTGGAAATACATCCAGGAATTCACTCACAACTGGAATAGTCGATGAGTCCTTTGCCTCGGGGTTAGCTAAGCTCAACGCCGCAAAACGAGCAATATCTCTACTTTTAACCCGCGAAAGTGGAATGATTTTCCTTCTATTGGCTTGAAGAGTACTATTTTCTCAAAGCAAGCTACATGCCCGTGATGTGCCGCTAACTAATCCATTCCTAATATCACGTCAAAGTCTTGGAATCCAAGAACTATTAGATCAACCGCCAACTCGTGGCTTCCCACTTGAACCACACTATTTCGACACACTTTGTTTGTCAACACTGTTTTGCCGAGAGGAGTCGAAATGGCTAACTCCGGTTCTAGCTGACTAGGCTCCACAGAAAAGCCTTCTGAAAAGCTCGGCGAGACAAACGAATGAATAGACCCGGTATCAATCAACACTCTAGCCAAACATTCGTTGACTAGTAGGGTTCCTGAAATTTCAACTAGTTATGTCAATCCATGCATCACATCATATGTATATAGGTAGATAGATATATAGCACGCCACATACGTACACAAGGAGTAAAGCATAACATGACAATTGCGGACAAAAGAATAACTCTAAACGCGTACCTTGCACCACATCATCAGATGCAAATGCATCACCCTCTGTCAAGGCAAAAACTTGCCCTTGGTTCACCTGGCGAGGCAGAGGTGTAGACCGGGTAGTCTGGGATGACGCCTAGTATGATCCTACTGGGCGTGCTGGGGGCTTAATCCCCTGAGACTGGCCTGGTGAATGCCGACTGGGGCAATCCCTGATCACATGGCCCTGGCGACCACAATGAAAACATCCACCCGATGCCCTTCGGCAATCTCCTGTCAGGTGCCTTTGGCTGCACGAAGTGCAGACCTCATATGTGTAAGTCGGAGGGGCTGGAGGTGGAGCATACCTCACCGTCTGAGGTGCAACTGGCCATGGAGCTGGAAGAGCCTGAGGTCGTGGTGCCTGAGGCACATACTACTGTGGAGCTAGAGGCACATAAGATGGCCTCATCGGTGGTGCTGGCCACGTGTACTGATAAGGGCCGGTATGAGCCCGCCTCTCTGAAGGTGCTGAACTACTGGCTTGGCCTCTCGCCAACTCCCTCTTCTTGGACACGGCCTCGGAATTCGCCACGACCAATAAGGCTTTGTCTACTACCTCAGGGTAGGTAGCATGTCTGAAAACCAAAACCTTCTCCATGATAACATCTTTGAGCCCTTGCTCAAATCTCCTCGCTTTCACTGCCTCGATAGCAACCATGTGAGTCGCGAAGCGTGATAGCTCCGAGAACGTAGCCTCATAAGCGGCCACAGTCATCGAACCTTGCTCTAGGTTGATGAACTCTCTTTCTTTCTTTTCCTGTGCTCCAATAGGAAAGTACTTCTTATAAAAAGTATCCTTGAACTCCTCCCAAGTCCAAGGTTGACCCTGCATAGTCAAATCTCGCGTCCTCAATGCGGACAACCACCAATGGTGGGCCTCGCCCTCTAGAATGAAAACTACCCATGCTACTCTATCTTCCTCTGTAGGCGAGAGGACCGCAAATGTAGAGCCCCGGACCTTTTCACATTTATGCATGACCCTTCGTAGCCATTTTTCCTTTAAAGTAATGCAATTAATAAATAAGGAAGAAATTTGAAATTCTGAAACGTCAGAAATGTTCGTTTTCGAAGTACGAACCCAACGCAAGTTGAATCGTCAAAATCGGACGAACGAGTCAAAAGTTATGGCCAAAACAGTTTGGACCTGCAGACCACCGATCGATCGGTCCATGGAGCGATCGATCGGTCCAAAACCGATCGCTCGGAGGCTATCAACTGGTCGAGATTTTTCTATGGGGAAATTTTCCAGAGAGTGAAATTTCAACCGATCGCTCGGTTATGAAACCGATCGATCGGTAGGCAACCGATCGATCGGTCATTAACACCGATCGCTCGGTCCTCGCGTTTTACAGAATTTTCACTAAGGGCATTTTCGACATTCGGGTGTTATACCCTTTCTTATATAGGATTACCCGAGCCTTTAGGGCTCATTCTCAACCCTTAGAGTCTTTTGAGAGATAGAGAGAAAGGAGAAGGTTTTCCTAAACCTAGGGTTTCCATTTTGAAGAGAAATCAAAGGGGTTTGAGACCCTAGACCATCCTCAAGCACGTTTTCCTTCAAGATCTCGGCTCAAGCTCGTGTGGAGCTCGTGTTCCAAGCTAGGGCAGCAACTCACGGTCGTTTTGGAAAGGGGGATTTCTTCCCCACTTGATCAAGGTCGGTACTTTTTACTACCCTCCTAGTTATAGCCTCTCATTTCCTTATTCCTTCTTGTTTTCCTTCATATATATATATATACATTATGAGATGGGTGGTATGTATGGTAAATGGAGATGGATGTTGGCGAATGGATGCCGTGTGGATGATGAAATGAATGAATGGGGAAGGGCATTGTACTAATAATAAACATACAAGTGTGATGTGAGTATAAACCGCCTAGAAAAGCATGTTGTAGGGTTAATGAATAATGAATGTACCATGTTTGATGAAATGCCAAGGTGAATAAAATGAATGATAAATTAAGAAAATGCATGTTTAAGGTTTATGAAAATTGCTAGGGTTATGATAGTGTGATTGTTCGCTTTCCCTAAATGATATCAATATTAAATTGCCCAAATCATTGATGTTATGTGTTACGAATTACTCAAATGCCATATTTAATTCCAAATGCAAGTATGCACACGACCTCACGAGCACGCATACATGACATGATTTTACCGAGGTTTTCAAGAATGGGATTTAGAGGTGGGGCATATCGTACGATATGTTTTACCTCGCTTTTGGCAAGGACAAGACAATCATGCATTTTCATAAGAAGGGTCTCCCTTCCCTCACAAGTGCATACATCACATAAGAAGGGCCTCCCTTCCCTCGCAAGTACATCTCACAAGAACATCTCACAAGTGAAAGGACATGACATGAGCATTTAGGAAGAAGGGTCTCCCTTCCCTCACAAGTAGTTTACTCTTCCAAGCATGATACAAGCAAGCATGACATGGCATGACAAGCATGGGCATTTAGGAAGAAGGGTCTCCCTTCCCTCACAAGTAGTTTACTTTCCAAGCAAGCATGACATGGCATGACACGCACGATACGATAAGATAAGACAAACATGACAAGTTTTCAAGCAAGGAAATGGTATTTTCAGTCAAGTCAAGTGCACGGTGTTTTCAAGGGTTTTATCGGCTTTTATGAATTCAAGCATGATTATATACTCCTTTACTTTATTGTCATGATATGAATTATTCCTGCTTTATATGCTTGAATTGTTTCCTGCTTTATATATGTGAAATGCTTCCTGCTTCCTATACTGCTATGGTTTTGCTATGACTATTGGTTAGTATTTAGTACCCGCTGAGTATTCCATGCTCAGCCGTACTTCTTATGTCGGCAGGTTCTGAGGGAGCTGCTGCTCCGTTTGATATCTGTGCTCCGAGCCCTTGGGTGGAGGAGGAGTACGTCGAGGAGCCTTTGGAGGAACCTCCCGTAGAGGGTTACCATTAGGTGGTTGTAGATTCTGAGTGAATAGCTGTGGGTGAGATGAGAGATATACTTTCATGTATTTTGGCGGGCCTGTCCGCACTTTCTTTTGGTTACTTTTGTATGACTTGGATTTGAGCATGTATATTCATAGAGGTTTGGTTAGACTTCCACTGTGTTTTATAGTTATGTTCCGCTATATTGTCTTCTATGGTATATGCTCTGTGGGTTTTGCAGGTTGGTTGTCAAGCAAGTCATGATTAGTCGTCCAAAGTTCACTCTAACTCCTAAGGTGGGTTTTGGGTCGCGACAGAAGTGGTATCAAAGCTTAGGCTTTAGGTCTCTAGGGTCACTTAGAATCTGATACCACGGCTTGACAAGAGCATATGTTAGGAAACAAGTTAGGAAGGAAGTGAGTCGGGAACGAGTCTGGTTCCAAGTTTAAGACTAAACTTTAGTCTTAGTCTACAATGGTTGCTTTAACCAAGTACGGGTCCTAGGTACGCTAGAACACTAAAGTATAAGTATAATGTGATGAATACTCTGATGACTTGATGTGATGTATATTAGTATTATACAACTAATACAAATTGAATTATTGTGAAGTGACATGGAAATAAACTGTGGTTTCGAGTGAGACTCATGTGGTGCTATTGTTCTCAGGACTTTAGTCATGAGGCGGGGCACACGGGGTCGTGGACCACACACCAGAGCTTCATCTTCTTCCAGAGATGAGGATGAGCAGCCGGACCTCTCCCAGGTCTTAGGCTCTATTGCTGAGACACTCGCCATCCTGGCGGCTCGGCAAACTATACCGGCATCAGCGGCACCTACTCCACCGCCCGCAGCTCCGGTACATCGTACGGCTGGAGTTGAGGCATTCAGGAGATTGAGGCCTCCATCCTTCCACGGGAGTGTGGACCCTCTTACTGCGGAGGCTTGGATCCTCCAGGTTGAGAAGATATTTGCGGTGCTCTCTCCTACAGAGGAAGAGAAAGTGGCATGGGCAGTTTTTATGCTAGAGGGCGAAGCCCACCATTGGTGGTTGTCCGCATTGAGGACACGGGACTTGACCATGCAAGGTCAACCGTGGACTTGGGAGGAGTTTAAGGACACGTTCTACAAGAAGTATTTTCCGATCGGTGCACGGGAAAAGAAAGAGAGAGAATTCATCAACCTTGAGCAAGGTTCGATGTCGGTGGCCGCTTATGAGGCCAAGTTCTCGGAGCTATCACGCTTCGCGACACATATGATTGCCACCGAGGCAATGAAGGCGAGGAGGTTTGAGCAAGGGCTCAAGGATGTCATCATGGAGAAAGTGTCGGTCTTCAGGCACACCACTTACGCCGAAGTAGTGGATAAAGCCTTGTTGGTTGAGACCAATTCAGAGACCGTGTCCAAGAAGAGAGAATTGGCGAGAGGCCAATCTAGTGGTTCGGTACCTTTAGAGAGGCGGGCCCGGACTGGTCCTTATCAGTATGCATGGCCAGCACCACAGATGAGGCCGACTTATGTGCCTCCAGCACCCCGGCAGTATGTACCCCAGGCACCTCGACCTCAGGCTCTTCCGGCCCCACGGCCAGTTACACCTCAGGCAGCGAGGTATACACCACCTCCGGTCCCTCCAGCCTACACATATGAGGTCTGCACTTCATGCGGCAAAAGGCATCCGGCAGGAGATTGCCGAAGAGCATCTGGTGGATGTTATCATTGCGGTCGCCAGGGCCACATGATCAGGGATTGCCCTAGCCGGCATTTACCAGGCCAGTCTCAGGGTAGTAGGCCCCCGACACGCCCAGCAGGATCATATCAGGCGTCATCTCAGACTACCCGGTCTACACCTCAGTCTCGCCAGGCGAACCAGGGGCGTGTATTTGCTTTGACAGAGGGTGATGCACTTGCATCTGATGATGTGGTGCAAGGTACGCGTTTGGAATTATTTTGTTATTCATGATTGATATGTTGCGTTTTATTCCTTGTGTACATACTTGGTATGATATATATATATACCTATGTGTATACTCTGTTGATGCATGGATTAACTCCACTAGTTAAAAATTTCAGGAACCCTACTAGTCAATGAGTATTTGGCTCGAGTATTGATTGATACCGGGTCTACTCATTCGTTTGTCTCGCCGAGTTTTTCAGAAGGTTTTTCTGCAGGGCCAAGTCAGCTAGAACCGGAGTTAGCCATTTCGACTCCTCTCGGCAAAACAGTATTGGCAGATAAAGTGTATAGAAATAGTGTGGTCCAAGTTGGAAGCCACGAATTGGCGGTTGATCTCATCGTCCTTGGATTCCAGGACTTCGATGTTATATTGGGAATGGATTGGTTAGCAGCACATCATGGGCATGTAGCTTGCTTTGAGAAAATGGTACTCTTCAAGCCAGTAGGAGGAAAACCATTCCACTTTCGCGGGTTGAAAAGCAGATCTATTGCTCGTTTTGCGGCATTGAGCTTAGCTAACCCCGAGGCAAAGGACTCATCAACTATTCCGGTTGTGAGTGAGTTCCTGGATGTATTTCCAGAGGAGTTGCCAGGATTGCCTCCAGACAGGGAGATTGAGTTTATGATCGAGCTTGCACCAGGCACAGCTCCTGTATTCAGAGCTCCATATAGAATGGCCCCTATTGAACTCAAGGAGTTAAAGACTCAGTTGGAGGAATTGCAAGGCCTTGGCTTCATTCGACCAAGTGTCTCACCATGGGGTGCCCCAGTGTTGTTTGTTAAGAAGAAAGATGGCTCGATGCGGATGTGTGTCGATTACCGGCAATTGAACAAAGTCACTATAAAGAATAGGTATCCCTTGCCTAGGATTGATGACTTGTTCGATCAGTTGAAGGGAGCGAGATTTTTCTCAAAGATAGATCTTCGATCAGGCTATCACCAGTTAAAGATTAAGGCGGAAGATGTTCCCAAAACTGCTTTCAGGACTCGGTATGGACACTACGAGTTCTTGGTGATGCCTTTTGGACTCACGAACGCGCCGGCAGCCTTTATGGATTTGATGAACCGGGTGTTCAGACCATACCTAGATCGGTGCGTGATTGTATTTGTTGATGACATTTTGGTCTATTCCCAGAACCGGGAAGATCACATACGCGACCTTCGCCTTGCATTGGAAATGTTAAGAGAGCACAAGCTATACGCCAAAATTAGCAAGTGTGAGTTTTGGTTGGAAGAGGTGGCATTCCTAGGCCACGTTGTTTCTGCGGAAGGCATCTCTGTTGATCCGAAGAAGATAGAAGCTGTTATGAGTTGGGCGAGGCCCAAGAGTGTTACTGAGATACGCAGCTTTCTTGGGCTGGCAGGCTACTACAGGAGATTTGTAGAGGGTTTCTCTGGCCTTGCAGCACCGCTTACTCACCTGACAAGGAAGAATGCGAAGTTTGTTTGGAGCGACAAGTGTGAGATCAGTTTCACGGAACTGAAGAAGAGGCTTACTACAGCTCCTGTCCTTACAGTACCATCTGGACCTCTTGGGTATGAGGTGTACAGTGATGCCTCACACGTTGGACTTGGATGTGTGCTTATGCAACACAAGAAAGTCATTGCCTATGCATCAAGGCAGTTGAAGGAGCATGAAAAGAACTATCCTACGCACGACTTGGAGCTTGCGGCAGTCGTGTTTGCACTTAAGATTTGGCGTCATTACCTTTATGGGGTGGAGTTCTATGTGTTCACTGATCACAAGAGTCTCAAGTATCTCTTTTCCCAAAAGGAGTTGAATCTAAGGCAAAGGCGTTGGATGGAATTTCTGAAGGACTATGATTGTACCATTCAATACCACCCGGGTAAAGCAAATGTAGTGGCTGATGCTTTGAGTAGAAGACCTCCGGGGTTATTAGCATGCATGTTAGTGCAGGAATGGAAGCTACTTGAAGACTTGGCAAATCTGGACATTAGTGTGAATGACTCTGTCCGTAGTCCTATCTTGGCAAATGTCACGGTTCGGCCATACATTATAGATTTGATCCAAGAATACCAAGCCACGGATGCTGAATTGTTGGCTTATCGGGACAAGGAAGTTGCTAAAGGTAGTGAGGACTTCTCTCTCACTAGCCGAGGTGCTATCACATTCAAGGGAAGGCTGTGTGTTCCTGCCAATGCAAATCTTCGGAGGGAGATTATGGATGAAGCCCACCGGGCAAAGTACACTGTGCATCCAGGGGGTACGAAGATGTACCGGAACCTCAAGAGTCACTTTTGGTGGCGGAATATGAAGAGGGAAGTTGCGGAATATGTAGCACGGTGCTTGGTATGCCAACAGGTGAAAGCAGAACACATGCGGCCCGCAGGTCTATTACAGTCCCTTCCGATTCCCGAGTGGAAATGGGAGAACATATCCATGGATTTCATAGTTGGCTTGCCAAAGACGGCAAGGGGTTCAGATGCGATATGGGTAGTAGTGGATCGTTTGACGAAGTCCGCTCACTTCTTGCCTTACCGAACTACTTTCAACTCTAGTCAGTTAGCTGCTTTGTACATCAAGGAAGTGGTGAGGTTGCACGGAGTGCCTGTCAGTATTGTGTCGGATCGGGATCCAAGATTCACTTCACGATTCTGGAAAAGCTTTCAGGAAGCTATGGGTTCCCGACTCGATTTCAGCACCGCTTTTCATCCACAGACGGATGGACAAACCGAGAGAGTGAACCAAGTCATTGAAGACATGCTTCGGGCTTGTATGATGGATTTCAGAGGCAGTTGGGAAGAGCACTTGCCTTTGGTTGAATTCGCCTACAATAACAGCTATCAGGCAAGTATCCAAATGGCACCATTTGAGGCCTTGTATGGGCGAAGTTGTAGGTCTCCTCTCTATTGGGATGAGGTAGGAGAAAGGAAATTACTTGGTCCAGAATTGATTGAACAAACTGCAAACACAGTTAAGATCATTCGGGATCGATTGAAAGCCGCTCAAGATCGCCAGAAAAGTTATGCGGACACGCGCCGTAGGGACTTGGAATTTCAAGTAGGGGATCAAGTTTTTGTGAAAGTATCTCCTAGCAAAGGGATCATGAGATTTGGCAAGCGAGGCAAGCTCAGTCCTCGCTATGTTGGACCGTTTGAGATTATCACGCGGGTTGGTGAAGTTGCTTATCGAGTAGCTCTCCCACCTCACATGGCCGCGGTTCACAACGTTTTCCACGTGTCTATACTTCGGAAGTACATTGCGGACCCTTCGCATGTACTAGAATTGGAACCGTTGGAAATTCGAGAAGATCTCACGTTGGTTGAGAAGCCGATTCACATATTGGATCGAAGAGACCAAGTGCTTCGCAACAAGACTATCCATTTGGTCCTAGTGCAATGGCAACACCATGCTCGGGAAGAAGCTACATGGGAGCGTGAAGCCGAAGTCAAAGCGAAGTAACCAGAAATATTTGAATGAGTTTTGTATAAGTTTGTATATGACTTGTAATTTTCTTGTTGATTTGTAATGCAAGTAGCGTCTAAATTTCGAGGACGAAATTTTTGTAAGGGGGGAAGGATGTAGAGCCCCGGACCTTTTCACATTTATGCATGACCCTTCGTAGCCATTTTTCCTTTAAAGTAATGCAATTAATAAATAAGGAAGAAATTTGAAATTCTGAAACGTCAGAAATGTTCGTTTTCGAAGTACGAACCCAACGCAAGTTGAATCGTCAAAATCGGACGAACGAGTCAAAAGTTATGGCCAAAACAGTTTGGACCTGCAGACCACCGATCGATCGGTCCATGGAGCGATCGATCGGTCCAAAACCGATCGCTCGGAGGCTATCAACTGGTCGAGATTTTTCTATGGGGAAATTTTCCAGAGAGTGAAATTTCAACCGATCGCTCGGTTATGAAACCGATCGATCGGTAGGCAACCGATCGATCGGTCATTAACACCGATCGCTCGGTCCTCGCGTTTTACAGAATTTTCACTAAGGGCATTTTCGACATTCGGGTGTTATACCCTTTCTTATATAGGATTACCCGAGCCTTTAGGGCTCATTCTCAACCCTTAGAGTCTTTTGAGAGATAGAGAGAAAGGAGAAGGTTTTCCTAAACCTAGGGTTTCCATTTTGAAGAGAAATCAAAGGGGTTTGAGACCCTAGACCATCCTCAAGCACGTTTTCCTTCAAGATCTCGGCTCAAGCTCGTGTGGAGCTCGTGTTCCAAGCTAGGGCAGCAACTCACGGTCGTTTTGGAAAGGGGGATTTCTTCCCCACTTGATCAAGGTCGGTACTTTTTACTACCCTCCTAGTTATAGCCTCTCATTTCCTTATTCCTTCTTGTTTTCCTTCATATATATATATATACATTATGAGATGGGTGGTATGTATGGTAAATGGAGATGGATGTTGGCGAATGGATGCCGTGTGGATGATGAAATGAATGAATGGGGAAGGGCATTGTACTAATAATAAACATACAAGTGTGATGTGAGTATAAACCGCCTAGAAAAGCATGTTGTAGGGTTAATGAATAATGAATGTACCATGTTTGATGAAATGCCAAGGTGAATAAAATGAATGATAAATTAAGAAAATGCATGTTTAAGGTTTATGAAAATTGCTAGGGTTATGATAGTGTGATTGTTCGCTTTCCCTAAATGATATCAATATTAAATTGCCCAAATCATTGATGTTATGTGTTACGAATTACTCAAATGCCATATTTAATTCCAAATGCAAGTATGCACACGACCTCACGAGCACGCATACATGACATGATTTTACCGAGGTTTTCAAGAATGGGATTTAGAGGTGGGGCATATCGTACGATATGTTTTACCTCGCTTTTGGCAAGGACAAGACAATCATGCATTTTCATAAGAAGGGTCTCCCTTCCCTCACAAGTGCATACATCACATAAGAAGGGCCTCCCTTCCCTCGCAAGTACATCTCACAAGAACATCTCACAAGTGAAAGGACATGACATGAGCATTTAGGAAGAAGGGTCTCCCTTCCCTCACAAGTAGTTTACTCTTCCAAGCATGATACAAGCAAGCATGACATGGCATGACAAGCATGGGCATTTAGGAAGAAGGGTCTCCCTTCCCTCACAAGTAGTTTACTTTCCAAGCAAGCATGACATGGCATGACACGCACGATACGATAAGATAAGACAAACATGACAAGTTTTCAAGCAAGGAAATGGTATTTTCAGTCAAGTCAAGTGCACGGTGTTTTCAAGGGTTTTATCGGCTTTTATGAATTCAAGCATGATTATATACTCCTTTACTTTATTGTCATGATATGAATTATTCCTGCTTTATATGCTTGAATTGTTTCCTGCTTTATATATGTGAAATGCTTCCTGCTTCCTATACTGCTATGGTTTTGCTATGACTATTGGTTAGTATTTAGTACCCGCTGAGTATTCCATGCTCAGCCGTACTTCTTATGTCGGCAGGTTCTGAGGGAGCTGCTGCTCCGTTTGATATCTGTGCTCCGAGCCCTTGGGTGGAGGAGGAGTACGTCGAGGAGCCTTTGGAGGAACCTCCCATAGAGGGTTACCATTAGGTGGTTGTAGATTCTGAGTGAATAGCTGTGGGTGAGATGAGAGATATACTTTCATGTATTTTGGCGGGCCTGTCCGCACTTTCTTTTGGTTACTTTTGTATGACTTGGATTTGAGCATGTATATTCATAGAGGTTTGGTTAGACTTCCACTGTGTTTTATAGTTATGTTCCGCTATATTGTCTTCTATGGTATATGCTCTGTGGGTTTTGCAGGTTGGTTGTCAAGCAAGTCATGATTAGTCGTCCAAAGTTCACTCTAACTCCTAAGGTGGGTTTTGGGTCGCGACAGCAAAGATCTTTTCCATCTGGAGGATCTACGCCTCTGCAGCAAGAGGGTCCACACTCCCATGGAATGGTGGAGGCCTCAATCTCTTGAATGCCTCAACCCCAGCTGTATGATGTACTGGAGCCATAGGCGGTGGAGTAGGTGCCGCCGAAGAAGGTAATAGTCTGCCGAGCCGCCAGGATGGCGAGTGTCTCAGCAATAGATCCTAAGACCTGAGAGAGGTCTGGTTGCTCATCCTCATCTCTAGAAGAAGATGAAGCTCTGGTGTGTGGTCTACGACCCCGTGTGCCACGCCTCATGACTAAAGCCCTGAGAATAATAGCACTACATAAGTCTCACTTGAAACTACGATTTATCACAATTCCATTTCACAATAATTCAAGTGGCAATATTCGTATAATATAATACTAATATACACCGCATTAGTCATCAGAGTATTTATGATATTATACTTTGGTGTTCTAGCGTTCCTAAGACTCGTACTTGGTTGAAACAACCATCTGACTAAGACTAAAGTTTAGTCTTTCACTTGGATCAAGACTCACTTCCGACTTACTTCCTTCCTAACTTGTTTCCTGACATATGCCCTTGTCAAGCCGTGGTATTAGATTCTAAGTGACCCTAGAGACCTAAAGCCTAAGCTCTGATACCACTTCTTGTCGAGACCCAAAACCCACCCTAGGAGTTAGAGTGAACTTTGGACGACTAATCATGACTTGCATGACTTGCTTGGCAAACCATCTTGCAAAAACCCACAGAGCATACACAATAGAGGACGATAATAGCAGAAACATATAACAAAACACAGCGGAAGTCTAACAAACCTCTACGTATATACATACATGAACCAAGTTTATACAAAAAGGAAACCAAAAGAAAGTGCGGACATGCCCGCCAAATACATGGATATATCTCTCTCAACTCACCCACAGCTATCCACTCAGAATCTACCACCACCTAATAATAACCCTCTCCCTGAGGTTCCTCCACCGGCTCCTCAACGTACTCTTCCTCGACCCAAGGGCTCGGAGCACAGACATCAAATGGAGCGACTGCTCCGCTATCACCTGTCGACATAAGAAGTACGTCTGAGCATGGAATACTCAGCGGGTACCAAACACTAACCAATAGTCATAGCATAAAAATGGCAATAAATAAATCAGGAGCAATTCATATATGTTAAACGGGAACAATTCATGTCATACAAGGAAGTAAAGCAATTTATAATCGTGCTTGCATTTCGTAAAAAGCCGATAAAACCCTTGAAAACACCGTGCACTTGACTTGACTTAAAATATCTTTTCGTACTTGAAAGCTTGTTGTGTTTGTCTTGCTTGATCTTGTCGAGTGTGTCATGCCTGTCATGCCATTCCATGCGTGCTTGCTTGTGATAATGTAACTTGTGAGATACACTTGTAAGATGTACTTGTGAGATGTGCTTGTGAGATGCCTTGAGAGGGAAGGGAGACCCTTCTTTATGCAATGCACTTGAGAGGGAAGGGAGACCCTTCTTCATGATATGTATGTATGTACTTGCGAGGGAAGGGAGGCCCTTCTTTATGCTATGCACTTGTGAGTCAGGAGAGACCCCTCGTGGAATGTTTGTTCTTGTTTTCTTGTGAAAAGCAAGATAAAACATATCGTAGGATATGTCCCACCTCTAAACCTCGTTCTTGAAAATACGATAAATAATGTCATGCATGCCGTGCTCATGGAATCGTATGTATACTTGCATTTGAATTTAAACATGACATTTGGGGGATTTCACAATGTTTAGCATATAGCAATTTCAAACAAATAAACATTCATCATATTTTAGGGAAAACTAGAACTCATGCTATCATAATCCCTAACAAGTTACATAAGTAATTTAGCATGCATTTTCTTGATTTATACTCATTTCATTCACCTTGGCATTTCATCAAACATGGGTTGTGTACGTTATTCATTAAACCACATCATGCTTTTGTAGGTGGGTTATGCTCACATCAAACATGTTTGTTCATTATGGATACAATGCCCTCCCCATTTCATTCATCACATCACTTCACACGGCATCCAATCGCCAACACCCCCCTCCATTCACACCATTCACCATTTCAACTCATCACCCATTTATAGATGGAAGAAAACAAAGAATACAAGAATAAGGGAAGAAAGAAAAGCTATAACTAGGAGGGTAGCCAAAAGTACCGACCTTGAAAAATGAGGGAAGGAACTCTCCTCCAAAACGTGCGTGTAGATGCTGCTCTAGTTTGAAGAAATTGCTCCTCGCGTGCTTGAACCGGAATCTTGAAGCAATCCAAGCTTGAGGTGATTATGGGTCTTGAAACCCCTTTGATTTCTCCCCAAAGCAAACCCTAGGTTTGGAAACCCTTCTCCTCTTCCTCTAACTCTCAAAATACTCTTAGTGTTATGAATGAACCCTCAAATGCTCGGGCAAGGCCTTTAAGGCATGGGTGAAACGTCCAAAAGACAAAAATACCCTTAATGAAAATTTCTGCAAAACACGAAGACCGAGTGATCGGTGGTTATACCGATCAATCGGTGTGTCTACCGAGCGATCGGTGTGTTGACCGAGCTCTCGACCAAAAATCAACTCTCTGGAAAATTTTCCCATACAAATTTTTCGACCAGTCGGTAGCCTCCGATCGATCGGTTTTGGACCGATCGATCGCTTCACGGACCGAGCGATCTGTTGCCTACAGGTCCAAACTGTTTTGGCCATATCTTTTGACTCGCTCTTCGGATTTTGACGATTCAACTTGCATTGGGTTCGTACTTCAAAAAGGAACATTTCTTACGTTTTAGAATTTCCAATTTCTTCCTTATTTATTAATTGTACTACTTTAAAGGAAAATTGGCTACGAAAGTGCCATGTATTAAGCATGAAAAGTCAAGGGCTCTACACACCATGGGTGGTTGTCCGCCTTGAGGACATGAGATTTGACCATGCAGGGTTAACCTTGGACTTGGGAGGTGTTCAAAAATACTTTTTATAAGAAGTACTTTCCTATTAGAGCACGGGAAAGAAAGAAAGAGAGTTCATCAACCTGGAGCAAGGTTTGATGACTGTGGCCGCTTATGAGGCTAAGTTCTCGGAGCTATCACGCTTCGCGACTCATATGGTTGCCACCGAGGCAATGAAGGTGAGAAGGTTTGAGCAAGGGACCAAGGATGTTATCATAGAGAAGGTTTCTGTTTTCAGACATGCTACCTATCCTGAGGTAGTAGACAAGGCCTTATTGGTCGAGGCCAATTCTGAAGAATTGTCTAAGAAGAGGGAGTTGGTGAGAGGCCAAGCTAGTAGTTCAGCACCTCTAGAGAGGCGGGCTCGTACCGGTCCTTATCAGTACACGTGGCCAGCATCACCTATGAGGCCATCTTATGCGCCTCCAATTCCACGGTCGTACGTGCCTCAGGCACCGCAACCTCAGGCTCTTCCAGCTCCACGGCCAGTGGCACCTCAGGTGGCGAGGTACACTTCACCTCTCCGACTTACACATATGAGGTCTACATTTCATGTAGATGAAGGCATCCGACAGGAGATTGCCGAAGAGCATCAGGTGGATGTTATCATTACGGTCGCAGGGCCATATGATCAGGGATTGCTCGAGTCGGCATTTGCCAGGCCAGTCTCAGGGGATTAGGCCCCCAGCACGCCTAGCAGGATCATACCAGGCGCCCTCTCAGCCTGCACGTTCTGCACCTCCACCTCGCCAGGTGAACCAGGGGCGAGCTTTTGCCTTGACAGAGGGTGATGCACTTGCATCTAACAATGTAGTGCAAGGTACGCAGTTGTGGTCTATTTAATTTTTCTTAAAATTTTTGTTATGCATTATTCGATTGTGTACGTATATGGCATGATTATATGTATATATATATACCGATATGTATATGTTGTTGATGCATGGATTGACTTAGCTAGCTAAAATTTCAGGAACCTTACTAGTCAATGAATGTTTCGCTTGAGTATTGATCGACACCGGGTCTACTCATTCATTCGTATCGCCGAGTTTCTCTCAAGACTTTTCCTCCGAGCCTAGCCAGTTGGAACCAGAGTTAGCCATTTCGACTCCTCTCGGCAAGACAGTATTGGCGGATAAAGTGTATAGAAACAGTGTGGTTCAAGTGGAAAGCCACGAGTTGGTGGTTGATCTAATCATCCTCGGATTTCAAGACTTCGATGTCATCTTGGGAATGGATTGGTTAGCAACACATCATGGGCATGTGGCTTGTTTTGAAAAGATGGTACTCTTCCGGCCAGTGGAAGGTAAGCCATTTCATTTTCGGGGGTTGAGAAGTAGAGATATTGCCCGTTTTACGGCTTTGAGCCTAGCGAACCCCGAGGCAAAGGACTCTTCGACTATTCCAGTTGTGAGTGAATTCCTGGATGTATTTCCAGAGGAGTTGCCAGGTTTACCTCCAGACAGGGAGATTGAGTTTGTGATCGAGCTTACACCAGGCACAGCTCCTATTTTCAGGGCTCCGAATAGAATGGCCCCTATTGAACTCAAGGAGTTGAAGACTCAGTTGGAGAAATTGCAAGGCCTTGGTTTCATTCGACCAAGTGTCTCACCGTGGGGTGCCCCGGTGTTATTTGTTAAAAAGAAGGATGGCTCGATGCGGATGTGCGTAGATTATAGGCAATTGAACAAAGTCACTATAAAGAATAGGTATCCATCGCCTAGAATTGATGACTTGTTCGATCAGTTGAAAGGAGCGAGATTTTTCTCGAAGATAGATCTTCGGTCGGGTTATCACCAGCTGAAGATCAAGGTGGAAGATGTCCCAAAAATAGCTTTCTGGACTCGGTATGGACACTACGAGTTCTTGGTGATGCCTTTTGGCCTCACGAACGTGCCGGCAGCTTTTATGGAGTTAATGAACCGGGTGTTCCAGCCATACCTGGATCGATGCATGATCGTGTTTGTTGACGATATCTTGGTGTATTCCTAGACACGGGAAGATCACATGCGAGACCTTCGTCTTGCTTTGGAAATGCTGAGTGAACACAAGCTATACGCCAAACTCAGTAAGTGTGAATTTTGGTCGGAAGAGGTGGCATTCCTAAGCCACGTTTCTGCGGAAGGCATTTCAGTAGATCCGAAGTAGATAGAGGCAGTCATGAGTTGGGAAAGGCCCAAGAGTGTCACAGAGATACGTAGTTTCCTTGGGTTGGCAGGCTACTACAGGAGATTCATAGAAGGTTTCTCCGGCCTTGCAGCACCGCTCACTTATTTGACAAGGAGGAATGCAAAGTTCGTGTAGAGCGATAAGTACGAGATCAGTTTCACGGAGCTGAAAAAGTGGCTTACCACGGCCCCCGTCCTTACAGTGCCATCCGGACATGGTGGTTATGAAGTGTACAGTGACGCCTCGCACGTTGGACTTAGGTGCGTGCTCATGCAACACAAGAAAGTCAATGCCTACTCATCCAGGTAATTGAAGGAGCATGAAAAGAATTATCTCACGCACGATTTGGAGCTTGCGGCGGTCGTGTTTGCACTCAAGATTTGACGCCATTACCTTTATGGGGTGGAGTTCTATGTGTTCACGGATCACAAGAGTTTCAAGTATCTCTTTTCTCAAAAGGAGCTGAATCTGAGGCAACGGCGTTGGATGGAATTTTTGAAAGACTATGAATGCACCTTCCAATACCACCCAGGCAAAGCAAACATTGTAGCAGACGCCTTGAGTAGAAGACCTCCAGGTTTATTAGCACACATGTTGGTGCAAGAATGGAAGCTATTGGAAGATTTGGAAAATCTGGACATCAGTGTGAATGATTTTGTCCGCAGTCCTGTTTTGGCAAATGTCACGGTCCGGCCGTACATTATAGATTTGATCCATGAATACCAAGCCACGGATGCTGAATTGTTGGATTTTTGGGACAAGGAAGTTTCCAAGGGTAGTGAGGATTTCTCTCTCACTAGTCGAGGTGCTATCAAATTCAAAGGAAGGCTTTGTGTTCCAGCCAATCCAGATCTTCGACGAGAGATTATGGATGAAGCCCACCGGGTAAAGTACACGGTGCATCCAGGGGGTACAAAGATGTACCAGAACCTCAAGAGTCACTTTTGTTGGTGGAATATGAAGAGGGATGTTGTGGAATATGTGGCACGGTGTTTAGTGTGCCAGCAGATGAAAGCAGAGCACATGCGGCCCGTAGCTCTACTGCAGTCTCTCCCTATTCCCGAGTGGAAATGGGAGCACATATCCATGGACGTCATTGTTGGCTTGCCAAAAAGGGCAAGGAACTCAGATGCGATATGGGTTGTGGTGGCCCGTTTGACAAAGTTCGTGCATTTCTTACCTTACCGGACCACGTTCAATTCTAGCCAGTTGGCCGCGCTATATATCAAGGAAGTTATTAGACTACACGGGGTGCCAGTTAGTATCGTATCAGATCGGGATCAGAGATTCATGTCCAGGTTCTGGAAGAGTTTTCAGGATGCTATGGGTTCCCGACTTGATTTCAGCACCGCCTTTCATCAATAGATGCATGGACAAACTGAGAGGGTAAACCAAGTCATAGAAGACATGTTTCGAGCTTGTATGTTGGATTTCAAGGGCAGTTGGGAAGAACACTTGCCTTTGGTTGAATTCGCCTATAACAATAGCTATCCGGCGAGCATCCAAATGGCTCCATTTGAGGCCTTATATGGCGAAGCTGCAGGTCTCCTCTCTACTGGGATGAGGTAGGAGAAAGAAAGGTATTAGGTCCAGAGTTGATCGAGAAAACTACGAGTGTAGTCAAGATCATCCGGGATCGGTTGAAAGCCGCTCAAGATCGTCAAAAGAGCTATACGGACACATGCCGCAGGGACTTGGAATTCCAGGTTGGGGATCAATTTTTTGTGAAGGTATCTCCTAGCAAAGGAGTTATGAGATTTGGCAGGCGAGGCAAGCTTAGTCCTCGATATGTTGGCCCGTTGGAGATCATCACGCGAGTTGGTGAGGTTGCTTACAGGGTAGCTCTTCCACCTCATATGGCCACGGTTCAGGATGTCTTCCATGTGTCTATGCTTTGGAAGTACATTGCGGATCCTTCATATGTCATAGACTTGGAGCCGTTGGAAATTCGAGAGGATCTCACTTTGGTTGAGAAGCCGATTCACATTTTGGACCAGAGAGATCAAGTCCTTCGCAGCAAAACAATTCTGTTGGTTCTCGTGTAGTGGCAACATCATGCTCAAGAAGAAGCTACATGGGAGCGTGAGGCCGAAGTCAAAGCAAAGTATCCCGAGTTGTTCGAATAGGCTTGTGCATATACCTTGTAAATTGTTTGAGTTTTGTAATGCATGTAATCGTCCAAATTTCAAGGATGAAATTTTTATAAGGGGGGAGGATGTAGAGCCCCGAAAATTTTTGTATATGCCTTGGGATGTGTGTCAAGGCATGGTGTCTTGTAATCTCAATTTCATGAAATGAACATTTGAAACTTTGATGGAATTGTGTCAAGAATGCTATAATTAATTAGATAAATTATTTAATAAAACCCATAAGCTTTAAAGGGGTCCTAGTCAAGTTTAGAAGATGTTAAAATAAAAGTAGAATGGGTCCAAATAGTAGGAATGGGTGAAAAATGGACCCAGTGTCAAAAACCTGCAGACCACCGATCGCTCGGTCCATTGTAGCGATCGATCGGTCTACAATCGATCGATCGGAGGCTATCGACTGGTGCACTTTTTTGTATGGGGAAATTTTCCAAAGAGCATGTTTTTGACCAGTCACTCGGTTGAGAACACCAATCGCTCGGTAGGCAACCGATTGATCGGTCATAACCACCAATCGCTCTGCCTTCGCGTTTTTGCATAATTTTCATTAAGGGTGTTTTCATCTTTTGGGAATTTCACTCATGCCTTAAAGGCTTTTCCTGAGCATTTGAGGGTTCATAAACCCTAAGTAGAGATTTGAGAGATAAGGAGAGAAGAGAAAGGGGTTTCCTAACCTAGGGTTTGTATTTTGGGAGAAATCAAAGGGTTTGAAGACCCTAGATCACTTCAAGCTCGTGTCTCCTCAAGTTCAAGGTTCAAGCTCGTGAGGACTACACTCTCTAAGCTAGGGCAGCAACTCACACATGTTTCGCAAGGGATTTCTCCCCTCATTTGTCAAGGTCAGTACCTTTTACTACCCTCCTAGTTCATACCTCTTTTCTTTTATTCTTCTTTATAGTTTCCCTAATATATGAACCTATTGGGATGTGAATGGAATGGTTGTGTGAGGATGGATTTGGGCGAATGGATGCCGTGTGAATGATGTGATGAATGAAATGGGGAGGGCATTGCATCCATAATGAACATACATGTGTGATGTGAGCATCAACCCACCTAGAAAAGCATGATGTAGGTTTAATAAATAATGAACACACCCCATGTTTGATGAAATGCCAAGGTGAATAAAATGAATTATAAATTAAGAAATGCATGCTTTATTAATTATGAAAATTGCTAGGGCCATGATAGTGCTTTCTTATTTTACCTAGATTGCATGAATATTGACTTGTTCAAATTATTGATGTTATATGTATTGTGAATTACCCAATTGTCATATTTAAATTCAAATGCAAGTATGTACACGATTCCACAAGCACGGCATGCATGACATGATTTACCGAGGTTTTTGAAGAGCAATAATTAGAGGTGGGACATATCCTACGATATGTTTTGCCTTGCTTTTGGCAAGAACAAGACAAGCATTCATAAAGAAGGGTTTTCCTTCCCTCGCATGAGCATTTAGGAAGAATGGTCTCCCTTCCCTGACAAGTAGTTTATTTTCCAAGTAAACAAGATACATGGCATGGCAAGCATAAGCATTTAGGAAGAAGGGTCTCCTTTCCTTCACAAGTAGTTTATTTTCCAGCAAGCAAGATACATGGCATGGCAAGCATGAGCATTTAGGAAGAAGGGTCTCCCTTCCCTCACAAGTAGTTTATTTTCCAAGCAAGCAAGATACATGGAATGGCAAGCGTGAGCATTTAGGAAGAAAGGTCTCCCTTCCCTCACAACTAGTATGAACACGTTTAATTTCCAAGCAAGCATGACATGGTATGACATGCATGACACGACATGATACGGTAAGACAAGACAGACAAGACAAGATTTCAAGCACGCAACAAGTATTTTAAGTCAAGTCAAGTGCACGACTAATTCAAGAGGTTTTATTGGCTTTTACGAAAATGAAAGCATGATTACAAAATGCTTTACTTTCCTGTTATGAGATTAACTGCTTCCTGCTTATATATATATATCATCGTTGCTGTACTATAACTGTTGGTTAGCATTTGGTACACACTGAGTATTCCATGCTCAGCCGTACTTCTTATATCGATAGGTGATAGCGGAGCGGCTGCTCCTTTTGATATCTGTGCTCCGAGCCCGTGGGTGGAGGAGGAGTATGTCGAGGAATCTGTGGAGGAACCTCAAGCTGAGGGCTACTATTAGGTTGTGGTAGATTCTGAGTGAATAGCTGTGGGTGAGCATGAGTGACTATAGTCATGTAATTTTGGCGGGCATGTCCACACTTTCTTTTGTGTATCTTTGTATCGAACTTGGATCACGTGTGTATATATACATAGAGGTTTTTGGTTAAGTCTTCCGCTGTGCTTTGTAGTTATGTTTCCTCTATTATGTCCTCTATTGTATATGTTCCAGGTCTTTTGCAGGTTATTTTTGGTCAAGCAAGTCATGCAAGTATGATTAGTCATCCAAAGGGTGGGTTTTGGGTCGCGACAGATGCAGCTGAGTCTGTAATTTTTAATTAAAATCCTAAAAAAAGTAGAGGAGTTCAATATCACTCAACAACTGAGCAAGGTCCCAATACAGATATCCATCTTGGGTCTTCTTTTCACTTCAAAGCACCACAGGAAGCAACTGCTCCAAGTATTCAGCAATGCCCATGTAACACTAGACATAACACCAGAGAAACTAGGGTAAATAGTAGGACAAATCCTCGAACCCTAGGTCATCTCCTTCACCGAAGAGGAGATACCGGATAGTGGCAGGGACCATACCCGGGCTTTGTACATTGCAGTATAGTTCATGGACCGAACGTTATCATCAATGCTCATCGACAATGGCTCCAGCCTGAATATCTGCACCTGAACCTCAGTCAAGTGAGAAAGAGACCCATGACTATCAGGGCCTTCGATAAGACCACCAGGTAAAACCTGGGTGACATCGATCTAACCATCGGGGTTGGACCTGCTTAATTCTCAACGAACTTTCAGGTTGTGAATGTTCTAGCCTCTTTCACTCTACTCCTAGGGAGGCCATGGATCCACGCAGCCGAAGCCATTCCCTCCTCTTTGCACCAAAGAATCAAGTTCATCCAAGATGATCGTTAAGTTGTCATTCCTTCTGAAGAGTTAGCAAGTTCCTTTGGGGATATCCAAGAGTTGGGGCAAAGCACTACCTTCATGACATTCCAGTTCGAGCAGGTTAGTTCTATCACCCAGGTAGAATAGTAAAGCAAGCAAGCAGTGCCAACATTTGTCAGAATGATGGCCAGAATGAACTACCAGCTCGGAAATGGTCTCAGTGCCAGGAATCAGGGCATGAAGAAGAGGTACACACCCCCTCGCTATACACCTCCCTATAGTTTAGGGTACAAGCTCAGATACGAGGATTACCTCTCTAAGCTGACTAAGAAGAGCTGACAGTCGGTGAAACCTGAGCCCTGACCACACATCTCTGTAACCTTCCTTGTGGAAATCTTCGAAACCTACCTAGAAACCTTTGCCGCACCCTTTGCCTTAACTCCCCAGCTCAAAGCCGAGTCTTCAGGGATTCCAGATCCAGAAGTGTTCAGTATGGCCCAAATGTTCGACGAGCTGACTGTCGAAGATGCTATTGAAGTAGAGTATCCAACAGGAGAGTAGGTCTGCACCCTCTCCAACGGCACTGAAGCATCCTCTAGTCACCAGCCATTGATCCATTGGTGGACTAAGGCTCTCACCATCGAGGCTAGCCGAGGCAAGCATAGTGTAGGACAGGTTGGTCCAAGACAGCAGTGATCCAGCATCACTCTTCTCCTTCATCTACCTCTCTTTTGCTCCCATTTGTAAAATCCAAAGTCAAGCCACTGTCGGCCTCTTTTTGTTTGAGTCTTTTTGTAACAAGTCATCATTTTGTCAATGAAAATCAGATTATTTTGACACAAAAATCATGTTTTCAAAAAAAACATTTCATATCAGCTGATGACGAAATCACACAGACTCTTCCCCTGGAAGGCTTAGTGTCCTGAAGCCAACAAAATCATCATCATCAAAGTATGCTAAACTGAAGCTAATTGATTTGCCAGAAAATTACCTCTGATAGAGCTACTCCTCAAACCCTCCTCGAACTCTCCAGAGTAGAGTATGACTCAGAACAGGAAGAGGAACCGCCTCAGGAAAGTCTGAACCTCCTTAAGGACAGCAAAGGACTCCTACAGTCAAACAGGGAAGACACTGAAACAATCAATCTGAGATCCACAGATAACCCCCGGCTAGTCAAGATCGACACAAGCATGAGCCAGCAATAGAGAGCAGATATGATCAATTTCCTAAGAAGCTACAGTGATGTCTTCGCTTGGTTATATGCAGACATACCTGGCTTAAACCCAGCATTAGTGGTACACAAAATGCCCCTGAACCCTGGTGTCAGACCAGTTAAGCAGAACATCGTACTGGTACCCTGAGACAGATGAGGCCTCGAATAGTCACAGAAGGTCAAGGAAGAAGTTGAAAAGTAGATTAGTACAGGCTTCCTGGCAGTTGCAACCTACCCTGAGTGGTTAGCCAACATCGTACTGGTACCCAAAAAGGATGACAAAGTCCGAATGTGTATTGACTACCAAAATCTGAACAGGGCGAGCACCAAGGATAACTTTCCTCTCCCGCACATCAACATTCTGGTCGACAATACTGCTAGGTAGGAGACTCTCTCATTTATGGATGATTTTTCCAGATACAACCAAATTAGGATGGCGGAGGAAGACGTGGAGAAAACCTTCTTTATCACACCTTGGGGTACATTCTGCTACAAGGTCATGCCCTTCAGACTCAAGAATGCAGGGGTCACCTACCAGAGGGCCATGACAGCCTTGTTCCATGACATGATCCATAAGTCCACTGAAATCTATGTGGATGATATGATCGTCAAGTCTCCTACTGTTGAGCAGCACCCAGAAGACTTGAAGAGACTCTGCAACAGACTCTGAGAGTACGGCCTGAGACTGAATCCAACCAAATGTGTCTTTGGAGCCTCATCAGGAAAACTCCTTGGCTTCATAGTAAGCAAGAGAGGCATTGAGATTGATCCAGCTAAAGCCAAAGCTATCATCGAAATGCCAGCACCCCAAATTGAAAAGGAGATCTGTGGTTTCCTAGGTAGAATTCTATACATCAGCAAATTCATTTCTCAGCTCACTCTAATATGCGAGCCGATCTTTAAGCTTCTCCAGAATAACACACCGACAGTCTGGACAACAAAATGCCAAGAAGCCTTTGACAGAATAAAGCAGTATCTTCTGAATCCTCCAGCCCTAGTGCCTCCTACACTGGGACGGCCACTGCTACTCTACATCTCGGTACAAGAGACCTCCCTGGGGTGCATCCTGGCACAACATGACGAGATAAGAAGAATAGAACAAGCCATCTACTCCATCAGTAAGCGTTTACTTAGCGAAAAAGTAAGCCGACTTCGTCAATTGATCAACTATCACCCAAACGGCACCGTGTCCACTCCTTGTTTTTGGTAACCCCACCACAAAATCCATTGTAATGTGCTCCCATTTTCACTCAGGGATAGGCAATGAATTTAATAATCCAGGTGGTTTCTGATGTTCTGCCTTGACTTGTTGACAAACAAGGCATCGATATATATACTCTGTAATTTCTCTCTTCATGCCATTCCACCAGTAATTATTCTTCATATCTTGATACATCTTCGTACTTCCAGGGTGCACCGTAAAACATGATTGATGAGCCTTATTGAGCAGTTCATTTTTCAACTCAGGGTTTCCAGGCACAGATTCATCCTTTGACTCGAAGTATTCCATCTTCAGATTCTTCAAAATCACCCTTTTTCCTTGAAGAATCTTATCTCTGATAACTTTGATCTCCTGATCTTCCAACTGTGCTTCTTGAATCTTTTGTAACAACACTGGCTTGGCCTGAATAGTAGCCAACTTGGCACTATTACCCTGGAATCCTAGACTCAGATTCCAACTCTTGAATTCTTCGATCATCTTCCATCGCTCTGCCCTCATATATGCTACAGATCCAACTGTCTTTCTACTCAGGGCATTAGCAACCACATTACCCTTACCAGGATGATACTGGATTACATAGTTATAATCTTTCAAGAATTCCATCCATCTACATTGTCGCATATTGAGTTCCTTTTGGGAGAATAGATACTTTAAACTCTTGTGATCACTATAGATCATCAACTTCTCTCCATAAAGATAATGCCTCCAAATTTTTAGTACGAACATTACTGTAGCTAACTCCAGGTCATGCGTGGGATAATTCCGTTCGTGAATCTTGAGTTGTCTCGAACCATAAGCAATGACCCTTTTGTTTTGCATTAAGACACAACCGAGTCCCTTACCAGAAGCATCACAATACACCTCAAATCCTCCAGATCCTGAGGGAGTTGCCAATACTGGAGCGGTTGTTAATCTCTTCTTTAATTCTTGAAAACTTCACTCCTGAGATGCCGTCCATTCGAACTTCACATCTTTCTTAGTCAATTCCATTAATGGAGCTGCGATCTTCGAGAAACCTTCTACAAATCTGCGGTAGTATTCAGCCAATCCCAGAAAACTTCGAACTTCAGTAAGAGTGGATGGCCTTGCCCAATCGGTTACCACCTGAATCTTGGAGGGATCAACAGATATTCCATTCCTTGACACAATATGCCCAAGGAAGGCTACCTCTTCCATCCAAAACTCGCACTTGGAGAACTTAGCATATAGCTGACTATCTCTTAATGTCTGTAGCGTAATCCTCAAGTGCTCAGCATGCTTCTCACGACTAGGTGAATACACCAAGATATCATCAATAAATACCACAATAAACTGATCCAAGTACGGCCTGAAAAGATGACTCATCAATTCTATAAAGGCCGCAGGCGCATTTGTCAGTCCAAAAGGCATCACCAGGAACTCGTAGTGACCATACCGAGTTCGGAATGCTGTCTTTCGAATATCTTCTTCTTTGACCCTCAATTGGTGATAGCCGGGCCGTAAATCAATCTTTGAAAACACTTGGGCGCCTTGCAACTGATCAAATAGATCATCAATCCTGGGGAGAGGATACTTATTCTTGATCGTCGCTTGATTCAGCAGACAATAGTCTATACATAGACGCAGACTCCCGTCTTTCTTTCAGACAAATAACACCGGTGCTCCCCACGGTGAAACACTAGGGCGGATCAAACCCTTATCTAAGAGGTCTTACAACTGAATCTTCAGTTCTTATAACTCAGCTGGAGCCATCCGATACAGTGTTTTAGATATCGAGTCTACACCGGTAGTAATATCGATTTCTCTAGTAGGAGGGAGTCCTGGTAATTCATCAGGAAACACATCTCGAAACTCTCTTACCACCAGGGTATTCCCTAAAGTGTCGTCTTCATCTTTATCGACCACCACTGTTGCTAAATACCCAATACACCCCTTATCTAGAAGGTGGCATGCTTTAATTGCTAATATTAGTTTGGGTGCTTGACTTCGGATAATCCCCTACATTTCGAACTCTGGGATGTCCGAAATTCGAAATATTAATTTCTTGGCATTACAATCTACCACTGCATAGTAATTAGCCAACCAATCCATCCCAAGGATAACATCATAATCCTTTAGGTCTAACACGATCAGATCTACTAACATCCGTACACTATTGATAAGTATGGGACAACTATCATAGACTATTTTTGTGCACAAAAATTTCCTTGATGGTGTAGATATAGACATCATGCTTTTGAGTGTATCAGGCTTGTAACTTATGTGTCTAGCAAAACGAGTTGAGATAAACGAATGTGTAGCACCAGTATCAATTAATGCATATGCAGGCTTTTGAAAAATTAGCAATTTACCTTCAATAACGCCTTCGGCCTGCTGAGCTTCCTCTTGTGTGATAGCGAAAACTCGAACTTTCCCGCTCTCCAGGGCTAGTGGCTTCGATTGAGGGCAGTCTCTCTTGAAGTGGCCAAGCTTTCCACACTGAAAACAACCTTGTCCTCTGTAATCCTTGGTTAAGTGAGCTTGCCCACACTTGGCACATTTTGGTCCAGATCCTCCTATAGATCCTTGGCCCTTCCCATCATCAAATTTTATTTTTCTAGCGAACCGATTGGTGTTCTTTTTGTCCCAGGGCTTCCTAGCTGGTCCTTTATTCTTCCCTAGAGTTGAGGGAAACATTTCCTCGTGCACTCGCTCCACTCAGAGCGCTCTGTCTAAAAGCTCAAAATACATAGTAAATCGTTGGGCTGCCAACTTTCCCTTAATTGGTGGCTTTAAACCTTCATCAAACTTTTCAACTCTCCACTGCTCATCCTCCACGAACTTCCCGGAAAATCTGGAGAGTTGGTTGAATCTTTGTTCATACTCACTCACGGTCATGTTTCCCTGAGTTAATTAAAGAAAATCTATCTCCTTCTTCTTCTTCATCATGGCAGAGAAATACCTCTCATAAAATAACTCTACAAACTTTGCCCAAGTCACGGGCCTCTGATTAGGTGGGATTGTTCGTTCCACTGTTGTCCACCAGTTCTCAGCCTCCCCTTCAAGCATGAATATAGCAAATTCCGACTGTGCGTTCTTGGGTAATGCCATAGCCCAGAAGATCTTTTCCAATCCCCTAATCCAGTTCTCCGCCTTCAGCGGATCTGTGGCCCCTCAGAAAGCTGACGATCCAAGTCTTTTGAATTTCTCAAGTCTTGTCGCATGCCCATGTTCTGGTATGGTAGCGATAGGATGACTACCATTGCCATTCCCATTTCCATTATTATTCTGGGTTTGCTGTTGTTGAATTAAATTAGCTAGAGCCGAGATGGCTTCAAAGGCTCCAGCCAAAGTATTCTCGGGCGTTCTCCGAGGTGGCATGGTTTTCCTATAATTATACCATAGTGAACGCTTTATAAATGTAATGAAATAAAAAGAAATGTACTCAAGAGTTCAATAGTCAAAAAGAAACATTTCATTCATTTCATTACTAAGATATACAAGGCAACACTGTTGAGTATAGTAGTACACCAGCGTATACAAAACATCTTGTAGCTGTACACATACAAAAAGTGATCTCAAGATGGAAAAACCGAGTAGGGCATCTATTATACTCCAAAATGCCAAAACGATATAGATGTACCACGCTCTTTCCCTATGATCCTATACTCCGTAAGTCCCAACCTCTATCGGTGAGACTGCTACACTATCCTCCTACAGTGCTTGGTCCTCTGTCTCAGGTCTAGCCTCTCTCAATACCCAATCAATCTCAGTCTTTCTCAGGGATTCGCGCATTGCTTGTGTGGTCAATCCCTTGTGGAGTGGTCGTACCGCCTTTAGTTGTACAGTGCGGTAAGATGACCATCCAACATGACGTCTATCTTTGCATGGTCACCGCCCACTCAAACAGAGCTATCTCCCTCTTTGTGGGGATTCGGTGCGTCCTTTCCATTCCTGCACATGCACATATTCCAAATCAATGTCTAATTTCAAAACATGACATGTACAACAATCACTCAACTAGGAATATCGAATTAATCTCTAAGGGATCGCCTATCCAACGGTTCTTAGGTGTGTTATGCTCAAGTATGATTTGTGTGATGGTTATTGCTATTGGCTCTGATACCAATTGTGACACCCTGAACCCACACCTACCGGAGTAGTGTCCCGAGATGCGAGCCCGATCGTTCATACCAGCTCAGTTGAAGACTTTACCGCACAAATGTGGAAAAATTTAAACTTTACTCACATGGAGCAACATAAACTCTGGTCATCACAATAGCCATCAACCACAAAACAAAAACCTATTTATTAATTACCATTGTGTCTGTTTTACAAAAAGGAGGCGCCACTAACGCTTCGAGACAAGTCTCTATCCAAAGACAAAAGTACAAGGTGCAAGATCCACACCTACTACTCGTCCGCTCCAGTATCTGTTGACATGAAACGTCAGTGAGCTATGAAGCCCAATAAAAAAAAACCACAATCCATCTATACTATCTTCCACATTATAGCAAAGCATTAATAAACACATAATATACATATGTCGATTAATGATGCAATTTAGTAATATATCCAAGTTATATTGTGACCCTCAGTCACACACGGCCATTGCACCCAACATGAGATTCCCAATCTCGAATATCTTTCCCAATTATGGAGTTCGTTATGAAACATGTATTTCTTTTACCAAGTTATTTGTTTCGATCATCAACCATGTTTTACTCCGAGTCCTGAGACTCTGATAACCTGCCTTTAGCCCATACATGTTCATCATAGAGTGGTCTCTATACCCTATTCAAGCTTGATCATTCCAAGCTCAACAAAATTCCGGCATTACCCAGTCACGTCATAACTTGAGTCATCCAGACTCCTGAATATTGTTCCAGTATTTATCCGAACATGACCAACCCTTGGGTGTCCCAACCCACACAGACCAGAATCCTGAAGATTCTACACAACTAGGGTAATCATCCTCCAAGGACTTACCACTTATACTCTGACTGACAGCACGTACTATGTGTACACACCGCCATCTCACTGGTTATCAGTCACGAAGGAACCCCGACCAACTTGTATACCGTCATCTTCTGGCTATTCACTGGAGGCACCCCAGGCCTTACTGGACACCGTCTCTCCATGACATACCACCTAGAAGGAACCTCGATAGGCACAACGCCGCCTCTTCGAACCCAACCATAGAGGAACCCCGGTCAATACACTATATAATGCTCAGTCACTTTAGACATCTTTTAGGACTCCAACATCTCCCAGTTCAACCAATTGTGACAACGCTTGAGCATGCCAGCTCAACTAACTGCGAATCCGAAGATTCCAGACTATACACAATCACTACTCCAGACCTAGTCAAAGAGGATCTATGGATAGTAATTCACTCACTCCCGACTATCAGTCACGGAGGTCTACACACTATGACCCCAACTATTCCAATATCAAAATAATCATCCCATCATATACACATGTCATATCAAGTCAACAAATCGCTTAGCGATTCGTCACCCAATCGATCGCCGAACCTAAATTCCTAGTTATTCAACCCGAAACCGAGGGCTATGCCCCTCTGCTCAGTTCCTATACCTCCCCATACAAGTACATACAACCCATTTTAACACATCATAACTGTAGCACCCCAGACTTTTCCATCTTTAAATGAATAAGTATTTCGTAGTTGAATGGCCTTCTGCGTAGTCTAATTAATAAATAGGGGAGAAATTGAAAATTCTGAAACATTAGAAATGTGCATTTTTGAGAGACGAATCCAACGCAAGTTGAATCGTCAAAATCGGACGAACGAGTCAAAAGATATGGCCAAAATAGTCGGGACCAGCAGAGCACCGATCGCTCGGTCCACGGAGCGATCGATCGGTCCAAAACCGATCGATCGGAGGCTATCGACTGGTCGAAAAATTTGTATGGGGAAATTTTCCAGAGAGTGAGTTTTTGACCGGTCGATCGCTCGGTAGGCAACCGATCGATCGGTCATGAACACCGATCGCTCGGTACTCGTGTTTTTGCAGAAATTTCAGTAAGGGTATTATGGTCTTTTGGTCGGTTCACTCTTACCTTAAGAGTTTAACCCGAGCCTTTAGGGTTCATTCATAACCCTTAGAGTATTTTGAGTGTTAGAGGGAGAGGAGAAGGGTTTCCAAACCTAGGGTTTTCCTTTGAGGGAGAAATCAAAGGGGCTTCAAGACCCACAATCATCCTCAAGCTCATTTTTCTTCAAGATCAAGGTTCAAGCTCGTGAGGAGCACTTTCCCCAAGCTAGGGCAGCATCTACACGCACGTTTTTGGAGGAGTTTCCTTCCTCATTGATCAAGGTCGGTACTTCTTACTACCCTCCTAGTTATAGCTTCCCTTTTTCCTTTGTTTCTCATTGTTTTCCTTCACATATATATGTGTTATGAGATTGGTGGTATGAATGGTGAATGGAGATGGATGTTGGCGAATGGATGCCGTGTGGATGATGTGATGAACGAATGGGAAAGGGCATTGTACTAATAACGAACATACAAGTGTGATGTGAGCATAACCCACCTAGAAAAGCATGATCTAGGTTTAAGTGAATAATGAACACACCCCATGTTTGACGAAATGCCAAGGTGAACAAAATAAATGATAAATTAAGGGAACCCACGCTTAATTGCTCTTGAAATTTGTTAGGGTTCATGATAGTGTGTTTCTTACATTTCTTAAAATGCGTAGATTATTACTCACTTAAATTGTTGTATGCTATGCTTTGTGAATTACCCCAAATTGCCATATTGAATTCCAAATGCAAGTATGCACACGATCTCACGAGCACGCATGAAATGACGTGATTTACCGATGTTTTAAGTATGGGACGTAGAGGTGGGGCATATCCTAAGATATGTTTCACTTCACTTTTGACAAGGGCAAGACAATCATGCATTGCATAGGGAAAGGTCTCCCATCCCCTCGCATGACATGCATAGCATCGCATGACACGCATAGCATAGCATCACATGACACGCATAACTCTGCATGGCATGACACGCATGGATGCTAGTTGCGACGGGCTATGAACGGCAACTAGGCATTCACATTCCGCATGGATGCTAGTTGCGACGGGCTATGAACGGCAACTAGGCATACCCATCTGCATATAGGGTACTAGTTGCGACGGACTATGAACGGCAACTAGGCATGTGAACATGTTTAAATTATGAACAAGCAAGCATGATACTCGCATGACACGCATGACATGACATGGCACGCATGATGCAAGCATGACACGGTTAACAAGTTCCCAATCACGCAAATGGTATTTCAAGTCAAGTCAAGTGCACGATGTTTTAAAGGGTTTTATCAGTCTTTTTGAATGCAAGCATGAATATAAATTGCTTTACTTCCTTGTATGATATAAATTGTTCATGTTCTATATATGCAATTCGTTTCCTACTTTATGTATGCTATCTGTATACTATGACTGTTGGTTAGTATTTAGTACCCGCAGAGTATTCCATGCTCAGCCGTACTTCTTATGTCGGCAGGTTCTGAGGGAGCTGCTGCTCCATTTGATGTTTGTGCTCCTGGTCCATGGGTGGAGGAGGAGTACGTCGAGGAGCCTTTGGAGGAACCTCCCGTAGAGGGTTATTAGTAGGTGGTGTTAGATTCTAAGTGGATTAGCTGTGGGTGAGCATGAGTGATTATATCCATGTATTTTGGCGGGCATGTCCGCACTTTCTTTGTTTGATTTCTTTGTATTAAACTTGGACCATGTGTATATACTTAGAGGTTGTTAAACTTCCGCTGTGTTTTATAGTAATGTTTCCGCTGTCATCCTCTATTGTATATGCTCTGTGGGTTTTTGCAGGTTGGTTTGTCAAGCAAGTCATGTGAGCCATGATTAGTCGTCCAAAGTTCACTCTAACTCCTAGGGTGGGTTTTGGGTCGTGACAATAACAAGCATAATGTTGAATAAAGATCTGAGATCAAGAGGGGCTCTGTAATTATCAAAACCATACTATTGTTCCTAAAACGATAGACTAGGTTTTATTTAGAAATTCATATTGTCAAATCCAACCATCAGATCTCATTACAATTTTGATATAATTGACAAAGTAGGAAGGTCGCAATATGGTAAAAATCTGATCATGATCTGAGATAAGGAAGGTTCCCTGTAATGATCAAAACCATACTGTTAGCCTTAAAAACGGCAGACTAGGTTTTCCCTTAGAAATTCATATCATCCTATCCAACTATCAGATCGTAGTGAAATTTTGATATGATTTACAGATTAGGAAGATAAATTTAGGGTAAAATTTTGAGCATGATCAGAGCTCAGAAAGGTTCCCTATAATTAGGAAAACCGTACTGTTAGCCTTAAAAACAGCAGACTAGGTTTTCCTTTAGAAATTCATACCATCCTATCCAACCATCAGATCGCAGTGAAATTTTGATATGATTTACAGATTAGGAAGATAAATTTAGAGTAAAACTTTGAGCCTGATCAGAGCTAAGAAAGGGTCTGATATAAACAGCACAATTCGCATACTTTATCTAGTGGAATGAAAAATAGATAAGAAAGGGTTTTTATTACCTCTGGTACACGTGTTTTGAAGCTCCGAGAGATGAAATAGACGCCTCCAATGCGCTCAGCATGCCAAAAAATTCAGGATACGCCTCTTTATCTCTCTCTCCAGACTTTCTCTCTCTAGAAAATTCCCTTTCTCTCTCTAGAATGTCTCTCTCTAGAAAATTTGGCAGGGCTTCGTCTCTCTCTCACTAGGATGAGAGAAATGGCTGGGGGTGGTCTACTATTTATAGACTAACCTAACCCACACATGCGCGCCAAGTGTCGCTTGGAAGGTGCCACGTGTTGGCCTGAGCCGAGACACTTGTCGCTGCTTGCGAATCGCGACCGATTTCTGGTAATGTCGCCGAAAGTCATTCCGAAACCATACCATATGATTTTTGATTTTGACAAAACTTCAGGTGATCGATCTTGGGGTAGTCTGACACCTGCTGTAAAAATTTTGGAGAAATCCAATGAGTTTTGACTGTCAAAAAGTGAGACCGGAAGAATTCGCAAAACCCACAAATTTTCCAATTTCGGATACAAAACACACTGGGGTTTCGCCATATGAGATAATAAACTGCCGAAATGACAGACGGTCGTCCCCATGGCCTTCCAGCATGTAGTGGAACAATCCGCATGGATTTCGATTAGAAAGTCCGCTAAATATAAAGCCCCAATCGAAATTCGATACACTATGAATTCCCTGATTTTCTCGATGTTTCCACACACAGGACCTTCACGGTTTCAAGAATTGATGTGCAGCTGAATCGGAACGATAGGTGGACGTCCGGATAACTGATCGGCACACTATGTGCGCAGATCGAAGAAAAACACTAATTTCGTAATAGTGCAACCCAATTCCGAGTAATACCTACTTTACACAAATTTATCAAACACACAACTAATTAACCTCAATTAAGGACCGATAATCCAAAATTTTATTATATTAAAATTTCGGGTGGCTACATAACTATTTATACCCACGACTCAATTTTGTCGTCGAAATGGGTTTTGTCCCTGAATTCGTCGCTGAAATTGAGTTAGGAGCCCTAAAGATTTTAATTTCGGATTGACTTCGTCGACGAAATGGATAACTCATCCAGGTTTGTCGCCGAAGTGGGTGCAGAAAACATTCTGTTTTTTATATTTCCCAAAAATTCGTCACTGAAATCACATTCCAGATTGAATTTGTCGCCGAATTCAGTTCTGAATATGAAGGATTGATTTCTCTTAAGCTTTTCACCTATTTTCCTTCAAGTCAAAGATTCATCTAAAGATATTAAACAATCAAACAAGTTATCGGCATATCAAATTAAGGATTTTAATTTTTGATTGCTTTTGATCTTGATTAAGTTAGATCATTCAGACTAGTTATTCCCAATTCTCTTCTCAAAGCGCTAAACCTATCAGATTGTAGAGGTTTGGTAAAAATATCAGCAAGCTGATTAATTGTATCAACAAATTCCATGATAACATTTCCATTTTGCACATGATCTCTTATAAAACGATATCTTATTTCTATGTGTTTAGTTTTTGAGTGTTGGATGAGATTCTTAGTCATGGAAATTGCACTTGTATTATCACACTTAATAGGAATTTTAAAATAAGTAAGTTTAAAATCTTCTAGTTGTTGTTTCATGTAAAGAGTTTGAGCACAACAAAGTCCAGCTGCCATTTACTCAGCCTCAGCTGTGGATAGGGCCACTAAATTTTGTTTTTTACTAAACCATGTGTCGCGACCCAAAACCCACCCTAGGAGTTAGAGTGAACTTTGGACGACTAATCATGAATTTCATGACTTGCTTGACAAACCAACCTGCAAAAACCCACAGAGCATATACAATAGAGGATATAAACAGCGGAAACATACTCTAACATAGCACAGCGGAAGACTACCAAACCTCTATGTATATACATACGAAATTCCAAGTTTATACAAAAAGCAATCCATAAGAAAGTGCGGACATGCCCGCCAAAATACATAAATCTAACTCTCATCTCACCCACAGCTAATCCACTCAGAATCTACAACCACCTATTGGTAACCCTCTACTGGAGGTTCCTCCAAAGGCTCCTCGACGTAATCCTCCTCCACCCATGGACCAGGAGCACAAACATCAAATGGAGCAGCAGCTCCCTCAGAACCTGCCGACATAAGAAGTACGGCAGAGCATGGAATACTCAGTGGGTACTAAATACTAACCAACAATTATAGCATAGAAATGGCAATACATGATCAGGAGCAATTCATATATGTCAAACGGAAACCATTCATATCATACAAGGAAGTAAAGCAGTTTATAATCATGCTTGAAATTCGTAGAAAGCCGATAAATCCTCTTGAAAACATCGTGCACTTGACTTGACTTGAAATATCTTTTCGTGCTTAAAAACTTGTCTTGTCTACCTTGCTTGATTCTTGTATGTCGTGTCATGTCATGCATGTCATGTGTGCTTGCTTGTGATCATGTAACTTGTGAGATACACTTGTGAGATGCACTTGGGAGATGCCTTGAGAGAGGCCTTGAGAGGGAAGGGAGACCCTTCTTTATGCAATGCACTTGCGAGGGAAGGGAGACCCTTCATCATGATATGTATGTACTTGCGAGGGAAGGGAGGCCCTTCTTCATGATATGCACTTGTGAGTGAGGGGAGACCCCTCGTGGAATATTGGTTCTTGTCTTCTTGTGAAAAGCGAGGTAAAACATATCGTAGGATATGTCCCACCTCTAACCATATTCTTGAAAACCTCGATAAATCATGCCATGCATGCCGTGCTCGTGGGAACCGTGTACATACTTGCATTCCAATTTAAAGATGACATTTGGGTAAATTCACAACACATATAGCATCAAAGATTGAGTAATGTAATATTCATAGCATTTTGGGAAAGCAGGAAACACGCTATCATAGGCCCTAGCAATATTCAGAATTCATTAGGCATGCACCTACGAATTTACGGCTTACTTTATTCACCTTGGCATTTCATCAAACATGGTGTGTTCATTATGGATTTACCCTACAACATGCTTTTCTAGATGGGTTTTACTCAAATCATACATGTATGTTCATTATTGGAACAATGCCCTTCCCCGTTTGTTCATCACGCACAACCATTGGCATCCAATCGCCCATTCCATCTCCATTCACCATTCACCATTTACCATTCACCATTCACCATTCATCCATCTCATAGCACATGTGTAAATGAAAGCAAATCAAAAGAAAAGAAGGGGAAAGAAGAACTATAACTAGGAGGGTAGTAAAAAGTACCGACCTTGAAGAGATGTGGAAGAAATCCCTCTTCCAAACGACTGTGTAGCTGCTGCCCTAGCTTGGAGAACGCTCTCCACGAGTGCTTGAGCCGAGATCTTGAAGAAAACCGGACTGGAGGTGATCTAGGGTCTCAAAACCCTTTGATTTCTCTCCAAAATGGAAACCCTAGGTTGGAATCGCCTTCTCCCCTTTCTCCTATTCTCTCAAACTCTCTAAGTGTCGAATGATGCCCTAAAGGCTCGGGTTAAACTCTTAAGGTAATAGTGAACTGACAAAAGACCATAACACCCTTACTAAATTTCTGTAAAAACACGAGTGTCGAACTCGTTGTGCTGTGAACAGTGCCAACTCGTGGTGCTGTGAGCAGTGCCAACTCGTGGTGCTGTGAACAGTGCCAACTCGTGGTGCTGTGAATAGTGCTAACCCGTTGTGCTGAGCTCGTTGTCCGTTGTGGATAGTGCCAAACACGTTGTCCGTTGTCTTAAGTACAGCGTGCCCGTGGTGCTGTACAACGTACCCGTGGTGAGCTGCACGACGTACCCGTTGTCTGTTGTCTTATGTACAGCGTGCCCGTGGTGCAGTACAACGTACCCGTGGTGAGCTGCACGACGTACCCGTTGTCTGTTGCACAACGGATGCACAACATATACGTTATCAGAGTACGTCCTTAGCGCGTAACCGAGCTACGTCCTTAGCGCGTAACCGAGCTACGTCCTTAGCGCATAACCGAGCTACGTTTGCCTACAGGTTCAGACTGTTTTGGCCATATCTTTTGACTCGTTCATCCGATTTTGACGATTCAACTTGCGTTGTGGTCGTACTTCGAAAAGGAACATTTCTGACGTTTCGAAATTTCTAATTTCTTCCTTATTTATTAATTATACCTCTTAAAAGGCAAAATGACAACGAAAGTGTCATGTTTTAAGCATGAAAAAGTCTGGGGCTCTACACCATGAAACAAGAGAATGTCCTAAAAAGTGACAAGTTCCACTAGTGTTTTTTCTATCTACTTTGCATCCAGCAAAGTCTGCATCTGAATAGCTTATTAGATCTAAGTTTGTGTCTTTTGGATACCATAAGCCTAAATCAATTGTTCCAAGTAAGTATCTAAAAATTCTTTTTACAGTAGTTAGGTGAGATTCTTTTGGATAGGATTGGAATCTTGCACAAATGCAAACACTGAACATAATGTCAGGTCTACTTGCAGTGAGATACAAAAGGCTTCCAATCATGCTTCTATAGAGTTTTTCGTTAATATTTTTTCATTTTTCATCCTTATCAAGTTTGGTTGATGGACTCATAGGAGTATCCATTATTTTAGTATATTCCATTCCAAACTTTTTAAGTAGTTCTTTAGTATATTTAGCTTGATTAACCAATATTTCTTGTTTGGTTTGTTTAATTTGGAGTCCTAAGAAGAATGTTAATTTACCTATCATGTTCATTTCAAATTCATTTTGCATAGTTTTAGCAAACATTTCACAAAGAGATTTATTTGTTGATCCAAATATAATATTATCTACATAGATTTGGATTATTAACATATCATCATTTTTGGTCATTATGAATAAAGTTGTGTCGATTTTACCTCTTGTGAATCCATTTTCAATTAAGAAGCAACTTAACCTATCATACCAAGCTTTTGGAGCTTGCTTTAGTCCATATAAGGCTTTAGTTAGCTTAAATACATGATTAGGAAATTTATGATTTTCAAAGCAATGTGGTTGATTTACATAAACTTCTTCATTCATATACCCATTTAGAAATGCACTTTTTGCATCCATTTGATATAGTTTAAATGCTTTATGACTAGTAAAAACAAGTAACATTCTTATAGCTTCTAGTCTAGCAACCGAGGCAAATGTTTCATCATAGTCTATCCCCTCTTCTTGGTTGTAACCTTGAGCTACTAATCTTGCTTTATTTTTAACTACATTCCCATTTTCATCATTTTTATTCCTGAAAACCCATTTTGTACCAATTATAGATTTATCATTTGGTTTAAGTACTAAATTCCAGACTTGATTTCTATCAAATTGATTTAATTCTTCTTGCATAGCAATGCCCCAAGATTCATCTTCAATAGCTTCTGAGGCATTTTTAGGTTCAATTTGACTTAGGAATGCAAGGTTCATTAGATTTCTTCTTGTTCTAACTCCTTGTTCCATATTACCAAGTATTAGATCCTTAGGATGATCTTTTATTAATTTCCAAGCTTTAGGAAGTTGATAAGATTCTTTATCTTCATTTACTTCTTCAGTATCTATTTCAATGAGTTTATCACTTGATTCTACTCTTTCTTGATTATCATTATTTTCTATATTGATTTCTAAGTTGGATAGTTCTTTTGGAAGATTTTCAGCTTCATCATCAATATTAGTATTGATTTTGTTAAATGAATTTGATTCATCAAAAACTACATGAATTGATTCTTCAATGATTAATGATTTCTTATCAAACACTCTATAGGCTTTGCTATTCGTGGAATATCCTAGGAAGATTCCTTTCACAGATTTAGCATCAAATTTCTTAAGATGTTGTTTATTATTAAGGATGAAGCATTAACATCCAAACACCTTAAAATAACTTATATTGGGAATTCTTCCATTCCAAAGCTCATAGGGAGTTTTATTTAGTTTGTTTCTTATAACAACTCTATTAATTACATAGCATGAAGTGTTAATGGCTTCAGCCTAAAAATAATTTGGTAATTTATTTTCACTAAGCATTGTTCTAACCATTTCTTGAAGAGATCTATTCTTTATTTCTACTGCACCATTTTCTTGTGGAGTTCTAGGTGCTGAAAAGTTATGATTAAAACCATTTTCATCACAAAATGATTTAAGTTCTTTATTTTTAAATTCTCCTCCACTATCACTTCTTATGTTGTTAATAGAATAACCTTTTTTTTTTATTTTGAACTCTTTTACAGAACTTTTTAAATAGAGAAGGTGTTTCATTTTTATGAGAAAAAAATAGTACCCATGAATATCTTGAAAAATCATCCACTATAACAAACGCATAAGTTTTTCCAGCTAGGCTAGCTACTTCATTTGGACCAAAAAGATCCATATGGAAAAGTTCTAATGGCCTAGTGGTAGAAATCATTTTCTTGGATTTAAATGAGGATTTTATTTGTTTTCCAAGTTGACAAGCATCATACATTTTATCTTTGATAAATTTAGTTTTAGGTAATCCTTTGACTAATTCATTTTTGGATAGTTTAGCCAAAAGATCCATACTAGCATGTCCTAGTCTCCTATGCCATAATCAACTAGCTTCATCTATAGCAGAAAAACACATCATGTTTTGAGATTTAAGTTCATCAAAATCTAAGGTATAAACATTTTCATTTCTATGTGCTACAAATAAATTATTTAGATTATCTTTATCTTTAATCATGCAGATATTTGATTTAAATGAAACATTCAGCCCCTTATCACAAAGTTAAATAATACTTATGAGATTATGCTTAAGGCCATCAATGAGTAGTACATTCTCAATAAAAACAGATTTATTTTTACCAATGTTACCTATGCCGATGATCTTCCCTTTAACATTGTCTCCAAATGTCACATGACCGCCATCCTTCGGAGTGATTGATGCAAATAGTTCCTTGTTCCCGGTCATATGCCTTGAGCATCTACTGTCCAAGAACCATATTGTCTTGGAAGTTCTTGATTTGAAGCATACCTACACATCCAATTCAAGTAACTCCAAGATACTTTCCTCCTGTTACCCAAACAGTTTTGGATGGAACCCAAAGTGATCTGGCTTGTGGTTTAGGAGGATTAGTTCCCTTGGGAACCCATATCATTCTTGGTCCTTTATGGTTAGTTTTTGAAAGAGAAAATGTTTCTTTTGGAACCTAAACTTTTCTAATTATTTTACAATTATAAAATGAGGTAGATAGTGGAGTTTGGCAACTACTTAATTTTGTAAAGAAGTTTTGATAATCTTTTTGTTTTGAGAAAGTATTATAACCAAGTCCAGCCTTGTTAAAAACACATCTTTGCTGTCCTAAGAGTCTTTCTAGGTTCTTTTGACCATTTGTGAATGTGAGGATTGTATTAGTCAAGTCCTTGACTTTATCTTTTAGCTCATCATATTCACATGGTGAGTTATGAGGAGCATTTTCAGTATCATTTAATTTCTTACTCAATTCCTCATTCTCAATGGCTAACACACTTTTTTCTTTTTGTAGAGTTTCACATGATTGTGAGAGAGTGTGAGTTTTCTTTTTACATGATTTATTTAATTTAGCTATTCTACCAAATTCAATATAAAGTTCATTAAATGCTTCTCTAATTTCATCATATGAGAGAGAATCATTTGGAGAAGAAGTTACCTCATCCTCATTTGCCATGAGGCACAAATTTGCCACCTCTTCATCAATTGAATCTTTTGACTTGCTTCCCTCTGAGTCATCCCAAGTTTCCATCATAGCCTTTTTCTTGTACTTTTGACTCTTCTTGAGTTGAGGGCAGTCAGTCCTTATGTGGCCTGGCTTCTTGCATCCATAACAGGTGAGAGGTTCATTCTTGCTAAAATTCTGCTTTGTTCACTTCTTTTGAGAACTCCTTCTTTTATGGTCTCTTTTTGAAGTTCTTTTTATGCTTGAGGAACCTTTTGAATCTTCTTGACATCAAGGCTATATCTTCATCATCACTGCTGGTTTTCTCAACATTGTTTTCAACTTGAGTAGTCTTGAGGGCCAGCCCTTTCTTGGTTATTGGTTCATCAGGCATTTGATCCTTCATTATGACTTCGTGAGTCATAAGAGATCCAAGCAGCTCATCCATGGGCAGTTTGGTGAGGTCCTTGGCTTCTTGAATAGCTGCCACTTTTGGAGTCCATTCTTTGGGCAGTGATCTCAGAATCTTTCTCACATTTTCTGCATTTGAATACACTTTATCCAAAGATTTCAGACCATTTAATATGTTAGTAAATCTAGTGAACATATCACCAATAGATTTTTCTTTTTCTATTTTGAATAATTCATATTTATGGACAAGCATGCTAATCTTTTCTTCTTTAACCTGATTAGTCCCTTCATAGGTGACTTTCAGTTTATCGCATATTTCTTCAGTAGAGTCATATCCAGAAACTCTGTTAAATTCTTGGGGACTTAACGCACAGTAGAGGTTGCTAATAGCTTTAGCATTGATTTGAATGAGCTTAATGTCCGCTTCAATCCATTCTTCCTCTACCTTAGGAATTCTGACATCATCCACAGTTTTTGTGGGAAGATGAGGGTCATTGACTATTACTCTCTAACACTCATAATCTAGAGCTTGGATGTAATACATCATCCTAGTTTTCCAGTAGTTATAATTTTCTCCATTAAATAGTGGTGGTCTAGTGGTTGACTGTCCTTCTCCTAGGCTTGTTGCAAAAATATTGTTTGCCATAGTAAAACTGATTACTTAGATTGTTTAGATCTATTTAGAGTATTAGGTTTTGATACCAATTGTTGGCAAGGTAATGACCCTAAAGGGGGGGTGAATAGGGTCTATGGCAGATTTAAAACTTGAACTACAAATTCAAAAATGCGGAATAAAGTAAAATATGCAAAAACTAAACTAGAGAATATTAAAAGAGAGAGAAGAGATAAGAAGAGTGCAAACTCAAGATTTGTTTACGAGGTTTAGCAAACCAGCCTACTCCCCGCCTCAGCTTCCAGCTAGAGGATTCACAACGATTCCTTAATCGTACCGGCTCCTTCACAGGTGGAGTCCAAACCCTTACAATCTCTCTTTATAGGTCGAGATATCACCTTTCAAGTTCTCCTTTAGGCCGAGCTGAAACCTTTCAAGAGTACAACCCTCTCTTGATATAGCTGAAGCAACAGCTTCAGGGCAAGAATCTTGGATTCTTGACTAATCTCAATAATGAGTTTTGGATTGAAGATCTGAATTGAAAGCTCCTTAAATGAGCTGGATAAGAGTGAAATACAAACTCTAATAAAGTCTCTAAAAGAAAGTAGACTTGAATGAGCTCAAGAGAAACTTTTGGGGATTTTCTAAGTGTGAGAGTGAGTAAGAATCAATAGCAGTGAATGAGTGATTAATAGGAGTTATTGTTGTGATCAAGAGTTATTGTTTGTTCATAAATGAACTCCTTTTATATCATTTTTTCCAATAGTGCCGTTGGGGAAGCATTAAATGCTTTTAGGTCAGTTGCAAACTAGCCGTTACAAAATTTTTCTGTTTCAGACATGATTTCGTTGCCGAATTGTAACCCAACCAACGATTTCATCGCTAAAATCAAGCGAGAACTAAAATTAAAAAATTATGTCATGACTTCTTCACCGAATTCAATCTACTCAGAGAATTCGTCGACGAATTCAGAGTAAAAATTCTGAATTCAGTCTAAGATCAGACCAAAAGGATGTGATTCATTTCCTAGGTCAATTAGCTATACTTTTATCATGATTATATGATCCTTAGGGCCTTAGAATAATTTTCAAAAGGTGCCCTAGGCTCTTATGGTCAATCTATAATACTTAAGCTTTTCAACTTTACCTTTCTTTTGAGGCCTTTGTACATAAGTCCTATGAACTCTCAAATAATAAGAAATAAATACATTTAAGATTATTGAGAGATGAACTTGGCTTGACTTGGGTTTTGTGATTTAGCCTTATGTCTTCAATGGATCCGACTTGGACTATGGTCTTATCTTGAATCTTCATCTTGTATACAATGAGTTGAGCTTCCTCTTGGGTAATTTCCATCATTTTTCGTGATTAGAGTGCTATCAACTTGTGTAATTTGAAATATTCACGCACTTAAACAAGTTTATTAGTACAAAATATTTCATTTCATTATTATGTTATTATCAAAATTATTAGGGGTACCCCTTGGTTGTAACCCTGAGGCTAACAATATGGGCCTAAACCCATGCATTAAAACCCTAGGGTGGGGCGCCCACTTTATTGATCCTAATTGGATTAGGATTAGGTTACTTGAATAATAACTCTATTAATTATGGAATTAAATTCCAATGGTTAGAATACAAGAAATATTAAGATGAGTTGTAATTGGATTACAACAAGGAGTGCAAAACTCCCCTAAGCTCATGCCCTTCCTATGCTCACGCCTCCCTTTGGAGGTTTCCTAATTGGATTAGGAATTCTGTTTTTGGTTAGTTGTTGGTTAATCCTTTTAATTAAGGAATCCTACTTTGAGAAGGACTCCTAAATTAATAGGTTTACTATAACTAGAGTAGTTATAGTTAAACTAAAATTTTATTTTAATAATAAGAGTTATTATTAATAAATAACTCCTAAAATGATAACTTCTAATTGGATTAGAATTTGGATTTGATCTAATCTATAAATAAACCCCAACACCATACAAGACTTCTCTCTCTCTTCTCTTCTCCAGCCGTGAGCCCCAAGGGTAATAACCCTTGGATTTTCGTGAGCTTGATAGGGTGCTTGAAGTTGGGTTTTTCAACTTAAGGGTTTTGAACCATAAGGCTTTGGTCGATAGAAACTCTACTCCAAAATTCCATCTTCTTCTTCTTGCTTCTTCAATTCCAAGTAGAGATTCTAAAGCTTTGTTGGGCTAGCAAAGAACAAGGATCAAGCTTCGAGTATTTTTTCGAGAAATCTCTACAAAGAGTTCTGACGGTTCGAGTGGATTTAGCTTCGCCGATGAATATCATTCACCGAGGTATTTGACTAAAACTTATAGATAGAATTGTTTGTATTCTAGGGTGTAAAGATACTCGGGATCCAGTTTTCCGATTATTTTTTTATCCGGATCCCCCAATACAAAAAGGGACAGATTGTTAGCCTCAAGGTTACAACTCTAAGTACTCTTAATAGTTTCGATGATAACACAATAAGATCCTCATTCAAGTTATGAAGAATTGAAGAGATCAACCACTCAAGGACATCAACTCAAAATCCAAGCATAAGTCACTTCAAAAGAAAAAGCCTCAAGGACTCAAGCCAATCCATAAAGACCCATCAAGAATGAAGCTCCACAAATTCAGAAAGAAGATTATCACTCAATGAAGACTAGTGTTAAAGTGTCGAGACCCAAAATCCACCCTAGGAGTTAGAGTGAATATTGGATAACTTATCATGACCTACATGACATGCTTGACAAACCATCCTACAAAACACGGTGCATATACAATAGAGGACAAAATAGTGGAAGCATAAACTAACATGGCACAACGAAAGTCTAACCAAAACCTCTATGTGTATACATGATCCAAGTTTTGTACAAAAGATAAAACAAAAGAAAGAAGGTGCAGACATCCCCGCCAAAATACATGGGTACAAAATCTCTCATGTTCACCCATACTCAGTTAGAATCTACCACCTAATAATAGCCCTCTACATGAGGCTCCTCAGTAGGGACCTCCTTAATGTACTTCTCCTCCACCCATGGGCCAGGAGCACAAATGTCACACGAAGCTGCAACTCCCTCAGTACCTGCCGGCGTGAGATGTACAGCTGAGCATGGAATACTAAATGGGTATCAAATACTAACCAACAGGCATAGCAACATAATAATGAAAATAAAGCGGAAGTAGTTCATATCATAACAGGAAGGTAAACAGTTTATATTTCATGCTTGCATCACATCAAAGCCGGAAAAACTCTTGAAATCATCGTGTGCTTGACTTGACTTAAAATACTCTTTTCATGCATAAAAACTTGTCATGTCATGTTTTGTCTTGCTTGTCTTGTCTTGTTCTATCTAACTTGTCTGGTCGTGTTTTGTCTTGCTTGTCTTGTTATGCCGTGTCATGTCGTGTCATGCATGTCATGCCATGAAATGAAAATGCTCATGCCTACTTGCATGCTTGGAATTTAAATATGCTCATGCACTTGGGATGTTAGTACCCTTGAACAACTTGAAGGGAGGGTGGTGTAAACCCCTTCTTTTGCGAAACATGGAATAAAGCAACTTGAAGTGTCACGCCCCAAAATACCCCCTAGGAGTTTAGGGATACTTTAGGTGGACTATACAAACCCGCCAAACTATCCTGTAATGAACAAGATAGATAAGGTACTAAACAATGATAATCAGAGCGCGGAAGCTAAACATAATTTGCGGAAGCGAAAACTAAAATTTTCTTTTCTTTATAATGATCCAAACTGTAGTATTCCAAGTTAACATAAATACAAAACACGTCTAAGTCTAAGGTGGACAGGCCAGCCTAACAAAATACAAAAGACAAAATACAACTCTGTCTCGCTCAATAGTCATCCCCGTGGGGCCAATGGTCTAAGTCTCTCGCCTCCGCCTGAGGCTCGACTACTAAATCCTCATAAGGTTCCTCCTCGCCATAGTCCTCCTCTATCCAAGGACCCGGATCACAAATGTCGAGAGGGACTCGGGTACCTGCCGACATGAAAGTACGGCTGAGCATGGAATACTCAGCGAGTACAAGCCCCTAACTAACAATGGTAATAACGAACAATATCATATACAAGTAATGGGAGGAGTATAGTTCATAATCATTTCTAGCAACCTCATACATAAACATTTTATCCAGTCATAATTATTATGAAACTAAAACAGGTCTATGCATCATACAATTCCTCTTTGAGTTGTCCTTTTAATATTTCTTATGAGCCAGAGGTTAGCACCCGCATGTCCCTGGGCTACCAACCTCCTTGACAGTACAATACCTTTCTTATGAGCCAGGGGTTAGCACCCGCACATCCCTGGGCTACCAACCCCCTTGACAGTACAATACACTTCTTATGAGCCAGAGGCTAGCACCCGCACATCCCTGGGCTACCAGCCTCCTTGACAGTACGATACCTTACTTATGAGCCAGAGGTTAGCACCCGCATAATCCTGGGCTACCAACCTCCTTGACAATACCATTTCCTTTCTTATGAGCCAGAGGTTAGCACCCTTAACCGGGGCTACCAACCTCCTTGACAGTGCAACATTTCCGAGTCCTTTCTTATGAGCTAGGGGTTAGTACCCGCATGATCCCTGGGCTACCAACCCCCTTGACAATGCAATACGTTTCTTATGAGCCAGAGGTTAGCACCCGCATAATCCTGGGTTACCAACCTCCTTGACAATATCCTCCATCTACATATGTGCTCGTGCATAGCAATCATTAAATTATGATGACATATAGCATTTTAACAATTCCCAACTCACATGAGAATTTAAGAAGCGAAATAAACACATGCATACAACTTACCAAATGGGGAACATTTATGTGACTCATGCTTTCAAATCTTAGTTTATTCATGCATTTTGTCAAACATGTGGTATTCAACCTTTTTACCTTTAGTTATTTCATATTTTCTCATTCGAACATTTCATCAAACACTTGGGGTGTGTTCATTATGCGTAATATGCCCTTCCACCATTTTTCCCATCATTCAACACATCACAACATGGCATCCAATCGCCTCCACTCCTCATCCATTCATACATTCCACCATTTGTTTGTATTATCTTATTTATGTTTTAGGGATTTAGCATATACCAACACAAGGGAGCAATGGGGAAGATCCAACACATATTTTCTTAGAAAAATCCTAGGTTATTACCAAAGTAACTAGGAAGAGTGTACTAACCTTGAAAAGGGAAAGAAAATCCTTGAGGATGATGTAGAAACGCTGCCCTAGCTTGGAAGAGGCACTCCATACGAGCTTGAGGTTGGATTTGGAGAATCCAAGCCTTGAACTTGAAGCAAATCCAAGTTTGAGGACGACCCAGGATGGTCCACCCCTTTGATTTCTTCCTCAATGGAAACCCTAGGTCAAAACCCTCTTCTTCTCACTCTCTAGCTCTCAAAATGTCTAAGGGTTGTGAATGAGGGCTCAAAGGGTCGAGCAAACCCTTATGGGTAAGGGTTTAACACCCAAAAGATGAAAACGCCCTTACTGAAATTTCTGCAAAAACGCGAAGACCGAGCGATCGGTGGTTATGACCGATCGATCGATTACCTACCGAGCGATCGGTGTTATTGACCGATCGACTGGTCAAAAACATGCTCTCTGGAAAATTTCCCCATACAAAATTTATGACCCTGCGATAGCTACCGATCGATCGGTTATGGACCGATCGATCGCTGACTGGACCGAGCGATCGGTTCTCTGTATGTCTGGACTGCTTTGACCATATCTTTTGACTCGCTCGTCGGATTTCGACGATTCAACTTGCGTTGGATCCGTCTTTCGAAAACGAACATTTCTGACATTTTGGAATTTCTGATTTCTCCTTTATTTATTAATTAGACTACAAAAATGGCCAATTAGCTATGAAGGTGCTATTCATTAAGGATGAAAAGTCCGGGGTGCTACATTCTCCCCCCCTTACAAAAATTTCGTCCCCGAAATTTGGACGATACATACATGCGTAAAACTATCACAAAATACAAGGGAATGTCAAGGCCTTAAACAAATAAATGGGGGTACTTTTCTCGTACTTCGGCTTCTCGTTCCCAAGTAGCTTCCTCCCTTGAATGGTGTTGCCATCTTACCAAGACCAAGGGAATGGTCTTGTTGCGCAAGACTTGATCTCGCCTATCCAAGATCTGCACCGATTGTTCAACTAGGGTGAGGTCCTCTCAGATCTCTATCGGATCAAGCTCGATGACATGAGAAGGATCCGGGATATACTTCCGAAGCATGGAGATGTGAAATACGTTGTGGATTGCCGCCATGTGAGCGGGCAAGGCAACTCGGTAAACTACCTCACCAACTCGAGTAATGATCTCGAATGGACCCACATATCTCGGGCTAAGCTTGCCTCTTTTTCCGAATCTCATAACCCCCTTGGTTGGTGAAATCTTGACAAAAACAAAGTCACCAACTCGATATTCAAGATCCCTCATTCGGTTGTCGGCATAGCTTTTCTGTCGGTCTTGTGCGGTCTTCAACCTTTCCCGGATGAGCTTGACTCTATCCGCAGTTTGTTCAATCAACTCGGGGCCCAAAATTTTTCTTTCTCCCATTTCATCCCAATACAACGGAGATCTACAACTCCTTCCGTACAAAGCCTCAAAGGGTGCCATCTGTATGCTTGCCTGGTAACTATTGTTGTAGGCGAATTCCACCAAAGGTAGGTGATCCTCCCAACTTCCCTTGAAGTCTAGCATACATGCACGGAGCATGTCTTCAATAATCTGATTCACTCGCTCGGTTTGCCCATCCTTCTGTGGATGGAAGGCCGTGCTAAAGTCTAGTCTGGAACCCATGGCATCCTGAAAACTTCTCCAAAACCTAGATGTGAACCTTGGATCCCGGTCTGAGACAATGCTCACTGGCACTCCGTGCAATCGGACTATCTCTTTGATGTACAAGGCAGCTAACTGATTTGAGTTGAATGTAGTCCGGTACGGTAAGAAATGGGCGGACTTCGTGAGTCTGTCAACCATAACCCATATCGCATCAGTCTTTTTAACTGTCTTTGGCAACCCCACGATGAAGTCCATAGAGATATGTTCCCATTTCCACTAGGGAATAGGGAGAGACTGCAACAGACCAGCCGGTCTCCTATGCTCGGCCTTGACTTGTTGGCACACCAAGCATCGGCACACCAAAAGTGCTTCTTCAAGTCCCTATACATCTTGGTACCCCCGGGGTGAACGGTGTACTTGGACCGGTGAGCCTTGTACAAGATTTCTCGTTTAAGCTTCTCATCGGCTGGGACACATACTATTTCCTTGAAAGTGATAATTCCATCATCCCTCACCGCAAAATCCTTGCTGCCACTTTTAACTGACTGGTCTCGGCAAGACAGTAGCTCGGCATCCATTCCCTGCAACTCCCTCGTCATGCTCAGGATATATGGCCTAACGGTGATATTAGCCATTACTGGCCCAAAAGTAGGGAGACTAAAACTGATGTCGAGGTTGGATGCATCTTCTAACAACCTCCATTCCCTCAGCATCATGTGCGCCAAGAGTCCAGTGGGCTTCCGGCTAAGAGCATCGGCTACAACGTTCGCCTTGCCCGGATGATATTGAATGGAACATTCGTAGTCCTTCAAAAACTCTACCCATCTGCTCTGCCTTAAATTCAATTCCTTTTGGGAGAACAGGTACTTCAAGCTTTTATGATCCGTGAATACGTCGAACTGTTCCCCATAGAGATAATGTCGCCAAATCTTCAAGGCAAACACAACTGCGGCGAGCTCTAAATCGTGAGTGGGATAATTCTTCTCATGCTCTTTCAATTACCTGGAGGCGTAAGCAATGACTTTTCCATGCTGCATAAGTACACATCCCAACCCCACATGCGAGGCATCACTGTAAACCACAAAACCACCACTCCCGGATGGCACAGTAAGGACGGGGGCCGTGGTGAGGCGTTTCTTCAACTCTTGGAAGCTCGCTTCGCATCTGTCGCTCCAACTAAACTTAGCATTCTTTCTCATCAGGTAAGTGAGAGGTGCAGCCAAACTGGAGAATCCCTCCACGAATCTCCGATAATAGCCTGCCAACCCGAGAAAACTACGTATCTCCGTGACGCTCTTGGGTCTCTCCCATATCATAACTGCCTCTATCTTTGCCGTGTCAACAGAAATACCCTCGGCCGACACTACGTGGCCTAGGAACGCCACCTTCTCCAATCAAAATTCACACTTGCTTAACTTAGCGTATAGCCTATGCTCTCTCAATATCTCCAGAGCAAGACGAAGGTCTCGTGCGTGATCTTCCCGTGTCTGGGAATACACCAAAATGTCATCTATGAACACAATCACACATCGATCCAAGTACGATCGGAACACCCGGTTCATCAAATCCATGAACGCCGCCGGTGCATTCGTCAGCCCAAAAGGCATGACAAGGAACTCGTAGTGCCCATACCGAGTCCTAAAAGCCGACTTCGGAACATCTGCCACCTTGATCTTTAACTGATGATACCCCGATCTAAGATCAATCTTGGAGAAAAATCTCGCTCCCTTCAGTTGGTCAAACAAGTCGTCTATCCAAGGCAAAGGATAACGATTCTTAATAGTTATCTTGTTCAACTACCGGTAATCTATGCACATTCTCATTGACCCGTCTTTCTTTTTCACAAAGAGGACCGGAGCTCCCCATGGTGACACACTTGGTTGGATGAAACCAAGTTGTTGTAACTCCTCAATTTGCTTCTTTAATTCCTCAAGCTCTATTGGGGCCATTCTATATGGTGCCCTTGAAATCAGAGCGGTGCCTGGAGTAAGCTCTATAGCGAACTCAATCTCCCGATCCGGGGGAAATCTGGGAAGTTCCTCCGGAAACACATCCAAGAACTCACTCACGACCGGAATGACCGAGGAGTTTTGTGCTTCTGGGTTTGCTAAGCTCAAAGCTGCGAGGCGAGCAATGTCTCTTTCCCTCAACCCTTGAAAGTGAAATGGCTTAACTCCCATCGGCTCAAAGTTCACCATCTTCTCGAAACATGCCACATGTCCGTGGTAGCCGATAGCCAATCCATACCAAGTATGACATCGAAATCTAAGTCTTGGAAGTCCAGGATGATGAGGTCGGCTAACAACTCATTCTGTCCCACTTGGACTACACAGTCCCTGTATATACGGTCCGTGTCCATTGACTTGCCGAGCGGTGTGGAGATGGTTAATTCATGCTTCAACTGACTGGACTTGGTTGGAAATCCTTTCGCAAAGCTAGGAGATACAAAGGAATGAGTGGATCCTGTGTCGATCAACACTCGAGCTAGGCATTCACTCACTAATAACGCACCTGTGTGATTAATTAAATTCACGTTAATAGATTTCACGCAAGAACACATAAGTATAGGTAGTATGTCATACATATAAGCAATCACATTACATAATAACAGCCAATTACAACTCGAAACTTTAGCATGATAGCGTACCTTGCACGACATCGTCAGATGCACGTGCATCTCGTTCCGATAAGGCAAAAACCTGACCCTGGTTTGCCCTACGAGGCGGTGGAGTGGATAACGTGGGTCATGAAGGCCTAGACGCAGAAGCCTGTGAGGATCCCGGCTGGGAATCCTGACGAACTGAGGGCCTACTCCCTTGGGGTTGGATAGGCTGCAGCTGCCTGCGTGGGCAATCCCTGACCATGTGATTCACATCTCCACAGTGAAAGCACCCACCCGAAATCCTCCGACATTCACCAATCCGGTGACTCCGACCACAATAGGAGCACTCCTCAAATGCTGATGAGGATGAAGGTGGAACATATCGGGTGTCCTGTGAAAGTGTGGGACGAGGTACCGGTGTAGTGGTAGGCCGAGATACCTGTGATGTCAAGGGAGGCCTCTGTGACCGTATTGGCTTGGATGCCTGATATGGGGCTGCCCTAGCCCTCTTCTCTACCGACCCCGAACTACTCGATTGGCCTCGAGCCACATCCCTTCTCTTGAAGAATTCTTCCGAATTCTTCTCGGCAAGCTTCGCCTTGCTCACAACCTCTCCCCAGGTAGCCACCTGGAACATCGAGACCCTGTCTCTAATGGAGGGTTTCAATCCCCGCTCAAATTTCCTGACTCGCATATGCTCTGATGCAATTAGGTGAGATGCGAATCTCGATAACTCCACGAAGGTAGCCTCATAATCGGCCACACTCAACTCTCCTTGTTCAAGAGTCATGAATTCAATCTCCTTCTGTTCTTTGACAGCTGCTGGAAAATACTGCTTATAGAAGACATCCAAAAATTCCGGCCATGTCCACGGCTCCCTCGCCCTGGTGGACTCCCTCTGTCTCTGTGCGGCTCTCCACCAATGCTCGGCTGCACCTTCCATCACGAAGTGGCCCAGTCCACTCTCTGTTCATCCGTGCAGTGGAGCGCTCTAAAAATCTTTTCCAATTGCATCACCCATGCCTCGGTGACCATGGGGTCAGTAGTATTGACGAAGGTAGGAGGACGCAATCTCCTAAATGCCTCCAATCCTGAAGCATGGTGTGCCGGAGGTGGCAGAGGCATAGAAGGAGTAACAGCAACCGGCCTTGCTGCTAACATAGCCAAAGTCTCGGCTACAGATGCAAAAGCTTGGGCAAAATCGGGTTGCTCGTCACCGGAAGGGGCATCACTTCCACTTCCCCTCGTATTGTATCCGCGACCCCGAGCACCGCGTCTCATGATGTGATCCTGAGAATGACTGTACCACATGAGTCTAACTTGGATACGCATTTAATACACTTTCGCAATTCACTTAATACATATTCATCAGACATATTTAATAAGCACAACACAATTTATGCACACATGGTATACAACATCATATCATAACATACATGTCGTGTTCCTAGCGTAGGATTCTAAGTTTGGTTGAAGTTCAACCTATTTTGACTAAGACTAACTTGTTAGTCTATACTTGGAATACAACTCTTTCCTACACCTAATGCCTTGTTCAATTATGGTATCTAGTACTAAGCGACCCTAGGGACTCTAATGCCTAGAGCTCTGATACCACCTCTGTCACGCCCCAAAATACCCCCTAGGAGTTTAGGGATACTTTAGGTGGACTATACAAACCCGCCAAACCATCCTGTAATGAACAAGATAAATAAGGTACTAAACAATGATAATCAGAGCGCGGAAGCTAAACATAATTTACGGAAGCGAAAACTAAAATTTTCTTTTCTTTATAATGATCCAAACTGTAGTATTCCAAGTTAAAATAAATACAAAACACGTCTAAGTCTAAGGTGGACAGGCCCACCTAACAAAACACAAAAGACAAAATACAACTCTGTCTCGCTCAATAGTCATCCCCGTGGGGCCAATGGTCTAAGTCTCTCGCCTCCGCCTGAGGCTCGACTACTAAATCCTCATAAGGTTCCTCCTCGCCATAGTCCTCCTCTATCCAAGGACCCAGATCACAAATGTCGAGAGGGACTCGGGTACCTGCCGACATGAAAGTACGGCTGAGCATGGAATACTCAGCGAGTACAAGCCCCTAACTAACAATGGTAATAACGAACAACATCATATACAAGTAATGGGAGGAGTATAGTTCATAATCATTTCCAGCAACCTCATACATAAACATTTTATCAAGTCATAATTATTATGAAACTAAAACAGGTCTATGCATCATACAATTCCTCTTTGAGTTGTCCTTTTAATATTTCTTATGAGCCAGAGGTTAGCACCCGCATATCCCTGGGCTACCAACCTCCTTGACAATACAATACCTTTCTTATGAGCTAGGGGTTAGCACCCGCACATCCCTGGGCTACCAACCCCCTTGACAGTACAATACACTTCTTATGAGCCAGAGGCTAGCACCCGCACATCCCTAGGCTACCAGCCTCCTTGACAGTACGATACCTTACTTATGAGCCAGAGGTTAGCACCCGCATAATCCTGGGCTACCAACCTCCTTGACAATACCATTTCCTTTCTTATGAGCCAGAGGTTAGCACCCTTAACCGGGGCTACCAACCTCCTTGACAATACCATTTCCTTTCTTATGAGCCAGAGGTTAGCACCCTTAACCGGGGCTACCAACCTCCTTGACAGTGCAACATTTTCGAGTCCTTTCTTATGAGCCAGGGGTTAGTACCCGCATGATCCCTGGGCTACCAACCCCCGTGACAATGCAATACGTTTCTTATGAGCCAGAGGTTAGCACCCGCATAATCCTGGGTTACCAACCTCCTTGACAATATCCTCCATCTACATATGTGCTCTTGCATAGCAATCGTGAAATTATGATGACATATAGCATTTTAACAATTCCCAACTCACATGAGAATTTAAGAAGCGAAATAAACACATGCATACAACTTACCAAATGGGGAACATTTATGTGACTCATGCTTTCAAATCTTAGTTTATTCATGCATTCTATCAAACATGTGGTATTGAACCTTTTTACCTTTAGTTATTTCGTATTTTCTCATTCGAACATTTCATCAAACACTTGGGGTGTGTTCATTATGCGTAATATGCCCTTCCACCATTTTTCCCATCATTCAACACATCACAACATGGCATCCAATCGCCTCCACTCCTCATCCATTCATACATTCAACCATTTGTTTGTATTATCTTGTTTATGTTTTAGGGATTTAGCATATACCAACACAAGGGAGCAATGGGGAAGATCCAACACATATTTTCTTAGAAAAATCCTAGGTTATTACCAAAGTAACTAGGAAGAGTGTACTAACCTTGAAAAGGGAAAGAAAATCCTTGAGGATGATGTAGAAACGCTGCCCTAGCTTGGAAGAGGCACTCCACACGAGCTTGAGGTTGGATTTGGAGAATCCAAGCCTTGAACTTGAAGCAAATCCAAGTTTGAGGACGACCCAGGATGGTCCACCCCTTTGATTTCTTCCTCAATGGAAACCCTAGGTCAAAACCCTCTTCTTCTCACTCTCTAGCTCTCAAAATGTCTAAGGGTTTTGAATGAGGGCTCAAAGGGTCGAGCAAACCCTTATGAGTAAGGGTTTAACACCCAAAAGATGAAAACGCCCTTACTGAAATTTCTGCAAAAACGCGAAGACCGAGCGATCGGTGGTTATGACCGATCGATCGGTTGCCTACCGAGCGATCGGTGTTATTGACCGATCGACCGGTCAAAAACATGCTCTCTGGAAAATTTCCCCATACAAAATTTCTGACCGTGCGATAGCTACCGATCGATCGGTTATAGACCGATCGATCGCTGACTGGACCGAGCGATCGATTCTCTGTATGTCTGGACTGCTTTGACCATATCTTTTGACTCGCTCGTCGGATTTCGTCGATTCAACTTGCGTTGGATCCGTCTTTCGAAAACGAACATTTCTGATGTTTCGGAATTTTCGATTTCTCCCTTATTTATTAATTAGACTATAAAAACGTCCAATTAGCTACGAAGGTGCTATTCATTAAGGATGAAAAGTCCGGGGTGCTACATGAAGGGAGGGAAGTGTAAAACTCCCTTTTTGTGAAAATACAATAAAGTAAACATGCATGCTTGGAGGCGCATGAACATCTTGCTTGATGTGTTCTTGTTCTTGTCAAAAGCGAGGTAAAACATATCTTAGGATATGCCTTACCTCTATTTACCAACCCTTACGTTTGGCCTTGTCATTGTGTTTGTGCATCGAGACTACAACCCTTGTTCTTGAAAAACCCGATAAACCATGCTTGACTCGTGTATGCATGCCTTGCTCGTGAGGTCATGTACATACTATAGCTTGGAAATAAACATGGCATATGGAATTTCATAGTACACAATTCATTTAAAATAAGCATTCAATTTACCACATGCCATTCTAGAAAGCAAGGTAACACATTAACATAAAACCCTGGAATTTTCATGCCCTAAATCATGCTTTTCTTGATTAATGATTCATCCAATCCATCCATCATCCATGTGTGTTCATTATTGGTGAAATACCCTTCCCATTTGTTTCATCACAACACAACATCCATGAGATCCATCTCCATTCATGCATTCCATCTCATAATACATTCATAATTTAGGGAAAACAAAGAAGAAGGAAAGAAAAAGGAAAAACATGACTAGAAGGGTAGCATAGGGTACCGACCTTCAATGATGGAGAAATCCTAAGTTTGAGGGAGAAGCAACACTTGAGGAAGAAGATCCTTCCTTGAAAAGTGTGATCCAAGCTTTTATCTTGAGCTCCCCTCCTTCCAATCCAAACCCTCTTGAAATCCCTACAATCTTCACTCTTCCTCTTTTCTAATCTCCCTTTGGTTTTCTTTTGGTTTAGGGTAAGCCAAAACCCCCTAAGGAAAGCCCCTATTTATAGGCAAATGGGAGAAATCCTAAAAATCTGGAAACAAAATTCTAGGTTCGCGACCCACGATCAGTCGTAGGTTTCTACGATCGATCGTAAATCTTCTACGATCGGTCGTAAGTTTCTACAATCGGTCGTAACCGTTATAGAGAGTTTTGCCCATTTCTAAAATTCTACGATCGATCGTAGATTTTTCTACGATTGATCGTAACTTGACCTACGATCGTTCGTAGGGTCTGTATGATGGTTCGTAACTCTTGCAGAAATTTTCTAGATTTTACCTACTTTGGTATTTCGGCCATAACTTTTGACTCGTTCGTCGGATTTCGACGATTCAACTTGCGTTGGATTCGTCATTCGAAAAGAAATATTTCTGGTGGTTTAGAATCTTCCAATTCTACTTTATTCTTAGACCAACTTACCCCTAAAGTTGACTGATCTGCAAATGGAGTTCAATAACCCGAATTTTCCATAGATTCGACTTCGGAAATCCAACTTTTAATTCAAGAAAATGACCTTAAGGCTTTAATACATGTCAAAAATATTTGAGGTGTTACATCCTCCACCCCTTATAAAAATTTCATCCTCAAAATTTGGATGATACATATATGTACAAACAACGATAAATTTACATGGCAATACATTACAACTTATGCAAACAACTCTGGGTATTTTTCTTTGACTTTGGCCTTCGCGCTCCCATGTGGCCTCTTCTCTAGTATGATGTTTCCATTGAACGAGAACCAAAGGAATAACCTTGTTGCGGAAAACTTGATCTCTACAGTCTAAAATCTGAACTGGCTCTTCCACTAAGGTGAGATCCTCCCGGATTTCCAACGGATCAAGATCTACAACATGTGAAGGATCAGAGAAGTATTTCCAGAGCATCGACAAATGGAACACGTTGTGGACTGCAGCCATATGTGTTAGAAGAGCTACCCGATACGCAACTTCACCAACTCTAGTGATAATTTCAAATGGCCCAACATACCGAGGACTAAGTTTGCTAAAACTCATGATCCCCTTGCTAGGAGATATCTTGATGAAAACTTCATACCCTACTTGGAATTCTAAGTCTCTTCGGCGAGTGTCCGCATAGCTCTTCTGACAATCTTGGCAGCTTTCAACCAATCCCGGATGATCTTGACCTTGTCCGCGGTCTGCTCAATCAACTCAAGACCCAGCACTTTTCTCTCTCCCACTTCATCCCAGTAGAGAGGAGACCTACAACTTTGCCCATACAAGGCCTCAAACGGTGCCATCTGGATGCTTGCTTGGTAACTATTATTGTAGGTGAATTCCAACAAAGGTAAATGCTTTTCCCAGCTACCCTTGAAATCTAACATACATGCCTGAAGCATGTATTCAATGATTTGGTTCAGCCTCTCGGTCTGCCCATACGTCTGTGGATGAAAGGCGGTGCTAAAGTCGAGTCGGGAACCCATGGCACTCTAGAAACTCTTCCAGAATCTGGATGTGAATCTTAGATCCCGATCTGATACAATGCTGACTGGCACCCCGTGCAATCAAACCACTTCCTTGATATATAGTGCCACTAAATGGTTCAAGTTGAACATAGTCCGATAGGGTAAGAAATGCGCAGACTTCGTCAGACAGTCTACCATAACCCATATCGCATCTGAGTTCCTTGCCGTCCGTGGTAAGCCAAATATGAAGTCCATAGAGATGTGCTCCTATTTCCACTCGGGAATAGGGAGAGATTGTAATAGACCTGCCGGTCGCATGTGCTCTACTTTGACTTGCAAACACACCAAGCACCTTGCCACATACTCGGTAACATCTCTCTTCATAATTTGCCACCAAAAGTGTTCCTTGAGATTCCGGTACATCTTCGTACCCCCAGGATGCACTGTATACTTCGAACGGTGGGCTTCATCAATAATCTCTCGCCTTAACTCTACATCGACAGGGACACACAGCCTCCCCCTGGATGTGATAGCACCTCGGCTAGTCAGAGAAAAGTCTTCACTCCCCTTGGTAATTTTCTTGTCCCGAAAGGCCAACAAGTCAGCATCAGAGGCTTGCAACTCTTGGATCCGATCTATGATGTATGGTCGAACCGTGATATTCATCATCACTGGACTACGGACGAAAGCATTGACACTGATGTCCAGATTTGCCAAATCTTCCAATAGCTTCCATTCTCGCACCAACATGCGAGCCAACAATCCTAGAGGTCTTCTACTCAAAGCGTTAGCCACTAAATTTGCTTTGCCCGGGTGGTATTGGATGGTGCATTCGTAGTCTTTCAAAAATTCCATCCAACGCCGTTGCCGTAAATTCAGCTCCTTTTGGGAAAAGAGATACTTGAGGCTCTTGTGGTCGATGAACACATAGATCTCTTCCTCGTAAAGGTAATGTCACCAAATATTGAGTGCAAGCACCACTGTGGCAAGCTCTAGGTTGTGCGTGGGGTAATTCTTTTCATGCTCCTTTAGTTGCCTTGACGCATAGGCAATGACCTTCTTGTGCTGCATGAGAACACACCCAAGCTTGACGTACAAGGCATCACTGTACACCTCATAACCACCCTACCCTGATGGCACTGTAAGGACAGGGGCCATAGTAAGCCTCTTCTTCAGCTCCGTGAAGATAATCTCGCACTTATCGCTCCATATAAACTTGACATTCTTCCTGGTCAGATAAGTGAGCGGCGTTGCAAGGCTGAAGAACCCCTCTAGGAATATCCTGTAGTAACCTGCCAAACCCAGGAAGCTGCGTATCTCAGTGACACTCTTGGGCCTTGCCCAACTCATGACTGCCTCAGTCTTCTTCGGATCTACCAAGATGCCTTCCGTAGAAACACGTGGCCTAGGAATGCCACTTTTTCTAGCCATAATTCACACTTGCTCACTTTGGCATATAGCCTATGCTCTCTCAACATTTCCAAAGCAAGGCGAATGTCTCATGTGTGATCTTCCTGTGTCTAGGAATAGACAAGGAAGTCATCGACAAACACTATCATGCATTGATCCAGGTATAGTCGGAACACCCGGTTCATTAGATCCATAAAGGCTGCCAGTGCGTTCATGAGACCGAAAGGCATCACTAAGAACTTGTAATGCCCATACCGAGTCCTGAATGCAGTTTTGGGAACATCTTCCGCCTTGATCTTCAACTGGTGGTAACCAGACCGAAGATCAATCTTAGAGAAAAATTTTACTCTCTTTAACTGATCGAACAAGTCATTAATCCTAGGCAATGGATACCTATTCTTTATCGTGACCTTGTTCAACTCCCTATAATCGATGCACATCTGCATTAAGCCATCCTTCTTCTTGACAAATAGGACTGGGGCACCCCATGGCGAGACACTTAATTAAATGAAACCAAGGTCTTGCATCTCTTTCAATTGGGTCTTCAACTCTTTGAGTTCAATCGGGGCCATCCTGTACGGAGCCTGGGAGATGGGAGTTGTGCCTGGTGCAAGCTTGATCATAAAATCAACCTCCCTGTTTAGAGGCAAACCTGGCAACTCCTCTGGAAATACATCCAGGAATTCACTCATGACCGGAATAGTCGAAGAGTCCTTAGCCTCGGGGTTCGCTAAACTCAACGTCACAAATCGGGTGATATCTTTACTTCTCAACCCCCGAAAATGAATTGGCTTCCCTTCCACCGGCTTAAAGAGTACCATCTTCTCAAAGCCTACCACCTGACTATGGTGAGCTGCTAACCAATCCATCCCCAAGATGACGTCGATGTCCTAGAATCCAAGGACGATGAGATTAGCTGCCAACTCGCGGCTTCCAACTTGAACTGTACTGCCTCTGAAAATGATATCGGCTACCACTGTCTTACCGAGAGGAGTCAAAATGAATAACTCTAGTTCCAGTGGACTAGGCTTTGTGGTAAAACCTTGGAAAAAACTCGGTGAGACAAATGAATGAGTAGACCTGGTGTCAATCAACACATGAGCCAAACTTTGATTGACTAATAAAGTTGCTAAAATTATAACTAGCTAAGTCAACCCATGCATCAACATCATATGTATAGATATATAGATATATAACATGCCATATACGTACACAAAGAATAAGGCATAATAAAACAATCATGGATAAATGAATATAATCTAAACGCGTACCTTGCACTACATCATCCGATGCAAGTGCATCTTCCTCAGTCAAGGCGAATACTCATCCCTGGTTCCCCTGGCGTAGCGGAGGTACAGACTATGCAGGCTGGGAGGATGCCTGATATGATCCTGCTAGGCGAATTGGGGGCCTAATCCCCTGAGGCTAGCCTGGCAAATGCCGACTAGGGTAATCCTTGATCAGGTGGCCCTAACGATCACATTGGAAGCATATGCTTGACGCCTTTCGGTAATCTGCTATCTGATCTCTTCGGCTGCAAAAGGTACAGACCTCGTATATGTATGCTGAAGGGGCCATAGGTGGAGCGTACCTCGCTGCTTGAGGTGCAATGTGTCATGGGGCTTGGAGAGCCTGAGATTGTAGTGCCTAAGGCACATACGGCCATGGAGCTGGAGGAGCATAAGATGGCCTCTGCGGTGGTGCTAGCCACACATACTGGGGTGGTGCTGGCCAAGTACACTGATACGGGGTAGGCCGAGCCCGCTTCTCTGGTGATGCAGAGCTGTTGGATTGGCCTTGCACCAAATCCCTCTTCCTTGAGACGACCTCCGAGTTGGTCTCGATCAACAAGGCTTTGTCCACCACTTCCGGATAAGTGGCGTGCCTAAAGGCTGAGACTCTCTCCATTATGTGATCTTTGAGCCCTTGCTCAAACCTCCTAGTCTTCATTGCCTTGGTGGTGATCATGTGAGGCACGAATCTCGAGAGCTCCGAGAACTTGGCCTCATACGCGGTCATAGTCATAGAACCCTGCTCGAGGTTGATGAACTCCCTCTTCTTCTTTTCCTGAGCTCCAATTGGGAAGTACTTCTTGTAGAAGGTATTCATAAACTCGCCCCAAGTCCATGGTTGACCTTGCCTAGTCAAATCCCGAGTCCTCAAGGTGGACAACCACCAATGGGGAGCCTCACCCTCTAGCATGAAAACAGCCCATGCCACTCTTTCCTCCTTAGTGGGTGTGAGGACCACGAAGATCTTTTCCAACTGGAGGACCAAGCCTCTGCAGCAAGAGGGTCCACACTCTCATGGAATGCTGGAGGCTTCATTCTCTGAAATGGCTCAACCCCAGCTGTGCAATGTACTGGTGCTACAGGTAGTGGAGTAGCAGGAGGAGGGGTAGTTTGGATGGCCGCTAGCAATGCCAGAGTCTCTGCAATAGAGCAGAGAACCCGAGAGAGGTCTAGCTGCTCATCCTCATCTAGAGAAGAGGAAGAAGCTCTCGTATGTGGTCTGTGACCCCGTGTGCCCCGCCTCATGACCAAAGTCCTGAGAACAATAGCAACACATGAGTCTAACTTGGAACCATGATTTACTACATTGATTAAATTTTGACAATAGAACAATCAATAATACTATAGTACTATCATATTCATCACATCAAGTCATCAGAGTATTTATAATATTAAACGCGTTCCTAAGACCTGTACTTTGTTGAAGCAACCATTTTAGAGTAAGTCTAAAGTTTAGTCTTACACTTGGAACATGACTCGTTTCTAACTTACTTCTTCCTAACTTGCTTCCTGACATATGCCCTTGTCGAGTTGTGGTACCAGATTCTAAGTGACCCTAAGTGACCTAAAGCCTAGGCTCTGATACCACTTCTGTCATGACCCAAAACCCACCCTAGGAGTTAGAGTGAATTTTGGACCACTTGTAGAGCCCTAGAACTTTTTGCCATGTATTGGAAACCGTGCCAAGGCATTATGCCTTTGTAATCCTCCTATTTCTATGAAATATGAAAATTTAAGGAACTCTAAGTGTTAAGAAGTAGTATTCCTAAGTCGGATATTTTAAAACCCAAGTTACTGAAACCCATTTATGGATCAGTCAACTTTAGGGGCAATTTGGTCAATAAATGAAGAATAAATTAGAAATTCTAACACCAGAAATGTTCTCTTTTGAAAGACAAATCCAACGCAAGTTGAATCGTCAAAATCGGACAAACGAGTCAAAAATTATGGCCGAATTACCAAAGTGGGGGAAAATAGGAGAAACAACAAAATCTGGAGTGTGCGATCGATGACAAGTCAGGTGCGATCGATCGCATGCAGGCGAAATGGGTCCCAAACTCTCTGGACCATATACGATAGATGGATTCCCAGGTGCCACAGATCACAGAGTTTTGTGATCGATCGCAAGAGTGTGCGATCGATCACATGTAAAGGGAAATCAGAAAAAAGTGTTTGGATTCATGTACGATAGACCGTATCAATGTGCGACTGATCCACTGTCCTGCGATCGATCGCAGATAAGTGTAATCGATCACACGTGGTAACTGATGCCGAATTTGAGGGTCTTAAACCCTTCTCTTGTTTAGGGATCCTCATTTGGGGCTTTTCTAACCTAGAGAAGAGAAAGAGGGGAGAAAGAGGAAGAGAGGAGATTTGGAAAGTCCTCCAAGAAGGCTTGGATTGGGAGATCAAGGAAGCTCAACCCTAGAGATTTTCAAGCAAGGATCTTCCTCAAGGCAACTAGAGTTCTTTAAACCCAAGAGGGGTTCTTCCTCAAGTTAGAACTCCACATCAAGGGTTTTCTTCGCTCTATTTAAATCGGTACCCTATACTACCCTTCTAGTTCATCTCTTATCCTTGTTTTCCTTCATTTTGTGTTTTGCCCTAAATTTCTACGTAAGATAATGAGATGGGATGAATGGATGAAGGTGGATGGTTGTGTGGATGTGAATGGGCGATTGGATGCCGTGTGTTTGTTGTGATGAATGAAATGGGAAGGGTATTGTACCAATAACAAACATACATGTGTGTTGCGAGCATTAACCCACCTATTAATGCAAGATTTATGTATTAATCATAATGAACATACCAAGTGTTTGATGAAATGCCAAAATAAAGAAAATGCTAATGATTCTTAGAAAATACATGTGTGAATTTCTTTACTTCATAGAATGGTATGTTGTTAGATTAATTGCTTATTTATTGGACTTAATTGTTGATCAAATACAAATGTTCTTTATATATCATTGTCATCCTTAATTGTACACGGAACCATGAGCATGGAATGTAGTCCACGAGTAGGGTTTCAAGCATTAAACACCGTGTTTTGTTTGAAAGGTTTTATTCCCGATTCCCGAGCACCATGACAAGGCCAAACGAAAGGGTTGGTAAATAGAGGTAGGGCATATCGTACGATATGTTTTGCCTCGCTTTTTGACACGAACAAGAACGCCCCAAGCATGCATGTTACATTCAATGCATTTTGTTAAAGAGGGGTCTCCCCTCCCTCACAAGTTGTTTCTAATTTAGGAAGAGGGGCCTCCCCTCCCTCACAAGGAGCATGAACAAGTTTATTTTCCAAGCAAGCAAGCAAGCATGATATATGACATGACACATATAACACGCATGACATGCATGACAAGCATGACACACATGATACAACATGACACGATGACACGATAGGATACGACAAGACACATGACAAGACAAGTTTTCACGCACAAAAAGAATATTTTCAAGGCAAGTTAAGCACATGATGTTTTCAAGAGTTTTACCGGCTTTGATGTGATGCAAGCATGAGAGATTCTAAGTAAGAGATTCTAAGCATGAGAGATTCTAGTGTAGTGGCTACTCCTTTCAACATCTGTGCTCCTAGTCCATGGGTGGAGGAGGAGTACATCGAGGAGGTCCCTAGTGAGGAGCCTCATGTAGACGGTCACTATTAGGTGGTAGATTCTAAGTAAGAGATTTATGGGTGAGCTTGAGAGATTACGTTCATGTCTTTTGGCGGGCATGTCGGCACTTTCTTTTGTGGGTCATTTTGTACAAACTTGGATCATGTATATATATAGGGGTTTTGTTAGACTTCCACTGTGCCATTATAGAATATGCTTCCGCTATTTTTGTCCTCTATTGTATAAGCTTCGTGTATTTTTGCAGGTTGGTTTGCCAAGCATGTCATGTAGGTCATGGCAAGTCGTCCAAGATTCACTCTAACTCCTAAGGTGAGTTTTGGGGTCGTGACAAGATTTATCATGACCTACATGACATGCTTGACAAACCATCCTACAAAACACACGGAGCATATATAATAGAGGAAAAAATAGCGGAAGCATAAACTAACAAGGCACAGCGGAAGTTTAACCAAAACTTCTATGTGTATACATGATCCAACTTTTGTACAATAGAGAAAACAAAACAAAGAAGGTGCAGGCATCCCCGCCAAAATACATGGGTACAAAATCTCTTGTGTTCACCCACACTCACTTAGAATCTACCACCTAATAATAGCCCTCTACACGAGGCTCCTCAGCAGGGACCTCCTCGATGTTCTCCTCCTCCACCCATGAGCCAGGAGCACAATTGTCATACGGAGCCGCAGCTCCCTCAGTACCTGCCGACATGAGATGTACGGCTGAGCATGGAATACTCAACAGGTATCAAATACTAACCAACAGTCATAGCAACATAATAATGAAAATAAAGCGGAAGCAATTCATAACAGGAAGGTAAATAGTTTATATTTCATGCTTGCATCACATCAAAGCCGGAAAAACTCTTGAAATCAAGTTTTGTCTTGCTTGTCTTATCCTGTTCTATTTTGCTTGTCTGTTCGTGTTTTGTCTTGCTTGTCTTGTTATGCGTGTCATGTCGTGTGATGCATGTCATGCCATGAAATGAAAATGCTTATGCTTGCTTGCTTGCTTGGAATTTAAACATGCTCATGCACTTGGGATGTTAGTGCCCTTGAACAACTTGAAGGGAGGGTGGTGTAAACCCCCTCTTTTGCGAAACATAGAATAAAGCAACTTGAAGGGAGGGAAGTGTAAAACCCCTTCTTTTGTAAAAATGCAATAAAGTAAACATGCGTGCTTGGAGGCGCACTAACATCTTGCTTGATGTGTTCTTGTTCTTGTCAAAAGCGAGGCAAAACATATCTTAGGATATGCCCTACCTCTATTTACCAACCCTTACGTTTGGCCTTGTCATTGTGTTTGTGAATCGAGACTAAAACCCTTGTTCTTGAAAAGCCCAATAAACCATCCTTGACTCGTGGATGCATGCCATGCTCATGAGGTCGTGTACATACTATAGCTTGAAATAAGCATGGCATATTGAATTTCATAATACACAATTCATTTAAAATAAGCATTCAATTTACCACATGCCGTTCTAGAAAGCAAGGTAACACACTAACATAAAACCCTAGAATTTCCATGCCTTAAATCATGCATTTCTTGATTAATGATTCATCCAATCCATCCATCATCCATGTGTGTTCATTATTGGTGAAATACCCTTCCCATTTGTTTTATCACAACACAACATCCATGACATCCATCTCCATTCATGCATTCCATCTCATAATACATTCCTAATTTAGGGAAAACAAAAAGAAGGAAAGAAAAAGGAACAACATGACTAGAAGGGTAGCATAGGGTACCAACCTTCAATGATGGAGAAATCCTAAGTTTGAGGGAGAAGCAACACTTCAGGAAGAAGATCCTTCCTTGAAAAGTGTGATCCAAGCTTTTATCTTGAGCTCCCCCCCAATCCAAACCCTCTTGAAATCCCTAAAATCTTCCCTCTTCCTCTTCTCTAATCTTCCTTAGGTTTTCTTTAGGTTTAGGATAAGCCAAAACCCCCCAAGGTAACCCCCTATTTATAGGCAAAGGGAAGAAACCCTAAAAATCCCGAAATAAAATTCTGGGTTTGCGACCTACGATCGGTCGTAGGTTTCTACGATCAATCGTAAATCTTCTGCAATCGGTCGTAACCGTTACAGAGAGTTTTGCCCATTTCTGAAATTCTACGATCGATCGTAGATTTTTCTACAATAGATCGTAACTTCACCTACAATCATTCGTAGGGTCTGTACGATCTTTTGTAACTTTTGCAGAAAATTTTCAGATTTTACCTACTTTGGTATTTCGGCCATAACTTTTGACTCGTTTGTCGGATTTCGACGATTCAACTTGCGTTGGACTCATCATTCGAAAAGAAACATTTCTAACATGTTAGAATCTTACAATTCTATACCATTCTTGAACCAAATTTCCCCTAAAGTTGACTGATCTGCAAATGGAGTTCAATAACCCAGATTTTCCAAAGATTCGACTTTGGAAATCCAACTTTTAATTCAAGAAAATGACCTTAAAGCTTTAATACATGTCAAAAATATTTGGGTTGCTACATAAAGTCAGAGTGTCTTGGACCTTGTAAAAGTCCTCAAGGTATTGGAACATGAATTGCTCAAAGTTTACCTAGATAGACACTAGGAGACTTAGAATAATTTGGACATCATTCTAAGGGCCCAAAAATGATTAAAATAATATTTTTATGATTGCCCATGGGCCATATAATATTTCCCATCTTTTTGGTCTATTTAAAGATGAGTTCCCTGAATTTTTTTAGTGGACTCGTCGATGAGTGCAAGAGACTTGTTGACAAGTGGGATGACAGTAAACCCCATTTGCTTATTGTTTTCACTCAGCGACGACTCTTGGATTTTCCATTCTCACTCGTCTTCGAGTGCTTGCGGGAATTGAGTTTAACGGCTAGTTCGCATTAAATGTGCTCCGAATGGCCATATTGATTGCTCAACTATAAATAGAGCTTATTTATGAACTAAATACAAGATTCTAACACTATCCATTCTCACATTGAACATTCATTTGCTTCCAGCAATCAATACTCTGTTTTTCATTAAATACCTAGAATCCCAATCCCTCACTACTTGAGCATTCAATTCTAATCATTCTTGAGTGATTATTAGCTTTGTATTCCATTCATATCTAGTTCAGTTAGGAGCTTTCAATTTCGGATTTTATATTAAAGAAATTTCTGTAAAAGCTGAAGTCAAGAATTGAGTATTCTTGCACAAGTTAAGAAGAGGTTCTTCTTGTATCCAGGAGAGGGTTTCTCTGGAAGAGGTTTTATCCTGAGCTTGTGAAAAGGAATGTAAAGGCCTACTCTCTGCCTGTAAAGAAGAGTGTAATTAGTGGAATCGTGAGAAATCCTTAAAGTGGGAAGCTTAAAGGTGGGGACATAGGCAAGTTGCTAAACCCCGATATCTTATCCTCTGTGTGGTATCTTTGTCTCTCTCTCTCTCTCTCTCTCTATTTATCTCTGTTTATTGTTGGTAGTATTAATGATTAAATTTTAATTCCGCATAAATCACTTAGTTAACTTTTTAAATTGCCATTGACCCTAATCACCTCCACTCTAGGGTCCATTAACTAGGCAACAGACGACCCCTCCCAGCCGGTCGACCAACCTTTAATGAAATGGGGTTTTTACCCTTTTTCGTGAATTTTAAAGTAGATTAGGGTTTTTATCACCCTTGACCTATAAATACAAATCCAATTCGTGGGTTTTGGAGTTCACAAACCTAAGGAAGGTTTTTTTAGAGAGAAATGGGAGGAAAGCTAGGGTTTTGGAAATTTTTTCTCAAGATCAAGGGCGAAACCTAACTCTCACCTCCAAAACTTCTCAATATCAAAAAGGGGAAACAAAGATCTTGCAAGCCAAGGCTTTCTAAGATCTCAACCAAAAGGGGTTTGGTCTTTAAAAAGTAGGTACACCCTACTTGTAAACTTTATTATGTACTAAGGAAATAAATGGGTTTATTGTGAGGCATATGACTTTGCATGAGTAAATACTTCCTACTATTGACTTTATTATGATCTCTATTATGAAAATCATGATGTGATGCATGTTTCATGATGAAATTGAATTATGTAGCCTATGTATGCATATACCAAAGCTTGAAATGAAATCACCTAAGCATGTTAAATGTTTAATGGTTTTTCTAGGTCTACTACGATGCTTATAAGATATAATCAAACATGTATTGAGTGTTTAAAGCGTTCTAAGTATAATAAAATGCTCACAAGCACTCTACATCTCGCATGATTGATATTTTCTCATAAGCATGATGTTCAAAGTTCATAAGAAAGGTTTTAAGGAAAATCTAATATGAAAACTTCTAAGTACATAAGAATTGACAAGGCTAAACATTGGGTTGGTATGTTCTAAGATCGTTTATAAATGCTCATAAGGATCAAAAGTCTAATATCAGTTACAATGCTCATAAGGATCAAGTCTACGATTGTCTAATAAGTCTCTAAGGATCATAAGTCTCGCAAGGCTTTGATAAGAACTCATAAGAAATTCGTAAGTCCAAGATCGGTTCATACGCTCATAAAGATCAAGTCTACGATTGTCTCATAAGTCTCTAAGGATCATAACCTCAGAAGGCTCTCATAAGACTCACAAGGATCTCTTATAAGAATTATAAGGCTCATAAGAACTCATAAGCTCATAAGACTCATAAGAACTCATAAGCTCATAGGAACTCGTAAGACATGTTTTATTTTCTACGAAAGCTCTTAAGACAAAGTTTTGGAAACTATGTACTTCTACCTTAAGATTTGAAGTATTGTTTTACATTCGGTTTAAATGATGAATTATGAATTGTTTCTCTTAAGTACTCACATGATATTATTGAATTATAATATTGTTAGCTAGTAGCTTGTATACGCTGAGTATTCCATGCTCAGCCGTACATTTTGATGCCGCCATGTCCATTTGATATTCATAATCCGACCCCATAGATTGAGGAGGAGTATGTGGAAGACGAGGCGATTCCATTGCAGCCTCAGGAGAATAGAGATCTGGATAGGTGGCCCTATCTAGATTATTGTTGAGAGGAGTGTGGGTGAGATTTTATTTTGTTAAAGTAGGCATGCCCACTTCACTTTTTGGGTTATGTTTTTTTTGTATAAACTTGGAATACGGTCTATTTATAATAGAAATTTTTAGTTTACGCTTCTACTATGTTATTCCTTGTATGTTTTATAAAGGATGGTTTGGTATGATGTTAGTCACGCACAAAGTCACACCTAACTCGTAGGTGAGATTTTGGGGCGTGACGGTGATTGTATCAAAGTATAGGCATTAGGTTCTCTAGGGTCACTTAGAGTCCGATACCATGATTGGAACAAGGCATTTGTTCCGGGTAAAGAGATTCCAAGTATAGACTAATCATTTAGTCTTAGTCTATAACTGGTTAGAACTCAACCGATCTTGTGTCTTAGCTTCGCTAGGAACCTCAAGTGTATTATTATGCTATGATGTGTATACCTTGATGTATGCTCAATTCTTATATGAATACTTGATGTTATTGAACTTCAAAGCTTAAATAATCATGGGTTCTGAGTTAGACTCATGTTTTGCTATTGTTCTCAAGATTAATTCATGATACATGGCAATCAAGGTAGCGAATACCATACTAGGAGTAATGGAGCATTCCCTCCTCCAGCAAGTGATGAGTAGCCTGACCTCACACTGGTCTTGGGCTTCATGGAGGAGACATTAGCCATGCTTGTAGCTAGGCAACCTACTACCCCTCCTGCTACTGCACTCGTGCCTGCTCCTACACTCCATAATATGGGGATTGAGGTTTTTTAGGGGATGAGGCCTCCTATATTATATGGTAGCTTAGACCCATTGCTTGTAGAGGCATGGGTTATGCAGCTAGAGAAGCTGTTTGCTATCTTGACACCTATTGAGGTGGAGAGGGTTACTTGGGCAGCCTTTATGATGAAGGCAAGACAGACCAATGGTGGAGTTCTGCTATCAGGACGAGGGATTTGACCTGAGCGGGTCAAGACTAGACATGGGGAGAGTTTCTAGACATCCTCTATAAGAAATATTTCCCTATAGGAGTCAAAGAGAAGAAGGAGATGGAATTTATTACCCTGGAGCAGGGTAATACGTCAGTGACCAAGTATGAGGTCAAATTTTCTGAGTGCTCTTGATTTTCTCTGCACATGATAGCCACGGAGGCTATAAAGACCAAGAAGTTCCAAAGGGGCCTGAAGGGTTATCTCTAAAATAGGGTGTGACATCCTGAACCCCCGCCTAAAAAATCGTGTTCCGAGACACGAGCCCGTTCATCATAACCATGCATGTGGAAGACTTTACCCGTGAAAATGCGAGAAATTTTCAACTTTTCTTATGAGCTTACATAAACAATAACAACTGGACATCACAATAACTCATCATAAGCAAATGCCTTACCTTATTGGCTACAGTAGCCCTTACTTTTGATGCCACAACTGTGCCGGTACACTTTCCAGACTCTATCAAGCGTAGCTCCTTGCCCACCGGTAACCGCTTCAGAATCTGAAGACATGAAATGAGAGGAGTGAGCTATAGAGCCCAGCAAAATCCATAATTCATCTAGGCTATTTTCTACCTAGTAATAAGCATCAATAACAATATAATATTACAACACAATTCTCATACTATAATAATATATAATATAGTAATCCGTGACCCGAGGTCACTCAAGGCTATTTCACCCTATACCGAGGTTCCCAACCTCCAATTTCCAAGATCACTCAATCACCATCCATGATAACAAAAGTACCATTTTATTCTTGAGTCTGCAGATTCATTATCAATTCCAGAATCCGTTATCATCATACAATTCCATTACTATGACATCCCATACCACCATGATAACTATCAAGATCATCTGGCTTACATCGATTGAAATTGAACCTTAAGTCCTTAGACTTTGTACAATCTGGAGTCCCTAGAATCAACACACAATCCATATCTTGTACCATCTCAAGACATACTTCATTATAGTGATCCTTATTCCTTTAATTGTCTCGGGACATACCTAAGTACAATGATCTCCATTCCTCAACCTCTATTGGGTCATCCTTTGAATTCATGGGACTTTCACCTCAGTGTATCTTGTCTATCGAAACTCAACCTTTTGGATCGTCCTTGAATCCACAATGCCTTTCACCTCCAGGTATCTTGTTACCCTCAGACTCACCCTCTATTGAGTCATCCTCTGCTGAATTCACAAAGCCTTTCACCGCAAGGTACTATTGAAATATACCAAAGTACAGAGGTTTCCATCCCTCAAGCCAACATTCTTTTCTCCTGACCTCATCAGGGGGAATCACTGGATAACACTTCACCCACTCGCGACGATCAGTCACGTAACTCGCCAAAGAGGAACCATGGATATCAATCCACCACTCTTGATGATCAGTCATGCACCACGCCAAAGAGAATCTCTGGGTAACACTCTATCCACTCCCGAAGATCAGTCACGCACCTCGCCAAAGAGGATTTATGGACATTATTCCACCCACTCCTGACGATCAATCAAGTACCTTGCCAAAGAGGATTCCATGGACATTAATCTATACAGACCCGGGCCTTCATCCGATGACTGCCATAAACAATACTTCTGACATATCACACTCTGTCAGAACAACATCTCTGACATATCACTCTCTGTTAGGAGCAATACCTTTGAAATATCGCACTCAGTCAGGAACATACCTCTGACATATCACACTCTGTCAGGAACAACACTTCTGACATCAAATCTTATCATCAATCTCGTCAGGCACACTAACTCTGACATCAAATCTTGTTAGGCACTGACATCACATCACTTAATCTAATCTCTATTGGGATGTACCTGCTCCTGCAGAACCTCATCCCTCAAGGCAATTATCTTGTACCTTAAAGTCTCTATTGAGTTTGTAAACTCAATACATCCCTAGGTCCGTAGACCACATCAAACCTAGGCCTATAGGCCCAAAGTCATTCTAACTCTCTTGACTTTTTGTCACGGAGAAATCCCGGTTCTTATTAGATACCACATTTCCGGACCTAGCCAAAGAGGAACCACATACTACATTTCACACATGTTAGATTTCCTAACCATAGAACGTCTTCAATTATTCAAGCCATACATGAATAATTGAAATAGTTGACCCATGCCCGAGGACTAAGTCCAAGGGTATAATGTCTTGACGTGGCCGATGAACCTTTTCATCGCCTTTCACACGTTCAAAGATCATCATATGATACCAATTGTTCCGATAGGGAATATATCCGGGCCGATAGGTCCATCCATCGCCCTACAAACACTCAAACACCATCACATCATAGAAGGTTGTTCCGATAGGGAACGTATCCGGTCCATTGGGTCCACCCATCATCCTACACGATAGTCAAACAAACCTTTCATCATCCTAGAGTGACGATCCATCATACCCGAGACCCAATCCGAGCTTCCCAGAGGTCCACATGAAGTTTAAGCTTCATCACAACCCATATAGGGGTTTCAGGGAACTGGCGATCGATTACCAGTGTTGGACAATTGATCGCCCAGGCTTCTACATGTGGGGGATCGATTGCCCCTATAGGAGGATTGATCACCCGGAGAATAGTGACCCAAATCTGGGGTTTTTAACAGTCCTAGTCCGAGGCTATATTCCTCTATTAAATTTTTCATGCCCTAACACCTTCTCATACAACATCCACGGGGTCTCCGACCCTTTTTCATCCACTCTAAACCACATACATCCATTCCACAATAAAGTATAACAAAATAAAAGCGAAAAGAGAAGAGATGGAAGGGGTTTTCGTGCTTTAAAACTCATCTTGTCATGTGTCTTGTTTTGTCATGTCGTGTCATGCTTATATCATGCGTGTACCATGCCTGTCATGCATGCTTGCTTGGGAGTTCAACATGCTCATGTACTTGTGAGATGCGCTTGTGAGATGCCTTGAGAGGGAAGGGAGGCCCTTCTTTTGTGATATGCCTTGAGAGGGAAGGGAGACCCTTCTTTAATGCAATGCACTTGTGAGTGAGGGGAGACCCCTCATGGAAGGGAGGGAAGTGTAAACTCCCTCCTAAGAAATGCTTGTTCTTGTCCTCTTGTCAAAAGTGAGGTAAAACATATCGTAAGATATGTCCCACCCCTAACATCCTTACTCTTGCAAAATCGTCGGTAAAACATGTCATGCATGTCGTGCTCATGGAATCGTGTGCATACTTTTATTTGAAATTAAATATGATAATTTGGGGATTTCGCAATACATAGAACATCAATAATTTGAGCGAGTAATCATTCATTCAAATTTTTAGGGAAAGCAAGTAAGCACACTATCATAAGCCCTAGCAAATCCATAAACATTTAAACATACATTTTCCACTACAATTCATCATTTTCTCCATTGAGGCATCTCATCAAACACATGGTATGTGTATTTTGGTTAACACCTAAATCTTTCATTTTATTCTACATGAATCATTCTTCATTCAATCCACATCACGTATGTTCATTATTGAGGTGAAATGCTCTTCCCATTTTAATCATCACAACACAACCCACGGCATCCAATCGCCCATTCACGTCCGCACAATCATCCATTCATCCCCACATTATCTTGTTTATAAATTTAGGGAAAGACATAAAATAAAAGAGACTATGAACTAGGAGGGTAGTGTAGGGTACCGACCTTGATTTGGGGTTGAATAACACCCTTGATGTGGATTCTAACTTGAGGAAGAACTCCCACTTGGGTATGGAGAACTCGTGATGGTTTGGGGAAGCCCCTTGCTTGAAATTTCCCAAGCTTGAACTCCCTTTGATCTCTCAATCCAAGCTCCTTGGAGGATTTCCTCAAAATCATCTCTTCCTCTTTCTCCCCTTTTCTCTCCTCTAGGTTAGAAATGCCCCAAAATGAGGATCCCTAACAAGAAAAGGGTTTAAGACCCTCAAATCCGGAATCTGCTACCGCATGCAATCGATCGCACACTTATCTGCGATCGATCGCAGGTCCTTGCGATCGATCGCACCTGGATACGATCTATCGTGCATGAACCCAGACATTTCTGGTCTGATTTCCCTCTGCATGCGATCGATCGCACACTCTTGCGATCGATCGCACCTGGGGATCCATCTGTCGCATATGGCCCTGAGAGTTTGGGACCCATTTCGCCTGCATGCGATCGATCGCACCTGACTTGCGATCGATCGTACCCTTCAGATTTTGTTGTTTTTCTCCTATTTTTCCACACTTTGGTAATTCGGCCATAACTTTTGACTCGGTTGCCCGATTTTGACAATTCAACTTGCGTTGGATTCGTCTTTCGAAGGGGGACATTCCTAGCATTTTAGAATTTTCAATTTCTTCTTTATTTATTGACTAAGTTGCCCCTAAAGTCGACTGATCCGTAAATGGGTTTTAGTAACTCGGGTTTTCGATATATTCGACTTAAGAATACTACTACTTCTTAACACTTAGAGTTGTTCAAAATTTTTCATTTCATAGAATTAGAAGATTACAAAGGCTTCATGCCTTGGCACGGGTCCCAATACATGGTAAAAATTTCTGGGGCTCTACAGTTTTTACCTTTTTTATGAACTTCGAGGTGTCTAGGGCCGAAAAGGGCACCGCCAACACTCTCGGGAGGACGACCAACCCCCCAGTGAAGCTCCTCACCTTCAAACCTTCACTTTCTCTCTCTAGATTTCTCCCTTTTTCTCTTTACACATCGATCAAGGTGCCAGGGAGGAAAATAGACATCACCAACTCATCGGAGATGTCAAAATACCCCACAATGGACTCCCCTTTCCTTTTGCTCTCTTCTTTTTCTCTCTTTCCCTTTCCCTTTCCCTCTCCTCTTTCTCTCTCTAGAAAATTTTGGAGAGTTCTCTGTCTCCCACAAGCTGTCCGTGTCAAAATGAGGGGCTTAGTCCCCTTATATACACCCAAGGGTTGAGATCATGTCCAAAGCACATGACCATAAGTGGTGTGGAAAGTTGACCCAGTTTACATTTGATTGGTTGACTTTTTGGCCATTTTTTTGATTTTTCGCACATACAAGCCTCCGAAACTCTATTAAGTGTCATCCGATTTTAACGAAACTTCAGGTGACCGAACTAGGGGCAATCCGACACCTACTGTAAAAATTTTAGGGAAACATACTGAGATTTTACTGTAAAAAGCAAGTCTAGAAGAAAACTGAGAAACCCACAAAACATGCTACCGTTTCTTCATATGAAATGATGAACTGCCGAAACAACAGACAGTCGTCCCAGAGTCAACTGGCACACTATGGTAATAGCCGCACGAATTTCTATTAGAATCCTCGTGAAATGTCGAGTTCCAATGGAACTTCAGACATCTGTAAATTTCTTATTTTCTCGATTTTCATACGCATAAGATCTCTGCAGTCTCTCGAATCGATACATGACGGAACCGGTAAAACAGTTGATCGTCTAGATAGTCGATCCGTACATTGTGTACGATTTTTGAGGAAAAAAACCGAAGTTTTATTAGTACAATCCAATCCCGAGTAAAACCCACTTCTTACCAATTTAACAAACACTTAACTAATTAATCTTCGTTAAAGACCTATAATCCCATAATTTTATTATATTAAAATTTCTGGACGTTACAATCTCCCCTCCTTATAGGAATTTCATCCTCGAAATTTAATTAGTCCGTTACTCCAATCAGGGAGGGTATTCACACAATAATTTAACTCTCTCGGTTTATCCTTATAACATGAGTTTGCAAACAATACTAATAGCAATAATAACTGCAACTAGATAACTATTCATATCAACAAAACTATGTCATTCATTTTTTCCATCAACATACAAAATGATCAGCCATACAATTATCTTTATCGATCTTAAATCATACTTCCTTCATGATTTCTTAAAAACTTATGCATAAGGAGATGAAAGTTAACCGATGAGGTCTTTTCCTTGGAATTTCCTTTCCTTCCTCTGATTCTTTCTTTTTTATCTTCTTCTCCTTCTTGCTTCTATATAATGGTCATTGCCTTGTTGATTTTCTTCCTGTATAATGGTGAAGACATGTCCCTTTTTGCCTACAATTAAGTGCTGTTTCAGAGTTGGGCAATCTTTCTTAATGTGTCTTGGCTTGCCGCATTGATAAAAAACCCTAGCTTTGTCAGCTTCAGTTCACAGGTCTTGATCACCATGCTCAAAATTTGATGTTTTCAATTCCTCTAAAGCATTTTCTCTATGAAAGTTCTCACATTTTCTCTTCTTGGTATAGTCTTCCAATATGTCTTTATGCAAATTTTCAATTCTCAGAGTTTTGTCTAGAATTTCTAAGAACGAAGTAAACCTTTGAACTGCCAGTTTTCCTTTGATTACTGGCTTTAATCCATCCTCAAAACTTGTCAACCCTCCATTGTTAATCCTCAAAAAATCTCGTAGCAAATCGGGAGAGCTGGTTGAATTTTGTTCATATTCGCTGACTGACATGTTGCCTTGAGTCAGCTGAAGAAATTCCATCTCATTCGTCTCATGGAGATCGAAAAATATTTCTCGTAAAATACTTTGGTAAATTTTACCTAGGAGATAGGCTTTTGATTTTCTAGAATTGTTCTCTCGACGGTCGTCCACCAATGCTCAGGCCCTTCTGCTAACATGAATATTGCTAACTCTAGCTTAACCTCTTATGGGCATGCCATCGTCCGAAAGATCTTCTCAAGCTCTCAAATCCAGTTTTCTACCACTAATGGATCGGTGGCACTGGAGAACGAGTTCGGTCTAAGCTTCCTAAAATTTTCAAGTCTACTACCATTCCCTTGCTCTTGTTCTGAATTAATATGGACATGATTACCATTCTGTTGCCGTTGGATCAACTCTGCTAGCGTAGTGATGGCCTCGAATGCCCCGACCAGAGTATTTCTAGATGCTTGTCTCGGTAGCATTTTATCCCTAGTTAAGGAAACAACAACATTTTACAATTTAGGAGATAACAAATATCGAAACCAAAATTTCCAAAAGATTCATTTCATTTCACATGTTCATAAAATGTACAGGGCTTTTATATATTCCATTAAAAGTTTGTTCATCCTCTGTCATAGCCTATGAACAAAATACTTAACAAGACCAGTTACAACATTCCAAAGTACTATCAAACATTTTCTCGGTCTTCTCATCGTCCTATCCTGACAATGACTTCCTAGTTGGGTAGTGCTTCTTCTTAAGCCCCAGTTGACCACATTTAAAATAGTTTCCTATCCTGTAATTCTTTGCTCGCTGATGTTGCCTTTCATGTTTGTATTCTCCACACTTTACGTTTTCCACTGTACTACCTGGGTCAAAGTTTTCAAACTTCCTCTTTTAGCCATCATTTTCAATTCCTTTATTCACCAAAGATTCATTTGTCTCGTCATGAGCTTTCTCTATCTCGTCTTCACTTCCTTGTTCTAGTACCACGTTATTAGGAGAGTGGTTCCAAGATTTCCGTAGCTGCATTAGCTTAGCTAGAGTGGTAATTAACTCAAATATTCTAGCTATAGCATCCTCAAACATTTAGGTTTGCTTGGACGTCATCGTACTCCTATTACGAAAATATCAACACTTTATTTTCTCACAATAGGGACATCCAAAATCTAATTCATCAAAAAAAAATCATCCAAAATATTTCACTCATCTATTCTACTTAGTCTAATCATGCTTAATCTCTTTTAGGCATCATAAGACCACCTCTTACACTCTCCTAGAGATGAGCTATATCTCCAGCGTTCCCTCCAAATGTATACACAAGGTTTCATATCATCATTTGATTCAAAACCAATAGTGTATCAGATACGATTTGTTATTATGGTTATTGCTTTTTAGCTCTGATACCAACTGTGATGCCCCAAACCTGCGCCTAAGGAATCATGTTTTGAGACTCGTGCCCGTTCGTTATAACAACATATGCGGAATAATTTATCCGCGAAAATACAGGAATTTTTAAAATTTTCTTATGAGCTTATATAAGAAATAACAACTGGTCATCACAATAATCCATCATAAGCAAATGCGATACCTTACTGGCTACAGTAGCCCTTACTTTTAATGTCACAACTGTGCCGGTACACTTTCCAGACTCTATCAAGCATAGTTTTTCAAATCCAATCAAACTAAATGTCTTTCTCATTTGCTACCACTCAACAACAGTAGGTCTCAGCTCTGCACATTCCTTGCAATGCCTTACTCATTTAGGGCTTTCTTTCAGCTAAAGATTATTATCATCTGGTATGAGAGCCCTGGTTGTACAGATATGGTAGTGATACAATCTTCTGGATCTATGGTTGCTGATATGATTACTGCATTAATGCATATGATTGTCCCTACTCTTTGCCCACCGGTAACCGCTTCAGAATCAGAAGACATGAAATGAGAGGAAAGAGCTATAGAGCCCAATAAAATCCATAATTCACCTAGGTTATTTTCCACCTAGTAACAAGCATCAATAACAATATAATATTACAACACAATTCTCATATTATAATAATATATAATATCGTAATCCGTGACTGAGGTCACTCAGGGATATTTCACCCTATCCCAAGGTTCCCAACCTCCAATTTCCAAGATCACTCAATCATCGTCCATGATAACAAAAGTACCATCCTATTATTGAGTTCATAGACTCGTTATCTATTCCAGAATCCGTTACCATCATACAATCCCATTACCATGGCATCCCATACCACCATGATAACTATTAAGATCATCTGGCTTACATCCAATGGAATTGAACCTTAAGGCCTTAGACATTGTACAATCTGGAGTCCCTAGACTCAGCACACAATCTATATCTTGTACCATCTCAAGACATACTTCAGTACAGTGATCCTTATTCATTTAACTGTCTCGGGACATACCTAAGTACAACGATCCCCATTCCTCAACCTCTATTGGGCCATCATTTGAATCCACGGGGCCTTTCACCTCAAGGTATCTTGTCTATCGAAACTCAACCTTTTGGGTCATACTTGAATCCACAAGGCCTTTCACCTCCAGGTATCTTGTTACCCTCAGACTCAACTTATATTGGGTCATCCTCTACCGAATTCAAAAGGCCTTTCACCGTAAGGTACTGTTGGAACATACCAAAATACAGAGGTTCCCACCCACTCAAGCCAACACTCTTTTCTCTTGACCTCATCAGAGAGAATCACTGAATACCACTTCACCCACCCCCAACAATCAGTCACGCACCTCGTCAAAGAGGAACCGTGGATATCAATCCACCACTCCCGACGATCAGTCACGCACCACGCCAAAGAAAATCTTTCGGTAACACTCTGTCCACTCCCGACGATTAGTCACGCACCTCGTCAAAGAGGATCTATGGACATTATTCCATCCACTCCTGACCTTGCCAAAAAGGATTCCAAGGACATTAATCCATACAGACCCGGGTCTTCATCAGGTGACTGCCATAAATAATACTTTTGACATATCACACTCTGTCAGAACAACATCTCTGACATATCACTCTCTATTAGGAACAACACCTCTGAAATATCACACTCAGTCAAGAACATACCTCTGACATATCACACTCTGTGAAGAACAACACTTTTGACATCAAATCTTATCATTAATCTCGTTAGGCACACTATCTTTGACACCAAATCCTGTCAGGCACTGACATCGCATCAGTTAATCTAACCTCTGTTGGGATGTACCTACCCCTGCAGAACCTTATCCCTCAAGGCAATGATCTTGTACATCACAGTCTCTATTGAGTTTGTAAACTCAATACATCCCGGGGTCCATAAACCCTATCAAACCTGGGTCCATAAACCCCCACATACAACATTTCACACATGTTAGATTTTCTAACCGTAGAATGTCATCAATTATTCGTGTCCTACTTGAATAATTGAAATAGTTGACCCACGCCCAAGGACCAAGTCCAAGGGTATACTGTCTCGACATGGCCAATGAACCTTTTCATCATCTTTCACACGTTCAAAGATCATCATATGATACAAATTGTTCTGATAGGGAACATATCCGGGCCGCTGAGTCCATCCATTGCCCTACAAACACTCAAACACCATCACATCATACAAGGTTGTTCCAATAGTGAACGTATCCGGGCCATTGGGTCCACACATCATCTTACACGATAGTCAAACAATTTTTTGTTACCCTAGACTGATGATCCATCATACCCGAGACCCAATCCGAGCTTCCTGGAGGTCCATATGAATTTTAAGCTTCATCACAACCCATACAGAGGTTTCTAGGCACTGACGATCGATTACCAGTGCTGGGCGATCGATCACCCAGGCTTCTGTATGTGGGGGATCGGTCGCCCCTACAGGTGGATCGATCACCCGGAGCATGTGACCCAAATCTAGGATTTTTAATACCTTAGACCGAGGCTACATTCCTCTATTCACTTTTTCATGCCCTAACACCTTCTCATACAACATCCACAGGGTCTCTGACCCTTTTTCATCCACGCTAAACCACACACAACCATTTCACAACAAAGTATAGCAAAATAAAAGAGAAAAGAGAATAGATGGAAGGAGTTTTTACCTTTTTTACAAACTTCGAGGTGTCTAGGACCGAAATGGACACTGCCACTGCGCTCGGGAGGACGATCAACCCCAAGGTGAAGCTGCTCGCCTTTAAACCTTCACTTTCTCTATCTAGATTTCTCCCTTTCTCTCTCTACATGTTGATCAAGGTGTTGGGAAAGAAAATAGATGTTGCCAATGAATCGGGGACGTCGAAATATCCCAAGATGGATTCCCCTTTCCTTTCTCTCTTCTTTTTCTTTCTTTCCCTTTCTCTCTCCTCTTTCTCTCTCTAGAAAATTCTGGAGAGTTCTCTCTCTCCCACAAGCTGTCCATGTGAAAATGAGGGGCTTGGTCCCTTTATATATTGACCCAAAGGTTGAGATCATGTGCAAAGCACATGACCATAAGTTGTCTGGAAAGTGGACCAAGTTAACATTTAACTGATTGACTTTTTGACTGTTTTTCTGATTTTTCGCACATACAAGCCTCTGAAACTCTATTAAATGTCAACCAATTTTGACGAAACATCAGGTGACCAAACTAGGGGCAGTCTAACACCTATTGTAAAAATTTTGGGGAAAAATACTGAGTGTTGATAGTAAAAAGTAAGTTTGGAAGAAACTGCAAAACTTACTAATTTCCTGATTCCGGACACAAAACATGTTGTCGTTTCTTCATATGAAATGATGAACTGCTGAAATGACAGATAGTCATTCCTATGGTTGACCAGCACACTGTGGTACCAGCTGCACAAATTTTTATTAGAATCCTCGCGAAATATTGAGTCCCAACAGAACTTCAGAAATCTGTAAATTTCCTATTTTCTCAATTTTCTTACGCATAAGACCTTCGCGGTCTCATGAATCGATACACGACGGAAACAGTATGACAAGTGATCGTCTAGATAGTCGATCCATAAATTGTGTACGATTTTCAAGGAAAAACACTGAAGTTTTATCAGTACAATCTAATCCCAAGTAAAACCTACTTTTCACCAATTTAACAAACACTTAACTAATTAATCTCTGTTAAAGACCTATAATCCCATAATTTTATCATATTAAAATTCCGGATCGTTACATAGGGTCTCGATGTTTCATCATGTGACCTATGCAGAGGTCTATGACAAGGCCTAGTTGGCAGAGATGAACTCGAAGGAGTTCTTCAAGAGAAGGGAGATTGTTATAGGCTAGTCTATTGGCACAGTACCACCGACGAAGAGGGCCAGGACCGCCCCTTTCCAGACTTTAGGGCCGACACAAACCCAAATGCCTCCTTTCTCACCACAAGCTCAAAAGCCACCCTTTCCTGCATAGGCTCCTCGTGTAGAGCCCCGGACTTTTTCATGCTTAATGCATGACACTTTCATAGCCAATTTTCCTTTAAAGTAGTACAATTAATAAATAAGGAAGAAATTTAAAATTCCAAAATATCAAAAATGTTCCTTTTCGAAGTACGAACCCAACGCAAGTTGAATCGTCAAAATTCGACGAGCGAGTCAAAAGATATGACCAAAACAGTTTGGACCTGTAGGCAACCGATCACTCGGTCCATGGAGCGATCGATCGGTAGCTATCGACTGGTCGAAGAATTTGTATGGAAAAATTTTCCAGAGAGTTGATTTTTGGTCGAGAGCTCGGTCAATACACCGATCGCTCGATAGGCAACCGATCGATCGGTCATAACCACCGATCGCTCGGTCTTCGTGTTTTGCAGAAATTTTCATTAAGGGTGTTTTCGTCTTTTGGGCCTTTCACTCCTTCCTATATAGGATTGCCCGAGCCTTTAGGGCTCATTTACCACACTTAGAAGATATTAGAGAGGAAGAGAGAAGAGAAGGATTTTCCAAACCTAGGGTTTGATTTTTGAGAAGAAATCAAAGGGTTTGTGAACCCTAAATCACCTCAAGCTTGGATTGCTTCAAGATTCCAGTTCAAGCACTCGTGGAGCACTCTCCTCAAGCTAGGGCAGCATTTACACGTACATTTTGGAAGGGGATTCTTTCCCTCATTTGTCAAGGTCGGTACCTCTTGCCACCCTCCTAGTTATAGCTTTTCTTTCTTCCTTTATTCTTTGTATTCCTTGTTTTCTTTCATCCATAAATGTATTATGAGTTGAAATGGTGAATGGTGTGAATGGAGAGGGGTGTTGGCAATTGGGTGCCGTGTGAAATGATGTGATGAATAAAATGGGGAGGGCATTGTACCCATAATGAACAAACATGTATGATGTGAGCATAACCCACCTAGAAAAGCATGATTTAGGTTGAAATAAATAATGGACACACCCTATGTTTGATGAAATGCCAAGGTGAACAAAACGAAGGATAAATTAAGAAAATGCATGCTTAATTACTTATGAACTTGTTAGGGCTTATGATAGTATGAGTTCTTTTTTTCTTTAAAATTTCATAAATGCTTATTGTTTAATTTGCAACATGCTATATATTGTGAAATCCCCAAATGTCATCTTTAAATTCCAATGCAAGTATGCACACGAATCCACGAGCACGGCATGCATGATATGAATTTACCGAGGCTTTCAAGAACGAGGTTGAGAGGTGGGACATATCCTACGATATGTTTTACCTCACTTTTCACAAGAAAACAAGAACAAACATTCCATGAGGGGTCTCCCCTCACTCACAAGTGCATAGCATAAAGAAGGGCCTCCCTTCCCTCGCAAGTACATACATATCATGAAGAAGGGTCTCCCTTCCCTCTCAAGTGCATTGCATAAAGAAGGGTCTCCCTTCCCTCTCAAGGCATCTCACAAGCGCATCTCATAAGTACATCTTACAAGTGTATCTCACAAGTTACATGATCACAAGCAAGCACGCATGACATGCATGACATGACATGATCTACAAGAATCAAGCAAGGTAGACAAGACGAGTTTTCAAGCACGAAAATGGTACTTAAGTCAAGTCAAGTGCACGGTGTTTTCAAGGGTTTTATCAATTTTTATGAATGCAAGCATGATTATATACTGTTTTACTTTATTGTTATGATATGAATTATTCCTCTTTTATATGTGTGAATTGTTTCCTGCTCTATGTATCATTATCTGTATGCTATGACTGTTGGTTAGTATTTGGTACACGCTAAGTATTCCATACTCAGTCATACTTCTTATGTCGGCAGGTGATAGCGGAGCAGCTGCTCCTTTTGATGTCTATGCTCTAGGCCCATGGGTGGAGGAGGACTACGTCGAGGAACCTTTGGAGGAACCTCCGGTAGAGGGCTACTATTAGGTAGTGGTTGTAGATTCTGAATGATAGAGGTATGGGTGAGATGAGAGATATCTATTCATGTATTTTGGCGGGCCTGTCCACACTTTCTTTTGTGCATTCTTCTTTTGTACCAACATAGATCATGTGCGTATATATACATAGAGGTTTGTTAGTCTTTCGCTGTGCTATGTTAGAGTATGTTTCCACTGTTTATATTCTCTATTGCATATGCTCTGTGGGTTTTTGTAGGTTGGTTTGTCAAGCAAGTCATGTAAGCCATGTTTAGTCGTACAAAGTTCACTCTAACTCCTAGGGTGGGTTTTGGGCCGCGACAAGAAGTGGTATCAGAGCTTAGGCTTTAGGTCTCTAGGGTCACTTAGAATCTAATACCACGGCTTGACAAGGGCATATGTCAAGAAACAAGTTAGGAAGGAAGTAAGTCGGAAGCGAGTCTTGATCCAAGTGAAAGACTAAACTTTAGTCTTAGTCAGATGGTTGTTTCAACCAAGTACGAGTCTTAGGAACGCTAGAACACCAAGGTATAATATTATAAATACACCAATGGTTGTGATGCGATGTATATTAGTATTATACAATTAGTACAAATTGAATCATTGTGCAATGGAACTGTGATAAATTGTGGTTTCAAGTTAGACTCATGTGGTGCTATTGTTCTCAGGACTTTAGTTATGAGGCGGGGCACACGGGGTCGTGGACCACACACCAGAGCTTCATCTTCTTCTAGAGATGAGGATAAGCAGCCGGACCTCTCTCAAGTCTTAGGCTCTATTGCTGAGACACTCACCATCCTGGCAGCTCGGCAGACTATACCTTCTTCGGCCGCACCTACTCCACCGCCTACGGCTCCAGTACATCGTACAGCTGGGGTTGAGGCATTTTGGAGATTGAGGCCTCCACCATTCCATGGGAGTGTGGACCCTCTTGCTGCGGAGGCTTGGATCCTCCAGATGGAGAAGATCTTTGTGGTCCTCTCGCCTACAGAGGAGGATAGAGTAGCATGGGCCGTTTTCATGCTAGAGGGGGAGGCACATCACTGGTGGTTGTCCGCCTTGAGGACACGAGATTTGACCATGCAGGGTCAACCTTGGACTTGGGAGGAGTTCAAGGATACCTTTTATAAGAAGTACTTCCTTGTTGGAGCACGGGAAAAGAAAGAAAGAGAGTTCATTAACCTGGAGCAAGGTTTGATGACTGTGGCCGCTTATGAGGCTAAGTTCTCGGAGCTATCACGCTTCGTAACTCACATGGTTGCCACCGAGGCAATGAAGGCGAGAAGGTTTAAGCAAGGGATCAAGGATGTTATCATGGAGAAGGTCTCAGTTTTCAGACATGCTACCTATCCTGAGGTAGTAGACAAAGCCTTATTGGTCAGAGGCAAATTCTGAGGCCGTGTCCAAGAAGAGGGAGTTGGTGAGAGGCCAAGCCAGTAGTTCAGCACCTCCAGAGAGGCGGGCTCGTACCGGGCCTTATCAATATACGTGGCCAGCACCACTGACGAGGCCATCTTACGTGCCTCCAGTTCCACGGCCGTACATGCCTCAGGCACCGCGACCTCAGGCTGTTCCAGCTCCACGGCCAGTTGCACCTTAGACGGTGAGGTACGCTCCACCTCCGGCCCCTCCGACCTATACACACGAGGTCTGCACTTCGTGCGGCTGAAGGCTCCCGGTAGGAGATTACCGAAGGGCATCGGGTGGATGTTTTCATTGTGGTCGCCATGGCCATGTGATCAGGGATTGCCCCAGTCGGCATTTACCAGGCCAGTCTCAGGGGATTAGGCCCCCAGCACGCCCAGCAGGATCATACCAGGCGTCATCCCAGACTACCCGATCTACACCTCCGCCTCGCCAGGCGAACCAGGGGCGAGTTTTTGCCTTGACAGAGGGTGATGCACTTGCATCTGATGATGTGGTGCAAGGTACGCGTTTAGAGTTATTTTTTTATCCGCGATTGTCATGTTATGCTTTACTCCTTGTGTACGTATGTGGCGTGCTATATATCTATCTACCTATATACATATGATGTGATGCATGGATTGACGTAACTAGTTGAAATTTCAGGAACCCTACTAGTCAATGAATGTTTGGCTAGAGTATTGATTGATACCGGGTCTACTCATTCATTTGTCTCGCCGAGTTTTTCAGAAGGCTTTTCTGTGGAGCCTAGTCAGCTAGAACCGGAGTTAGCCATTTCGACTCCTCTCGGCAAAATAGTGTTGACAAACAAAGTGTGTCGAAATAGTGTGGTTCAAGTGGGAAGCCACGAGTTGGCGGTTGATCTAATAGTTCTTGGATTCCAAGACTTTGACGTGATATTGGGAATGGATTGGTTAGCAGCACATCACGGGCATGTAGCTTGCTTTAAGAAAATGGTACTCTTCAAGCCAGTAGAAGGAAAATCATTCCACTTTCGCGGGTTAAAAAGTAGAGATATTGCTCATTTTGCGGCGTTGAGCTTAGCCCCGAGGCAATGGACTCATCGACTATTCCGGTTGTGATTGAATTCCTGGATGTATTTCCAGAGGAGTTGCTAGGATTGCCTCCAGACAGGGAGATTGAGTTTGTGATCGAGCTTGCAGCAGGCACAACTCCTATTTTCAGGGCTCCGTATAGAATGGCCCCTATTGAACTTAAGGAGTTGAAGACTCAGTTGGAGGAATTACAAGGCCTTGGTTTTATACGACCAAGTGTGTCACTGTGGGGTGCCCCGGTACTGTTCGTTAAGAAGAAGGATGGCTCGATGCGAATGTGCATCGATTATCGGTAATTGAACAAAGCCACTATAAAGAATAGGTATCCATTGCCTAGAATTGATGACTTGTTTGATTAGTTGAAAGGAGCAAGATTTTTTTCAAAGATAAATCTTCGATCGGGCTATCACCAGTTGAAGATTAAGGCAGAAGATGTTCCCAAAACTGCCTTTCGGACTCGGTATGGACACTACGAGTTTTTGGTGATGCCTTTTAGTCTCATGAACACGCCGGCAGCCTTTATGGATTTAATGAACCGGGTGTTCCGGCCACACCTGGATCGATGCGTGATCGTGTTTGTCGACGATATCTTAGTGTATTCCCAGACACGGGAAGATCACATACGAGACCTTCATCTTGCTTTGGAAATGCTAAGAGAGCACAAGCTATACGCCAAACTTAGTAAGTGTGAGTTTTGGTTGGAAGAGGTGGCATTCCTCGGCCATGTTGTATTCGCGGAAGGAATATTGGTAGATTTGAAGAAGATAGAGGCAGTCATGAGTTGGGTGAGGCCCAAGAGTGTCACAGAGATACACAGTTTCCTTGGGCTGGCAGGCTACTATAGGAGATTTGTAGAGGGTTTTCTCCAGTCTTGCTGCACCGCTCACTTACCTGACGAGGAAGAATGCGAAATTTGTATGGAGTGATATGTGCGAGATCAGTTTCACGGAACTGAAGAAGAGGCTTACTACAGCCCCTGCCCTTACTGTGCCATCCGGACCTTATGGGTATGAGGTGTATAGTGATGCCTCACACATTGGACTTGGGTGTGTGCTCATGCAACACAAGAAATTCATTGCCTATGCATCGAGGCAATTGAAAGAGCATGAAAAGAATTATCCCACGCACGACTTGGAGCTTACGGCGGTCGTGTTTGCACTTAAGATTTGTAGTCATTACCTTTATGGGGTGGAGTTCTATGTGTTCACGGATCACAAGAGTCTCAAGTATCTCTTTTCCCAAAAGGAGCTGAATCTGAGGCAACGGTGTTGGATGAAATTTTTGAAAGACTATGATTGTACCATTCAATACCACCCGGGTAAAGCAAATGTAGTGGCTGATGCTTTGAGTAGAAGACCTCTGGGGTTATTAGCATGCATGTTGGTGCAGGAATGGAAGCTACTTGAAGATTTGGCAAATCTGGACATCAGTGTGAATGACTCTGTCCATAGTCCTATCTTGGCAAATGTCACGGTTCGGCCATACATTATAGATTTGATCCAAGAATACCAAGCCATGGATGCTGAATTGTTGGCTTATCAGGACAAGGAAGTTGCCAAGGGTAGTGAAGACTTCTCTCTCACTAGCCAGGGTGCTATCACATTCAAGGGAAGGCTTTGCGTTCCGGCCAATATGGATCTTCGACGAGAGATTATGGATGAAGCCCACAGGGCAAAGTACACTGTGCATCAGGGGGTACGAAGATGTACCAGAACCTCAAGAGTCACTTTTGGTGGCGAAATATGAAGAGGGATGTTGCTGAATATGTGGCACGGTGCTTAGTGTGCCAACAGGTGAAAGCAGAACACATGCGACCTGCCGGTCTATTGCAGTCTCTTCCGATTCCCGAGTGGAAATGGGAGAACATATCCATGGATTTCATAGTTGGCTTACCAAAGACGGCAAGGGGCTCAGATGCGATATGGGTAGTAGTGGATCGTTTGAAAAAGTTTGCTCATTTCCTACCCTACCGAACTACCTTCAACTCTAGTCAGTTGGCCGCACTATATATCAAGGAAGTTGTTAGGCTACACGGGGTGCCAGTTAGTATTGTCTCAGATCGAGATCCGAGATTCACATCATGATTCTGGAAGAGTTTTCAGGAAGCTATGGGTTCCCGACTTGATTTCAGCACTGCTTTTCATCCACAGACGGATGGAAAAACCAAGAGGGTGAACCAAGTAATAGAAGACATGCTTCGGGATTGTATGCTGGATTTCAAAGGCAGTTGGGATGAGCACTTGCCTTTGGTAGAGTTCGTCTTCAACAATAGCTATCAGGCGAGTATCCAAATGGCTCCGTTCGAGGCTTTGTATGGTCAAAGTTGCAAGTCTCCTCTCTACTGGGATGAGGTAGGAGAAAGAAAGGTGTTAGGTCCGGAGTTGATCGAGCAAACTGCGAGTATAGTCAAGATCATCTGGAATCGGTTGAAAGCCGCTCAAGATCGTCAAAAGAGCTATGCAGACACGCGCCGAAGGGACTTGGAATTCCAGGTTGCGAATCGAGTCTTTGTGAAAGTATCTCCTAGAAAAGGGATTATGAGATTCGGCAAAAGAGGCAAACTTAGTCCTCGCTATGTTGGACCGTTTGAGATTTTCATGCGGGTTGGTGAAGTTGCTTATCGAGTAGCTCTTCCACCTCACATGGCCGCGGTTCACAACGTTTTCCATGTGTCTATGCTTCGGAAGTACATTGCGGATCCTTCACATGTCATAGACTTGGAACCGTTGGAAATTCGAGAGGATCTCACTTTAGTGGAGAAGCCGGTTCACATATTGGATCGGAGAGATCAAGTCCTTCGCAACAAAACTATTCCATTGGTTCTTGTGCAATGGCAGCATCATGCTCGAGAAGAAGCTACATGGGAGCGTGAGGCCGAAGTCAAAGCGAAGTACCCAGAATTGTTTGAATGAGTTTTGTATAGGTTTTGTATATGTGGCTTGTAATTTAGTTTTGATTCTGTAATGCATGTCTCGTCTAAATTTTGAGGACGAAATTTTTGTAAGGGGGGAGGATGTAGAGCCCCGGACTTTTTCATTCTTAATGCATGGCACTTTTGTAGCCAATTTGCCTTTTAAATTAGTACAATTAATAAATAAGGAGGAAATTGAAAATTCCAAACGTTAGAAATATTCCTTTTCGAAGTACGAACCCAACGCAAGTTGAATCGTCGAAATCCGACGAGTGAGTCAAAAGATATGGCCAAAACAGTTTGGACCTGTAGGCAACTGATCGCTTGGTCCATGGAGTGATCGATCGGTAGCTATCGACTGGTCAAAGAATTTGTATGGGAAAATTTTCCAGAAAGTTGATTTTTGGTCAAGAGCTCGGTCAATACACCGATCGATCGATCATAACCACCGATCGCTCGGTCTTCGTGTTTTGCAGAAATTTTCATTAAGGGTGTTTTCATCTTTTGGACGTTTCACTCCTTCCTATATAGGATTGCCCGAGCCTTTAGGGCTCATTTACCACACTTAGAAGATATTAGAGAGGAAGAGAGAAGAGAAGGATTTTCCTAACCTAGGGTTTGATTTTTGAGAAGAAATCAAAGGGTTTGTGAACCCTAGATCACCTCAAGCTTGGATTGCTTCAAGATTCCGGTTCAAGCACTCGTGGAGCACTCTCCTCAAGCTAGGGCAGCATCTACACGTACGTTTTGGAAGTGGATTCTTTCCCTCATTTGTCAAGGTCGGTACCTCTTGCTACCCTCCTAGTTATAGCTTTTCTTTCTTCCCTTATTCTTTGTATTCCTTGTTTTCTTTCATCCATAAATGTATTATGAGTTGAAATGGTGAATGGTGTGAATGGAGAGGGGTGTTGGCAATTGGGTGCCGTGTGAAATGATGTGATGAATGAAATGGGGAGGGCATTGTACCCATAATGAACAAACATGTATGATGTGAGCATAACCCACCTAGAAAAGCATGATTTAGGTTGAAATAAATAATGGACACACCCTATGTTTGATGAAATGCCAAGGTGAACAAAACGAATGATAAATTAAGAAAATGCATGCTTAATTACTTATGAACTTGTTAGGGCTTATGATAGTGTGAGTTCTTGTTTTCTTTAAAATTTCATAAATGCTTATTGTTTAATTTGCAACATGCTATATATTGTGAAATCCCCAAATGTCATCTTTAAATTCCAATGCAAGTATGCACACGAATCCACGAGCACGGCATGCATGATATGAATTTACCGAGGCTTTCAAGAACGAGGTTGAGAGGTGGGACATATCCTATGATATGTTTTACCTCGCTTTTCACAAGAAAACCAGAACAAACATTCTACGAGGGGTCTCCCCTCACTCACAAGTGCATAGCATAAAGAAGGGCCTCCCTTCCCTCGCAAGTACATACATATGATGAAGAAGGGTCTCCCTTCCCTCTCAAGTGCATTGCATAAAGAAGGGTCTCCCTTCCCTCTCAAGGCATCTCACAAGCGCATCTCACAAGCGCATCTCACAAGTACATCTTACAAGTGTATCTCACAAGTTACATGATCACAAGCAAGCATGCATGACATGACACAATCTATAAGAATCAAGCAAGATAGACAAGATGAGTTTTCAAGCACGAAAATGGTACTGAAGTCAAGTCAAGTGCACGGTGTTTTCAAGGGTTTTATCGATTTTTATGAATGCAAGCATGATTATATACTGCTTTACTTTATTGTTATGATATGAATTATTCCTGCTTTATACGTGTGAATTGTTTCTTGCTCTATGTATCGCTATCTGTATGCTATGACTGTTGGTTAGTATTTGGTACACGCTGAGTATTCCATGCTCAGCCGTACTTCTTATGTTGGCGGGTGATAGCAGAGTAGCTACTCCTTTTGATGTTTGTGCTCCTGGCCATGAGTGGAGGAGGAGTACGTCGAGGAACCTTTGGAGGAACCTCCGGTAGAGGGCTACTATTAGGTAGTGGTTGTAGATTCTGAGTGATAGAGCTGTGGGTGAGATGAGAGATATCTATTCATGTATTTTGGCAGGCCTGTCCGCACTTTCTTTTGTGCATTCTTCTTTTGTACCAACATGGATCCATGTGCGTATATATACATAGAGGTTTGTTAGTCTTCTGCTGTGTTATGTTAGAGTATGTTTCCGCTGTTTATATCCTCTATTGTATATGCTCTATGGGTTTTTGCAGGTTGGTTTGTCAAGCAAGTCATGTAAGCCATGATTAGTCGTCTAAAGTTCACTCGAACTCCTAGGGTGGGTTTTGGGTCGCGACATCTCGCCCCACTACGACACAGACCACTAGATATTTACCGCACGCGTCCTCAATATCATTTGAGGAGTGTAGATTTTGTGGCCGTAGGGTGTCTGGCGGATTTTTTGTTATGGCGAGTAGGGCCACATGATTCGAGATTGCCCATGCCGACAGTCGTATTCTCAGCCTCGGGGGAGCAGGCCCCTAGTTCGGTAAACTAATCAGTTGGGGTCTTCACAGGCTTTTCCATCTAGACCCTCACGGCCCACACAACTCACACCACTGCCTCGTTAGGTTAACTAGGGTCGGGTCTTTGCCTTGACTGAACGAGATACACAGGTATCTGACGGTGTTGTGCAAGGAAAGCTAAATGTGTAAATTCTTCAAGTATAAATTTATTGTTAATATTGTTAGCCTAAAGGTTACAACCCTATGTACCCCTAATAATTTTGATGATAACACATTAATGGAATGATCATGTTGATACTAATGGTTCTATGAAGTTTATGTAAAATTTAGATTAAGAGAACATTAGCACATCAAATCAAGGCATGAAGAAAGAAAGTCACTCAAAGAAAATCCAAGATGGACTCCAAATTGTAAGTCATGAAATCCTATGCAATGCTATCAAAGTCAAGACCAAGTCATTGGGTCGTGTGAATCAAATTGAAGATCTTAAATCATACCCAAAGTCCAAGTTGGATCTATAATCAAGAAAGGAAGATAATAAGTGAAAGACAAATTCGAAGGCCATGATCAAGTTGAAGAGGGACTCTCAAAGAAGATCTTATTGAATTATTTATATTTTTTGAGTCTATGACTTATGTAAGAAGTCCTCAAAATTATGGAAAGTTGAAATGCTCAAGTACCTAGATTGACCTTAGGAATCCTAGAATTTATTGGAAAATACTCTAAGGCCCTAGGACATCTTAAAATATGGTTAAAATCATGATTGAGGGAAGCCAAAGACCTATGAAATCATTCCCATTTTATTGGTCTTTAAAATCAGAGCTTCATGAGAATTTAAGCTTGAACCATCGACGGATGGGCTAGGGGATAGGCCAACCGTCAACGGTTGAGGTTACAGAAAGTTTCAAAACTTTATGTCTTATGAACCATCAACGGTTTCAGGATGAGAATCCCATCCGTCGACAGTTGCCTGCAAGAATCAACAGAAATGCTCATAACGACTAGTTTTTTAACGGTTATTTTAGAATATATGAATTCCTCAATGACACTATTCATTCACCAACTATAAATTGAGTTCATAAATGAACTTTAAATAACTCTTGAATCATTCTTGAACTACCATTGATCAAATCATTCAATAAAATTCAATTCTCATAAAAAAACATCGTTAAAAAACCTACAACCTCATCTCTCTTTATTTGAGTTTTCAACTCCCATTCTTTTGAGAGATTTCTAGAGTGTGCATTTTAATCTTATTCAGCTCATTAAAGAACTTTATTATTCGGATTCAACTCCAAAAATTCTTTTGTATAAAAAAGGAAATCAAGAATCATGGATTCTTGTCCGAAAAGCCGGAGAGCTTTGTGAAATCAAGAGAGGGTGTTATCTTGCATTCAAGGTTGTAATCCTCACCTCAGAAAAGGATTGTAAAGGTTTAGGCTTCATGCGGGAAGAAGCTCGTGCGATAGTGAAATTGTGTTGAATCCTTTGTGTCAGAGAGCTTGAGGCAGGAACGTAGGCAGGAGTGCTGAACCTCGAGAACAATTCTATTGTGTTTGCATTCTATATTTCTTATCATTTCCTTTATCTTTGCATTAATTGTTTCTATCATTGTTAAATTAGCTTAATCGTAAATTCTACAAAAAGAAGCTAAATAGTATTTTAAATTTTCCATTGACCCTAATTACCCCCTCTAGGTTCCAATAACTAGGCAGCAATTATGTTGGATATGCCTGCTTATGTGTATAACATACTACCTATATTCTATGTATGTTCTTCTTGAGATTTATTGACCTTAGTTAATTATAATGCATAGCCCATGCGTGGATCGACATTGGATCAACACATTCCTTTGTTTCACCTACTTTTACCAAGGGCTTTTCTTCAGAGCCGAGTCAACAATGTCAAGAATTGTCCATTTCAACTCCACTCGGCAAGTCAGTTGTTACAGACCGAGTGTATCAGGATTGTATGGTCCAAGTTGGGCAAATGAGTTCCCAGCCGATCTAATTATCCTAGATTTCTAGGATTTCAACGTCATCCTTGGGATGGATTGGCTTACGGCACATCATGGGCACATGGCTTCCTTTGAGAAGATGGTGGATTTTAGACCGGAGGGTACAAAGCCATTTCACTTCCGCAACCTACAGAAGAGGGATATAGCCTGATTAGCAGCTCTGAGTCTCTCAAACTCGGAGGCATGAGACTCCTCAGCCATCCCGATTGCGAGTGAGTATTTGGATGTGTTTCCTGAGGATTTTCTAGGGTTGCTTCCTGATCGGGTGATAGAGTTTTCCTTTGAGTTGGCTCCTGGCACAACTCCGATTTCGAGGGCTCTGTACATAATGGCCCAGTTGAACTTAAAGATTTAAAAGAACAGATAGAAGAGCTACAACAACTTGATTTCATCCGATCTAATTTGATTGAGTGTGTCACCATGAGGAGCTCTAGTGCTCTTCGTTAAGAAGAAGGATGGGTCGATGAGAATGTGCATCGACCACAAATTACTGAACAAGGTCATGATCAAGAATCATTATCCATTACCTCGGATAGACGATTTGTTTGACCAGATGAAAGGGGTTAGGTTCTTCTCCAAGATTGGTCTGCGATCTGGGTATCATTATTTAAAGATCAAGGAAGAAGATGTTCCCAAGACTACCTTTAGGACTCGGTACGGGCACTACAAGTTCCTAGCTATGCCTTTTGGTCTGACGAACGCGTCGGTGTCTTTTATGGACTTGATGTACCGGGTGTTCAGACCTTTTCTCGATCAGTGCATCATTGTTTTCATCGATGACATCTTGGTGTATTCCTAGACACGGGAGGATCATGATCGAGACCTTTGCCTTACACTTGAGACTCTTCGAGAACATAACCTGTATGCCAAGTTGAGTAAGTGCGAATTCTGGTTGGAAAAAGTGGAGTTTCTTGGCCACGTAGTATCTACCGAGGGCATCTTAGTTAAACTGATAAAGATAGAGGCGGTGATGAGGTAGGAGAGACCCAAGACTATTACTGAGATTAGTAGTTTCCTTGGTTTGGCAGGCTACTACCAGAGATTCATAGAAAGATTCTCCAGCTTAGCAGCATCACTCGTATACTTGACGCGGAAAAATGCTAAGTTTGTTTGGATTTTTAGGTGCAAAGCGAGCTTTATGGATTTGAAGAATTGGCTTACTACGACCCCCGTTCTCACTGTGCTATCTGGGAATGGTGGCTTTGTGGTTTATAGTGATGTCTCGCACATCGGGTTAGGATGCGTTTTGATGCAACATGGGAAGGTTATCACCTATACTACCCGGTAGCTAAAAGAACACGTGAAGAATATCCTACACATGACTTGGATCTTACCGCAGTGGTGTTTACGGTGAAGATTTGACGACACTACCTTTATGGGGAGCAGTTTGATGTATTCACGAATCACAAGAGTTTGAAGTGTCTATTTTACAGAAGGAGCTGAATCTGAGACAGCATTGATGGGTTGAGTTCATGAAAGACTACAAGTGCTCTATCTAGTACTCTCGGGTAAGGCGAGCGTGGTGGCAGATGCTCTGAGTAGGAAGCCTCCTAGACACTTGGTCCACATGATGGTGCAAGAGTGAAAGTTGTTGGAGGATGTGTCTAACCTCGATACCAGCTTCAGTCTTCTTACTTTTGGGCCAGTCATGGCTAACATTACAGTCAGGCCTTATATCCTCGACTGGATTCGAGAGCTGTAGGGTTCGGATGCTAAGTTACTAGCTTACAGGGATAACTCTGTTAGTAGTGGTAGCCAGGAGTTTTCCTCGAATGTGATGTCACCATCACCATTCAAGGGAAGGTTGTGTGTTCTCGTCGATATGAAACCGAGGCGAGAGATTTTGGATGAAGCCCACAGGTCCAAGAACACCGTACATCCTGGGGGTATGAAGATGTACCGGAATCTTAAGGGCCACTTTTGGTGGTGGAACATGAAGAAGGAAGTGGCAGAATATGCATCTCGGTGCTTGGTGTGCCAATAGGTTAAGATCGAGCATATGAGACCGGCAGGACTTTTACAACCCCTCCCTATTCCCGAGTGAAAATGGGAGAATATTTCAATGGACTTCATAGTTGATTTTCCATGGATGACAAAGAACTCCAATGCTATTTGGGTGGTGGTGGACAGGTTGACGAAGTCTGCACATTTCATATCCTATCGAACTACATGCAATGCGAATCAGCTGATTGTCTTATACATCAAGGAAGTTATTTGGTTACACGGGGTGCTAGTTAACATCGTGTCAGACAGGGATCCAAGATTTACTTCCAGGTTTTGGAAGATTTTTCAGAGGGCTATGGGTTCCCGTTTGGACTTTAGCGCCGCCTTTCATCCTCAGACCGATGGGTAGACTGAGAGAGTGAACCAAATTATAGAGGACATACTTCGAGCTTACATGTTAGACTTCAAGGGCAGTTGGGAGGACCACTTGCCATTGATTAAGTTCATCTACAACAATAGTTACCTGACGAGTGTTGTGTCCCAAAATCCCACCTAGGAGTTAGGCGTGATTCTGTGCGTGACTAACCTATCTTGTCAAACCATCCTGTCAGATATCCAAGGCATAACATCATAGTACGATAGTCATAGCGGAAGCGTAAACTAAAATTTTCTTTAATTTATATAATCTGTATTCCAAGTTTGTACATGCATAACAAGTGTAAAGGTGGACATGCCCACATATCAAAAATACAAAACAGAATCTTACTATCACTTCACTCAGCAATAGTCTAGATAGGGCCACACATCTAAATCCCTATCCTCCCATGGCTGCAACGGGATAGGCGGCTCCCTTTCTTCCATGTATTCCTCTTCAACCCAGGGCTACGTGTTGAAATTTTTAAACTGACCTGCCGACATAAAATCTATGGCTGAGCATGGAATACTCAACGTATACAAGCTACTAGCTAACATTGTTATACAATAAACAACATCATGTGAGCATTGAAGATAAAATTCATAATTCTTACATTGAGCCGAACATAGAAATCATAACTTAATATGTGCATAACTTTCATAACATTATCTTAAGAGCTTTCGTAGAAAACAAAACATGCCTTATGAGTTCTTATAAATCTTATGAGTCTTATGAGCTTACGAGTCCTTATGAGTTCTTTGAGCTTATGAATTCTTATGAGCCTTGTGAGCTTGATAACCAATCTTAGACTTATGATCCGTAGAGACTTGTGAAACGATCTTAGACTTGATCCTTAGAGTTTGTGAAACGATTAGACATGATCCTTATGAGCCTTGTGAGCCTTATGAGCCTTATGAGTTCTTATGAAAGCCTTTCGAGACTTATGATCCTTGGAGCTTGGTGAAATGATCTTAGACTTGATCATTGGAGCATGTAATATAGTAACCGATCTTAGAAAATACCAACCCAAAGTTTGGCCTTGTCAAGGTTTGTGAACTTATGAGTCTTCTTATGAGAATTTCCTTAAAAACCTTTCTTATGAATTTTTGAACATCATGCTTATGAGAAAACCTCGGTTATGTAGAACATAAAGTGCTCTTATAGTGCTTGTGAGCATCCTAGCAACTTAGAAATCTCAAATCATAAACCTATGGGACATATAAGCTCTTGATAAGATTTGGGAAGCTTTAAAACATTTAAGGCATGTTGAGACAAGCTTAAAAACATCATATAAGTCATAAAGAGTCTTTGAACATCCAATCATAGCTAGAGAATACCCCACATATAATTAGTTTCATAAGGAACCTCAAGACCTACTTTAAAACAATAGTTTTTTGAAGAAAATCTAATAAGGTTAACTAGTCGGGTGTACCTACAATTTCTATTCCCAATCATACATTCAATCATTCTTTTCAATGTTTAATCATAACTAAGTTAGATAGTGATAGTACTTACCTTTTAAAGATCAATCCTAGCTTGAAGAAACCCTTGAGCAAGAAATCCAAGCTTGATGGAGAAGATACAACCTTGAGAAGACAGATCCTTGCTTGGAAGAAGATGATCCAAGCCTTAGAAGCCAAGATTTGAGCTCCTCTTGTGTGACGACTCGAACCCACGCCTAGGGAATCAAGTTCTGAGACGCGCATCCGATCGTCAAATCATGCAAGTGAAAAACTTTACCCGCGAAAATGCGAGAAATTTAAACATTTATCAGATGCTTCCTAAAAAGTAAATAACAAATGTCATCACAATAGCCATTATACAAACCATATACCTGTATTATTTACATCAAGTTTGTTTTACAAAAGTAAGCGCCTCTATCACGCCGGGTACAACTTGTACAAGCTTCCACAATGTCCAATTGGACTTTTCACTTACTGGTCAGTAACTCCAAGATCTGCTGACACAAAAATTCAGTGAGCTATGAAGCCCAAAAAAACCACAATCCTTCTAAACTATTTTCCGCATAATAACACGCATCAATAATGATACAATAAACAGTTCAATTTGCATGTTACAGTAAAATAGAACAGTATATAATAAACTGTGACCCATGGTCACTTAGGATTACGTCACCCTAACCGAGGTTCCCGACCTCACATTACTTTCCAATTATGAGGTTCAGTTATGAATGTATTATATTACCAAGTTATCGTTTCGATCATCAATCATGTTTCATTTCGAGTCCTGAGACTTTATTAATTGGCCACAGCCCACAAATGTTCAGCTTAAAGTCTTTAAATCCTAACCATAATACATTGAGTCATTTTGACTCACACACGTTGTTCTGGCTTTCACCCAAACACGACCAAACCTTGGGTATACCAACCCAACTCACTTGGAATCCGACGATTCCATATTGAACCATAAGTCCACCAACTCAAACAAATACACCAACCCTGAGTATACCAACTCAGACCACTTCGTATCCGAAGCTTACACACACAACATGGGCATTCACCCAATAAGGACATACTTTTCCATTCAATTGACTGGCCACATCTACCGTGTATTCGCCACCATCGCCCAGGGTATTAGTTATGAAGGAACCCCGACCAACTTGCCTACCGTCATCTTCTGGCTAGTCTACGGAGGAACCCCGACATCTATACCAATACCGACATCTCCTGATGTTCCACCAAGAAGGGACCCCGATAGACATGGTGCCGACATCTTCTAACCCACCCAGAGAGGAACCCTGGACTATACACTATCTGATGTTCAGCCACTTTAAACTCCCTAAGACTCCGACATCTCCTGACTACTAGTCACGGAGGAACCACGGGCCATGCAGGACAGCACCACTCCTGACCTAGTCCAAGAGGCACCACGGACTACCTAGACAAACAAACCGACATCTCCCGACTATCAGTACGGAGGAATCCCGGGTCCTACTGGACACCGTCTCTCCTGACCTAGTCAAAGAGGAACCACGGACTATACTTAACCCTGGTTAGATTTTCTAACCACAGGTTAACCCCAGTTAACCCAAGCCTCGCTTGATTAATTGAAATACTTGGGCCTCGCCCCCATGAACCAACTCTGGTAACACACCGTCCCGTTAGGGAGCGTTTCCAGGTTAATGGATGTCTCCATAGCCTTACACGACATGCAAAAAAAAATTTTGTCACCCTAGAGTGGCGATACAATTTACCCGAGACCCGATCTGGGCTCCCCGATAGACCACATAAAATCACAACATCACATAAGGGTCTCTAACCCTTTTTCATTCACGCCAAAAAGACATGCATATACTTCAGATAAAATAATATAGCAAAATAAGGGGAAAAAGAGAAGAAATGAGAGGGGTTTTACCTGCTTCACATGTTTCGAGGTCTCGTAGGCAAAAACGGATGTCGCCAACGCTTTACTAACGACGATCAACCCCGGGGTAGAGCGCATGCAACTTTCTCTCTCCACTTTTCTCTCTACCTTTTCTCTCTCTCTCTTTACATGTAAATCGAGGTGTTAGAGAAAAAATCAGACGCCGCCAACGCGTCGGGGACGTCGAAAAACCCTAAGGGAACCTCCCTTTCCCTTCTCTCTCTTCCTTTCTCTCTCCTCACTTTCTCTCTCTAAAATGTTGTGTGGCAGAACCTCCCCCTCTGAATACAGAATGTGAGAAATGGGGGAGGTTGTCCTCCATTTTATATATAAGGTCATGCGATATGCACGTGACCTTAATAAATGGTCCCGTTGACCAAGTCAACGGTTGACCGTTTGACTATTTTTTTTGCCTTCTCTTATGTATACGGCCTCCGTAGTCCTACTTAATGACATCTGATTTTGACGAAACTTTAGGTGACCAAACTTGGGGCAGACCGACACCTACTGTAAAAATTTAGGGAAAAAATACTGAGTTTTGGCAACTACACTTTACTCCGGAAGAAAATTGCAAAACCCACTAATTTTCTAATTTCGGACACAAAACACGCTGTTGCTTCTTCGTTTGAGATAACTAACTGCCAAGATGACAGAAATTAGTCCCCACAACCGACCGACACGCATTAGTGCCAACTGCATAGATTTCTATAAGGATCTCCAACAGATATTGGGTCCCACTTAATTTCTGGAAATATGAAAATTTCCTATTTTTTTCAATTTTATCACACATAATGGCCCCGCGGTCCTGCGAAATGGTACATGACGGAATCGATACGGTAGGGGTGTGTCCCGGCAGTCGACCGGCACATTGTGTTCGAGTTTCACCAAAAGATATTGAGATTTCCTCGGTGCACTTCAATCCCGAGCAAAATCCACTTTTTATTAATTTAACAAATAATTAACTAATTAACCTCCATTAAGGACCCATAAACACATAATTTTATTATATTGAAATTCTGGGTCGTTACAATCTCCCCTCCTTACAAAAAATTTCGTCCTCAAAATTTACATATACACTAGTCATCAAATAACTGAGGATGATTGCTCCTAATGACATCTCCAAGTTCTCATGTGGCTTCCTCTATGCTATGGTGTTCCCATAAAACTTTAACTAGCTTAATCGTTTTGTTTCGTAACTCATGTTCCTTGCGGTACAAAATTATCACTGGCTTTTCTTCAAAAGTTAAGTCCTCTCTAACTTGAATTGGTTCATATCGTATCACGTGCGAGGGATCAGGTACATATATTCTCAACATGGATATGTGGAATACACTATAAACCCTTGCCAGCTCTGGTGGTAACGCCAAACGGTAGGCTACACCTCCTATTTTAGCCAAAATCTCAAAAGGTCCAATGAATCGCGGACTTAACTTTCCCCGCTTTCCGAATCGTACAATGCCTTTTGATGGAGAGATTTTCAAGAAGACATGCTCACCGACTTGAAACTCTAAGTCTCGGCGCTTTCCATCTGCATGGCTTTTCTATCGACTTTGTGCAGATAATAACCTCGATCGAATCAACTCGATCTTCTTTGTTGTTTCTTGCACCAAGTCAGGTCCTAGTAGTTTACGTTCCCCTACTTCAATCCAACATACTGGTGACCGACAACTCCTGCTGTATAAGGCCTCGTAAGGAGCCATTTGAATACTTGCCTGATAATTGTTATTATATGCAAACTCGATCAATGGCAAGTGATCATCCCAGTTTCCTTGAAAGTCCAAACTGTAAGTGCGCATCATATCTTCTAGAGTTTGTATTGTGTGCTCAGACTGTCCATCGGTTTGCGGATGATAAGTTGTACTCATGTTTAACTACGTACCTAAAGCTTCTTGCAAGCTCCTCCAAAATCTAGAAGTAAATCGTAGATCACGATCTGACACAATAGATACCGGCACGCCATGCAGCTTCACAATCTCCTTGATGTTCAACTTTGATAAATTTTCCAGGGTTATGGTATCCTTGATAGCAAGAAAGTGAGCCGACTTCGTTAATCGATCAACTATCACCCAAACGGCATCATGTCCACTCCTTGTTATTGGTAACCCTACCACAAAATCCATCGTAATGTGCTCCCATTTCCACTCGGGAATAGGCAATGAATTTAACAATCCAGGTGGTTTCTGATGTTCTGCCTTGACTTTCTGACAAACAAGGCATCGAGATATATACTCTGTAATTTCTCTCTTCATGCCATTCCACTAGTATTTATTCTTTACATCCTGATACATCTTTGTACTTCCAGGGTGCACCGCAAAACGAGATTGATGTGCCTCATTGAGCAGTTCATTCTTCAACTCAGGATTTCTAGGCACACAGATTCGACCTTTGAATCGAAGTATTCCATCTTCAGATTCTTCAAAATCACCCATTTTTCCTTGAAGAATCTTATCTCTGATAACTTTGATCTCCTGATCTTCCAACTGTGCTTCTTGAATCTTTTGTAATAACACTGGTTTGGCCTGAATACAAGCCAACTTGGCACTATTACCCTGGAATCCTATACTCAGATTCCAACTCTTGAATTCTTTGATCATCTTCCATCGCTCTGCCCTCATATATGCTACAGATCCAACTGTCTTTCTACTCAGGGCATCAACAACCACGTTACCCTTACCAGGATGATATTGGATTACATAGTCATAATCCTTCAAGAATTTCATCCATCTACGTTGTCGCATATTGAGTTCCTTCTGGGAGAATAGATACTTTAAACTTTTGTGATCACTATAGATCACCAACTTCTCTCCATAAAGATAATGTCTCCAAATTTTTAGTGCGAACACTACCGCAACTAACTCTAGGTCATGCGTGGGATAATTCCGTTCGTGAATCTTGAGTTGTCTCGAACCATAAGCAATGACCTTTTTGTTTTGCATTAAGACACAACCGAGTCCCTTACTGGAAGCATCACAATACACCTCAAATCCTCCAGATCCTGAGGGAGTTGTCAATACTGGAGCTGTAGAGCCCCAGACTTTTTCATGTTTTATGCATGGCACTTTCATAGCCAATTTACCTTTAAAGTAGTTCAATTAATAAATAAGGAAGAAATTGAAAATTCTGAAACATCAGAAATGTTCCTTTTCGAAGTACGAACCCAGTAAGGGACCTACAGAGCACCGATCGCTCGGTCCATGGAGCGATCGATCGCTCCAAAACCGATCGATCGGTAGCTATCGACCGGTCAAGATTTTTGTATGGGAAAATTTTCCAGAGAGTTAATTTTTGGTCGAGAGCTCGGTCAACACACCGATCGCTCGGTAGGCAACCGATTGATCGGTCATAACCACCGATCGCTCGGTCCTCATGTTTTTGCAGAAATTTCAGTAAGGGTGTTTTTGTCTTTTGGCGTTTCACTCTTGCCTTAAGAGTCTTGCCCAAGCCTTTAGGGCTCATTTGCAACACTTAAGAGATTTAAGAGATAGGAGAGAAGAGCAAAGGGGTTTTCCAAAACCTAGGTTTTCATTTGGGGAGAAATCAAAGGAGTTAAGACCCTAGATCAACCCCAAGCCCGTTTTCTTCAAGATCAAGGCTCGAGCATTCGAGGAGCTCGTGATCCAAGCTAGGGCAGCAGCTACATGGTCGTTTTTGGAAGGGGCTTCTTCCTCATTTCTTCAAGGTCGGTACCTCTTGCTACCCTCCTAGTTATAGCTCCTCCTTTCCTTTATTTCTCTTTGTTTCCTTCCTTTGTACATGTGCTATGAGTTTGGAAGTGTGAACGTGGTGAATGGAGATGGAATAGGCAATTGGATGCCAATGGTTATGTTGTGATGATTGAAACGGGGGAGGGCATTGTATCCATAATAAACACACATTTATGATGTGAGTAAACTCACCTAGAAAAGCATGATTTAGGTTTAAATGAATAATGAACACACCATGTTTGATGAAATGCCAAGGTGAATAAAGTGAGTTGTAAATTAAGAAATGCATGCCTAATAAATTATGGAAATTGCTAGGGCCTATGATAGCGTGTTTTCTTGCTTTCCCAAAATGATGTGAAATCATTGATGTCATATGTGTTGTGAATTGCCCAAATGTCATATTTAAATTTAAATGCAAGTATGTACACGATTCCCATGAACACGGCATGCATGACATGATTTACCGAGGTTTTCAAAAACAGGGTTAGAGGTGGGACATATCCTACGATATATTTTACCTTGCTTTTCACGAGAAAACAAGAACAAACATTCCACGAGGGGTCTCCCCTCACTCACAAATGCATAGCATAAAGAAGGGCCTCCCTTCCCTCGCAAGTACATACATATCATGAAGAAGGGTCTCCCTTCCCTCTCAAGTGCATTGCATAAAGAAGAGTCTCCCTTCCCTCTCAAGGCATCTCACAAGCGCATCTCACAAGTGTATCTCACAAGTTACATGATCACAAGCAAGCACGCATGACATGCATGACATAACACGACATAGAAGAATCAAGCAAGATAGACAAGATGAGTTTTCAAGCACGAAAATGGTACCTTAAGTCAAGTCAAGCGCACGGTGTTTTCAAGGGTTTTATCGGCTTTTATGAATGCAAGCATGATTAATACTGCTTTACTTTATTGTTATGATATGAATTTGTAGCACCTCGGACTTTTTCATCCTTAATGAATAGCACTTTCGTAGCTAATTGACCGTTTTTGTAGTCTAATTAATGAATAAGGGAGAAATCGGAAATTCCGAAACGTCAGAAATGTGCGTTTTCGAAAGACGAACCCAACGCAAGTTGAATCGTCGAAATCCGACGAGCGAGTCAAAAGATATGGTCAAAACAGTCCAGACATACAGAGAACCGATCGCTCGGTCCAGTCAGCGATCGATCGGTCCATAACCGATCGATCGGTAGCTATCGCACGGTCAGAAATTTTGTATGGGGAAATTTTCCAGAGAGTGAGTTTTTGACCGGTCGATCGGTCATAAACACCGATCGCTCGGTAGGCAACCGATCGATCGGTCATAACCACCGATCGCTCGGTCTTCGCGTTTTTGCAGAAATTTCAGTAAGGGCGTTTTCGTCTTTTGGGTGTTAAACCCTTACCCATAAGGGTTTGCTCGACCCTTTGAGGCCTCACTTACAACATTTGAGGGATTTTGAGAGATAGAGAGAGAAGAGGAGAAAGCTCTAACCTAGGGTTTGGTTTTGAGAAGGAAATCAAAGGGGGTTTAAGAACCATAGCTCACCCCAACTCGAGTTGCTTCAAAATCGAGGCTCAAGCTCGTGTGTGAACCATTCTCCAAGCTAGGGCAGCAACCCAAGCACGTTTTTGAAAGGGGTTTCTTCCCCAACTCAAGTCTCCTTCAAGCAAAGGTGTTCTTCTTTCGAGTTGGAGCTTCAATCAAGGTTTCTACCAAGGATCAAGCCTTGATTTAAGGTTAGTACACCCTACTAACTTACCCTAGCAATAAATCTAGGTTTTCCTTATGAAATATGATTCTTGTTAGTATGTTTTATTCTTTACAAAATGTGTTATCTATAATAAATATAAACAAGATAAAGAACGGTGTGGATGTGTGGATGGAATGTTGGATACGGCGATTGGATGCCGAATGTGTGATGTATGATGTGTGGGTTGTGGATTGGAAAATGGAGGATGGGCATTGTACAAATAACAAACTTACCCTTGTGTGATTGAATGGAAAATATGCATTAAAAAGAATGAGATAAACTACTAAGGAATAACGTATGAAAGTGTTTGACAAAATGCCTAAACTATGAATAAATGATCTCAATGAAGGATATAGAAATGGGTTTTATGCATGCGTTCTTATAAATGATCAATTGATCAAATGTTATGCAAACTACTTATGTTACTTATGTTCATATCATGAATTGAATTATAATGTCATATTTGGTTATTTCCATTATCATGATTGTCACTATGGACACGTACACGAACACGCATGATAGCATGGATCGAGATTTCAAGAGCATGTGCATATAATAAACAACAAGAAAATATTGCATGTCAAGGAGGTTGGTAGCCCAGGGAGGATTCGGGTACTAACCTCTGGCTCACAAGAAAACCCTGCATTGCATAACAAGGAGGTTGGTAGCCCAGGGACATTCGGGTGCTAGCCTCTGGCTCACAAGTGCATTGCATAACAAGGAGGTTGGTAGCCCAGGGACATTCGGGTACTAACCTCTGGCTCACAAGAAAACAAGTGCATTTCATAACAAGGAGGTTGGTAGCCCAGGGAGGATTCGGGTACTAACCTCTGGCTCACAAGTGCATTGCATATCAAGGAGGTTGGCAGCCCAGGGAGATTCGGGTGCTAGCCTCTGGCTCACAAGTTACAAGATGGAGGTTTACAAGATGATGATCATGCATTCATGCATGCACGCATACATGATTTCTACGAGACATACTGGGACATGACAAGGGTTTTCAAGCATGAGTTTTATCGGCATTTTCGCATTCATGTACGCACGTCAGGATGCTTGTATTGTGTCATGCCCTATACTGTTTCCTTGTGATGTTTCTATTACTGCTTGTATGATGTTACTATTATGTGTTTTTTTTTATTGTTGTTATGGTCTGCTAGTAGCTTGTACTCGCTGAGTATTCCATGCTCAGCCGTACTTTCATGTCGGCAGGTACTGAGGGAGCCCTCGACCCGGAGCCTTGGGTCGAGGAAGAGTATACAGAGGAGAGAGAGTCGGCTATCCCATTACAGTCTCAGGCGGACCGAGACCTCGATGCGTGGCCATACCTCGACTACTGTTGAGGGGAGAGTATGAGAGGGTTTGGTGTATTTTGATATTTTGATATTTTGATAGGTGGGCCTGTCCACCTTAGGCTTAGACATGTCTTGTATTTATGTTAACTTGGAATACTATTTTGGATCATCAGAAGAAATGAAAATTTGTTTACGCTTCCGCATATATGATAGCTTCCGTGCTCTGATTATCGTTATGAGTACTGTATTTTATCTTGTGCATTACAGGATGGTTTGATAGGTTCGCAGTGTGACACCTAAAATATCCCTAAACTCCTAGGGGGTATTTCGGGGCGTTACAGAATTATTCTTGCCTTGCATGTGTGAATTGTTTCCTACTCTATGTATCGCTATCTGTATGCCATGACTGTTGGTTAGTATTTGGTACACGCTGAGTATTCCATGCTTAGCCGTACATTTATGTCGGCAGGTTCTGAGGGAGCTGCTACTCCATTTGATGTCTGTGCTCCGAGCCCTTGGGTGGAGGAGGAGTACGTTGAGGAGCCGGTGGAGGAGCCTCAGGGAGAGGGTTATTATTAGGTGGTGGTAGATTCTGATTGATTAGCTGTGGGTGAGATGAGAGATATACATTCATGTATTTTGGCGGGTCTGTCCGCACTTTCTTTTGGATTTCTTTCGTGTAAACTTGGATTTGTATATACATAGAGGTTTGTTTAGACTTCCGCTGTGCTATGTTAGAGTATGTTGCCACTGTTTATATCCTCTATTGTATATGCTCTGTGGGTTTTGCAGGTTGGTTTGTCAAGCAAGTCATGTGAGCCATGATTAGTCGTCCAAAGTTCACTCTAACTCCTAGGGTGGGTTTTGGGTCGCGACAGGAGCGGTTGTTAATCTCTTCTTTAATTCTTGAAAGCTTTGCTCCCGAGATGCCGTCCATTCAAACTTCACATCTTTCTTAGTCAATTCCGTTAATGGAGCTGCTACCTTCGAGAAACCTTCTACAAATTTACGGTAGTACCCAGCCAATCGCAGAAAACTTCGAACTTCAGTAATAGTGGATGGCCTTGCCCAATCGGTTACTGCCTAAATCTTGGAAGGATCAATAGATATTCCATTTCTTGACACAATATGCCCAAGACAGGCTACCTCTTCCATCCAAAACTCGCACTTGGAGAACTTAGCATACAGCTGATTATCTCTTAATGTCTGTAGCGTAATCCTCAAGTGCTCAGCGTGCTGCTCATGACTAGGTGAGTACACCAAGATATCATCAATAAATCCACAATAAAATGATCCAAGTACGGCCTGAAAAGACGATTCATCAACTCCATAAAGGCCGCAGGTGCATTTGTCAGTCCAAAAGGCATCACCAAGAACTCGTAGTGACCATACCGAGTTCGGAATGCTGTCTTCTAAATATCTTCTTCTTTGACCCTCAATTGGTGATAGCCGGACCATAAATCAATCTTTGAAAACACTTGGGTGCCTTGCAACTGATCAAATAGATCATCGATCCTGGGGAGAGGATACTTATTCTTGATCGTCGCTTGATTCAACAGATGATAATCTATACACAGATGCAGACTCCCGTCTTTCTTTCGGACAAATAACACCGGTGCTCCCCATGGTGAAACACTAGGACGGATCAAGCCCTTATCTAATAGGTCTTGTAACTGAATCTTCAGTTCTTACAACTCAGCCGGAGCCATCCGATACGGTGTTTTAGATATCGAGTCTACACCCGGAGTAACATCGATTGTAAAATCGATTTCTCTAGTAGGAGGGAGTCCTGGTAATTCATCAGGAAACACATCTCAAAATTCTCTGACCACCGGGGTATTCCTTAAAGTGTCATCTTCATTTTTATCGACCACCACTGCAACTAAATACCCAGTATACCCCTTATCTAGAAGGTGACATGCTTTAATTGCTGATATTAGCTTGGGTGCTTACCCTTAGATAATCCCCTGCATTTCGAACTCTGGGATGTCCAGAATTTGAAATATCACTTTCTTAGCATTACAATCTACCACTGCATGGTAATTAGCCAACCAATCCATCCCTTGGATAACATCATAATCCTTCATGTCTAACACGATCAGATCTACTAACATCCGTACACTATTGACAAGTATGGGACACCTATCATAGACTGTTTTTGTGCACAGAACTTTCCTTGATGGTGTAGATAGAGACATCATGCTTTTGAGTGTATCAGGCTTGTAACTTATGTGTTTAGCAAAATGAGTAGAGACAAACGAATGTGTAGCACCAGTGTCAATCAAAGCATAAGCAGGTACTTGAAATAGCCTTAGGGCAATCCTTCTTGAAGTGTCCAGGCTTTCCGCACTGGAAGCAAACCTTCACTCTATTGTCCTTGGTCAAATGGCCCTGACCATATTTCTCGCACTTAAGCCCCAATCTTCTTGTAGACCCTTGGCTTTTCATGTCCTCGAACTTTCTTTTCCCAATAAACTGCCGGTTATTCTCCTTTATCCAAGGCTTCCCAACTGTCCCTTTGCCTTTGCCAGCACTAGACTGTGCCAGTTTTTCATGCACTCACTCTACTCTGAGTGCTCTATCTAATATCTCTGAGAAGGAGGTAAATCGTTGAGCTGCCAATTTTCCTCTGATAGCCGGCTTCAATCCTTCTTCAAATTTCTCAACCCTCCACTGCTCATCCTCGACAAATCTCACAGCGAATCTCGAGAGTTGATTAAACTTTTGTTCATACTCGCTACGCGACATATTTCTTTGGGTCAGCTGAAGAAACTCCATCTCTTTCCTCTTTTTCATCGACGCTGAAAAATAGCACTCATAAAACAATTCAGTAAATTTTGCCCAAGTCACAGGCCTCTGATGCGGTGGAACTGTCATTTCCACTGTGGTCCACCAATGTTCCGCTTATCCTTCAAGTAGAAAGATAGCGAACTTGGGCTTGTCATTTTCTGGAAAGGACATAGCCCTAAAAAATTTTTCCAAACTTCTGATCCAGTTCTTCGCCTTCAGCGGATTAGTAGTGCCCGAAAAGGCCGACGGTCCAAGCCTCTTAAACTACTCCAATCGGGTCACATTCCCATGCTCTGGCATGGTAGGAATGGGGATACGACTACCATTCCCATTTCCATTCATATTCTGGGCCTGTTGTTGCTGAATTAGGTTGGCTAGGGCTGTAATAGCCTCAAATGCCCCAGCCAAGGTATTCTCGGGTGCTCGTCGAGGTGGCATGATTCACCTATAATTATAAAGTAACGAACTTTTAATAATAAAATGAAACTGAAATGCACTGAGAATTCGATATCCAAAAAGAGACATTTCATTCATTTCATCTTTAATATATACACACCACACCATATACATGAACATACTACATCATAGTATACAAAACATCATATCCACTATACAAGTATCTACACCAAAAATCTATGAGTCGAGTGATAAGAAGACCGACTAGGGCATCTATATTCCAAAACCATACAGATGCGCTACAGTCTCCCCTCCTGACTCCCTACTCCTGCATCTAAACCTCAGTCGAGGTAGATGGACTACTCGCCTCCACCTACTTCTTCTTACTCTGCTTACGGTTGTTCAAAATTGCACGATACTCTCGTGCCGTAAGCCTCTTAGATGATAGGGGTGGAGGTATCCAACCAGTCCCATCCGGACTAGGCCTGATGTCTGCCAATGCCCGCTTGACCTGCCTTAAAATCTCACGACATACCCGAGCCGGTACTGCAAGCTCCATCGGAGTCGGGGGTGGCATCCAGGCAGTTCCGTCCGGATTTATCCGGACAGCCTTCGGTTTAATGGCCGCCATGATTCGTTGAGTCATCCCAAGCCACTCTGGATTACAGCGACTCAATATGCCTGCCATCTGCTCATAATGCTGCCAATCCTCCTTGGTGGGGACTCTGTGCATCAACGGCATCCCTGCACATACACACAATTTCCAAATCACTATCTGATTTCGAAATAGGTGATGTAGACTAATACATCTAGCTACACAACTAAAAATCATATACTATGGTGTTTCATGAACAAGTATGGTTTGTTATGATGGTTATTGCTCTTAGGCTTTAATACCAATTGTGACGCCCCGAACCCGTGCCTAGGGAATCAAGATCTGAGACGCGCATTCGTTCGTCAAATCATGCAAGCTGAAGACTTTACTCGCGAAAATGCGAGAAATTTAAACTTTTATCAGGTGCTTCCCAAAAAGCAAATAACACATGTCATCACAATAGCCATTATACAAACCATATACCTGTATTATTTACATCAAGTTTGTTTTACAAAAGTAGGCGCCTCTATCACGCCAGGTACAACTTGTACAAGCTTCCAAAATGTCCAGTTGGACTTTCACTTACTGGTCAGTAGCTCCAATATCTGCTGACACAAAAAGTCAGTGAGTTATGAAGCCCAATAAAACCACAATCCTTCTAAACTATTTTCCGCATAATAACACGCATCAATAATGATACAATAAACAGTTCAATTTGCATGTTACAGTAAAATAGAACAGTATATAATAAACTATGACCCAAGGTCACTTAGGGTTACGTCACCCTAACCGAGGCTCCTAACCTCACATTACTTTCCAATTATGAGGTTCAGTTATGAATGTACTATATTACCAAGTTATCGTTTCGATCATCAATCATGTTTCATTTCGAGTCTTGAGACTCTATTAATTAGCCACAGCCCACAAATATTCAGCTTAAAGTCTTTAAATCCTAACCATAATACATTGAGTCATTTTGACTCACACACGCTGTTCTGGCTTTCACCCAAACACGACCAAACCTTGGGTATACCAACCCAACTTACCTGGAATCCGACGATTCCATACTGAACCATGAGTCCACCAACTCAAACAAATACACCAACCCTAAGTATACCAACTCAGACCACTTTGTATCCGAAGCTTACACACACAACATGGGCATTCACCCAATAAGGACATACTTTTCCATTCAATTGACTGGCCACATCTACCATGTATTCGCCACCATTGCCCTAGGTATCAGTTATGAAGGAACCCCGACCAACTTGCCTACCGTCATCTTCTGGCTAGTCTACGGAGGAACCCCGACATCTACACCAATGCCGACATCTCCTAACGTTCCACCAAGAAGGGACCCCGATAGACACGGTGCCGACATCTTCTAACCCACCCAGAGAGGAACCCCGGACTATAAACTATTTGATGTTCAGCCACTTTAAACTCCCTAGGACTCCGACATCTCCTGACTACTAGTCACGGAGGAACCACGGGCCATGTAGGACACCGCCACTCCTGACATAGTCCAAGATGCACCACAGACGACCTAAACAAACAGACCGACATCTCCCGACTATCAGTCACGAAGGAATCCCGGGTTCTACTGGACACCGTCTCTCCTGACCTAGTTAAAGAGGAACCATGGACTATACTTAACCCTGATTAGATTTTCTAACCACAGGTTAACCCAAGCCTCACTTGATTAACTGAAATACTTGGGCCTCGCGCCCGTAAACCAACTCCGGTTAGGGAGCGTTTCCAGGCTAATGGATGTCTCCATAGCCTTACAAGACATGCAAAAACAATTTTTCGTCACCCTAGAGTGGCGTTACAATTTACCCGAGACCCGATCTGGGCTCCCCGATAGACTACAGAAAATCACAACATCACATAGGGGTCTCTAACCCTTTTTCATTCACGCCAAAAAGACATGCATATACTTCAGATAAAATAATATGGCAAACTAAGGGGAAAAAGAGAAGAGATGAGAGGGGTTTTACCTGCTTCACGCGTTTCGAGGTCTCGTAGGCAAAAACGGATGTCGCCAACGCGTTCCCAATGACGATCAACCCCGGGTTAGAGCGCATGTAACTTTCTCTCTCTACCTTTTTCTCTCTCTCTCTAGATACAAATCGAGGTGTCGGAGAAGATATCAGACGCCGCCAACTCGTCGGGGACGTCGAAAAACCCTAAGGGGACCTCCCTTTCCCTTTCTCTCTCTTCCTTTCTCTCTCCTCACTTTCTCTCTCTAAAATGTTGTGTGGCAGAACCTCCCCCTCTGAATGCATAATGTGAGAAATGGGGGAGGTTGTCCTCCATTTATATATAAGGTCATGTGCTATGCACATGACCATAATAAATGGTCCCGTTGACCAAGTCAACGGTTGACCTTTTGACTATTTTTTTTGCCTTCTCTTATATATACTGCCTCTGTAGTCCTACTTAATGACATCCGATTTTGACAGAACTTTAGGTGACCGAACTTGGGGCAGTCCGACACCTACTGTAAAAATTTAGGAGAAAAATACTGAGTTTTGACAGCTGCATTTTAGTCCGGAAGAAAATTACAAAACCCACTAATTTTCTGATTCCAGACACAAAACATGTTGTTGCTTCTTCATTTGAGATAACTAACTGTCGAGACGACAGAAATTAGTCCTCACGGCCGATCGACACGCATTAGTGCCAACCGCATGGATTTCTATTAGGATCTCCAACAGATATTGGGTCCCACTTAATTTCTGGAAATAAGAAAATTTCCCATTTTTCTCAATTTTATCACACATAATGGCCCCGCGGTCCCGCGAAATGGTACATGACGGAATTGATACGGTAGGGGTGTGTCCCGGCAGTCGACCGGCACACTGTGTGAGAGTTTCACCAAAAAATACTAAGATTTCCTTGGTCCACTTCAATCCCGAGCAAAATCCACTTTTTATTAATTTAACAAATAATTGACTAATTAACCTCCATTAAGGACCCATAAACACATAATTTTATTATATTGAAATTCCGGGTCGTTACAACTTGATCTCTAACAAAAATCCCCTTTTTAAACCCTACTCTTCTCTCTTTTCCTCCCAAAATATCTCTTAGGTTTAGGGAAACCCCGAAAAGTTCCTTCTATTTATAGCCCAAGGGGTTAAAACCCCAAAAATCCCGTATTTAGGGCCTTTTGCGACTTTTCTATGCATGACCGTTCAAACGGTCTTTTGATCATTCGAACAGTTGTTCAATCATTCGAATGGTTATGCCTACTATTTTTGGTTTCCGAACTTCTATTTCAACATTTTATGGCATCGTTCGAACGGTCATTTAAACCGTTCGAACAGTTTCTCCAGTTTTCTATTTTTCCCTTTTTCCCTCTTTGGATTTTGACCATAACCTTTTACTTGCTTATCGGATTTTGATTATTCAACTTGCTTTGGACTCTTATTTCAAAGGGGAACAATTTTATATTTAATGGACCAATTCTTATATCTAAATGGGATCTAAAGCTAACTGGTCTTGGAAGGATTATAGCAGACCAGAATTTCAATAGACCCGACTTCGGAAATCCAACCTTTAACTTAACCTTGACTCAAAATCTGGATAAATGATAAACACGAATATCAAAGAGGGTTCCAATACATTTCTAATGGTTTAAGAATCACTCAATTCTGATAAGCGGTGACAAAACTAGAGTTCCCTAAAGTTGAGGGCATGTTAAGACATAACCCTTTTTGGCACTTTAAAGTATTTATACTCTTACTCCTTCGTCCCAACACCCATACATTTAAGAAAATATTCTTAAGGCTTTAATACATGCCATAACACATCATCCACCCAAAAAAAAAAAAGTTTCTCATTATCATAGATAACCATTCAAGGCATTACAATAGGCTTTAAGCCTTAGACACTATTCATAGCATTATTCACCATGTCATGCCAAAAAATCTGGGGTTCTACAACGAGCATCCAAATAGCACCTTTCGAGGCTTTGTATGGGTGAAGTTGTAGGTCTCCTTTATACTGGGACGAAGTTGGTGAGTGGAAGGTTTTGATTCCTGAGTTGATCAAGCAGACCGTAGACAGGGTCAGGATCATCAGGGAGCGGCTAAAGTCTGCCTAAGATAGGCAGAAGAGCTATGAGGCAAGCTTGACTTTCATCAAAGGTTTATTTATCCAAAAGCATATCATGTATAAAAACATAAAATAACACACAACCTTTCATATTTACAATGATTTGACAATCTAAAATCATAGTTTATATTTTAAAACACATAAGTCACGATCTAATTTAATTATCAAAATCCCCTGTTGTTTAATCGAGATTCATATTCCAATTTATGTCACGCCTTTCATCAATGATAATTCTCATAAATTGTAATCACAACATTGCACCAACATTTAAATAAAATCCAACCATTATCCATCTCAATCATTCAATTCATACATTCATCCCATTCTCCTTATAAATCCACACACTTCACACAATTTTCCCAATCCCCTTTTTGAATCATGATGAATTTAAACATGGTTCTTTACATCTTAATTTAGCGATTCAAGAATATATGAGACAGAATCATAAATATGGCTATTCACATCCTATTTTTAACGATTCAAGAATAATGAAAGGAATCATAAATATGGTTATTCACATCCTATTTTTAACGATTCAAGAATAATGAAAGGAATCATAAATATGGCTCTTCACATCCTACATATTCTTACATTCTTACTTAGGTTTACTCTTTTTGATTCATCTTTTTTTTAGGTTAATGTTCAAAATATGGAATACTAGATTTGTTATTTACCTCACTTGATTGCTTCCCTACGATCTATCACTTACGAAAGAGGCTCTATGTCGATCTCAAATCCTTTTACTGCTCCAATCTTCGAGCTCCTTCAGTTTCTCCCTTTTAATCTCTCAGAAAGCTCTCCATTTTCTCTCTTTTAGGTTTAGAAGCCTATGAAAACCTGAACTCCCGAGTTGGAGGGTTATTTATAGAGTTTGGAGACCCCAGGGAGTTAAAAGGGTCGAAAAATCGCGTCAACACGAAAAATACCTCATCGGGCGATCGATCGCCATCGGAGGGCGATCTATCAGCCGTGTCGATTGTGAGTGCGGAAATCTTCCACTCACAAGGGGAAGGAGTTGTTGTGGATTACCTGTATACCCTCACGGGTGTGAAAGGGTTTTACACTTAAGAGTTGCCACCTATTCATTCAGAAGGAATAAGTCCCCCGAGTTTGGATAAGGTCTTGGTATGTGAGTGAGATTAGGGTAAGGGGTTCAGTTAAGTCCAGGGAAGGTGTTAGGCACCCCGAGGCTTCCGTTTTACAATGGTTCCGTACTCCCCAGATTTAAGCCAACTAAAGTTTAATCTTGATTAGAATGCCGAAGTGTTTAAGTTAACACTAATCCAAGAAAGGAAAAGCTAATTGTGGTTGAACCTGGGCTGGGTTACCTATGTACTCACAGGGTGAGATCAGACCTAGCGTAGTTCTGGCAAGTGAGCCTGTGCCGAGGCTAGGGGCATGTGTGTGTGCACCAAGAGTGGCTAACATGGACTAGTCCAGTAGACTAGGGTTTGGTTGACCGAGGTTGGTCAAGTGCGAGATATTCAAGCCCGGTAGGCTTAGGGGGTAGTCTGGTAGATTAAGACGGAGTCCGGTCTAGGTTAGGGTTACTAACTGGGGTTAGGCCGAACTAACTATGGTTAGGGTTGCTAACCGCAGCTAAGGGGATGTGAGATGTAGCTTAGTAGGCTAAGGGGAAGCCCGGTAGGCCGAAATAAGTTCGGTAGACATGGTTTTTAGGCTTGATAGGCCGTAAATCGAGATTTACGGTTGCTAACCGAAGTTAAGGGTGTTCTAACTGTGGTTAGGGTTACTAGTCAGGGTTAGGGAGAGGGCCAAAGTCAGTTTTACGGTCCAAGTGATTTTTAGATTAATTTCCCAAAGTTTATGGGGTTAAGGGATGCTTAACCGCGGTTAAATGTTAACCGGAGGTGTATTTAACCATAGTTAAGGGTCAAGTGAAGTCCAAGGTGGGCCAAGGGGGCTAGGTAGGGCCTAAAGTGGCCTCCTACCAGGCATGGACCCCTGCAAAAGCCCAGAATTAAAAACAAAATAAATATCGGTATTAGGATTACCGACATGTATAACAGTGTTTTTAACCTGTGTTTTTGCCTCTGTTAACTAGGGTTAAGATGTAATCCAGGGTGATCTGAGATTAGGGGAGTGTAGAGAGGACTCCTGGGACATTCTGAGTCTGGTGTGGGCCCCAGGGGATGCCTGGAGTGGGCCCCATAGAGCTGTAAAGTCACTGTAACAGAAACAGCATATTGGCGGTAGTTATTCTACCGCCAATACCGAAATAGGCCAAAAACAAATTGACAGTAGAAGCTCTACCGCCAATATGCACAGTTCGTTTAATTTTGAATTTAACCATAGTTAAGGTTAACCCAAGGACCTGGAAGGACCAGGTCTGGTCCAGGGGAGTGAGAGGAGTTCAACTTGGGCTCTGGATATGGACCAGGGCCCACCTAAGTAGGCCAAAAAAACTTGTAACAGAGTGTGCTAGGAATGGTGGTACTGAGATTACCATTCTGATTTTTTACTTAAAACCGGTTTTTTCCCACACAGGCTATACAACAGGGATCACCAGGGGTTCCCTCATGGACTGAGGGACCCCCAGTGGGTCTGTGGTGGTTTGATATGCTCAGGGGAGAGGCTAGACCTATAGGGGTTCACCACACCTATGAGTAAGGTGGGTGAACACCCTGTTTGAGCCTGGGCTGTTAACTAAACACCAAACAAAGCAAAAAAAAAGGTCCCCTGGAGATGACTAGGGGCTCACAAGGATGATGAAGCACACAAAAAATGGGTAGGGAGTCCCCTACCTCAGTACTCTGTTCTTGCCGAGAGGGAAGGTGGTCTGTGGGCGAGGTGGTGATGTGCTCCGACGGTGCTACAGCAGTTGGGAGGCCTAGGATAGACCAACAGGGGTCATGGGATTGATTTCAGGGTGTAGAAGAAGCTGAGGGAAGGGATTTCAGATAGGGCTTCACCTAGGGGGATTTTGCAGACCGTTTAGAGGTGGTTGGGTTTTATAGGGAAAACTCCAAGGGACCTAGGAGGGATTAAGGAGAAAGGGAAGAAGGTGGTTGGACCAAGGGGAGGTTGACTGAGGGTTGTGAAGTGAGAGTATGAGGTGAGGCTGAAGTGGGCAGGGTGTTTGCAGATTGCAAACTCGGAACTCACAAAGTGTCAGTAGAAGGTCTACCGACAATCTGAAACTAGGCCAAAATTAATTTGCGGTAGACCTTCTACCGCCAATAAAAAAGTTTAAAATTTGGGCCAGGCCCAGCACATGCGGGTATGGGGGGGTTTTGCCTTAGGGTTTTTCGGGCCTTGTGGGCTTAGACTAAGGTTTAGGCCCTATAGGCCATGGACTTAGGGTTTAAGCCCTAAGGGCTCTAGGGCTAGGCTAGGGCTTCAGCTAGGGTCACCTAGGGCTAGGTTTTGGACATGGGCTTGACTTGGGTTCAACTAGGGTATAACTAGGGATAGGTCTTAGGGTTTTAACTATGGTTGAGTCTAGGGTTTACGTAGGGTTTAGCTAGGGTTTCGTTGGGGTTTACCTAAGGTTAGTGTTTTGGTTCTAGAGCTTCCTAGGGTTTGACTTAGGGTGAGTCCTAAGACCAATTAGAGACTTACCTAGGGTGTAAGGGACTTGGTAGGGGGTAACCAGAATTAAAATACCTTAACCATGGTTAGATGGGGTTGTAAAAATTGGGTGCTTACACCGATCTCCATTTTTTTTTAGGTCTTTTGCTACTTTTTGTTCTTTTTTTATTTCATGCAATTTATTCCTCCAAACTAGCTAAATTGAATGAAATAAATGGCTTCTGCAGCCGTGGGATCAAGAGTCCCATAGAAGGTAGGAGGCCTCAATTTCCTGAACGCTTTAAGTCCTACTGTGTGATGTACAAGAGGAGGTGTAGGTGCAGTAGTTGCAACAGGAGTATTAGCCCTGTCTGTAAGCATAGCCATAGTCGCTGCTATAGCCCCAAGGATCTAATTCAAGTCCGGCTGCTCATCTCCCACTGGAATCTCACCCCTATTCCAAGGTGAAAACCCTTGTTAACACCAAGATGGCTGAGGGAACTCTAGTCAGAGAGCACATCATAAAGATGATGGGCTTATTGAATGAACTGGAAATTCTTGGTGGAGAGATGGATGCCATCACTTAGGTTGACACAGTTCTGCAGTGACTCCCTTCGTCCTTCAATGCATTCGTGTTAAATTATAACATGAAAAAGAGTGAAATGTCACTAAGTGGGCTTATGAACTCACTTGTGGCTACAGAAGATTTGATCAAAAAGTCAACAAAGGGTGAGACTTTAATTGTCAATAAACCGGATACCTCCAAACGATCTAAAAAGTTTAAGAAAAGGAACAAGGGTAAAGGGAAGTTCAAAGACTACAAAGGTAAGGCAAAAATTGCCAAAGGTTCTTTACGAAATGCTGGCAAGGATAATAAAGGCAAAGGAAAGTGTTTCCACTGTGGCAAAGATAGGCCACTGGAAGAGGAATCGTAGGACTTACCTCACAACTCTTAAGAAGGGTGGAGCCAATACTCAAAGTATGAGAAGCTTTAAAGTACTAATTTCTGTTCAGTCAAACTTTCTGAATGGTCCACCTAATTCATGGTGCGTGGAGGGATTTGGCGAAAGGCCAATCTAGCAGCTTTGCACTGCTGGAGAAGCAGGCTTGGCTTGCCCCGTATTAGTATACCTAGCTAGCACCACCCCAGTATGCATGGCCAGCACCATCACAGAGGCCATCTTATGCTCCTCCAGCTCCATGGCCGTACGTGCCTCAGGCACCACGACCTTAGGCTCTCCAGGCCCCATGACATGCTGCACCTCAGGCAGCGAGGTACGCTCCACCTACGGCCCCTTCGGCATACATATATGAGGTCTATTCCTCTTGCGGCCGAAGACATCAAGCAGGAGATTACCGAAAGGTATCAGGTGGAAGTTTCCACTGTGGTTGTCAGGGCCACCTGATCAAGGATTGCCCTAGTTGGCATTTGCCAAGCCAGTCTCAAGGGATTAGGCCCCTAGTTTGTCCAGCAGGATCATATCAGGTGTCCTCCCAATCGTCTGTCCTCTGCCATGCCAGGCGAACCAGGGATGAGTATTCGCCTTGATAGAGGGAGATGCACTTACATCGAATGATGTAGTACAAGGAATTCATTTAGAGTTATTCATTTATCCATGATGGTCTTATTATGCCTTATTCTTTGTGCACGTATATAGCATGTTATAATTTGACCTCACTTAGACTCAAAAATCAGGGAAAATGTTCAACATGAACATTGAAGAGAGTTTCCATATCTTCCAAACGGCTCAAGAATCGTTCGATTCTGATAAAATTTGACAAAATTAGGCCTCCCTAAAGTTGGTTATTCCTGGGATGAATTACAGCATACCAGCCATTGGTTTTCATCCATTTGACCTCACTTAGACTCAAAATCAGGAAAAATGTTAAACATGAACATTAAAGATGGTTTTTATATTGTAACGCCCCAAAATACCCCCTAGGAGTTAGGTTACTTTGGCGACGTTACTTAACCTGAAATCAAACCTGCAAAGAGTATACAAGGCAAGCTAAACAGTGAACTAAAATTTTCTTTAACATAAAGGTAATTCCAAGTGTTTACATAAACGAACGACTGAATAAAATACAATAATACAGATGTACAAATGCTTGAATTACCAATTCAAGCCTACATGAAAATCCCCCCAAGAGTAAATCCCAAAATACATGTCTCTCTCACTCAACCCCACCATAGTACCACATATCCAAGCCCCCAATGTCTGGTGACAATTCCAAACAAGCTCCTACTCTCTCTGATAACCTCGATCCACGGACCCAGAATGCATACAACATATATTGTACCTGCCGACATAAAAGTACGACTGAGCATGGAATACTCAGCGAGTACAAGCTCCTAGCTAACCATAGTAATAACGAGTAAATAACATATACAAGTGATGGAATAGTACACATCATAATTATTTAAAGCAACATAATACATAAACATTTACCAAATCATAATTTTCATGAAGTCCAAACCATTGTCTATGAATCATGTGAGTCCTTATGAGTTTTCCTTTCCATATTTCTTATGAGCCAGAGGTTCCTCGACCTCCTTGACAATTCGTTACTTTTCTTATGAGCCAGACGTTACTCGACCTCCTTGACAATTAATTTCTTTTCTTATGAGCCAGAGGTTAGCACCCGCACATCCCTGGGCTACCAACCTCCTTGATAGTTCCATATCTTTCTTATGAGCCAGGGGTTAGCACCCGCACAATCCTGGGCTACCAACCCCCTTGACAGTTCAACATATTTCTTATGAGCCAGAGGCTAGAACCCGCACATCTGGGCTACCAGCCTCCTTGACAGTCCAATACTTTACTTATGAGCCAGAGGTTAGCACCCTTAACCGGGGCTACCAACCTCCTTGACATTTCATTTATCAAACTTATGCATGTGAGGTCTTACTTACTTTCCTTACATTTACCTGTACTCGTTTCACTTCTTAATGCTCATTTAAAAACCTTAGTTCATTCACATATCCGTGCTTGTGTGTAGCAAGTTGTGGAAATCATAGTGACATATTCATGCATGCATAACAATTGGTGATATCATGGTGATATAATGATAAACATCATATAGTATTACTATAATCTCAATAAGCATGTGAGTTTTCGAGGAACATGTATAACATTTCATTCAAGATTCCCAATTGGGGAGAAACCCCTAAATCATATTTTCATTGTCTTAATTTAGTCCTCATTTATGCATTTCATCAAATATGTGATATGCAATAATTCTTTTAACCTTTAACTTGTATATTTAAATCAAGCATTTCATCAAACATGTAGTGTATGTGCATTATGGATACATTGCCCTTCAACCCTTTTCATCACACAATAATCATCACCTCTACATGGCATCCAAGCACCTCTACCATCCACATCCCATACATCCACAACCATTTAATTCATCTTGTTCATTTAGGGCATTTTATACATTATTAAGAAGAGGGAATATATACAAGATCACACACAAGCATGCTTAAAGGAAAACCTAGGTTATCACTAAGCTTAACTAGGAAGGGTGTACTAACCTTGATAGGGGGAAGAAAACCCTTGAAAAATACCATGGAAGATGCTGCCGAGCTTGGAGAACGTGCTCCTCATGTGCTTGAGCCGTAAATTGAGAGATCCAAGCTTTTGGGATGCTCTAGGGTTTCAAAACCCTTGATTTTTCTCCACTTGATGCCCTAGGAGAAAACCCCTTCTCTCCTCTCTCACTCCCTCTCAAAATATGGCTAAGGGTGTTTATGAACACCCTTGGCTCGAGCCAACCCTTAAAAATAAGGGTGGAGTAGCAAAAAGACCAAAAAACCCCTAAAAAAATTCTGAAAATCGCGTAGGACCGATAGAAGACCGATAGACGACCGATCTACCGGTAGTGGACCGATCGATCGGTGCTTTTGACCGATCTCTCGGTAGTGGACCGAGCTCTCGGTATTGACTGGTGCTGCAAAATGTACTTCAGTATTTTGCTCATAACTTTTGACTCGGCTCTCCAATTTTGACGATTCAACTTGCGTTGGATTTTTCTTTTGAAGAGGAACAACTTTCATGTTTTGAATAAATTATAATTCTTCTTTATTCATAGACCAAAATACCCCTAAAGCTGACTGGTCTGCAATGGGTTGCGACAGCCCAGATTTCCAGCCAACCCGATCTTGGGAATCCCACTTTTGACTCGACTCCGACTCAAAATCAGGAAAAGTGATCAACATGAACCTTGAATAGGGTTCTAATACCTTTCTAAAAATTCAGTAATCACTCGATTCTGAACAACAATGACTAAACTAGAGCCCTTTAAAGTTGAAGCAAATGCCGAGACATACCTTTTCAACACCTAGAACACCTCGAGTCTTTTCACACTCTTTTCTCTTGTGTCCAACACCCTGCTGATACCTCATAAATCATTATCCATAAGTATTTAACCCACCTCAATGATCATTAAATTCACACCGACATGCATGAGAGACTCCGGCCTCTTGATGCCTCATGCACTAGCACTATACACCAACAACCCATTGAAACACTTAGGGTATTTGTACCCTTGATTTCACCAACTTAGAGTATCTTTACACTCTCTTTTTACAACTCAAACCATGTACCTAAAACCCTCAATTGACTAATCATAATATCAAGAACACAATGGGTGATAAAGGTTGACAAAACTAGGGTTCCCTAAAGTTGGCTGTTCCTAAGACGAATCACAACAGACTAGCCTTTGGTTTTTGGTCATTTGACCTCACTTAGACTCAAAATCAAGAAAAATGTTCAACATGAACATCGAAAATGATTTCCATATATTTCCAACTGCTCAAGAATCATTCGATTCTGATAAAGGGTGACAAAAATACAACCATTAAATTTGACTATAAATAACAGGGAAAATAGAGAAGAGGGAAAGGCTTTTTACTTCCCTAAGCATACTTCAAGACTCTGTAGGGTAAAATAGACATCACCACTGGGCTCAAAATGCCCAAAAACTCAAGGTAGACCTTCTTCTAACTTCTCTCTCTAAATCCCAATTTGGCAGAGTCTCTCTATTTTGAGTAGAATGAGAGAAAATGAGCGGGGGCTGCCCCTTTTATAGGCAAAGGCCTCGCTTATGTGAAGAGGCCATCCGTTTAGCACATGGGTCGCCCACATGGTGTTTGACCACATTTGATCGGTTAACCAAAATCCATTTTTTCACGTATACGGCTACCCCTAACACTACTAAATGACATGCGACGAAACCGAAACTTCAGGTGACCGAACCAGGGACAGTCCGACACCCACTGTAAAAATTTTAGGGAAGTAAAAAGTAAATCCAAAAGAAAATTGCAAAACCCACAAATTTCCTAATTTTGGACACAAAACATGCTGTGGTTCCTTCATTTGAGATGATGTACTACCGAAATGACAGACAGTCGTCCACAGGGTCTACTGACACAACGGTGGCACCAGTTTCACAGATTTCTATTAGAACACCTGATAAATATTGAGTCCCAACTGAACTTCAACAATTTGTGAATTTCTGGGTTTTCTTGATTTTCTTACATACAAGGCCTCTGCGGTCTCGTGAATCGATGTGCGACGGAACTGGTACGATAGGTGATCATCTTAATAATTGACCAGTATATTGTGTGCGAATTCTGGAGGAAAATTGTCACGCCCCAAAATACCCCCTAGGAGTTTAGGGATACTTTAGGTGGACTATACAAACCTGCCAAACCATCCTGTAATGAACAAGATAAATAAGGAAATAAACAATGATAATCAGAGCGCGGAAGCTAAACATAATTTGCGGAAGCGAAAACTAAAATTTTCTTTTCTTTATAATGATCCAAACTGTAGTATTCCAAGTTAACATAAATACAAAACACGTCTAAGTCTAAGGTGGACAGACCCACCTAACAAAATACAAAAGACAAAATACAACTTTGTCTCGCTCAATAGTCATCCCCGTGGGGCCAATGGTCTAAGTCTCTCGCCTCCGCCTGAGGCTCGACTACTAGATCCTCATAAGGTTCCTCCTCGCCATAGTCCTCCTCTATCCAAGGACCCGGATCACAAATGTCGAGAGGGACTCGGGTACCTGCCGACATGAAAGTACGGCTGAGCATGGAATACTCAGCGAGTACAAGCCCCTAACTAACAATGGTAATAACGAACAACATCATATACAAGTAATGGAAGGAGTATAGTTCATAATCATTTCTAGCAACCACATACATAAACATTTTATCAAGTCATAATTATTATGAAACTAAAACATGTCTATGCATCATACAATTTCTCTTTGAGTTGTCCTTTTTATATCTCTTATGAGCCAGAGGTTAGCACCCGCATATCCCTGGGCTACCAACCTCCTTGACAGTACAATACCTTTCTTATGAGCCAGGGGTTAGCACCCGCATGATCCCTGGGCTACCAACCCCCTTGACAGTACAATACACTTCTTATGAGCCAGAGGCTAGCACCCGCATATCCCTGGGCTACCAGCCTCCTTGACAGTACGATACCTTACTTATGAGCCAGAGGTTAGCACCCTTAACCGGGGCTACCAACCTCCTTGACAATATCATTTCCTTTCTTTTGAGCCAGAGGTTAGCACCCTTAACCGGGGCTACCAACCTCCTTGACAGTGCAACATTTCCGAGTCCTTTCTTATGAGCCAGGGGTTAGCACCCGCATATCCCTGGGCTACCAACCCCCTTGACAATATCCTCCATCTACATAAGTGCTCGTGCATAGCAATCGTGAAATTATGATGACATATAGCATTTTAACAATTTCCAACTCACATGAGAATTTAAGAAGCGAAATAACACATGCATACAACTTGCCAAATGGGGAACAGTTATGTGACTCATGCTTTCAAATCTTAGTTTATTCATGCATTCTATCAAACATGTGGTATTCAACCTTTTTACCTTTAGTTATTTCATATTTTCTTATTCGAACATTTCATCAAACACTTGGGGTGTGTTCATTATGCGTAATATGCCCTTCCACCATTTTTCCCATCATTCAACACATCACAACATGGCATCCAATTGCCTCCACTCCTCATCCATTTATACATTCCACCATTTGTTTGTATTATCTTGTTTTTGTTTTAGGGATTTAGCACATACCAACACAAGAGAGCAATGGGAAAGATCTAACACATATTTACTTAGAAAAGATCCTAGGTTATTACCAAAGTAACTAGGAAGAGTGTACTAACCTTGAAAAGGGAAAGAAAAATCCTTGAGGATGATGTAGAAACGCTGCCCTAGCTTGGAAGAGGTACTCCACACGAGCTTGAGGTTGGATTTGGAGAATCCAAGCCTTTAGAACGGTTCTAGGGTTCTAAAACCCTTGATTCTCTCAAGTGGAAAACCCTAGATGTAAATCCCCCTTCTCTTCTCTTCTTCTCTCTCAAAAACCTTCTAAGTGAGGTGAATGAAGCCCTAAAGGCTCGGGCAAGCCCTTATGGGTAAGGGTTAACACCCAAAAGACGAAAACGCCCTTGCTAAAAATTCTGCAAAACTCGATAGATCGAGCGATCGGTGCTTATGACCGATCGATCGGTTGCCTACCGAGCGATCGGTGTTATTGACCGATCGACCGGTCAAAAACTCGCTCTCTGGAAAATTTCCCCATACAAAATTTCTGACCGTGCGACAGCTACCGATCGATCGGTTATGGACCGATCGATCGCTGACTGGACCGAGCGATCGGTGCTCTGTATGTCTGGACTGTTTTGACCATATCTTTTGACTCGCTCGTCGGATTTCGATGATTCAACTTGCGTTGGATCCGTCTTTCGAAAACGAACATTTCTGACATTTCGGAATTTCCGATTTCTCCCTTATTTATTAATTAGACTACAAAAACAGCCAATTAGCTACGAGGGTGCTATTCATTAAGGATGAAAAAGTCCGGGGTGCTACATTCTCCCCCCCTTACAAAAATTTCGTCCCCGAAATTTGGACGATACATACATGCGTAAAAACTATAACAAAATACAAGGGAATGTCAAGGCCTTAAACAAATAAATGGGGGTACTTTTCTCGTACTTCGGCTTCTCGTTCCCAAGTAGCTTCCTCCCTTGAATGGTGTTGCCATCTTACCAAGACCAAGGGAATGGTCTTGTTGCGCAAGACTTGATCTCGCCTATCCAGGATCTGCACCGGTTGTTCAACTAGGGTGAGGTCCTCTCGGATCTCTATCGGATCAAGCTCGATGATATGAGAAGGATCCGGGATATACTTCCGAAGCATGGAGATGTGAAATACGTTGTGGATCGCCGCCATGTGAGCGGGCAAGGCAACTCGGTAAGCTACCTCACCAACTCGAGTAATGATCTCGAATGGACCCACATATCTCGGGCTAAGCTTGCCTCTTTTCCCGAATCTCATAACCCCCTTGGTTGGTGAAATCTTGACAAAAACGAAGTCACCAACTCGATATTCAAGATCCCTCCTTCGGTTGTCGGCATAGCTTTTCTGTCGGTCTTGTGCGGTCTTCAACCTTTCCCGGATGAGCTTGACTCTATCCGCAGTTTGTTCAATCAACTCGGGGCCCAAAATTTTTCTTTCTCCCACTTCATCCCAATACAACGGAGATCTACAACTCCTTCCGTACAAAGCCTCAAAGGGTGCCATCTGTATGCTTGCCTGGTAACTATTGTTGTAGGCGAATTCCACCAAAGGTAGGTGATCCTCCCAACTTCCCTTGAAGTCTAGGATACATGCACGGAGCATGTCTTCAATAATCTGATTCACTCGCTCGGTTTGCCCATCCGTCTGTGGATGGAAGGCCGTGCTAAAGTCTAGTCTGGAACCCATGGCATCCTGAAAGCTTCTCCAAAACCTGGATGTGAACCTTGGATCCCGGTCTGAGACAATGCTCACTGGCACTCCGTGCAATCGGACTATCTCTTTGATGTACAAGGCAGCTAACTGATTTGAGTTGAATGTAGTCCGATACGGTAAGAAATGGGCGGACTTCGTGAGTCTGTCAACCACAACCCATATCGCATCAGTCTTTTTAACTGTCTTTGGCAACCCCACGATGAAGTCCATAGAGATATGTTCCCATTTCCACTCGGGAATAGGGAGAGACTGCAACAGACCCGCCGGTCTCCTGTGCTCCGCCTTGACTTGTTGGCACACCAAGCATCGGGACACGTACCCCGCTATTTCTCGCTTCATGTTCCGCCACCAAAAGTGCTTCTTCAAGTCCCTATACATCTTGGTACCCCCGGGGTGAACGGTGTACTTGGACCGGTGAGCCTCGTACAAGATTTCTCGCTTAAGCTTCTCATCGGCTGGGACACATACTCTTCCCTTGAAAGTGATAATTCCATCATCCCTCACCGCAAAATCCTTGCTGCCACTTTTAACTGACTGGTCTCGGTAAGACAGTAGCTCGGCATCCATTCCCTGCAACTCCCTGGTCATGCTTAGGATATATGGCCTAACTGTGATGTTAGCCATTACTGGCCCAAAAGTAGGGAGACTAAAACTGATGTCGAGGTTGGATGCATCTTCTAACAACCTCCATTCCCTCAGCATCATGTGCGCCAAAAGTCCAGTGGGCTTCCGGCTAAGAGCATCGGCGACAACGTTCGCCTTGCCCGGATGATATTGAATGGAACATTCGTAGTCTTTCAAAAACTCTACCCATCTCCTCTGCCTTAAATTCAATTCCTTTTGAGAGAACAGGTACTTCAAGCTTTTATGGTCCGTAAATACGTCGAACTGTTCCCCATAGAGATAATGTCGCCAAATCTTCAAGGCAAACACAACCGCGGCGAGCTCTAAATCGTGAGTGGGATAATTCTTCTCATGCTCTTTCAATTGCCTGGAGGCGTAAGCAATGACTTTGCCGTGCTGCATAAGTACACATCCCAACCCCACGTGCGAGGCATCACTATAAACCACAAAACCACCACTCCCGGATGGCACACTAAGGATGGGGGCCGTGGTGAGGCGTTTCTTCAACTCTTGGAAGCTCGCTTCGCATCTGTCGCTCCAACTAAACTTAGCATTCTTTCTCGTCAGGTAAGTGAGAGGTGCAGCCAAACTGGAGAATCCCTCCACGAATCTCCGATAATAGCCTGCCAACCCAAGAAAACTACGTATCTCCGTGACGCTCTTGGGTCTCTCCCATATCATAACTGCCTCTATCTTTGCCGGGTCAACAGAAATACCCTCGGCCGACACTACGTGGCCTAGGAATGCCACCTTCTCCAACCAAAATTCACACTTGCTTAACTTAGCGTATAGCCTATGCTCTCTCAATATCTCCAGAGCAAGACGAAGGTCTCGTGCGTGATCTTCCCGTGTCTGGGAATACACCAAAATGTCATCTATGAACACAATCACACATCGATCCAAGTACGATCGGAACACCCGGTTCATCAAATCCATGAACGCCGCCGGTGCATTCGTCAGCCCAAAAGGCATGACAAGGAACTCGTAGTGCCCATACCGAGTCCTGAAAGCCGACTTCGGAACATCTGCCGCCTTGATCTTTAACTGATGATACCCCGATCTAAGATCAATCTTGGAGAAAAATCTCGCTCCCTTCAGTTGGTCAAACAAGTCATCTATCCGAGGCAAAGGATAACGATTCTTAATAGTTATCTTGTTCAACTGCCGGTAATCTATGCACATTCTCATTGACCCGTCTTTCTTTTTCACAAAGAGGACCGGAGCTCCCCATGGTGACACGCTTGGTTGGATGAAACCAAGTTGTTGTAACTCCTCAATTTGCTTCTTTAATTCCTCAAGCTCTATTGGGGCCATTCTATATGGTGCCCTTGAAATCGGAGAGGTGCCTGAAGTAAGCTCTATAGCGAACTCAATCTCCCGATCCGGAGGCAATCCGGGAAGTTCCTCCGGAAACACATCCAAGAACTCACTCACGACCGGAATGACCGAGGAGTTTTGTGCTTCTGGGTTTGCTAAGCTCAAAGCTGCGAGGCGAGCAATGTCTCTTTCCCTCAACCCTCGAAAGTGAAATGGCTTAACTCCCATCGGCTCAAAGTTCACCATCTTCTCGAAACATGCCACATGTCCGTGGTGAGCCGATAGCCAATCCATACCAAGTATGACATCGAAATCTAAGTCTTGGAAGTCCAGGATGATGAGGTCGGCTAACAACTCATTCTGTCCCACTTGGACTACACAGTCCCTATATATACGGTCCGTGTCCACTGACTTGCCGAGCGGTGTGGAGATGGTTAATTCATGCTTCAACTGACTGGACTTGGTTGGAAATCCTTTCGCAAAGCTAGGCGATACAAAGGAATGAGTGGATCCTGTGTCGATCAACACTCGAGCTAGGCATTCATTCACTAATAACGCGCCTGTGTGATTAATTAAATTCACGTTAATAGATTTCACGCAATAACACATAAGTATAGGTAGCATGTCATACATATAAGCAATCACATTACATAATAACAGCCAATTACAACTCGAAACTTTAGCATGATAGCGTACCTTGCACGACATCGTCAGATGCACGTGCATCCCGTTCCGACAAGGCAAAAACTTGACCCTGGTTTGCCCTACGAGGTGGTGGAGTGGATAACGTGGGTCGTGAAGGCCTAGACGCAGAAGCCTGTGAGGATCCCGACTGGGAATCCTGACGAACTGGGGGCCTACTCCCTTGTGGTTGGATAGGCTGCAGCTGCCTGCGTGGGCAATCCCTGACCATGTGGTTCACATCTCCACAGTGAAAGCACCCACCGGAAATCCTCCGACATTCACCAATCCGGTGACTCCGACCACAATAGGAGCACTCCTCAAATGCCGATGAGGATGAAGGTGGAACATATCGGGTGGCCTGTGAAAGTGTGGGACGAGGTACCGGTGTAGTGGTAGGCCGAGATACCTGTGATGTCAAGGGAGGCCTCTGTGACCGTATTGGCTTGGATGCCTGATATGGGGCTGCCCTAGCCCTCTTCTCTGCTGACCCCGAACTACTCGATTGGCCTCGAGCCACATCCCTTCTCTTGAAGAATTCTTCCGAATTCTTCTCGGCAAGCTTCGCCTTGCTCACAACCTCTCCCCAGGTAGCCACCTGGAACATCGAGACCCTGTCTCTAATGGAGGGTTTCAATCCCCGCTCAAATTTCCTGACTCGCATATGCTCCGATGCAATTAGGTGAGGTGCGAATCTCGACAACTCCACGAAGGTAGCCTCATAATCGGCCACACTCAACTCTCCTTGTTCAAGAGTCATGAATTCAATCTCCTTCTGTTCTTTGACAGCTGCTGGAAAATACTGCTTATAGAAGACATCCAAAAATTCCGGCCATGTCCACGGCTCCCCCGCCCTGGTGGACTCCCTCTGTCTCTGTGCGGCTCTCCACCAATGCTCGGCCGCACCTTCCATCACGAAGGTGGCCCAGTCCACTCTCTGTTCATCCGTGCAGTGGAGCGCTCTAAAAATCTTTTCCAATTGCATCACCCATGCCTCGGCGACCATGGGGTCAGTAGTACCGAAGAAGGTAGGAGGACGCAATCTCCTAAATGCCTCCAATCCTGAAGCATGGTGTGCCGGAGGTGGCGGAGGCGTAGAAGGAGTAACGGCAACCGGCCTTGCTGCTAACATAGCCAAGGTCTCGGCTATAGATGCAAAAGCTTGGGCAAAATCGGGTTGTTCGTCACCGGAAGGGGCATCACTTCCACTTCCCCTCGTATTGTATCCGCGACCCCGAGCACCGCGTCTCATGATGTGATCCTGAGAACGACAGTACCACATGAGTCTAACTTGGATACGCATTTAATACAATTTCGCAATTCACTTAATACATATTCATCAGACATATTTAATAAGCACAATACAATTTAAGCACACATGGTATACAACATCATATCATAACACACATGTCGTGTTCCTAGCGTAGGATTCTAAGTTTGGTTGAAGTTCAACCTATTTTGACTAAGACTAACTTGTTAGTCTATACTTGGAATACAACTCTTTCCTACACCTAATGCCTTGTTCAATTATGGTATCTAGAACTAAGCGACCCTAGGGACTCTAATGCCTAGAGCTCTGATACCACCTCTGTCACGCCCCAAAATACCCCCTAGGAGTTTAGGGATACTTTAGGTGGACTATACAAACCTGCCAAACCATCCTGTAATGAACAAGATAAATAAGGAAATAAACAATGATAATCAGAGCGCGGAAGCTAAACATAATTTGCGGAAGCGAAAACTAAAATTTTCTTTTCTTTATAATGATCCAAACTGTAGTATTCCAAGTTAACATAAATACAAAACACGTCTAAGTCTAAGGTGGACAGACCCACCTAACAAAATACAAAAGACAAAATACAACTTTGTCTCGCTCAATAGTCATCCCCGTGGGGCCAATGGTCTAAGTCTCTCGCCTCCGCCTGAGGCTCGACTACTAGATCCTCATAAGGTTCCTCCTCGCCATAGTCCTCCTCTATCCAAGGACCCGGATCACAAATGTCGAGAGGGACTCGGGTACCTGCCGACATGAAAGTACGGCTGAGCATGGAATACTCAGCGAGTACAAGCCCCTAACTAACAATGGTAATAACGAACAACATCATATACAAGTAATGGAAGGAGTATAGTTCATAATCATTTCTAGCAACCACATACATAAACATTTTATCAAGTCATAATTATTATGAAACTAAAACATGTCTATGCATCATACAATTTCTCTTTGAGTTGTCCTTTTTATATCTCTTATGAGCCAGAGGTTAGCACCCGCATATCCCTGGGCTACCAACCTCCTTGACAGTACAATACCTTTCTTATGAGCCAGGGGTTAGCACCCGCATGATCCCTGGGCTACCAACCCCCTTGACAGTACAATACACTTCTTATGAGCCAGAGGCTAGCACCCGCATATCCCTGGGCTACCAGCCTCCTTGACAGTACGATACCTTACTTATGAGCCAGAGGTTAGCACCCTTAACCGGGGCTACCAACCTCCTTGACAATATCATTTCCTTTCTTATGAGCCAGAGGTTAGCACCCTTAACCGGGGCTACCAACCTCCTTGACAGTGCAACATTTCCGAGTCCTTTCTTATGAGCCAGGGGTTAGCACCCGCATATCCCTGGGCTACCAACCCCCTTGACAATATCCTCCATCTACATAAGTGCTCGTGCATAGCAATCGTGAAATTATGATGACATATAGCATTTTAACAATTTCCAACTCACATGAGAATTTAAGAAGCGAAATAACACATGCATACAACTTGCCAAATGGGGAACAGTTATGTGACTCATGCTTTCAAATCTTAGTTTATTCATGCATTCTATCAAACATGTGGTATTCAACCTTTTTACCTTTAGTTATTTCATATTTTCTCATTCGAACATTTCATCAAACACTTGGGGTGTGTTCATTATGCGTAATATGCCCTTCCACCATTTTTCCCATCATTCAACACATCACAACATGGCATCCAATTGCCTCCACTCCTCATCCATTTATACATTCCACCATTTGTTTGTATTATCTTGTTTTTGTTTTAGGGATTTAGCACATACCAACACAAGAGAGCAATGGGAAAGATCTAACACATATTTACTTAGAAAAGATCCTAGGTTATTACCAAAGTAACTAGGAAGAGTGTACTAACCTTGAAAAGGGAAAGAAAAATCCTTGAGGATGATGTAGAAACGCTGCCCTAGCTTGGAAGAGGTACTCCACACGAGCTTGAGGTTGGATTTGGAGAATCCAAGCCTTTAGAACGGTTCTAGGGTTCTAAAACCCTTGATTCTCTCAAGTGGAAAACCCTAGATGTAAATCCCCCTTCTCTTCTCTTCTTCTCTCTCAAAAACCTTCTAAGTGAGGTGAATGAAGCCCTAAAGGCTCGGGCAAGCCCTTATGGGTAAGGGTTAACACCCAAAAGACGAAAACGCCCTTGCTAAAAATTCTGCAAAACTCGATAGATCGAGCGATCGGTGCTTATGACCGATCGATCGGTTGCCTACCGAGCGATCGGTGTTATTGACCGATTGACCGGTCAAAAACTCGCTCTCTAGAAAATTTCCCCATACAAAATTTCTGACCGTGCGACAGCTACCGATCGATCGGTTATGGACCGATCGATCGCTGACTGGACCGAGCGATCGGTGCTTTGTATGTCTGGACTGTTTTGACCATATCTTTTGACTCGCTCGTCGGATTTCGATGATTCAACTTGCGTTGGATCCGTCTTTCGAAAACGAACATTTCTGACATTTCGGAATTTCCGATTTCTCCCTTATTTATTAATTAGACTACAAAAACGGCCAATTAGCTACGAGGGTGCTATTCATTAAGGATGAAAAAGTCCGGGGTGCTACAAAAATGTTGGATTTTTATCAGTACACTTCAGTTTCGAATAAAACCCACTTTCCACAAATTTATCAAACACTTAACTAATTAGCCTCAGTTAAGGACCCATAAACCCATAATATTCTTATATTAAAACTCCAGGTCATTACATTGACCGTAGGGAGCAAGTTTTGCGCACAAATGTCATTCCCCTAGTTCTCTTACGATGGCAACACCATGCAGTTGAAGAAGCCAGATGGAAACGAGAGGATGATGTTTACTAAAGTACCCTCATCTATTTGAATAAGGCACATAAATTTTGAGGACAAAATTCTTATAAGTGGGGAGGATTTAGAGGCCCAAACTTTCTTTCATGCCATTAATACAATTAATATGGGTAAAGTTGTCAAATAAAATATATTATGTGTGCTTGATGTTTAATTATGTTTAAGTAAGGTTTAAATATGTAAAAGACTAAACAATATGAAGAATCGAAGAAGAAATGCGAGAAATAGAAGAAAACATGGGTGATCATTTGAACAATCCTCTGACCGTTCAAATTATACCAAAAAATTAGCTCTGAAATGCAAAGCAATAGCCTCAACCGTTCGAACGGACCCCAACCATTTGAATGATTGTAAAGAAGAAGTTCAAAATTCGAAAATAGTAGGCAAAATTGTTCGATTGGCAACAGTTTGAACAATGCCTCAACCGTTCGAACGGTTATTCGTAGAAAAGTCGAGTAAAAATCATAAGTTGCGATTTTTCAGGGTTTTAAACCCTCTACAACTATAAATAGACCTTATTGCCAGAGTTTAACCTTATCTAATCATTTTTAACCTAATTTTGAAAATGAGAGGAGAAAACTTAGAGTTTTGAAGGGAGATTTATTGGAGAAGAAGGAGATAGCTTGGAGATGTTAGACATTTGTGCCCATAGAAACCATTCCAGACTTATATTAATCTACATTATCAATAAAGCATCTTTACATTCACACATGGTCTTCTGCATTGGGTAATATATAATAAAGTATCTCATAAGATGAGACTACTTTCTTCGTTGGGTAACATTCTAGGAAAACCATTCATTTGGTTTTGAATACTAAAGAGATATGGTTTTCCAATTCCTTGTAGACCTAGAATAGTTCTAAGTTCGTGTGGGTCGAAAGCTAAGGCTTTGCCACTTTGAGTTGGCGCCTAAATTTTTGAATTTTGAGGATGCAAGTGGGCCCCACTTGCCCAAAAATAGGTTTTAGGCATTGGTTTTTGAGGTTTTGGATATTGAAATGGACCTTGAGCCCGTGATGCTTTACCTAGGGTTTAAACTAGGGCTAGGCTAGGGCTAGACCTAGGGTTTGGGCTAGGGTTTACCTAGGGTTAGTCCTAGGGTTTAGCTAAGGTTAGACTAGGGTTTAGGTTGTCTTTGATTGAAATGGGCCTTGAGCCCGTGAGGTTTGGGTCCTAGGGTTTGGCCTAGGGTTTTGGGTTTACCTAGGATTTAGCTAGGGTTAAGGGTTTACCTAGGGTTAAACCTAGGGTTTAGCTAAGGGTTAGTCTAGGGCTTAAGTTTTAAGTCGAAACAGGCACTGAGCCCATGAGGTTTGGGTCCTAGGGTTTAGGGTTTACCTAGGGCTAGGGTAGGGTTTAGGGTTTACCTAGGGTTAGACCTTGGGTTTAGCTAGGGTTAGCCTAGTCTAGGGCTTAAGTTTTAAAGTCGAAATGGGCCTTGAGCCCATGAGGTTTGGTTCCTAGGGTTTGGCCTAGGGTTTAGGGTTTAGTTAGGGTTTAGGGCTTACCTAGGCCTAGGCTAAGGTGTAGGGTTCACCTAGGGTTAGGCCTAGGGTTTAGCTAGGGTTAGCCTAGGGTTTAGCTTAGGGTCCAAGGCTTGACTAGGGATTCAGCTGGGAATGACTGTGGTTAAGGAAGGTTAACCATGGTTAAGAGGGGTGTAAAAATTGGCTGCTTATAGCTGGCCCTCTTTGCCAGAGAGTGTTAGGATGACAATTGAACAGTAAAGACTGAAATCATCCTATTTTTACACCGAGATGGATTTTAAGGGAAGATGTTATGCATACATATTGTGCAAGTGATGGAATGAGTGATGTGCTTGCCTGCACCTGTTGGACATATGGGCGAGCTGGGGAATGCAGAAGTAGTTAGGGCCACTCTCTATATGTAAAGAGTAGTTCAAGCTACTTATGCAGAGGATTGATAGATTCAATGAAAGACGGCCTGACCCGCAGGTGCTAGCCAAGGTTTGATTGATATGGTGTCTTTCCAAACGAGTTTGACCAAATCGATCGAAGGACACACGGGGTGTCAAGAACACACAGGGTGTTGAAGGGGAGACATGCTAGGTGTCGAAAAAGTGTGTTATGTCGACGCTCATCTAAAATGTCAAGGATACACGGGGTATCAAAAGGAAGACATGCGAGGTGTCGACAAAGTGCGTTATGTCAATGCTTACCTGGGATGTCGAGGACACACAGGGTGTCGAAAGGGGGACATGCTGGTGGTGTACACTATAAAGGTACACGTGGGATGTTGGGCATGCAAGGTTTCAACAAAATTTACAATGTCGACGCTCACCTAGGATGCCAAGGACGCATAGGGGTGTCATAGAGGGGACATGCAGGAGGTAATGCTGCAGTATGACAAGATTGTCAAGGAGCACACAAGATGTCTGATATGCGACATTTTGGCAAGTGGACTTGGCGTCAAAGTTCACCTTGGATGTCAAGGACACATGGGGGTGTCGAAATGGGGACATACAGGAGGTAATGTTACGGTATGACGAGAATATCAAGGAGTATACAGGATGTCGGACATACGAGATTTTGACAAGTCAACTTGGTGTCAAAGTTCACCTGGGATGTTGAGGACACACAAGAGTGTTGCAGCATGGCATGGGGCAGTTGCCGGATTGATTTTGGTATGGCTGAAAGGCTATGAATTTTGATTAAGATGATTGATGCTAAGGATTTTGGTCACACAGGGTGTGATGCTATGCAGGGATGTCATGCAAGGGATAAAGGTGAGAATACTTTCCCATGACTAATGACTATGACTCACGGGCATGTGGGCTGTCGGCTTCTTCTGTTTGTCTTATCGAGGCTATTTGCCGTAGGCTGGTACGATCAGATCTATGTAATTCTGTTTTGAAAATCATTTTTATAAAAGTGTTGGACTTTCGTAAAAGTTTTTGATTTTAACAGGAAGAATGTTCAACTAGCTTTTAGTTTTGCCAGGAAATTGCCTTTGTCAGGGCTTAGGGGAATTTGTAGTCTGCCTTTTACTCTCTGATAGTAGAGTATGACCCAGAAAGGATTCATTACCGTTGGGGATTTTCAGGCGTAGACATGCTTGTCCTTCCACTGGGAGAAGATTACAGGGGAGCAATTGCAACTTCCTGACTCTTGCTATAGAGAGAAGAGTGTTTGTAAAGGAATCCACTGGGGTTCTGCTAGGGAATGATGCATTCGTTGTAGACTGCTACTAGAGATCCGCTAGGGGATATGACATTATTATAGATTATAGCTAGGGATCTGAACTCTATTGGAGACTAGTGTCGGGAAAGCTACCATTCCATGCCATCTACTGGTGACCAGTAGGGGTTGGTGGGAGTTTGGCGATACTGATTGCTACCGGATTCTGTTGCCAAACTGCTTTTTAGCTTTTCTCCCTTTTTTACCCTTAAAATGACCAAGTCAATAGGGTTCACATAATTTTTGAGTGATGAGGCCGTTGCTGGTTTTCCTCATGCCTGTGAAGCTGATTGATATTTATCCATTTTTTGCCCCTAGTCGCAAGACTAGGTCTGGGGTCGCATAATGTTTGCTCAATGGGACCGTTGCTGGTTGTCACTCATGCCTGTGACTTACTGAGGAAAGCTATGATTTGATGGGGAAAATAGGTCTTCACCCGTCATTACCCTGAATAGCATTGGATTAGGAATGATGCTTCCGTTGGGAGTGTAGATGTGACATTGCGCTTGCACTCATATTTTCTAGGGGATCTAGAAGGACTTAGAGTAGGATGAAATGTAGGCTAGGGGACCAAAGTTTTGGACACCCTGGGGATTTCCCCTGTTTGTAATTGATCTTTTGGGGAACTCTTCCATTATACTCTCTTGGGATTTGTACTTTGGATTTTTGGTAGAGATTTTTTTTTTGTTTCCATTGGGGAATCTGAGAGAGATTGTCTCTATTGGGAAGAGTGAGAGAGGTTGTTTCTGCTTGGAGATTGGTTTTTTCCAAGAGAGGTTTTCTTTGAAAGATTTTTACTGGGGACAAGGTCCGGAGAGCTTTGTCTTTGTGGGGGAGTCTTCGATTCTTGAAAATGTTTCGACTTCTATTTTGGGCTTTCCTCTGATTTTTATACCCTTTTGAGTCGATTCGACCAGGAGAATTGGGACAGTTGATCTCTGCTTGGGGAGTGACTCTGTGGGGAATAATCATCCCTGTGGAGAGAGAGAGCTGGAGGAAGTTTGGCTTTTTCTGGGGGAGAAGAGATTCTGAGGGGTTAAATCCTTTTTTATGACTGCACCTAATTTTTTAGGTTGCCTACATACCCTCTGCAGGATCAGGTCATGATGTAGTTCAGGCAGTACCACAGATGGTGAGGGAGGGTGTCCCTGAAAAGGTTTTTGTGAAAGAAAGGTTGTTAGGCTCAAGGGGCTAACTAGCAGATTTAATTGATTTGTAAAATGGTTACATTAATGGGGATAAAGAGTGTGCCAAAGATGGCCTCCTGTAATTTCCTGGAGATTCTACAAGTGCAAAGCGCCTATCAGACCTAGACCCTAAGCATAGTCCATGTTGATGGGCTCTAGGAGGTCTTCATCATCCATACATCCGAGCCGAAGGGCGTCGCCAGAGAATTTGTCTTGGATGATGTATGGGCCTTCGTAGTTAGTAGTGAACTTGCCCCTTGGGTCAGGGCGGTTTGGCAACATTTTCTAGAGAACCAGGTCACTGAATTCGATGCTTCAGGACTTGAATTTCTTGTTGAAAGCTCTAGCCATGCGCCTCTGATTGGCCTGAGAGTGGTCAACGGCTTTCAGTTGTCACTCTTCGATCAGATTCATTTTCTCGTACCGGGTCTGTGCCCATTCTGCTTCCATTAATAGTCAGAGTATTCTTGCTTTTCAGCTTCTGGGTACAGGATGGCTTCATTTGGAAACTGATCATGTATAGACACATAGCATTGTGTTGGACTGTGGGCTAAGTGATCTGTAATCACTTGCCCCTTTATTGACTTCTGAGTCATGTACATGATGTCGAATTTAGACAACATCATGAGCCATTAGTCAGTTCTTCTGGTAGTGGCTCGCTTTTCCAGTAGATTATTAAGTGTGTTTATCCAGGAGATTAGGATTACCGGGTAGGAAAGTAAATAGTGCCGAAGACGCTGAGTAGCCCAGACCAGTGCCAGACATGTTTTCTCAAGCGAGCTATACCTCTGTTCGTACTTTAGAAAACACTTACTGATGTAGTAGATGGTTTGTTCTGTTCTACCCGTCTCGTCGTACTGTGGTAGGACGCACCCCATGGAGGTTTCTTGCACTGAGATGTAGAGTAGTAGGGGTCTTCCTGGTGTAGGAGGCACAAGTATTGGAGAATTTAGAAGGTACTGCTTTATTCTGTCAAAGGCTTCTTGGCATTCTACTGTCCAGACTGTCGGTGTATTCTTCCACAGAAGCTTGAAGATCGGCTCGCATATCGGAGTGAACTGAGAAATGAACTGGTTGATGTACTGAATTCTACCCAGGAAACCACGGATCTCCTTATCAGTTTGGGGAGCTGGTATTTTGATGAAAACTCTGACTTTAGTTGGATCGATCTCAATGCCTCTTTTGCTGACTATGAAGCCGAGGAGTTTTCTTGATGAGGCTCCAAAAACACATTTAGCCGGATTCAGTCTCAGGTCGAACTCTCTGAGTCTGTCACAGAGCCTTTTCAGGTCTTTTGAGTGCTAACTGGCAATTGGAGATTTGACGATCATGTCATCCACATAAATTTCAGCTATCTTGTTGATCATGTCAAGGAACAGCGCTGTCATGGCCCTCTAGTAGGTTGCCCCTGCATTCTTAAGTCTGAAGGGCATGACCTTATAGCAGATCGTGCCCAAGGTGTGATGAAGGAGGTTTTCTCCATTTCTTCTTCTGCCATTCTGATTTGGTTGTATCCGGAGAAACCATCCATGAATGAGAGAGTTTGAAAAATTAATTCGGTAAACCTCAAATCAAGGTTTGAGTTGAGAACTCACAAAGTCAAGGGGATGGTTAGGGCCTCCTATAAGTCTATCTACCCTTTTTGATGTTTTAACAATTAAGTTATTAAGGGATGATGTACTTTAAATACGAAAAATAGAAAGCCAAGCAAACCGAAACACAAGGATTTTTACGTGGAAACCCTTCCGGGAAAAACCACAGGACCTAGTCCAGCCAAGAGAATTCACTAAGACAAAGTAAACAAGAACATATACGACTCGAACTTGACTCCTTCAAATTCGACACTACGATCCTTCAGTTCTTAGTCCTCCATGCCTCGAAAAGTCATCACATACTTACAAGTCCCATGATCAACAACAACCACTCGTACTTCTCTTTGGGTTCTTGAAAATAATCCATGATCTTCCGATCGATCTCCGTCAATGACGGCTTCGGATTCCACCGACCAATTCACACATCCACGATCTGTCTCAGATCAACCTCATTTACAAAGGTTCCGGAACACTCTGGCCAAGGTTTTCTATCTAGAACGGGTTGATGGTTTGATAAACATCAATATCTAGATAGACTTCTTCAATGCATAAGTCCAAACAAGCTAATATGGAGCTTTAGGCTTGTAATCTCTAGGTAGAATGCACCTAAGAAAGAGGGTAGAGAACAACAATTTCTATAGGTTCTATAACCTCTGGAGAAACTTAAAAACTCTCTTCACACACTCTCTAAGTTGTACTCCACGAGCAAGAGGGGTTCACAATATATAGGGAACTCAAAATAGTGCATAGAACTTACTAAAATAGTCAAAAACCCAAAGAGGAAATAAAAAAACGGTTTGGGTATGTTTCCCATATCAGGGTCGACCCCCAAGGATACTTGGGTCGACCCAAATGTGCACTTGGATCGACCCAAGCAACCTTGGTTTTTTGAAAAATTTCAGAATTTTTAAACAAGTTTTGTATTGTTTATCTCATCACCTAGGGTCCGTATGATTAGTCTAGGACACCTACCACCTAAGGCATCATATTAGGATTATTCTAAGTCGATTCCCACCTATGGTTACATGAAGCATTGTGTGTAGTGGTGGTCTGACAAGATACTAGATCAAGATTTCTTTCCCTTTCCAAGGACATGACATTAACCACTAAGGGGACTCCAGGAGATATACATCATAGAAGTCAAACCTAGTTAGATCTAGATATGCTGATTTTTTTTTTTACATTTTGGTGCTCCTTTTTCCATTTAATTTGACTCAATATTTTTTTCTTTTACTTTTGGCCAAATTCCTCTAAACTATATAAAATTTATTTCGATGTTCTTGATCTAAACATATCTTTTCATGCAATGATGGCTTTCACACTATCCAGGTAGGTAGTCTTGGCTACTGGTAGTAGGATCTTTCACCCTAGTGACTCATATAGATACCTACTGTCTGCCTAGGTAGCCATTTCATACTGTTTTCAACCAATAGTAACTTTCACACTATCCCAGTAGGTAGCCCTTTTCATTGTAACAATTTTAGCTCATGGAAGATACACAAAATGGGGATGACTAACAAAATGGTCATTCTAGATTGGTCATCCAAGGTCACACTATTGTGATAAGTCATACACCTACAAATTTGAAAATAGACCTCTCAACAGAATCAGTCAGAGTGTATGTGAAATTTATGAAGCATACACAGCTGAATAAGTCTCTAACTGTTCAAGGTAAAACCGGTCTAATTTTTAGCCTAACTAAGAGATTATGAAGGTGATATATCCTCAATCAGGAACAAACCCATGTTCAACCCTGGATAAGTAAAGAAACAAAGATCACACAAGGAATGCAGATCATGCAAGTCAAACAGGGGCAACATGAAAAAAATCTATTTGGATTTTATGGTTTTTCAATGTTTTTAGATTTTTCAAAATAAAGAAAACAGAAAAACATACCAAAGCAACACAAATAGCATAGCACTAGGACAAGATAGAACACTAACAACACACCCTAGGCTATGACAGGCACAGGCTAATTGAAGCCCTTCAGGTCTTCCTTTCTCACCCAAATGGTTTCAGAAGTTTGATTGACCCTTTGGTCTATAACCATTTAAGTTGAGGTAGTTATGACCTTTTGCCTCTTCCTCATGTTCCTCCTTTTCTAGGATTGAGACGTAGAATTATGGCGGGCATTATGGTTCTCCCCGTAACCTTCTCTATATCTAGCATGAGGAGTTTCATGATCATGCCATTGTCTAGAGTTGTGAGTAATTTTCATCACATCTTCGCACAAACTCCTAGACTTCTCCACTAGGACCTCAAGTCTCCTTTGAAGATTCTCATTAAAGTTGTTGTGGTTCTTAAAACCATGATTGGGCATTCTTTGAAGTTTAGGACATCGAGGCTTAATATGACCCTTCACTCCACATTTATGACATGTAGGAATGAATTTCTGAGTGGAAAGTTCTTTTCCTTTAGCAGGAGGGAGCCTTTTAGCACCAAGCTCAGTGTTCAAGGTAGATGGAGTTCCCTTCACATCTCCACACCTCTGATTTTGCTCAAGATCAGCTAACTTGATTTCAAGACTTGTCTTTTCATCAAGAAAAACATGTATATCAGATTCAAGTAGCTAAGTCTTGGCAAAGAGGGAAGCCTTCTCTTCCTCAAGTTGTGACACAAGAGCTCTCAACCATGAAGCCGCTTGGTTTAAGGCATCTTTTTCAATTTAAATAGATTTGATCTTTTTGGACATGGAAAACTGAACCTTTTTCAGCTTTAGGCATCCCAGAATAGTTCATCATAGGCTGCCTTGAGTTCTCTCTCAGAATCTGAGTCGTTCTGACTCTCATCATCCTCACCATCACTATGGTGTTGGTCACCCACAACCTTTGAAGAAGATTCTTCAATCCCAGACATAGATGCAGTGAAGGCCATATAACCCCTAGTCTCCTCACAAGAAGAACTATCTGATTCATCAGATTCAATTCACTGTCATCCCTTGCTTTGCCCTTAAATCTTTTCTTATTAGAGCATTTAGCGGCAGTATGGCCGTAGCCTTGATATTCATAACATTAAACACCTTGGGATTTCTTGTCCATACTTTTAAAATGTTTCTTATTTTCAAAGTGCTTAGACTTGGGTTTTTCAAGAGATTTTTGTCCTTCCAGATTAAATCACTTATTAAGTTTCAAAAATTTTCTAAGTTTCTTAGAAAATAAAGCCAACTCTTCTTCTTCATCCATAGAGTCACTATCTGAACCATCTATGGATTCCTTGACGGACTTCAAGGCAATAGATTTTGGTTTCTTAGATGGATTCAGATTTAACTCATAGGTTTGGAGAGAACTAACCAACTCTTCAAGTTTGAGAGCATCAACATTTTTGCTCTCCTCGATGGCAGTAACCATTGATCGAAATCTCTCAGGTAGAGATCTCAAAATTTTTCTAACAATTTTGGACTCCAGAATTCTTTCTCCTAGATTCAAACTAGAATTTACAATGTCACTCAGATTAGCATAAAAACTATCAAAAGTTTCATTATCATCCGTCATCAACTTTTCAAACTTAGAGGTCAGCAATTGAAGTTTGGAGATCTTGACAGTTGTAGTCCGTTCATGGGTAATTTGAATAATGTCTCATGCCTCCTTCGAAGTGTCACATTTAGAGATACGTTGAAATTCTTCGAGTGTGACAGCGGTGAAGATTACATTTAGACCTGTACTATTCCATCTACAACTTTCAAGTTCTACATTGGTCAATTCAGAGGAAGGTTTAGGGATGGTTTGGTCATTTATGGTCTTTTTTGGATGGGTTCAACCTTCTCCAATGGAGAACCATACTCTCTCATCTAATGATTTAAGAAATACTCTCATTCGAGCTTTCCAATAGGCATAATTATTCCCATCAAATAATGGGGGACAAGAGATGGATCCTCCCTCTCTTTAGAGATTCATATTCACTGAAAATATGAGATAAAATTACACAAATAATTTAGTGAACCCGCCCTGATACCAATTGAAAAATCAATTCGGTGAACCTCAAATCAAGGTTTGAGTTGAGAACTCACAAAGTCAAGGGGATGGTTAGGGCTTCCTATAAGTCTATCTACCCTTTTTGATGTTTTAACCATTAAGTTATTAAGTTAAGGGATGATATACTTTAAGTGTGGAAAATGGAAAGCCAAGCAAACGACAACACAAGGATTTTTACCTGAAAACCCTTCCGGGAAAAACCACGGGACCTAGTCCAGCCAAGAGAATTCACTAAGACAAAGTAAACAAGAACTTACAAGACTCAAACTTAACCCCTTCGAACTTGACATTACAATCCTTCAGTTCTTAGTCCTCCACGCCTCGAAAAGTCATCACGTACTCACAAGTCCCATGATCAACCCCAGTCGCTTGTACTTCTCTTTGTGTTCTTGAAAACAGTCCACGATCTTCCGATCGATCTCCGTCAATGACGGCTTCGGATTTCATCGACCAATTCACACATCCACGATCTGTCTCGGATTGATCTCCTTCAGAAAGGCTCCAAAACACTCCAGCCAAGGTGTTCTATCTAGAACGGGTTGATGGTTTGATTGAAATCAATGCCTAGATGGACTCCTTCAATGCACAAGTCCAAACAAGCTAATATGGAGCTTTAGGCTTGTAATCTCTAGGTAGAATGCACCTAACAAAGTGGGTAGAGAACAAAAATTTCCATAGGTTCTATAACCTCTGGAGAATCTTAAAAACCCTCTCCACACACTCCCTAAGTTGTACTCCATGAGCTAGAGGGGTTCACAATATATAGGGAACTCAAAACAGTGCTTAGAAGTTGCTAAAATAGTCAAAAACCCAAAGAGGCATTAAAAAAACGGCTTGGGCATGTTTCCCATATCAGGGTCGACTCCCAAGGATACTTGGGTCGACCCAAATGTGCACTTGGGTCGACCCAAGTATCCTCCAAGGTCGACCCCAATATTTTCAAGTGTCTACCACTTTGCACCTTAGTGTTTTTTGGTTCTTCAGGGTCGACCCTCAACTCCCAGGGTCGACCCTGAGGTGAAAACCGAAATTAAAAATTCATTTTCAGCTCTTGGTTGCTTCACAAAAGATGTAGGTCTTTTTGACGTGATCAATTTAACATATTATGGAGCAAAATCCGAGCTACAATTTGGGAGATATGCCTAAAACAAATAACCTTGGTTTTTTGAAAAATTTCAAAATTTTTAAACAAGTTTTGCACTGTTTATCTCATCACCTAGGGTTTGTATGATTAGTGTAGGACACTTACCACCTAAGGCATCATATTAGGATTATTCTATGTTGATTCCCACCTATGGTCACATGGTATCTAGGTCACTTACCATCCTATGAAGGAAATGATCAAACCGAGTCTTCAACAGTCTTCAACTTCACTTGTTTGTGAATGCTTGACGGTAATGACACAAGATACACACCTAGACACCTAGACTCATTTATTTTGACACCGGAATATGATAATAAAAAAATATGGACTTTACAATCTCCCCCTTTGGCAATTCTGTGGCAAAACCAAACTGAAGTACATGACTTGACACAAACTCACCCAAACACATCAAAACGGTGAATTAGGACATTACATAACTCCAACATTATTACATGACACCAATTGACAAATCATCTTAAATAAATACACTGAAGCGCTTGTTAAGAAAAATCTTTTTTCTGCAACCCTGCACTTGCACATGCTCGTAAACAAAATATCCAGTGAAGCATGTATGGTAAATGAAAGTACATAAACACATGTAATTCAAGGAATGCATGGAATGTACTGAACTCGGGAAATACTACCCAACATCTCTCCCTTTTTGGCACAATTGCCAAAGGTAATCAAGATGTCAATATCACAAAGAAAAATGTACCAATTTAGCAAATGTGAAATATTAAGGCAACCACAGTACAACCAATCAAATGTAGACAATGAGGGGACTAAAGAGCAGGGAACAAAAAGGAATATAACGCACAAACTTCCCCTCAACTACTCAAGCACAGAACTCCCCCTCAAGAACTCAACTTGATCTTCTCCCCCTAAGATCAAGGATATCACCAAAAATAGGTCACTTATGCTAGAAAGGCCCATGCCAAAAAAAAGAAACACAAAAAAAATATCATGCGCCACACGAACATGCATCAATAGCATTCCAAGCAGTAGTAATTTAAAAATTATAAATCCAATGAAGAACATGATTAGTTAGTTTGACTGAGGATACACATCTAACTAAATCTCAAGGAATGTTAAAGCATAGCCAATTCACTTAGGCACATTTAGTGAACAGTTCAAAAGTGAAGCATTGTGTGTAGTGGTGGTCTGACAAGATACTAGATCAAGATTTCTCTCACTTTCCAAGGATATGACAATAACCACTAAGGGGACTCCCAGAGATATACATCATAGAAGTCCAACCTAGTTAGATCCAGATATACTGATTTTTTTTTTACATTTTGGTGCTCCTTTTTCTATTTAATTTGACTCAATATTTTTTTTTCTTTCACTTTTGGTCAAATTCCTCCAAACCATTTAAAATTTCTTTTGATGTTCTTTATCTAAACATATCTTTTCATGCAATGATGGCTTTCACAGTATCTGGGTAGGTAGTCATGGCTATTGGCAGTAGGAGCTTTCACTCTAATGACCTAGATAGATACCTACTGTCTGCCTAGGTAGCCATTTCATACTGTTTGCATCCAATATTGACTTTCACACTATCCCAGTAGGTAGCCCTTTTCATTGCAAAAATTTTAGCTCATCGAGGATACACAAAATGGGGATGACTAACAAAATGGTCATTCTAGATTGGTCATCCAAGGTCACACTATTGGGATAAGCCATACACCTACAGATTGGAAAATAGACCTCTCAGCAAAATCAGTCAGAGTGCATGTGAAATTTATGAAGCATACACACATGAATAAGTCTCTAACTATTCAAGGTAAAACCGGTCTATTTTTCAGCCTAACTAAGAGACTATGAAGGTGATATATCCTCAATCAGCAACAAACTAATGTTCAAACCTGGACATGTATAGAAACAACGATCACACAAGGAATGCAGATCATGCAAGTCAAACAGAGGCAACATGAAAAACATCTTTTTGGATTTTATGGTTTTTTAATGTTTTTAGATTTTTCAAAATAAAGAAACCAAGAACACATACCAAAGCAAATAAACACTAGTAAAAAGAAAAAAATATTAGTATACACAAATAGCATAGCACTACGACAATATAGAACACTAACAGCACACCTTAGGCTATGACAGACACGGGCTAAGTGAAGCCCTTCAGGTCTTCCTTTCTCACCCAAACGGTTTTAGAAGTTTGATTGACCCTTTGGTCTCTAACCATTTAAGTTGATGTAGGTATGACCTTTTGCCTCTTTCTCCTGTTCCTCCTTTTCCAGGATTGAGACCTAGAATTATGGCGGGCATTATGGTTCTCCCCGTAACCTTCTCTATATCTACCATGAGGAGTGTCATGACCATGCCACTGTCAGAGTTGTGAGCAATTTTCATCACATCTTCACATAAACTCCTAGGCTTCTCCACTAGGACCTCAACTCTCATTTGAAGATTCCCATTAAAGTTATTGAGGTTCTTAAAACCATGACTGGGCATTCTTCAAAGTTTAGGACATCGAGGCTTAATATGACCCTTCACTCCACATTTATGAAATGTAGGAATGAATTTCTAAGTGGAAGGATCTTTCCCTTTAGCAGGAGGGCACCTTTTAGCACCAAGCTCAGTGTTCGAGGTAGATGGAATTCCCTTTACATCTCCACACCTCTGATTTTGCTCAAGATCCGCAAACTTGATTTCAAGACTTGTCTTTTTATCAAGACAAACATTTAAATCAGATTCAAGTAGCTGAGTCTTGGTAAGGAGGGAAGCCTTCTCTTCCTCAAGCTGTGATACAAGAGCTCTCAACCCTGAAGCCACTTGGTCTAAGGCATCTTTTTCCATTTTCATAGATTTGATCTTTTTAGACATGAAAACTGAACCTTTTTCAACTTTAGGCATTCTTGGAATAGTTCATCATAGGCTGCCTTGAGTTCTCCCTCAGAATCTGAGTCATTCTAACTCTCATCATCCTCACCATCACTATAGTGTTAGTCACTCATAACCTTTGAAGAAGATTCTTCAACCCCAGACATAGATGCAGTGAAGGCCACATAACCCCTAGTCTCCTCACAAGAACAACTATCTGATTCCTCAGATTCAGATTCACTGTCATCCCTTGCTTTGCCCTTAAATCTTTTCTTATTAGATCTTTCAATGGCAATATGGTCGTAGCCTTGGCATTCATAGCATTGAACACCTTGGGATTTCTTGTCCACACTTTTAAAACATTTTTTGTTTTCAAAGTGCTTGGACTTGGGTTTTTCAAGAGATTTTTTTCCTTCCGGATTAAATCTCTTATTAAGTTTCAAATTTTTTTTAAATTTCTTAGCAAATAAAGCCAACTCTTCTTTTTCGTCCTTAGAGTCACTCTCTGAACCATCTATGGATTCCTTGACGGACTTCAAGGCAATGGATTTTGGCTTCTTAGATGGGTTCAGATTTAACTCATAGGTTTGGAGAGAACCAACCAACTCTTCAAGTTTGAGAGCATCAACATTTTTGCTCTCCTCGATGGTAGTAACCTTCGATCGAAATCTCTCAGGTAGAGATCTCAAAATTTTTCTAACAATTTTTGGCTTTGGAATTCTTTCTCCTAGATTGAAACTAGAATTGACAATGTCACTCAGATTAGCATAAAAACTATCAAAAGTTTCATTATCATCCATCATCAACTTTTCAAACTTAGAGGTCAGCATTTGAAGTTTGGAGATCATGACAGTTGTAGTCCATTCATGGGTAATTTGAAAATGTCTCATGCCTCCTCCTTCAAAGTGTCACATTTAGAGATACGTTAAAATTCTTCGAGTGTGATAGCGGCGAAGATTGCATTTAGACCCGTACTATTCCATCTACAACTTTCAGGTTCTACATTGGTCCATTCAGAGGAAGGTTTAGGGATGGTTTGGTCATTTATGGTCTTTATTGGATGGGTCCAACCTGGTTCATTGGAGAACCATACTCTCTCATCTAATGATTTAAGAAACACTCTCATTCGAGTTTCCAATAGGCATAATTATTCCCATCAAATAATGGGGGACAAGATATGGATCCTCCATCTCTTTGGAGATTCATATTCACCGACAATATGAGACAAGATCACACTAATAATTTAGTGAACCCGCTCTGATACCAATTGAAAAATCAATTCGGTGAACCTCAAATCAAGGTTTGAGTAGAGAATTCACAAAGTCAAGGGGATGGTTAGGGCTTCCTATAAGTCTATCTACCTTTATTGATGTTTTAACCATTAAGTTATTAAGTTAAGGGATGATGTACTTTAAGTGTGGAAAATAGAAAGCCAAGCAAACCACAACACAAGGATTTTTACGTAAAAACCCTTCCTAGAAAAACCACGGGACCTAGTCCAGCCAAGAGAATTCACTAAGACAAAGTAAACAAGAACTTACAAGACTCGAACTTGACTCCTTCAGACTCGACACTACGATCCTTCAGTTCTTAGTCCTCCACGCCTTGAAAATTCATCACGTACTCACAAGTCCCATGATCAACCATAGCCACTCGTACTTCTCTTTGTGTTCTCGAAAATAATCCACGATCTTCTGATCGATCTCCGTCAATGATGGCTTCGGATTCCACCAACCAATTCACACATCCGCGATCCATCTCAGATTGATCTCCTTCACAAAGGCACCGGAACACTCCGGCCAAGGTGTTCTATCAAGAACAGGTTGATGGTTTGATAGAAACCAATACCTAGATGGACTCCTTCAATGGACAAGTCCAAACAAGCTAATATGGAGCTTTAGGCTTGTATTCTCTAGGTAGAATGCACTTAACAAAGAGGGTAGAGAACAAAAATTTCCATAGGTTCTATAACCTTTGGAGAAACATAAAAACTCTCTCCACACACTCCCTAAGTTGTACTCCACGAGCTAGAGGGGTTCACAATATATACGGAGCTCAAAACAGTGCTTAGAAGTTGCTAACATAGTCAAGAACCCAAAGAGAACCCAAAGAGGCATTAAGAAAACGGTTTGTGTCACGACCCAAAACCTACCCTAGGAGTTAGAGTGAATCTTGGACGACTTTTCATGACCTACATGACTTGCTTGGTGACGAACCTGTAAAATACCTAGAGCATATACAATAGAGGGTAATAATAGAGGAAACATAAACTATTAAGCACAGCGGAAGTCTAACCAAAAACCTCTAAGTATATATACACGATCCAAGTTTTGTACAAAAAGGAAACCAAATGAAAGTGCGGACAGGCTAGACAAAATACATCAATCAAGTCTCTCAAGCTCACACCCACAGCTCACTCACTCAGAATCTACCACCTAATAGTAGCCCTCGACTAGAGGTTCCTCCATAGGTTCCTCGACATACTCCTCTTCCACCCATGGGCCAGGAGCCCAGACATCAAATGGAGCAGCAGCTCCCTCAGTACCTACCGACATAAACGTACGGCTGAGCATGTAATACTCAGCGGGTACCAAATACTAACCAACAGTCATAGAATCACAATAATAATATGTAAAGCAAAGAACAATTCACATTATAATGCAAGAAACAATTCATATAATAACAAAGAAATAAAGCAGTTTATATTCAGGCTTGCATCACATAAAAGCCGATAAATCTATAAAAATCATTGTGCACTTGACTTGACTTAAAATACTCTTTTCGTTCTTGAAAACTTGTCATGTCTGTCTTGCTTGATCTTGTCTAGCATGTCATGTCATGCGTGTCATGCTTGGACTTTAACATGTTCATGTATTTGTGAGATGCGCTTGTGAGATGCACTTGGGAGGGAAGAGAGACCCTTCTTCCATGATATGCACTTGCGAGGGAAGGGAGACCCTTCATTCATGATATGCACTTGCGAGGGAAGGGAGACCCTTCATTCATGATATGCACTGGCGAGGGAAGGGAGACCCTTCATTCATGATATGCTAGTTCTTGTCCTCTTGTCAAAAGCTAGGTAAAACATATCGTCAGATATGTCCCACCTCTAAACCTTAATCATGGAAACGCCGGTAAATCATGTCATGCATGCCGTGCTCGTGGAATCATGTGCATACTTTCATTTGAAATTAAAAATGGCATTTGGGGATTTCAACGATACATAGAAGGGCACAATTTAGCATGTAATAATTCATGCAATTTAGGGAAAGCAAGAAATTATGCTATCATAAGCCCTAGCAATTCCATAAGCCTATAAGTATACATTTCTTGAATTACATCCCATTTTCTTCACCTTGGCATCTCATCAAACAAGGGGTGTGTACATTATTTGTTAAAGCCTACATTATACTTTTCTAGGTGGGTTTATATTCACAACACACATGTGTATTCGTTATTGGTAAAATACCCTTCCCATTACATTCATCACAACAATCCACACGGCATCCATCGCCCAATATCCATTCTCACACCACAATCCACCTCTCATTATATTCATATTTAAGGGAAACTAAGCAAGAAGGAAAGAAAAAGGGAGTATGAACTAGGAGGGTAGCATAAGGTACCGACCTTGAAAGGGATGAGGAAGAATCTTCCAATCATGCGTGGAGTCGCTGACCTAGCTTGGATAACGTGTCCCTCGTAAGCTTGAGCCTTAGATTGAACAATCCAAGCCAAATGGATGAGTTTGGGTAGCCAAACCCTTGATTTCCTTCTCATGTTAAAAACCCTAGGTTAGGAAACCTTCTCCTCTTCTCACTCTCTCTCAAAATGCAAGTTTGAGGGTTTGTGAAACCCTCAACCCCGAAATTGGGTTTATACAACAAAGGGGATGGTCAATGACCATCATACCCTTAATGATCTGCTTAAAAGAACCAAACCAAGCAAATTCATAGAGGAGCGGTCGACCGGTCATGGGGAGCAGTCGATCGTTCTAAAAGACCCTCTCTGGAAAATAACCTCATACAAAGTGCGATAGCGGTCGATCGGTTGCTAGAGCGGTCGACCGGTAGGCGAGCAATCGATCGGTCATCTTAGGGGCCGAGCGGTAGGCCACCGGTCGATCGGTCCTTGTTGCGGTCGACCGGTTGATCTGTGTTCTGCCTATTTTTGCTGATTTTCCTCATTTTTTCTATTTCAGTGTTTTGGCCCTAACTTTTGACTCGTTTGTCGGATTTTGACGATTCAACTTGCGTTGGATTCGTCTTTCAAAGGGGAACATTCTTGACATTTTAGAATTTCTAATTTCAACTTTATCTATGGACCAAATTATCCTCAAAGTTGACTGATCCACAAATGGAGTTAAGCAACCCGAGTTTTTAACATATCCGACTTAGGAATCTCATTTCACAGATATGGGAGGTTACAAAGGCATCATGTCTTGACACACATCCCAAGACATATACAAAAAGTTCTGGGGTTCTATAGTATGGGCATGTTTCCCATATCAGGGTTGACCCCCAAGGATACTTTGGTCAACCTAAATGTGCACTTGGGTCGACCCAACTATCCTCCAGGGTCGACCCCCACATTTGCAAGTCTCTGCCACTTTGCACCATAGTGGTTTTTGGCTCTTCAGGGTTGACCCTCAATGCCCAGGGTCAACCCTGAGGTGAAAACCAAAATTAAAACTTCATTTTTAGCTCTTAGTCCCTTCACAAAAGTTGTAGCTCTTTTTGATGCAATCGATTTGACATATTATGGAGCAAAATCTGAGCTACAGTTTGGGAGATATGTCCAAAACAGGAAACCTTGGTTTTTTGAAAAATTTCAAAATTTTTTAACAAGTTTTGAATTGTTTATCCTGTCACCTAGAGTCCGTATGATTAGTCTAGGACACTTACCACCTAAGGCATCATATTAGGATTATTCTAAGTCGATTCCCACCTATGGTCACATGGTATCTAGGTCACTTACCATCCTATGAAGGAAATGATCAAACAGAGTCTTCAACGGTCTTCAACTTCACTTGTTTGCAAATACTTGACGGCAATGACACAAGATACACACCTAGGCACCTAGACTCACTTGTTTTGACACCAGAATATGCCAATACAAGAACATGGACTTTATAGAGTTTCATGCCCAGTAATATTGTCGACTAGAATGTCGAGGTGCGGGAGAGGGAAGTTGTCTTTAGGACTGGCCTTGTTCAAGTTTCGGTAGTCAATGCACATCCGGACTTTACCATCCTTTTTGGGTACTGGCACAATGTTGGCCAACCATTTAGGATAGTTTGCTACTACCAGGAAGCCTGCATTGATTTGCTTTTCAACCTCTTCCTTGACTTTCTGTGACCATTCGGGCTTCATCCGTCTCAACTTCTGCTTAACTGGTCCGACGTCAGGGTTCAGGGGCAGTCTGTGTACCACCAATGCTGGGTCTAGGCCGGGCATATCTGCATATGACCAGGCGAAGACATCACTGTAGCTCTTCAAAAAGCTGATCATGTCTATTCTCTATTGTGGACTTATGGTTGTGCCGATCTTGACTAGCTGAGGATTGTCTTCGGATCCCAGGTACACTGTTTGTGTCCTCAATGTTCGACTGTAGAAGTCCTTCACTGTATTCTAGGAGATCCAGTATCTCCTTTGGTGGTTCCTCGTCCTATTCTGAGTCATACTCAACTTCTGATAGCTCAAGAAAGGTTCCAGGGGTAGCCTTATCAGAGGCGATTTCCTGGCAAATCATCAAGCTTAGTTTAGCATGCTTATGTTTTTATGTTTATGTTGGCTTCAAGACACTTGGCCTTCCAGGAGAAGAGTCCATGTGATTTCTTCATCAGCCGATATGTAGATGTTTTTTTTTTGAAAACATGTTTTTGAGTCAAAATTCCAAAATTTCATTGATAAAAAGGGGACTGTTTACAAAATGACTCGACAAAAAGAGGCCTACAGATGGCCGACATTTGGATTTTTGTAACTGGAGTAAAAGAGAGATAGATTAAGAAGAAAGAAGATAGTGTTGTATCACTACTGATCTGAACCAACCTTCCCTGGATTGTGCTGACCCTGACCCTGACTCTGAGCAGCCTCGATGGTAAGAGCCTCGGTCCACCAATGGATCAGTGGTCGGCGACTGGAGGATGCTTGTACGCTGTTGGAGAGGGTGCAAACCTGCTCTTCCATTGAATATTCTATTTCTGCTTCTTCATCTTTGACAGCTAGCTCTTCGAACATCTTAGCGACACTGAAGACTTCCGGTTCGGGAATCCCTAAAGATTCGGTGAAGGGTTGAGGGTAAGGGATGTTAGCAATTGGTGCAAGGAAAATTTCTGGATCAGTTTCAAAGATTCCCATGGGGAAAGTGACAGAGATGTTGGGTCGGAGTTCAAGCTTCACCGACTGCTTTTTTTTTCTGGTTAGCTTGGAGAGATAGTCCTCATCCTTGGGCTTATATCCCAACCGAAATGGTGATGTGTAGCGAGGAGGCACGTATCACTTTTTCATGCCCTGGTTCCTGAGCCTGAGGACTTGTCCTGGTTCGTACTTTATTTTAGCCATCTTCCAAATAAATGGCGGTACTGCTTTCCTGCTGAGCTCTTCTACTTGGGAGACAGAGCTGACCTACTCGAACTGATAGGACATGAATGATGTACGCTACCCTAGCTCCTGTATGTCCCCGAAGGAACTAGCTAATTCCTCATACGGAATGACAACTAGGTGGTCGTCCTGGATAAATTTGATCCATTGTTGCCGTGAGGAGGGAATGGCTTCAGCCGAGTGAATCCATGGCCTTCCAAGGAGCAAGGTAAACGAGGCTGACACATTCACAACTTGAAGTTCATCACGAATTAAGCTAGTCCGACCCTGATGCTCAGGTCAATATCACCTAGGTTTTGTCTAGTAGAGTTGTCCAAGGCCCTAATGGTCATAGACCTTTTCTTGACTTGACTGGTGTTCATGCCCAGGCTCTGTAGTGTGGAGAGGGTACAGACGTTCAGACCAGAGCCATTGTCAATGAGTAGAGAGGATAATGTCCTGTCCATGCATTGAATGGTGATATAGAGAGCCCGGGTATGATCCCTATCTCCATCCGGTATTTCTTCTTCAGTAAAGGAGATAATTCTTGGTTCAAGTACTTGCCCCACCATCTACCCCAATTTTTCAGGCGACATGTCTGGTGTTACATGGGCGTCATTAAATACCTGGAGGGGTTACTTTCTGTGATGTTCTGAAGTCAAGAGAAGACCCAAGATAGAGATTTATGCTTGGGTTTTGCCCAACTGCTGGGTGATATTGAATTCTTCTGCTTTTTCCAATATTTTCAATAGGAGAGCTGAGTAGGCTGTTTCCTTTACTGGGTCTGACACCCCTGCTTTTTCTTTCACCCTTTTCTTTTACTGGCCTAGCTACCAGAGGTTGATACACCCGGCCAGATCGGGTGAGGTTGGCTATCTACTCACTCACCAGGATGAGAGAGCGAGGGGCAGGTACATGATTAAGGCTGAAAGGCTGGGAAGGGATGTAAGGGATCTTTACTAGACCAGAAGATGTTGAGGCTTTGGCTGAAGCTATTGGCCAGTTGGTGGGACAGGAAATTGTGTAGACAATTTGCTCTTTGGCTTATTCAGGAGTGGGGAGTTGCACTAGGACCTGGATGGCCTGGACATTTGACTGTGGAAGAGGGATTATAACTGGGGGTCGGTACGAGGGCCTGATGATGCCATCATTGATTGTGGGTGTGTAGGGTTTAGGCTACCCTACCCTAGGCTCTTCCCACTCAATAAAATTAACTTGGTTTGTATGGGGGCAGTGGCACCTGGTTGATGTTGGTGTTGCCAGGAAGCACCTCAACTTTTCCTGCATCCAGAAGATCCTGGATGGCGCACTTTAGGCCAATGTAATAGTCTGTAGCATGGCTTAGGCCTCAATGGAAGGCGCAGTGATGATCAGCGTTGTAGTTTTTATTCCGCTTGTCAAGAGGTAAAAGACGAGTAGGGCCTCTCACTTCGAGGAGACCCTGTTTGGTCAAAAAGTCCAAAAGTTGACTGAGTGTGTAAGGGAGAGGGGTAAATTTTTTGGGGGGATGAGTTTGCCCCTGGTTCTGTCTAGTCGGCCGGGTGTTTCCAGGTGCTGGCTGTTAGTTAGTGGTCAGAGCCGGTAATCTAATCGGTGCTGCGCGAGCTACCAAGTTGACATTTTCTTTTCTCTTCTAGTCCCTGGGATCATTGTTTCTGCTGGTTGAAGTTTTTGTTCTAGGAGAGGCGAGCCCTAAGCTGGAGTGGATGGCCCTACTCTGGATAGCTGTTTCAATGGGGGCACTAGTCTTGTCAATTGTGCCAAAGTCCACAACCGGTAGAGTGACCATTAGTGTAGAGTAGGGCTGCTTCAGCGTACCCATGAATATGGTTGCCAGCTCTTCCTTGGGGATAGGAGTGATGACCTTTGCTGCCATTTCCCTCCAGCGGGTGCGTACTCTAGGAATGACTCATTGTTCCATTGGTACATCTGTTCTAGTTGGCTTTTCTGATGGCAAAGCTCCTGATTGAAAGAGTTTTGTTCTAATAAGGCATCCATGGCATCCTGCCATGTCTTGGTTTGCTGCTTTTCAATTGACATCTACTAGGCAAGGGTTGCTCCCTTCATACTTTTCTGGAAGTATTGGACGAGCAAGGGCTGATTCTTGTTATACGGGAGCATGTACCCTAGATACATTTGTTGTAGAACCCCAGAACTTTTACCCATGTATTGGAACTCATGCCAAGGCTTTAAGCATTGTAATCTTCCATTCCTATGAAATGAGAAATTGGAAAGTTTTTCTAAGTCGGATATGTCAAAAAAATCCGAGTTGCTAAACTCCAATTGCGGATCAGTTAACTTTAGGGGCAATTGGTTCAATAAATAAAGAGGAATTTAAAATTTTTAAATGCCGAAAATCCTCCTTTTCGAATGACGAATCCAACGCAAGTTGAATCGTCAAAATCCGACGAACAAGTCAAAAGTTATGGCTAAAATACGAAAATGAGAAATTTGGAAAATTTCTGCAAGAGTTACGAACGATCGTACAGACCCTATGAACAATCGTAGGTGAAGTTACGATCCATCGTAGAAAATCTACAATCGATTGTAGAATCCCAGAAATGGCCAAAACTCTCTATAAACGTTACGATCGATTGTAGAAAATTACAACCGATCGTGGAATGTTACAATCGATCGTAAAGAACCTACGACCAATCGTAGGTCGTGAACCCAGAATTTTATTTCGGGATTATTAGGGTTTCTACCCTTAGCCTATAAATAGGGGGCCTCTTTGGGGGTTTATGGCTTACCCTAAAACTAAAGAATACCTAACAGAGATTAGGGAAGAAGAAGAGAGGAGAGATTGGGGATTTGCCAAAAGGGTTTGAGATTAAAGAAGAAGGAGATCAAGATCAAGGGTAATTTTCCCCAAATCAAGAAAGGGGGTTTCTCCAAGTTCGGTAGTGACTCCATTCACGATTATGAGGGTTTTCCTTGCCTATTGAAGGTCGGTACCTTGTGCTACCCTCCTCATCATATTTTCTTTCCCTTTATTGCTATGCTTCTCTATTTCCTTGCTTTCACCTAAATGTTTCACATGATATAAGATGGAATTAGTGAATGAAATGCCATATGGATGTTGTATTGTGATGAATGAAATGGGAAGGGCATTGTACCAATAATGAACACACATGTATGTCATGAGCGTTAATCCATTTAGAAACTCAAGATATAGGCTTTAACCATAATGTACACACCAAGTGTTTGATGAGATGCCAAGGTAAAGAATTACTTCTAGAAATGCATGTATAAATTTATTCGCTTTTCTATAATGGCGTGAATATTACTCTGAGTTGAAACGAATGCTATTCTATGTAATATTGAACTCTATATGTCATGTTTAATTCCAAGTGATAGAATGCACACGTAACCACAAGCACGGCATGCATGACATGGTTTACCAAGTTTTCAAGACAAGGGTTTTATTCTCGATTCACGAACACCATCACAAAGCCCAACATAAGGGTTGGTATGAGAGGTAGGGCATATCTTAAGATATGTGTTGCCTCGCTTTTGACAAGAGCAAGAACCCGCCAAGCAATATTCCAAGCATGCATGTTTACTTTCTCGCTAAAGAGGGGTTTCCCCTCCCTCACAAGTTGTGTCTCATTTAAAAAGTAGGGGTTCTAAACCACCCTCCCTCACAAGTAGCATGAGCATGTTTAATTTCCAGGCAAGCAAGCAAGCATGAGTATTTGCATTCATGACATGACATGCATGACATGACACGACAAGCAAGACATAACTCGACAAGACCTACAAGACATAACTAACAAGACAAGTTTTTTTTCAAGCACGAAAGGAGTATTTTAAGTCAAGTGAAGCACACGATGATTTCGAGATTTTTTCTGACTTTGATGCGATGCAAGTATGAATTATAAACTGTTTACTTTCTTGTCAATTATATGAACTGTTTCCTACTTTATTTCCATTATTATATTGTTATGACTATTGGTTAGTATTTGGTACCCGCTGAGTATTCCATGCTCAGCTGTACTTTTGATGTCAGCAGGTGTTAGTGGAGCGCTCGTTCCTTTTGACATATGTGCTCCCAGTCCATGGGAGGAAGAGGAGTATGTCGAGGAGGCCCCTACTGAGGAGCCTCATGTGGAGGGCTACTACTAGGTGGTAGATTCTAAGTGAGTGGGGGTGAGCATGAGAGATTTATACCCATGTATTTTGGCTGGCATATCCGCATCTTCTTTTGTTTATTTCACTTTATACAAAACTTGGATCATGTATATACATAGGGGTTTTGGTTAGACTTCTGCTGTGCCATGTTAGTGTATGCTTCCGCTATTTTATCCTCTATTGTATATGCTCCGAGTGTTTTGCAGGATGGTTTGTCAAGCACGTCATATAGGTCATGATAAGTCTTCAAAGATTCACTCTAACTCCTAGGGTGGGTTTTGGGTCACGACAGAAGTGGTACTAGAGCTTAAGCTTTAGGTCTTGTAGGATCACTTAGAATCTGGTACCATAACTTGACAAGGGCATATGTTCGGAAGCAAGTTAGGAAGGAAGTAAGTCAGAAGCGAGTCATGTTCCAAGTGTAAGACTAAACCTTAGTCTTAGTTTAAAAAATGGTTGTTTCAACCAAGTACTTAGGACGCTAGGACACCAAAGAATAATATTATAAATACTTCGATGACTTGATGTGATGAATATAATAGTACTATGCTGTTATTGATTGCTCTATTGTGAAAGTTGAATCAATGCGAGATAAATTATGGTTCCAAGTTAGACTCATGTGGTGGTATTGTTCTCAGGACTTTAGTCACGAGGCAGGGCACACGGGGTTGCGGACCACACACTAGAGCTTCCCCTTCTTCTCGCAATGATGATGAGCAGCCGGACATCTCTCAGGTTTTAGGCTCTATTGCTGAGACACTAGCCATACGGGCAGCTAGGTAAACTATGGACTTGGGGCGAGTTCATGGATACCTTCTACAAGAAGTACTTCCTGGTCGGAGCTCGGGAAAAGAAAGAGAGGGAGTTCATCAACCTCGAGCACTGTTCTATGTCTGTGGCCCAATATAAGGCCAAGTTCTCGGGGCTGTCACGCTTCGTACCCCACATGGTCGCGACCGAGGCGATAAAGGCAAGGAGGTTTGAGCAAGGGCTCAGAGACATCATTATAGAGAGAGTCTCGGCCTTCAGTCATGCCACTTATCTGGAAGTGGTGGACAAGGACTTGTTGATCGAGACCAACTCTAAGGCCGTGTCTAAGAAGAGGGATTTGGCAAGAAGCCAATCCAGCAGTTCAGCACCTCTAGAGAAGCGGGCCCGGACTGGCCCTTATCAGTAAACTTGGCCAACACCACCTTAGTATGCATGGCCAGCACCACCGTAGAGGCCATCTTAAGCGCCTCTTGCTCCACGGTAGTATCCAGGCACCACGACCTCAGGCTCTTCCAACCCCAAGGCCCGTTGCACCTCATGTAGCAAGGTACGCTCCACCTCCGGCCCCTCTGACCTACACATATAAGGTCTACACATCTTACGACCAAAGACACCCGGCAGCAGATTGCCGGAAGGCATCGGATGGATGTTTCCATTGTGGTCGCCAGGGCCACATGATCTGGGATTGCCCAACGTGGCATTTTCCAGGCCAGTCGCAAGGGATTAGGCCCCCAGTCTACCTAGCAGGATCATACCAGGCATCCTCCCAGCTTGCACGGTCTACACCTCTGCCTCATCAAGCGAATTAAGGGCGAGTATTTGCCTTGACAGAGGGTGATACACTTGCATCAGATGATGTAGTGCAAAGTACGCATTTAGAGTTATTCATTTATCCACGATGAGCTTATTATGCCCTATTCTTTGTGTACGTATATGGCATGTTATATATCTATACATATGATGTTGATGCATGGATTGACTTAGTTAGTTATAATTTTAGGAACTTTATTAGTCAATGAATGTTTGGCTTGAGTTGATCGACACCGGGTCTACTCATTCATTTGTCTTGCCGAGTTTTTCCCAAGGCTTTTCCATAGAGCCTAGTTAACTGGAACCGGAGTTACTCATTTCGACTCTTCTCGGCAAGACAGTGGTAGCAGATAGCATTTTCAGAGGTAGTACAGTTCAAGTTAAAAGTCACGAATTGGCAGCCGATCTTATCGTCCTCGGATTCTAGGACTTCGACGTCATCTTAGAGATGGATTGGTTAGTAGCTCACCATAGACATGTGGTGTGCTTTGAGAAGGTGGTGAACTTAAAGCTGGAAGGAGTAAAGCCATTTCATTTTCGAGGATTGCAAGGAAGGGATATCGCTCGTTTTGTGACACTAAGCTTAGCGAGTGTATAGCGTCAAGAAAACCTTTTTCATGAGTTTCTGGTGGTAGGGTTTCATGGAAACTGTCGCGACCCAAAACCCACCCTAGGAGTTAGAATGAACTTTGGACGACTAATCATGGCTTACATGACTTGCTTGACAAACCATCCTGCAAAAACCCACAGAGCATATACAATAGAGGATATAAACAGTGGAAACATACTCTAACATAGCACAGTGGAAGACTAACAAACCTCTATGTATATATACGCACATGATCCATGTTGGTACAAAAGAAGAATGCACAAAAGAAAGTACTGACAGGCCCGCCAAAATACATGAATAAATATCTCTCATCTCACCCACAGCTCTATCACTCAGAATCTACAACCACTACCTAATAGTAGCCTTCTACCGGAGGTTCCTCCAAAGGTTCCTCGACGTACTCCTCCTCCACCCATGGGCCGGGAGCATAGACATCAAAAGGAGCAGCTACTCCGTCATCACCTGCCGACATAAGAAGTACAACTGAGCATGGAATACTCAGCGGGTACCAAATACTAACCAATAGTCATAGCATAAAAATGGCAATACATAAATCAGGAGCAATTCATATATATTAAACGGGAACAATTCATTTCATACAAGGAAGTAAAGCAATTTATAATCATGCTTGCATTTCGTGAAAAGCCGATAAAACCCTTGAAAACACTGTGCACTTGACTTGACTTAAGTATCATTTTCGTGCTTAAAAACTCGTCTTGTCTATCTTGCTTGATTCTTGTAGATCGTGTCATGTCAAGCATGTCATGCGTGCTTGCTTGTGATCATGTAACTTGTGAGATACACTTGTAAGATGTACTTGTGAGATACGCTTGTGAGATGCCTTGAGAGGGAAGGGAGGCCCTTCTTTATGCAATGCACTTGAGAGGGAAGGGAGACCCTTCTTCATGATATTTATGTACTTGCGAGGGAAGGGAGGCCCTTCTTTATGCTATGCACTTGTGAATGAGGGGAGACCCCTCGAGGAATGTTTGTTCTTATTTTCTTGTGAAAAATGAGTTGAAACATATCGTAGGATATGTTCCACCTCTAAACCTCGTTCTTGAAAACCTTGGTAAATTCATGTCATGCATGTCGTGCTCGTGGAAGCGTGTACATACTTGCATTTACATTTAAATATGACATTTGGAGAGTTAACAATACATCGAACATCAATCATTTGAGCAATTCAATATTCATGTAATTTAGGTAAAACAAGAAGCACACTATCATAGGTCCTAGTAATTTCCGCAATTAATTAAGCATGCATTTCCTTAATTTACAATTCATTTCTTTCATCTTGGCATTTCATCAAACATTGTGAGTACATTATTTGTTAAGCCTATCACATGCTTTTCTAGGTGGGTTCATATTCACAACATGCTTGTATGTTTATTATTGGTGCAATGCCCTTCCCCATTTCATTCATCACATCATCTACACGGCATCCATTCGCCAACATCCATCTCCATTCACCATTCACACAACCCATCTCATAACACATATATAGATGAAAGAAAAATAGATGATAATAGGAATAAGGGAAGAAAATAAAGAACTATCACTAGGAGGGTAGCAAGAAGTACCGACCTTGAAGAAATGAGGAAGAAACCCCTTCCAAAAACGACCGTGTAGCTGCTGCCCTAGCTTGGATCACGAGCTCCTCGAATGCTTGAGCCTTGATCTTGAAGAAAACGGGCTTGGGGTTGATTTAGGGTCTTAACCCCTTTGATTTCTCCCAAAATGAAAACCTAGGTTTTGGAAAACCCCTTTCCTCTTCTATCCTATCTCTTAAGTGTTGTAAATGAGCCCTAAAGGCTCGGGCAAGACTCTTAAGGCAAGAGTGAAACGCCAAAAGACAGAAACACCCTTACTAAAATTTCTGCAAAATGCGATACACCGATCGATCGGTGGTCGATACCAAGCGATCGGTCACAAATCTACTCTCTAGAAAATTTTTCCATACAAAATTTTCGACCAGTCGATAGCCTCCGATCGATCGGTTTTGGACCGATCGATCGCTCCATGGACCGAGCGATTGGTGGTCTGTAGGTCCAAACTGTTTTGGCCATATCTTTTGACTCGCTCGTTGGATTGCGACGATTCAACTTGCGTTGGGTTCGTACTTCGAAAATGAACATTTTTGACATTTTGGAATTTTCAATTTCTTCCTTATTTATTAATTGTACTACTTTAAAGGCAAATTAGCTACGAAAGTGCCATGTATTAAGCATGAAAAAGTCCGGGGCTCTAGAGAAACCATTGTGGCCGCCGGCCATATGGGAGGGGGATCTCCCTCTCGTCCCCCAGATCCTAAAGTTTCTTATGCTAAAGCCTTGGGATCAGCCATGGGATCTTGTGCAAATGGTTTTTCTAAGAATGATTTCCGGCTTGATGATATTACGGATACAAAAAAGATCTCATCCTTTCAAGGTGAACCAGCATTATATTTTTCTGAGGAAGAACTATCAAAATCTTCTTCTCATTTCCGTTCCACTCTTGTTGCCAAGTTTGCTTACCGGAGGCCCTCGATCAAAGATCTTAAGGAATGCATTCTAAAAGATATTCACACCAAGATGGCGTTCTATATAGCGTTATTGGCAATATCCATCCTAAGAAAAGTATGGAAGGCATGGTGAATGCTAAAATAGGAGATAATTCCAATATAAATGCTGGAAATATCTCTTCCAGGTCTCTTCTTCAACACCCTGCAGATGATTCTTCTCTTATAGTTGCTGGAACTTGTTCATCAAACATGCCCAGATTGTCTACTGAAGGGACAAATCAGCATCCCCCTTCTCTTAACTCGTCAGGTTTGATCTCCTCCCTCTTTTCGCATCAGGTAAATTCTTTGGATCCCCCCATTATTCATATTAATGATGATATAAAAACTTATGAAAATAGCATGAACCCTAAATGTGACATTCTATCTACCCTTGATCAGAATGTTACTTTAGAAGAAGAAGATTTTCGTAATAATCGGTTATGTCCATCATCTTTAAAACACAAATCTTATTCAGTTTTACTTAATGATGATTACCAATATTACTAGGATTTTCTCTCTGATAAATATAGGACTAGTAACCTCCTTGATGGTTCTATCGAACATCGTTATCATATGTGGAATAGCATTTATGAAAATAAATCTCTGAATCCTAATTCTTTTGGTCCAAATAAGAAAAAGATCCACTGTTGGGATTTATGTCAAACCATGGAGTTTCATGATAGTACTAAACATTGGAATATTGAGTCCATTAAATCTCATATTTTGGAAGGGAAAAAATTTTCTTCGAGAATTGCCTCATCTCAAATCTTCAAGACCATCAATATGGATTCTAAAATTTGGACTCCCAATGTTACTACAGGCCCTCCAAAATCTGGAATTATGACCCGATCTAGAACTGCAGTCCTCTACTCTGGCCTTAACTCTATTCCTTCTCAATGATTAATATGCTTATTTGGAATATCCGGGGAGTTGGAAACCTTACCTCTAAAGCTAGATTAAAAAATATTATTGCCACTCATAAAATTGATCTTGCTGCTATTATGGAACCAAAAAATAACTTTGATTGCTTGAAAGATGTGTGTAAATTCACTTGCATGGATTGCCATTTAGACTCTCAACTAAATCATTCTAAAATTTGGATTATGTGGAAAAGTTATATTCAGGTTACTCATATTCACTCTTCTGACCAGTTGATTATTGTTGATGTGGAAAAGCCCAATATGCCAATTTGTCGTTATGCTTTTATTTATGCTAAATGTACTAGAAGGGAAAGACTAACTCTCTGGTTGGATCTAGTTGCTTGTTTTTCATCCTTTTCAGGTCCTTTTCTTATTGGAGGAGATTTTAATGCCATCTATTGTTCTGAGGATAAGATTGGAGGGAGGGATATTAATGTTTCCTCTATGGAGGATTTTAACTCCATGATTAACGACCTAGGGATGATTGATGCTGGGTTTTCTGGGAATCGCTTTACTTGGTGTAACAACCAATCAGGGTCCAACTGTATTTACGCTCGTTTGGATCGCATTCTTATTAGTGCAAATTGGGCTATTAATTTTGATAATATCTCTGTCACCCACCTCCCTAGGGTGGCATCAGATCATTCTCCCCTATTTGTCTCTATTGGAGAAGTTCACCCTAGAAAGCCAACTCCTTTCAAGTTTCAACAGATGTGGATTCACCATTCTGATTTTCAAAAAACTGTTCAGGCTTCTTGGAATTCCCCAGTTGATGCGGATCCTCTTATGATCTTCTTTCTAAAGTTAAAAAGATTAAAGTGTTGCCTGAAAGAATGGAACAAATCAACCTTTGGGAATATTTTTCAGCGTATTAGAGAGCTTGAGCTTCAAATTCTGGATTTAGAGCTGGATATTCAAACAACATGGGATGTAGACAAAGAAGCTCAATTATCTAATCTTCAAGTTGATTTGCAAAAGGTTCTCCTTCATGAAGAAATTTGTTGGAGACAGAAATCCAGAATAAAATGGCTTCAGGAAGGTGACAAAAATACAAAAAAATTTCACATGACTACCAAGGCGAGGAGAGGGGGGAATTTTATATCTCGTATCCAAGACTCTCAAGGTTATTGGAAGGAGTCTTCTGATGAGATTGGTGCCGAAGCGGTAACTTTCTTTAAACATCTTCTTTGCTCTTCTAATAGTTTACCAGATGCTAATCTTCTGCTTTCTATTCCTAGTCTTGTTACTGCTGAGGATAATTGTTTTATTTTCGCTATTCCCACTATTGACGAGATTAACAAAGTTGTGTTTAGTACATCGGCTGATAGTGCTCCTGGTCCGGATGGTTTCTCGGGTCATTTTTACCATTCTTGTTGGCACATTATTAAAAATGATCTTTTGAAAGCAGTTACATACTTCTTCAATTACAAATATGTTCCAAAAGCCATAAATGCTACTGCTATTGCCCTGATCTCTAAATGCAGCAATCCTTCGACCTTTTCAGATTACAGGCCTATTAGTCTTTGTAACTTCTTTTATAAAATTTTATCGAGGATTATATCGGACCGCATTGGATCTCTCAAATCCCTAAATAGGTGTTGGAAAATTCCGTGATCATTAGATAGGTCATGTGAGTCGAGTCGTCGAGTCATGTTCAACTTGTCAGAAGAGAAGAGCTAAAGCTTAAAGAAGATTGAAGAAAGTGAAGAAAAAGCTCCTACTCTGGATCTAGAAAGGTAATGGACTTAGAGACCCCTACCTAGGTTGGATTTGGCTTAGATAACTCTAAACATACCTAAGAGGATAGTTTTGAACCTAACAAAGTTGTTTGATCTTAGTTGAATCAAATAAACATGAAAAGAAAAATGGTTTGAAAAAAATTATGTCTTAACCGATCGCTCGGTATTGAGACCGATCGATCGGTGGCCTACCGAGCGATCGGTGGCTATCGACTGGACAAAAATTTTGTATGGGGTATTTTTCCAGAGAGATGATTTTCAACCGCCGGTCATGAGAACCGAGCGATCCGTTTTGGACCGAGCAATCGGTAATGAGCACCGATCGATCGGTCCCCGTAAAAAGAATTTTTATTTTTCTGGATTCTTTTTTTAAACCCTATATAAACAACTTTTTGGAGACTTAATTCGTGTCTTTGATATTTTTGAAAGAGTAGAGGTCTAAGAAACTCTTCTAGGGTTTTTCCTATTGTTCTATTAGATCTTTGTTGATCCCTCCTCTTTCTTTGATCCTAGAGAATGCAAGTATAGATCTAAACCTTTGATCTTGCATTGTGTGATCTCAGATCTGTATGAGATCCCTCTAGGGTTTGAAATTTCCTAAATTGATTCACAACCCTACACCTTGTGTGTGTGTCCGGTGTTTGATCCAGAGCCTTCGTTGAAGGAGATCGATCATGTGTGATCGTGGTTTTGAAGTAGCTTGAGAAGATTTGGTCGGTGTGGAACCGAAGCTGCTACGGCGGAGATCGAACCTGCTGGTTCGTGGAAATCAAGAGTAAGAGTCTATACCTAGGAACGTCGTTTCTGTTTTGGTAAGGTCTTATCTTGTACTTGATATCTTTTCATAGTGAAGTTTATTACTGGACAAGGTCCTGTGGTTTTTTCCCGTTAGGGTTTTCCACGTAAAAATCTTCTGTGTTTGATTTGTGTGGATTGTCAGAGTGAATTGTTCATTGATTTCTAAACATATTAATTGAAAAATTAAAATTGGTTAGAAATTATTAGATAGACCTATTCACCCCCCCTCTAGGTCTTAGAGATCATTGATCTGGATAAATTTCAATTGGTATCAGAGCTAGTTCACTGATAAGGCTAATCCCTTAAGTGTGATCCTGTATTATCCGTGATCATGAGTACTCTAAGAGAAGGAGGATCCGTCTCTCGTCCCCCAATTTTTGATGGAAATAATTATGCATACTAGAAAGCTAGAATGAGAGCCTTTCTCAAATCAATTGACGAGAGAATTTGGATGTCTATACAGAATGGGTGGACTACGCCCATAAAAACTGTAGGTGATTTGATTGTCGTCAAATATTATGATGAATGGACCAGAGAAGAGCTTGAGTTAAGTGGATGGAACACTAAAGGTCTCAATGCTATCTTTACTGCAGTCACTGCTGAGGAATTCAGACGAATTTCTTCATGTGAAACAGCAAAGGAGGCTTGGGACATTCTTGAAATTACCCATGAGGGTACTACCACTGTTAAAATCTCAAAACTCCAAATGTTAGCCACCAAATTTGAACATTTAAACATGGATGACAATGACACTTTTGATGAATTCTATGCAAAACTTAGTGACATTGTCAACGCTAGTTTCAATTTAGGTGAGAAAATATCTGAGTCCAAAATAGTTAGAAAAGTTCTTAGATCTCTCCCAGAGAGATTTCAACCCAAAGTCACTGCAATCGAAGAGAGTAAAAATGTTGACTCTCTGAAGATTGAGGAATTGGTTGGTTCACTCCAAACCTATGAACTCAATCTCCGTCCATCCAAGAAGAACAAATCTTTAGCCTTGAAATCCATCAAGGAAACTTTGGATGAGGATGACAGTGATGGAGATATGAATGCGGAACAAATGGCTCTCTTCGTTAAAAAATTTCAAAAATTTTTTAGAACGAAAAAGAGGTTCAATCCCAAACAGGGAGGAAAATCTTTTGAGAAGTCAAAGTCTAAGCCCTGGGAAAACAAGAAAAATTCCAAGAGTGGCGACAAGAAATCCCAAGGTATTCAATGTTATGAATGCCATGGCTTTGGTCATATTTCACCTAACTGTCCTAACAAGAAGAAGAGTAAGGGCAAGGTGATGAATGCCTGTTGGGATGACAGTGATTCCGAGAATGAAGAATCGGACAGTTCCACTTCAAGTGAAGATACTGGAAATCATACGGCTTTCACTGTTTCCCTTTCTGGGATTCTTGAGACTACCTCTGCGGTTGATGAAAAGGATAGAAGTGATGAGAGTGTTCATACTGAGTCTAGTGATGACATACAGAAGAGTTAAACTGACTCTGAAAGTGATGAAGATTTGAAAACAACTTATGATAAGTTTTATGCTGAAAGTTTGAAGCTGACTAAAACAAAAATCTCCTTGAGAAAAAAACTCAAAATCATTCAAAATGAAAGAGATATTTGTAAACTAATAGCAGAAGAGAAGAGTGCTCTAGTTAGTCAATTGGAAAATGAAAAAGAAGCATTTGTTATGAAAGTTCAATGCCTTTTGGAAGAGAATGTCTCATTGACTAATGTGATTAGAAAATTAGAAGTTGAAAGAGACACTTCCATGAAAGAAATTGAAGAGTTAAGAACTCTACAAATGGAGCTGGAAACTTTTAAAGACTCTGTTGTTGATAAGGTGAAATTTCTTGAAAAAGAACATAAAATTACCCTTAAAGACAAGACTGACTTGATTCAGAAGGTCTATACTCTTGAAAAAGAAGTAAGAATGTTTGGTAACACTAGCTGCCTAGATGAATTAGTTAGAAAGTATGGGTCAAATTCGAGTAAATCTGGGATAGGACATGCTGACACACCAGCTGGTCCTTTAGCTGTTGGTACAAAGGCTAGTGCAGTGTTTGAGCCAATACATTCTGATCCTAAAGTGAATCTACCTTCTACATCAAGTACTAAGGCTTATACAAATTTTGTAAAGCCTAGAAATACAGCTCCTAGAGTGAATGCTTTGAGGAATCAAATTCCTATTAGAAGAAATCCTCCTCCTCTCCCAAGATTCATACCCACATGTCACTTTTGTGGTGTGAGAGGTCATATACGACCAAATTGTAATGCTTTTAGGAGAGCTCCTCAAAATGGTTCATGGAACCAAAATCAAATTCAAGGGACTCTTCAAAGGCAGATTCAGGTTCTGGCTGAAAATTCTAGAATATTGAGCGAAGATGTTAATAGAATTGCTCAAATCTCTATGACTAGATGTCGCGACCCAAAACCCACCTTAGGAGTTAGAGTGAACTTTGGACGACTAATCATGACTTGCTTGACAACCAACCTGCAAAACCCACAGAGCATATACCATAGAAGACAATATAGCGGAACATAACTATAAAACACAGTGGAAGTCTAACCAAACCTCTATGAATATACATGCTCAAATCCAAGTTATACAAAAGTAACCAAAAGAAAGTGCGGACAGGCCCGCCAAAATACATGAAAGTATATCTCTCATCTCACCCACAGCTATTCACTCAGAATCTACAACCACCTAATGGTAACCCTCTACGGGAGGTTCCTCCAAAGGCTCCTCGACGTACTCCTCCTCCACCCAAGGGCTCGGAGCACAGATATCAAACGGAGCAGCAGCTCCCTCAGAACCTGCCGACATAAGAAGTACGGCTGAGCATGGAATACTCAGCGGGTACTAAATACTAACCAATAGTCATAGCAAAACCATAGCAGTATAGGAAGCAGGAAGCATTTCACATATATAAAGCAGGAAACAATTCAAGCATATAAAGCAGGAATAATTCATATCATGACAATAAAGTAAAGGAGTATATAATCATGCTTGAATTCATAAAAGCCGATGAAACCCTTGAAAACACCGTGCACTTGACTTGACTGAAAATACCATTTCCTTGCTTGAAAACTTGTCATGTTTGTCTTATCTTATCGTATCGTGCGTGTCATGCCATGTCATGCTTGCTTGGAAAGTAATCTACTTGTGAGGGAAGGGAGACCCTTCTTCCTAAATGCCCATGCTTGTCATGCCATGTCATGCTTGCTTGTATCATGCTTGGAAGAGTAAACTACTTGTGAGGGAAGGGAGACCCTTCTTCCTAAATGCTCATGTCATGTCCTTTCACTTGTGAGATGTTCTTGTGAGATGTACTTGCGAGGGAAGGGAGGCCCTTCTTATGTGATGTATGCACTTGTGAGGGAAGGGAGACCCTTCTTATGAAAATGCATGATTGTCTTGTCCTTGCCAAAAGCGAGGTAAAACATATCGTACGATATGCCCCACCTCTAAATCCCATTCTTGAAAACCTCGGTAAAATCATGTCATGTATGCGTGCTCGTGAGGTCGTGTGCATACTTGCATTTGGAATTAAATATGGCATTTGAGTAATTCGTAACACATAACATCAATGATTTGGGCAATTTAATATTGATATCATTTAGGGAAAGCGAACAATCACACTATCATAACCCTAGCAATTTTCATAAACCTTAAACATGCATTTTCTTAATTTATCATTCATTTTATTCACCTTGGCATTTCATCAAACATGGTACATTCATTATTCATTAACCCTACAACATGCTTTTCTAGGCGGTTTATACTCACATCACACTTGTATGTTTATTATTAGTACAATGCCCTTCCCCATTCATTCATTTCATCATCCACACGGCATCCATTCGCCAACATCCATCTCCATTTACCATACATACCACCCATCTCATAATGTATATATATATATATGAAGGAAAACAAGAAGGAATAAGGAAATGAGAGGCTATAACTAGGAGGGTAGTAAAAAGTACCGACCTTGATCAAGTGGGGAGAAATCCCCCTTTCCAAAACGACCGTGAGTTGCTGCCCTAGCTTGAGGAGAGTGCCCCACACGAGCTTGAGCCGAGACTTGGAGAAAATAGACTTGAGGATGATCTAGGGTCTCAAACCCCTTTGATTTCTCTTCAAAATGGAAACCCTAGGTTTAGGAAAACCTTCTCCTTTCTCTCTATCTCTCAAAAGACTCTAAGGGTTGAGAATGAGCCCTAAAGGCTCGGGTAATCCTATATAAGAAAGGGTATAACACCCGAATGTCGAAAATGCCCTTAGTGAAAATTCTGTAAAACGCGAGGACCGAGCGATCGGTGTTAATGACCGATCGATCGGTTGCCTACCGATCGATCGGTTTCATAACCGAGCGATCGGTTGAAATTTCACTCTCTGGAAAATTTCCCCATAGAAAAATCTCGACCAGTCGATAGCCTCCGAGCGATCGGTTTTGGACCGATCGATCGCTCCATGGACCGAGCGATCGGTGGTCTGCAGGTCCAAACTGTTTTGGCCATAATTTTGACTCGTTCGTCCGATTTTGACGATTCAACTTGCGTTGGGTTCGTACTTCGAAAACGAACATTTCTGACGTTTCGGAATTTCCAATTTCTTCCTTATTTATTAATTGCATTACTTTAAAGGAAAAAAAATGGCTACGAAGGGTCATGCATAAATGTGAAAAGGTCCGGGGCTCTACATCCTTCCCCCCTTACAAAAATTTCGTCCTCGAAATTTGGATGAGACATGCATTACAGAATCAAACAATATTACAAGCTACATATACAAAACCTATACAAAATTCATTCAAACAATTCCGGGTACTTCGCTTTGATTTCGGCTTCACGCTCCCATGTAGCTTCTTCCCGAGCATGGTGTTTCCATTGCACAAGAATCAAAGGGATTGTCTTGTTGCGAAGCACTTGATCTCTCCGATCCAATATGTGAATCGGCTTCTCAACCAATGTGAGATCTTCTCGAATTTCCAACGGTTCCAATTCTACTATATGCGAAGGGTCCGCAATGTACTTTCGAAGCATAGACACGTGGAAAACGTTGTGAACCGCGGCCATGTGAGGTGGGAGAGCTACTCGATAAGCAACTTCACCAACCCGCGTGATAATCTCAAACGGTCCAACATAGCGAGGACTGAGCTTGCCTCGCTTGCCAAATCTCATGATCCCTTTGCTAGGAGATACTTTCACAAAAACTTGATCCCCTACTTGAAATTCCAAGTCCCTACGGCGCGTGTCCGCATAACTTTTCTGGCGATCTTGAGCGGCTTTCAATCGATCCCGAATGATCTTAACTGTGTTTGCAGTTTGTTCAATCAATTCTGGACCAAGTAATTTCCTTTCTCCTACCTCATCCCAATAGAGAGGAGACCTACAACTTCGCCCATACAAGGCCTCAAATGGTGCCATTTGGATACTTGCCTGATAGCTGTTATTGTAGGCGAATTCAACCAAAGGCAAGTGCTCTTCCCAACTGCCTCTGAAATCCATCATACAAGCCCGAAGCATGTCTTCAATGACTTGGTTCACTCTCTCGGTTTGTCCATCCGTCTGTGGATGAAAAGCGGTGCTGAAATCGAGTCGGGAACCCATAGCTTCCTGAAAGCTTTTCCAGAATCGTGAAGTGAATCTTGGATCCCGATCCGACACAATACTGACAGGCACTCCGTGCAACCTCACCACTTCCTTGATGTACAAAGCAGCTAACTGACTAGAGTTGAAAGTAGTTCGGTAAGGCAAGAAGTGAGCGGACTTCGTCAAACGATCCACTACTACCCATATCGCATCTGAACCCCTTGCCGTCTTTGGCAAGCCAACTATGAAATCCATGGATATGTTCTCCCATTTCCACTCGGGAATCGGAAGGGACTGTAATAGACCTGCGGGCCGCATGTGTTCTGCTTTCACCTGTTGGCATACCAAGCACCTGTGCTACATATTCCGCAACTTCCCTCTTCATATTCCGCCACCAAAAGTGACTCTTGAGGTTCCGGTACATCTTCGTACCCCCTGGATGCACAGTGTACTTTGCCCGGTGGGCTTCATCCATAATCTCCCTCCGAAGATTTGCATTGGCAGGAACACACAGCCTTCCCTTGAATGTGATAGCACCTCGGCTAGTGAGAGAGAAGTCCTCACTACCTTTAGCAACTTCCTTGTCCCGATAAGCCAACAATTCAGCATCCGTGGCTTGGTATTCTTGGATCAAATCTATAATGTATGGCCGAACCGTGACATTTGCCAAGATAGGACTACGGACAGAGTCATTCACACTAATGTCCAGATTTGCCAAGTCTTCAAGTAGCTTCCATTCCTGCACTAACATGCATGCTAATAACCCCGGAGGTCTTCTACTCAAAGCATCAGCCACTACATTTGCTTTACCCGGGTGGTATTGAATGGTACAATCATAGTCCTTCAGAAATTCCATCCAACGCCTTTGCCTTAGATTCAACTCCTTTTGGGAAAAGAGATACTTGAGACTCTTGTGATCAGTGAACACATAGAACTCCACCCCATAAAGGTAATGACGCCAAATCTTAAGTGCAAACACGACCGCCGCAAGCTCCAAGTCGTGCGTAGGATAGTTCTTTTCATGCTCCTTCAACTGCCTTGATGCATAGGCAATGACTTTCTTGTGTTGCATAAGCACACATCCAAGTCCAACGTGTGAGGCATCACTGTACACCTCATACCCAAGAGGTCCAGATGGTACTGTAAGGACAGGAGCTGTAGTAAGCCTCTTCTTCAGTTCCGTGAAACTGATCTCACACTTGTCGCTCCAAACAAACTTCGCATTCTTCCTTGTCAGGTGAGTAAGCGGTGCTGCAAGGCTAGAGAAACCCTCTACAAATCTCCTGTAGTAGCCTGCCAGCCCAAGAAAGCTGCGTATCTCAGTAACACTCTTGGGCCTCGCCCAACTCATAACAGCTTCTATCTTCTTCGGATCAACAGAGATGCCTTCCGCAGAAACAACGTGGCCTAGGAATGCCACCTCTTCCAACCAAAACTCACACTTGCTAATTTTGGCGTATAGCTTGTGCTCTCTTAACATTTCCAATGCAAGGCGAAGGTCGCGTATGTGATCTTCCCGGTTCTGGGAATAGACCAAAATGTCATCAACAAATACAATCACGCACCGATCTAGGTATGGTCTGAACACCCGGTTCATCAAATCCATAAAGGCTGCCGGCGCGTTCGTGAGTCCAAAAGGCATCACCAAGAACTCGTAGTGTCCATACCGAGTCCTGAAAGCAGTTTTGGGAACATCTTCCGCCTTAATCTTTAACTGGTGATAGCCTGATCGAAGATCTATCTTTGAGAAAAATCTCGCTCCCTTCAACTGATCGAACAAGTCATCAATCCTAGGCAAGGGATACCTATTCTTTATAGTGACTTTGTTCAATTGCCGGTAATCGACACACATCCGCATCGAGCCATCTTTCTTCTTAACAAACAACACTGGGGCACCCCATGGTGAGACACTTGGTCGAATGAAGCCAAGGCCTTGCAATTCCTCCAACTGAGTCTTTAACTCCTTGAGTTCAATAGGGGCCATTCTATATGGAGCTCTGAATACAGGAGCTGTGCCTGGTGCAAGCTCGATCATAAACTCAATCTCCCTGTCTGGAGGCAATCCTGGCAACTCCTCTGGAAATACATCCAGGAACTCACTCACAACCGGAATAGTTGATGAGTCCTTTGCCTCGGGGTTAGCTAAGCTCAATGCCGCAAAACGAGCAATAGATCTGCTTTTCAACCCGCGAAAGTGGAATGGTTTTCCTCCTACTGGCTTGAAGAGTACCATTTTCTCAAAGCAAGCTACATGCCCATGATGTGCTGCTAACCAATCCATTCCCAATATAACATCGAAGTCCTGGAATCCAAGGACGATGAGATCAACCGCCAATTCGTGGCTTCCAACTTGGACCACACTATTTCTATACACTTTATCTGCCAATACTGTTTTGCCGAGAGGAGTCGAAATGGCTAACTCCGGTTCTAGCTGACTTGGCCCTGCAGAAAAACCTTCTGAAAAACTCGGCGAGACAAACGAATGAGTAGACCCGGTATCAATCAATACTCGAGCCAAATACTCATTGACTAGTAGGGTTCCTGAAATTTTTAACTAGTGGAGTTAATCCATGCATCAACAGAGTATACACATAGGTATATATATATATCATACCAAGTATGTACACAAGGAATAAAACGCAACATATCAATCATGAATAACAAAATAATTCCAAACGCGTACCTTGCACCACATCATCAGATGCAAGTGCATCACCCTCTGTCAAAGCAAATACACGCCCCTGGTTCGCCTGGCGAGACTGAGGTGTAGACCGGGTAGTCTGAGATGACGCCTGATATGATCCTGCTGGGCGTGTCGGGGGCCTACTACCCTGAGACTGGCCTGGTAAATGCCGGCTAGGGCAATCCCTGATCATGTGGCCCTGGCGACCGCAATGATAACATCCACCAGATGCTCTTCGGCAATCTCCTGCCGGATGCCTTTTGCCGCATGAAGTGCAGACCTCATATGTGTAGGCTGGAGGGACCGGAGGTGGTGTATACCTCGCTGCCTGAGGTGTAACTGGCCGTGGGGCCGGAAGAGCCTGAGGTCGAGGTGCCTGGGGTACATACTGCCGGGGTGCTGGAGGCACATAAGTCGGCCTCATCTGTGGTGCTGGCCATGTATACTGATAAGGACCAGTCCGGGCCCGCCTCTCTAAAGGTACCGAACCACTAGATTGGCCTCTCGCCAATTCTCTCTTCTTGGACACGGTCTCTGAATTGGTCTCAACCAACAAGGCTTTATCCACTACTTCGGCGTAAGTGGTGTGCCTGAAGACCGACACTTTCTCCATGATGACATCCTTGAGCCCTTGCTCAAACCTCCTCGCCTTCATTGCCTCGGTGGCAATCATATGTGTCGCGAAGCGTGATAGCTCCGAGAACTTGGCCTCATAAGCGGCCACCGACATCGAACCTTGCTCAAGGTTGATGAATTCTCTCTCTTTCTTTTCCCGTGCACCGATCGGAAAATACTTCTTGTAGAACGTGTCCTTAAACTCCTCCCAAGTCCACGGTTGACCTTGCATGGTCAAGTCCCGTGTCCTCAATGCGGACAACCACCAATGGTGGGCTTCGCCCTCTAGCATAAAAACTGCCCATGCCACTTTCTCTTCCTCTGTAGGAGAGAGCACCGCAAATATCTTCTCAACCTGGAGGATCCAAGCCTCCGCAGTAAGAGGGTCCACACTCCCGTGGAAGGATGGAGGCCTCAATCTCCTGAATGCCTCAACTCCAGCCGTACGATGTACCGGAGCTGCGGGCGGTGGAGTAGGTGCCGCTGATGCCGGTATAGTTTGCCGAGCCGCCAGGATGGCGAGTGTCTCAGCAATAGAGCCTAAGACCTGGGAGAGGTCCGGCTGCTCATCCTCATCTCTGGAAGAAGATGAAGCTCTGGTGTGTGGTCCACGACCCCGTGTGCCCCGCCTCATGACTAAAGTCCTGAGAACAATAGCACCACATGAGTCTCACTCGAAACCACAGTTTATTTCCATGTCACTTCACAATAATTCAATTTGTATTAGTTGTATAATACTAATATACATCACATCAAGTCATCAGAGTATTCATCACATTATACTTATACTTTAGTGTTCTAGCGTACCTAGGACCCGTACTTGGTTAAAGCAACCATTGTAGACTAAGACTAAAGTTTAGTCTTAAACTTGGAACCAGACTCGTTCCCGACTCACTTCCTTCCTAACTTGTTTCCTAACATATGCTCTTGTCAAGCCGTGGTATAAGATTCTAAGTGACCCTAGAGACCTAAAGCCTAAGCTCTGATACCACTTCTGTCGCGACCCAAAACCCACCTTAGGAGTTAGAGTGAACTTTGGACGACTAATCATGACTTGCTTGACAACCAACCTGCAAAACCCACAGAGCATATACCATAGAAGACAATATAGCGGAACATAACTATAAAACACAGTGGAAGTCTAACCAAACCTCTATGAATATACATGCTCAAATCCAAGTTATACAAAAGTAACCAAAAGAAAGTGCGGACAGGCCCGCCAAAATACATGAAAGTATATCTCTCATCTCACCCACAGCTATTCACTCAGAATCTACAACCACCTAATGGTAACCCTCTACGGGAGGTTCCTCCAAAGGCTCCTCGACGTACTCCTCCTCCACCCAAGGGCTCGGAGCACAGATATCAAACGGAGCAGCAGCTCCCTCAGAACCTGCCGACATAAGAAGTACGGCTGAGCATGGAATACTCAGCGGGTACTAAATACTAACCAATAGTCATAGCAAAACCATAGCAGTATAGGAAGCAGGAAGCATTTCACATATATAAAGCAGGAAACAATTCAAGCATATAAAGCAGGAATAATTCATATCATGACAATAAAGTAAAGGAGTATATAATCATGCTTGAATTCATAAAAGCCGATGAAACCCTTGAAAACACCGTGCACTTGACTTGACTGAAAATACCATTTCCTTGCTTGAAAACTTGTCATGTTTGTCTTATCTTATCGTATCGTGCGTGTCATGCCATGTCATGCTTGCTTGGAAAGTAATCTACTTGTGAGGGAAGGGAGACCCTTCTTCCTAAATGCCCATGCTTGTCATGCCATGTCATGCTTGCTTGTATCATGCTTGGAAGAGTAAACTACTTGTGAGGGAAGGGAGACCCTTCTTCCTAAATGCTCATGTCATGTCCTTTCACTTGTGAGATGTTCTTGTGAGATGTACTTGCGAGGGAAGGGAGGCCCTTCTTATGTGATGTATGCACTTGTGAGGGAAGGGAGACCCTTCTTATGAAAATGCATGATTGTCTTGTCCTTGCCAAAAGCGAGGTAAAACATATCGTACGATATGCCCCACCTCTAAATCCCATTCTTGAAAACCTCGGTAAAATCATGTCATGTATGCGTGCTCGTGAGGTCGTGTGCATACTTGCATTTGGAATTAAATATGGCATTTGAGTAATTCGTAACACATAACATCAATGATTTGGGCAATTTAATATTGATATCATTTAGGGAAAGCGAACAATCACACTATCATAACCCTAGCAATTTTCATAAACCTTAAACATGCATTTTCTTAATTTATCATTCATTTTATTCACCTTGGCATTTCATCAAACATGGTACATTCATTATTCATTAACCCTACAACATGCTTTTCTAGGCGGTTTATACTCACATCACACTTGTATGTTTATTATTAGTACAATGCCCTTCCCCATTCATTCATTTCATCATCCACACGGCATCCATTCGCCAACATCCATCTCCATTTACCATACATACCACCCATCTCATAATATATATATATATATGAAGGAAAACAAGAAGGAATAAGGAAATGAGAGGCTATAACTAGGAGGGTAGTAAAAAGTACCGACCTTGATCAAGTGGGGAGAAATCCCCCTTTCCAAAACGACCGTGAGTTGCTGCCCTAGCTTGAGGAGAGTGCCCCACACGAGCTTGAGCCGAGACTTGGAGAAAATAGACTTGAGGATGATCTAGGGTCTCAAACCCCTTTGATTTCTCTTCAAAATGGAAACCCTAGGTTTAGGAAAACCTTCTCCTTTCTCTCTATCTCTCAAAAGACTCTAAGGGTTGAGAATGAGCCCTAAAGGCTCGGGTAATCCTATATAAGAAAGGGTATAACACCCGAATGTCGAAAATGCCCTTAGTGAAAATTCTGTAAAACGCGAGGACCGAGCGATCGGTGTTAATGACCGATCGATCGGTTGCCTACCGATCGATCGGTTTCATAACCGAGCGATCGGTTGAAATTTCACTCTCTGGAAAATTTCCCCATAGAAAAATCTCGACCAGTCGATAGCCTCCGAGCGATCGGTTTTGGACCGATCGATCGCTCCATGGACCGAGCGATCGGTGGTCTGTAGGTCCAAACTGTTTTGCCCATAATTTTTGACTCGTTCGTCCGATTTTGACGATTCAACTTGCGTTGGGTTCGTACTTCGAAAACGAACATTTCTGACGTTTCGGAATTTCTAATTTCTTCCTTATTTATTAATTGCATTACTTTAAAGGAAAAAAATGGCTACGAAGGGTCATGCATAAATGTGAAAAGGTCCGGGGCTCTACACTAGAACTGGTCAATTTATTCCAAATGATTACTCAAGAGGAAAGAATTTGACTAATCAAAAAGCTAGAACTGAACAAAATAAGAAAAGGTCAAGGAGGACAAAAAGGAAAAAGGTTTCTAATACACAGTTTAATGATCAAAGATCTAAACAAAGTTTAAAGACTGTGTATGTAAGAAAGGATGACCTGAAGTGCTTCGTCATTCACACTGCCTTGAAAGCCCAAAACATAGAAATGTGGTACTTCGACAGTGGGTGTTCTCGGCATATGACAGGTAACAAGTCCATATTTACTCAATTTGAGGACTGTCCAGATGGGACTGTTACTTTTGGTGATGGAAGCAAGTCTTTAGTAAAGGGGAAGGGTATCATCGATTCACCAGGCATACCAAAATTGAAAGATGCCTTGTTTGTTGAAGGACTAAAAGCTAATTTAATTAGCATAAGTCAATTACGTGATGATAACCATGCTGTGCACTTTACCCAAAATAAATGCTTAGTCATTAATGGTAAAGGTAAGTGTGTTCTAGAAGGGTTGAGAACCACTGACAATTGCTATGGCTTAATTCCCAGTCCAAATCCCTCAAATGTCTGTTATAAGACTAAAATTGAGGAAGTTGATTTATGGCACCGAAGACTAGGTCACATGAACTTCAAAGACCTATGGAAAATCTCTAAGCAAGAGCTTGTGAGAGGTGTTCCCAAACTAGGAAAGCCTTCTACTGCTGTGTGTGGGCCATGCCAAATTGGTAAACAAATTAGAACCCCACATAAGAAGACTTCAAGTATTGCTACTTCATATCCACTGGAATTAATTCATATGGATCTTATGGGTCCTACAAGAACTGAAAGCCTAGGTGGAAAGCGATACATCCTAGTCATGGTTGATGATTTCTCAAGAATGTCATGGGTGACATTTATAAGAGAGAAATCCGATGCTTTTGACAATTTCAAAAGTATTTGCTTGAAAATTCAAAATGAGAAAAGATGCCCAATCACTCGAATTCGAAGTGATCATGGAAAGGAGTTTGAAAACTCTAAGTACAACGACTTTTGTGATGAGTCGGGTATCAAACATGAATTTTCTGCACCTATTACACCTCAGCAGAATGGTGTAGTAGAGAGGAAGAACAGGGTTCTCCAAGAGATGGCTAGAGTTATGCTTCATAGCAACAATCTAGCTTCTCATTCCTGGGCTAAGGCAGTTAACACTGCTTGCTACATAGTTAATAGAGTTTTTGTAAGACCCGGAACAAGGAAAACCCCATATGAGTTGTGGAATAACAAGAAACCTAGTGTCAAGTACTTTCGAGAATTCGGAAGTAAATGCTATATCCTTAAGGATAGAGAGCAACTGGGCAAATTTGAATCCCGGAGTGATGAAGGGATATTTCTTGGATATTCCACCAACAGTAGAGCTTATCGAGTGTATAACTTGAGAACCTCTACGATTATGGAGTCCATAAATGTAGTTGTGGATGACTCCGGTGTTGAAACTGTGCAACTTGAGGATGATGAAAGTGCTGAATATGAAAATGTTGAAACTGTTTCAACTCCACCTATAAATAAGCAATCATCTCCATCAAAACCTACACATTCTAGGGTCATGAGTCCTCACACCCCCACTGATATAATTGGTGATGTTGAAAGTGGAGTGAGAACGAGGAAACAAATTGAAAATGAAGTTAGCTACATTTGCTATACTTCATCTTTTGAACCCAAGAATGTAGCTGAAGCTCTTGCAGATGATAATTGGATAAATGCAATGCAAAAAGAGTTACTTCAGTTTACTAGGAATGATGTTTGGTATTTAGTACCTAGGCCTAACAATACAAATGTGATAGGTACCAAATGGATTTTCAAGAACAAATCTGATGAAAAAGGTACTATCATAAGAAATAAAGCTAGGTTAGTTGCACAAGGATACACCCAAATTGAAGGTATTGACTTCGATGAAACGTTTGCTCCTGTAGCCAGGCTAGAATCAATAAGAATTCTTCTAGTTGTGGCTTGCCATATGAAATTCAAACTTTATCAAATGGATGTTAAGAGTGCCTTTCTGAATGGCATTCTACATGAGGAAGTCTATGTGGAACAACCAAAAGGGTTTGAAGATCCACATCACCTTGATCAAGTCTATCGGCTAAAAAGGGCCCTCTATGGTTTAAAGCAAGCTCCAAGAGCTTGGTATGAGAGGCTGACTACTTATCTCTTGGTAAACGGATTTTCGAGAGGGGGAGTAGACAGAACCCTTTTCATAAAAAATGTGAAAGGTGATATTGTCATCGCCCAGATATATGTTGATGACATAGTGTTTGGTTCCACATTAGACTTACATGCTCTTTCATTTGCTGAACAAATGAAAAATGAATTTGAAATGAGCATGGTTGGTGAGCTAAGTTTCTTCCTTGGTCTTCAGATCAAGCAATTGGATTCTGGGATCTCAGTATCTCAAATCAAATATGCTAAAAATCTAGTAAAGAAATTTGGCATGAGCTCTACTAAGCATGTAAGAACTCCTATGAGTTCTACTACAAAACTTAGTAAAGATGCGTCAGGCAAAGATGTTGATCAAACTTCTTATAGAAGCATGATTGGTAGTTTACTCTACCTAACTGCTACTAGACCTGACATAGCCTTTAGTGTTGGTGCTTGTGCCCGCTATCAAGCGAGCCCAAAAGAGTCTCACTTGCTTGCAGTTAAGCGTATCATTAGATATGTGAGTGGAACTTTATCATTTGGCCTCTTGTATTCTTTTGATACAAATGCCACGATAGTTGGATATTCCGATGCCGATTGGGCTGGAAATGCTGATAATAGGAAAAGCACCTCTGGAGGATGTTTCTATATTAGAAACTGCTCAGTTGCTTGGCTTAGCAAAAAGCAGAATTCAATTTCATTGTCCACTGCAGAAGCTGAGTACATAGCAGCTGGCAGTTGTTGCACTCAACTTCTGTGGATGAAGCAGATGTTGAATGATTACGGGATTGAACAGAGCACTATGACTGTGTATTGTGATAATTCAAGTGCTATCAATATTTGCAAAAATTCCGTTCAACATTCTCGCACAAAACACATAGACATAAGACATCACTTCATCCGTGATCTTGTTGAGCAAAAGATTGTATCTATAGAGTATGTCCAAACAGAGAATCAATTTGCGGACATTCTAACAAAACCCTTAGATTCCCTTAGGTTTGAACTCCTTAGGAAATCCATAGGTTTGTGCGGAGTTGAGTAAAGATGTACTTGTTTCATAGCCTATGTGTTCTTCATGTTCTATTTATGTCATAGAGCTATTTTTTTTGTTATTTTCTTTAAGTAATAAAAATCCAAAAACATTCAAAAAATTGAAAAATATTGCAAAAAAATAATGTGTTTGTATGACCTTCTTTCCAATCATTTTGCTTAAAGTTATTTCTTTGAAATCATATTTGAACATATAATGCAAGGATAAGTATTTCATAGGATTGGATAAATTAGGATAGGTCAACTGTTGGTTTGATCTTGTGATTGAATTTGGTCATACTAACTAATCTCAGTTAGAGTTGAGTAAACAAAGATGTTATCTAATGCACATGCACTCTAACTGATTCTTTAGATGGTGTTAGTTCTTATTTAAAGGTTCTGATATTATACCATATGGTTCCCTAGATAATCAAATCTAGTAAAACCAATGTCATAAAAAATTCCATAAGGTGAGCCCCCTAGTTATAAAAATTATTGACATGGAGAGGACTACCTGTGAGTTTGTGTGATAGCTACTAGTGAATGCAAACAGTGAGTAATGGCTACCTAGACAAACAGTAGGTATCTATATGGATTGCTAGTGTGAAAGCCCCCACTGTCATTAGAAAGAGCTACCTTCTCACTTGAGTGAAAGTCACCAATGTGCTAAAAACTATATATGTGTACTCCAAAAAGAATTTTCACAATGAGTACAATTTGACTGAAAAAGAAATGAAATAAATTTGTTAGTTAAATTTGGGGTAAAAATTGCTCATCATATAAGTATGGATGTTTATTGGTTTTAAAACTAGTTTTTGAAAATTTTAGAGTACCATTTGAGGCATAATGTCAAAATCTAGCTTAAGGAAGGAAACCAATTCAAAGAGTCAAGTAATGAATTTTTATTTCACACTCACCTTACTTCTAATTGTTTCTTGACTCTGATTGTGAATTTGATGCAAATACCATAATTAATCACCGGTGAAAATCAATTATTGTTTACATAATCCTTGTTTATGACTGTACTTGATATATCAATTCTTGGGTGATTATTCTTTATGATTTTAATGAAATCAATTATTGCAAATTTTTTTGGTGAATTGGTTATTTTGAGGTGAAAATGAGTTTTCAATGTTCCATTGGTTGAGGGGGAGAAAAGGTTTTAAATGTAAAATTTTTGAAAATTTTTCAGACCACCGATCACTCGGTGTTAAAGACCGATCGATCGGTCTTTCGTGAACAGAGTTATAAAACCCTCATTTCTATTTTTCTTGTTCACTTGTTCTCCGAACTCCAGAGCAATCTCTCGGTTTCCTCTCCTCCAAATCCTTCCTACGGTCATTCCATTCACCTTTAAGGATTTTCCAAGCATCAAAAAGGTAAGCCTTGTGCGTTTTCTTGAGTATAGATTGATTTTCTCATCTAGGGCATCGTCGATTTATCCATGGCTTTCCTTTTGTCCTTAATCCTCTTAGCCTATCTCATGTCTGGCGTTCCCAAATGCCGAAAGTTGGTCCTCAACAATCAAGAGGACCCTCCTGAAGATGAGCAAAACCTAGAGCCTTTTACTTTCACTCCAATAGGGCATGGTATTTCAATTGGGGACAGGCCAATTCGTAGAATGATAGATTCTACAACTGAGAATCGAAAAAAATCTTTGGCTGATAAAACTCGGAAAAATAAAGGTAAAGCTTCATCTTCCCAGTCCAGTCAATTATCCCAGTTCATAAGTCCTACTGCTGCTCAACTCTATAGTGAGTATTTTAGCAAGAAAGGTGTAATGGTTGAAAGGGACATTCAAATTGCCGATTTTGGTGATTATTATCTTCTTAAACTCATTTCAGATCGTAAATGGGAAGGTATACTTACCTTATCCAGTCCTGCTTCTGTCCAGTTAGTTAGGGAATTTTATTCTAATTTTTCTGAAATCAACCATAAAAAATTGTCATTCAAATCTCGAGCATTAGAACAATCTGTTGTCATAAATGCTGATTTGATTTCTAAATTCCTTGGCTGTCCTCGAGTTCCAAATGCATATTATCCTTATAATTATAAGAGTGATGAGGATAAAGACACCATTGAACATGTTGTTACCTTTCTTTGTGGTACTCCTACGTTTTGGGTTGGGTCTCTTATTGAAGTGGCGAAACTCACTAAGGATGCTAGACTAGTAAACCTAGTTATGAGTGCAAATATCCATCCAAAGGTTCATAATGTGGACCTTAGGGAAGATAGAGCTAGGTTTCTATTTAGTCTTCTACGTGGGCGTGATATTGATCTTGCCGCTCACATCATTGACTTGATGATCCAAGCCCATCAAACTGTTACAGCAGTTGGAGCCCTACCATTTGGTTCACTCATCACTAAAATTCTTGGTTCTCAAGGAGTTATCGCTCCTCCTGGTGTTCCTACTCGAGTTCCTAAGGGTCCAATCAACAAAAAGACCCTAGCTCAGAGTTTTTCACATGCCTCAGTTCGAGATACAGAGGAGGGAGCAGAAGTTGGTGCTGGGTCATCTCGTCCTCCTCCGGCCACTATGGATGATCTTGCCAGGATGATAGGAGAGATGCAGATGGATCTCAGGACTCATGTTTCGTCATACGAGGAGTTTACAACAAAAGTTCGTGGTAGACTTGGATCTCTCAATGCAGCAGTGCTGGGCGTACAGAGAGATGTTCGGGATTTTCGAGCTTACTATGAGTCCCAGCCCACTTCTGATGATGAGCAGGAGTGATAGTTAGATTGATGTACTAGGATAGAAACTCCTTCTGATTCATGTGTATATTTTGGAGTTTATCTTAGTTCTAGTTTTTGTTTGACATTTCGATGTATTTTGTCTTGGTTGTACTTAGTACAAACCTATTTGGATGTTTTAACTTGTTATGGATTTCTGCATTTGGATGGTTTCTTATATCTCATCTCATTTGGATGGTTTCTTCTATCTCATCTAATTTGTGTTTATGCGTTAATTTTATTGTTAATAGTCCACCTTTGGCATTTCGAGCCAAAAAAGGGGAGAGTGCATGATAACACATGGATATGATGCTTTTATGGATATTTTGGATGATAATTGTGTGGATGATGTTATGGAAACATACTTAACATGTTATGGATATTTCCCATATTTTATTTCCCATGCTTCACAGGTTTTTGATTTAGCATGTGCAGGCAAACAGGTTCTAAGTTTGGTGAATCATGACAAGCTAACATGTCAAAAGTCATGTAATTATTTTTGAGTCATGTAAATGTCAATTTTCCATTTTTGAATCATTTGGGAAAATTTGAACCTAGTATATGAGTTAGTCTTGTTTTGTCCCGGAATTGCCAAAGGGGGAGATTGTAAGTCCCTAAATAGGTGTTGGCAAATTCCGTGATCATTAGATAGGTCATGTGAGTAGAGTCGTCGAGTCATGTTCAACTTGTCAGAAGAGAAGAGCTAAAGCTTAAAGAAGATTGAAGAAAGTGAAGAAAAAGTTCCTACTCTGGATCTAGAAAGGTAATGGACTTAGAGACCCCTACCTAGGTTGGATTTGGCTTAGATAACTCTAAACATACCTAGGAGGATAGTTTTGAACCTAACAAAGTTGTTTGATCTTAGTTGAATCAAATAAACATGAAAAGACAAATGGTTTGAAAAAAATTCTGTCTCAACCGATCGCTCGGTATTGAGACCAATCGATCGGTGGCCTACCGAGCGATCGGTGGCTATCGACTGGACAAAAATTTTGTATGGGGTATTTTTCTAGAGAGATGATTTTCAACCGCTGGTCATGAGAACCGAGCGATCCGTTTTGGACCGAGCGATCGGTAATGAGCACCGATCGATCGGTCCCTGTAAAAAGAATTTTTATTTTTCTGGATTCTTTTTTTAAACCCTATATAAACAACTTTTTGGAGACCTAATTCGTGTCTTTGATATTTTTGAAAGAGTAGAGGTCTGAGAAACTCTTCTAGGGTTTTTCCTATTGTTCTATTAGATCTTTGTTGATCCCTCCTCTTTCTTTGATCCTAGAGAATGCAAGTATAGATCTAAACCTTTGATCTTGCATTGTGTGATCTCAGATCTGTATGAGATTCCTCTAGGGTTTGAAATTTCCTAAATTGATTCACAACCATACACCTTGTGTGTGTGTCCGGTGTTTGATCCGGAACCTTCGTGGAAGGAGATCGATCGTGTGTGATCGTGGTTTTGAAGTAGCTTGAGAAGATTTGGTCGGTGTGGAACCGAAGCTGCTACGGCGGAGATTGAACCTGCTGGTTCGTGGAAATCAAGAGTAAGAGTCTATACCTAGGAACGTCGTTTCTGTTTTGGTAAGGTCTTATCTTGTACTTGATATCTTTTCATAGTGAAGTTTATTGCTGGACAAGGTCCCGTGGTTTTTTCCCGTTAGGGTTTTCCACGTAAAAATCTTCTGTGTTTGATTTGTGTGGATTGTCTGAGTGAATTGTTCATTGATTTCTAAACATATTAATTGAAAAATTAAAATTGGTTAGAAATTATTAGATAGACCTATTCACCCCCCCTCTAGGTCTTAGAGATCATTGATCTGGATAAATTTCACTCTCCTTCCCAAGCTTATTTCTGAAGAGCAAAGTGCATTTGTTAAAGGCCGAAATATTATTGAAAATGTTAATATAGCTCAGGAGATAATTCAAGTTATTGATCGCAAGGTACCAGGAGGGAATATTATTTTCAACCTTGACATGACTAAGGCCTATGATAGAATGGAATGGAACTTCTTATTGTTGTTCTTAAGCAGATGGGCTTTAATGATGCGGTAACTAACTTGATTCAAGGATGCCTAAATAATCAATTCTTTTCTATCATTGTTAATGGTGGTCTTTATGGTTTTTTTCAAAGTTCTCATGGCTTAAGACAGGGAGAGCCCCTATCTCCGGCTCTCTTTATTTTAGCGGAGGAAGTTCTTAGTAGAGGCATCAAAAATATTGCTGAAAATCCTTTTTACAGTTATAAATTAGGCAGATATGGTATTCCAATTTCTCACCTTTTGTTCGCTGATGATATTTTGATATTCTGCAATGGGAAAAAGCGTAATACCAAAGCTGTTTTTGAATTTGTAGCTGCTTATGAAGCTTCTTCAGGTTAGTTACTTAATCGCTCTAAAAGTTCTTTTTTTTGCTCTTCTAAGCTCTCTCGTTCTCGAATTAACTCTATTAGTTCTAATGTGGGAATTTCTAATAAGCACTTTCCTTTTGTTTATCTTGGAGTTCCACTTTATAAAGGTCGTCTCAAACATAACTTATTCCTCCCCCTTGTGGAGAAAATCCAGCATCGGATTAAAGGATGGCAAAGTAAATTTCTTTCTGCTGGCGGTAGGCTTATTCTTATTAAACATGTGCTTTCTTCTTTCCCGACCCACCTTTTTGCAGGTATCCATGTTCCTAAGAAAACTGCTTGCCTCATTGATAAAATTTTGGCTAAGTTTTTTTGGAATAATTATGGTAATTCCACTAAAAGACATTGGATCAATTGGAATACTTGCGCTCTTCCGTCCTTGGAAGGGGATCTGGGCATTAGAATGATGGAGGATTTTTCTTCTGCTTTTCGTATGAAGCAAGCATGGAACCTTTATCAGTCCAATAATTTGTGGTCCAGGTTTTTTAAAGCAAAATTCCAATTTGATCATATTTGGCATGCCTCCTACAAGTCTAGCTCCTCGAAAACCTGGAAATCTATTATTAGTTACTGCAAACCTGTGATTTCCAACTCTATTTCTTTGATAGGTAATGGTGCTAATATTAGTTTTTGGCTAGATTGCTGGTTTGGGGATTACCCTCTCATTGTTAATGCTATTAATACCCCTACTCACTTCCCTCTTATTTCGGACATGTTAGATAATGCTGGTAATTGGGACTTTAGCCTTGTTAATGATAGTATTTCTAACCAAAGCAAAATAGAGATTAGATCTACAGGATTTTTCACTTCTAATGATACAGATGCTTTCATTTGGAAATTATCCCCTAAAGGTAATTTTACTATTAAATCTGCTTGGAATTTCTTGCGTAATCCTGATAATCCAAAAGAGTGGAGTAAGTATATCTGGAATCAAGCGATCCCTAAAAAGATCCAAGTCTTCAGCTGGAAGGTAATGTATGATGCTATTCCTGTTGATTCTAAGATTCAAAATATTGGGATCTCTCTTGCTAGCTGTTGCTCCTGCTGTAACACTAATAGTACTGAAAATTTAAATCATCTTTTTCTCCATAGTGATATTGCAGGTTCTCTTTGGCAAATCTTTGGTAAATTATTTTTCAGCATCCCTCTTCTCAGTGACAGTGTTCAATGTTTTCTGTTGCGATGGTTCCGTGCTTCGCAGAATTCAAATAATCTTTTGTTAGTTGTGCTCCCCACTATCATTATTTGGGAAATCTGGAAAGAGAGATGCTCCAAGAGATTTGATAATGTGAAAAAGCCTTCCTACGTTCTTATAGATAAAATCAAAAGATGGTTGATTGAGATTGGAAACTTTGTTGGAAAGGGAAGATTTGATTGCTCTCCTATTATCACTCTCCATAGATGCCTTCCAAGGAACTCCTGTGTTATTCATGTTAAATGGCTTCGTCCCCCTCAAGGTAGACTAAAACTTAATGTGGATGGTGCTTCTAGAGGAAACCCAGGGAATGCTGGAGGCGGGGGTATAATTCATGATCATCAAGGTAATATGATTGCTGGATTTTTTTCTTCTTATAGAGTGTGCTCAAATTACACAGCAGAATCTCGGCTCTCCTTGATGGTCTTCTCCTCTGCAAAAGCCTAGGAGGTCTGATAGTAGATGTGGAATTAGATTCTAAATCTCTTGTTGAAGCCTGGAATGGGAATTGCTCTTATTCCTGGAATGTTTGGTATTGGAATAAACAAATCAGCGGTTTAAAGAATTTGTTCGCTTCTATTTGCCATATTTTTAGGGAAACAAATTCTGTTGCAGACTTTCTTGCTAATTACGGATGTGACATGATGGAATCTCGAGCTTTCTATTCAATGCAAGAATGTCCCTGCACCGCTCTTATTTTTCTAGATAAGGTTGGCATTGGAAATGTTAGAATGCTCCCAAAGTAATCATCATGTTGTGTCGGGTCTGTAGGGGTAATTTTATGTCCCCCCCCCCCCCCCCATATTTCTGGCCTTTTTGTTGGGGTAAGGTTTTATGTCCCCCCCTTCATTTTTGGTCGCTTTGTTGGGATGGGGTTTTATGTCCCCCTCCTCTTTTTTGGTCATCTTGTAGGGGTAAGGTTTTATGTCCCCCCCCCCCCCATTCTCTTTATTTTTTTAATAAACAGGTAGGGGTCTGCCAAAGCCCCCACTCCTCCTGAATGGCTTCTTTTAAAAAAAAAAAAAAAAAAACCTCGAGGCTAAGGACTCTTCGACTATTCCGGTCGTGAGTGAATTCTTGGATGTAAGAGGAGTTGCCAGGGTTGCCCCTAGACAGGGAGATTGAGTTTATGATTGAGCTTCCACCAGGCACAGCTCCCGTCTCTTGGGCTCTGTACAGAATGGCCCCGATTGAACTCAAGGAGTTGAAGACTTAATTGGAGGTGATACAAGACCTTGGTTTCATTCGACCAAGAGTCTCACCGTGGGGTGCCTCGGTGTTAATTGTCAAGAAGAATGATGGATCGATGCGGATGTGCGTCGATTACAAGCAGTTGAACAAGGTCACAATAAGGAATAGGTATCCATTGCCTAGGATTGATGACTTGTTTGATCAGTTAAAGGGAGTAAAATTTTTCTCTAAGATTGATCTTCGGCCCGGTTACACCAGTTGAAGATCAAGGCGGAAGATGTTCCCAAAACTGCTTTTAGGACTCAGTATGGGCATTACGAGTTCTTGGTGATGCCTTTTGGTCTTACGAACGCGCCGGCAGCCTTTATGGATCTGATGAACCAGGTGTTCCGACCATACCTTGATCGATGCGTAATAGTGATTGTCAATGACATCCTGGTCTATTCCCAGACACGGGAAGATCAGACGCGAGACCTTTGCCTTGCTTTAGAAACATTGAGAGAGCACAAGCTATATGCCAAACTAAGAAAGTGTGAGTTTTGGCTAGAGGAAGTGGCATTCCTAGGCCACGTTGTTTCTGCGGAAGGCATCTCGGTGGATCCGAAGAAGATAGAGGCAGTCATGAGTTGGGCGAGGCCCAAGTGTGTCACTGAGATACGCAACTTCCTGGGTTTGGCAGGCTACTACAGGAGATTCATAGAGGGGTTCTCCAGCCTTGCTGCACTGCTCACTTATCTGACTAGGAAGAATGCCAAGTTTGTATGGAATGATAAGTACAAGATCAGCTTCATGGAGTTGAAGAAGAGGCTTACCACGGCCCCTATCCTTACGGTGCCATCCAGACGTGGTGGTTATGAGGTGTACAATGATGCCTCACACGTTAGGCTTGGGTGTGTTCTCATGCAGCACAAGAAGGTCATTGCCTATGCATCAAGGCAATTAAGGGAGCATGAAAGGAATTACCCCACGCACGACCTAGACCTTGCCGCAGTAGTGTTTGCACTCAAGATTTGGCGGCATTACCTTTACAGGGAAGAGTTTTATGTGTTCACGGACCACAAGAACCTCAAGTACCTCTTTTCCCAAAAGGAGCTGAATTTACGGCAATGACATTGGATGAAATTTTTGAAAGACTTTGAATGCACCATCCAATACCACCCGGGCAAAGCAAATATAGTGGCTGACGCTTAGAGTAGAAGACCTCCGGGGTTGTTGGCCCACATGATGGTGCAAGATTGGAAGCTATTGGAAGACTTGGTAAACCTGGACATCAGTGTGAATGATTCCATCCACAGTCCTGCATTGGCGAATATCACGGTTCGGCCATACATTATAGATCGGATCCGAGAGTTACAGGCCTCGGATGTTGACTTGTTGGCTTTTCAGGACAAGGAAGTTGCCAAGGGCAGTGGAGACTTTTCTCTAACTAGCCGAGGTGCTATTACATTCAGGAGCAGATTGTGTGTCCCTGCTGATGTAGAGTTGAGGCGGAAGATTATGGATGAAGCCTACCGTTCAAAGTATACAGTTCATCCTGGGGGTATGAAGATGTACCGGAACCTCAAGTGGCACTTTTGGTGGTGAAATACGAAGAGAGACGTCGCAGAGTATATGGCACAGTGCTTGGTGTGCCAGCAGGTGAAAACAGAATGCATGCACCCTACTGGTCTTTTGCAATCCCTTCCTATTCCTGAGTGGAAATGGGAGAACATCTCCATGGACTTCATAGTGGGATTGCTAAGGAAGGCAAAGAACTCAAATGCAATATGGGTCGTGGTGGACCATTTGACAAAGTCTGAATATTTCTTGCATTATCGGACTACGTTCAATTTGAACCAACTCGCAGCATTGTAGATCAAGGAAGTGGTTCGGTTGCATGGGGTGCCTATTAGTATCTTGTTAGATCGGGATCCAAGATTCACATCCAGATTCTAGAAAAGCTTTCAGAGCGCTATGGGTTCCCAACTCCACTTTAGCACTGCCTTTCATCTACAAACGGATGGGTAGACCGAAAGGGTAAACCAAATCATCGAGGACATACTTCGGGCATGTATGTTGGATTTCAAGGGTAGCTGGGAAGAGTATTTACTTTTGGTGGAGTTTGCCTACAATAATAGCTATCAGGCGAGCATCCAAATGGCACCATTTGACGCCTTGTATGGGCGAAGTTGCAGGTCTCCTCTTTACTGGGATGAAGTGGGAGAGAGAAAAGTGTTAGGTCCTGAGTTGATTAAGCAAACTGGAAACAAAGTTAAGACCATCCGGGATCAATTGAAAGCTGCACAAGATCGAAAAAAGAGCTATGCGGACACTCACTGCAAAGACTTGGAATTCTAGGTTGGGGATCAAGTCTTCGTGAAGATATCTCCTAGCAAAGGGATTATGAGATTTGGCAGGCGAGGCAAGCTTAGTCCTTAGTATGTTAGATCGTTTGAAATTATCACTAGATTTGGTGAAGTTGCGTACCAGGTAGCTCTTCCAACTCATATGGACGTAGTTCATAATGTGTTCCATGTGTTGATGCTCCGGAAATACATTTCAGATCCTTCGCATGTGAGAGACCTTGAACCGTTGGAAATCCAAGAGGATCTCACTCTAGTTGAAAAGCCGGTTCAGATATTGGATCGGAGAGATCAAATGCTTCGCAACAAGACTATCTCATTGGTTCTCGTGCAATGGCAACATTATACTCGAGAAGAGGCCACATGAGAGCGTGAGACCGAAGTTAAAGCAAAGTATCTAGAATTGTTTGAATATGTTTTGGTTCTAGCATGCAATGTTGTTTTGGTTTTATACTGTATGTATCGTCCAATTTTGAGGATGAAATTTTTATACGGGGGGAGGATGTAGAACCCCAAAACTTTTGACCATGTATTGGAACCCGTTCCAAGGCTTTAAGCCTTTGTAATCTTCCATTCCTATGAAGTGAGAAATTGGAAAGTTTTTCTAAGTCAGATATGTTAAAAGAATCCGAGTTGCCGAACTCCAATTGCGGATCAGTTAACTTTAGGGGTAATTTGGTCAATAAATAAAGAGGAATTTTAAAATTTTAAAACACCGGAAATGCTCCTTTTCGAATGACGAATCCAACACAAGTTGAATCGTCAAAATCCGACGAACAAATCAAAAGTTATGGCCGAAAGATGAAAACGAGAAATCTGGAAAATTTTTGCAAAAGTTACGAACGATCGTACATACCTTACGAACGATCGTAGGTGAAGTTACGACCGATTGTAGAAAATCTACGATCGATCATAAAATCTCAGAAATTGCCAAAACTCTCTGTAAACGTTATGATCGATTGTAGATAATTACGACCGATCGTGGAATGTTATGATCGATCGTAAAGAACCTACAACTGATCGTAGGTCGCGAACCCAGAATTTTATTTCGGGATTTTTAGGGTTTCTACCCTTGGCCTATAAATAGGGGGCCTCTTTGGGGGTTTATAGCTTACCCTAAAACTAAAGAAGACCTCATAGAGATTAGAGAAGAAGAAGAGAGGAGAGATTGGGGATTTTTGAAAAGGGTTTGAGATTGAAGAAGAAGGAGATCAAGATCAAGGGTGATCTTCCCTAAATCAAGCAAGGGGATTTCTCCAAGTTCGGTAGCGACTCCATTCACGATTGTGAGGGTTTTCCTCGCCTATTGAAGGTCCGTACCTTGTGCTACCTTCCTCGTCATATTTTCTTTCCCTTTATTGCTATGCTTCTCTATTTCCTTGCTTTCACCTAAATGTTTCACATGATATAAGATGGAATTAGTGAATAAAATGCCATATGGATATTGTGTTGTGATGAATGAAATGGGATGGGATGGACATTGTACCAATAATGAACATACATGTATGTCATGAGCGTTAATCCATCTAGAAAATCAAAATATAGGCTTTAACCATAATGTACACACCAAGTGTTTGATGAAATGCCAAGGTGAAGAATTAGTTCTAGAAATGCAAGTATAAATTTATTCGCTTTTCTGTAATGCCATGACTATTACATTGATGCTATTCCATGTATTATTGAACTCTATATGTCATGTTTAATTCCAAGTGATAGCATGTACATGAAACCACAAGCACGGCATGCATGACATGGTTTACTGAGTTTTCAAGACAAGAGTTTTATTCTCCATTCATGAACACCATGACAAGGCCAAACGTAAGGGTTGGTATGAGAGGTAGGGCATATCTTAAGATATATTTAGCCTCTCTTTTGACAAGAGCAAGAACCCGCCAAGCAAGACTCCAAGCATGCATGTTTACTTTTAATGCATTTTCACTAAAGAGGGGTATCCCCTCTGTCACAAGTTGTGTCTCATTTAAGAAGAGGGGGTTCTGAACCACCCTCCCTCACAAGTAACATGAGCATGTTTAATTTCTAGGCAAGCAAGACAGTATAAGTATTTGCATTCATGACATGACATGCATGACATGACACGACAAGCAAGACATGACTCTACAAGACCAACAAGACAGAACATGACAAGACAAGTTTTTTTTCTAGCACGAAAAGAGTATTTTAAGTCAAGTCAAGCACAAGATGATTTCAAGAGTTTTTCCGACTTTGATGGGATGCAAGTATGAAATATAAACTGTTTACTTTCCTGTCAATTAGATGAACTACTTCCTGCTTTATTTCCATTATTATATTGCTATGACTGTTGGTTAGTATTTGATACTCGCTGAGTATTCCATGCTCAGCTGTACTTTTGATGTCGGCAGGTGTTAGTGGAGAGCCCGCTCCTTTTGACATATGTGCTCCCAGTCCATGGGAGGAAGAGGAGTACGTCGAGGAGGCCCCTGCTGAGGAGCCTCATGTGGAGGGCTACTATTAGGTGGTATATTCTAAATGAGTGGGGGTGAGCGTGAGAGATTTATACCCATGTAATATTGTGGGGATGTCTGCACCTTCTTTTGTTGATTTCACGTTGTACAAAACTTGGATCATGTATATACATAGGGGTTTTGGTTAGACTTCCGCTGTGCCATGTTAGTGTATGCTTCCACTATTTTATCCTCTATTGTATATGCTCCGAGTGTTTTGCAGGATGGTTTGTCAAGCACGTCATATAGGTTATGATAAGTCGTCCAAGATTCACTCTAACTCCTAGGGTGGGTATTAGGTCGTGACATCTACAGATTGGGTTTAGGACAGCCCGAGCCATCATATTTGTCGAAGTCAGGTAATTTGAAGCTCAGAGGAACAACATCCCCAGATGAGAATGTCATATCCTCCAATGATAGAGTAGGGTTGGCAGATGCTCCCTTCGTCCTCCTCATCTCCTCGTGCATTTGTTTGATTTCCTCGTGTACTCCTTGAGGGACAGAGTAGGATCCGAGGATGATGGCCTTTCCTGATTAACATGTGAAGCCTTGGGTTGCTCATCGTATTGATTATACTCTGCTTCACCTCCGCCAGCTACGGCTCTGGGGCTAGGAATAATGATTGGGATAGGCTGATGTGGCTCTGGATGAGGCTGATTTGGGGTTTCTCCGGTAGGGATTCTGGTGGAGGGTTCTTCGGTATGGGTACCAATGAGAATCTTCAGGGATTCTAGAATACGGTCCAACTTTGATTGCATAGCCGCTATATCCCGATCGTGAGACTGCAACAATTCATCTGTCCTCTATTGATGGTCCGATGGTTCTGTCATTGTTTCTGAGTAACTCTCAGATGGGGTAGTGTAAGGTACAATCTCCATGACCGGTATCTCCGTCAGGACTGCTTTTATGACATCTCCGAGAATCGCAGTCATAGAATGAGTCATGGGTCGGCTCATGCAAATTGAAAAAGATGCAATGGCTAACCATGAATATGTAATGAAGACAAAAGGAAGATGCTAGAAAAAAGATTTTTCATTGATGCATGTTAAAGTACAATGAGTACAATACTGTGTGACTCAAAGAAAGGAAAAAGACTCGATCCTAGACAGGTCCATCTGGGATCGCGAAGTCAAGTGGTCAGGGCACACCGTTTAAGTCCATGATCTGCTGTTGGAGGGATGTGACCTCAACCTCCATGTTTGCAAGGGTCTCAGTAGCATTGAACATGCAGTATCCAAATTTTTGGATACGGGAGGTCATCTCCGCCTTTGCACTATCAAGTTGTTCCTGATGGAAGTGCAACTGGGGCTGGATGACGGCTGTCTCTTTGGCGTCACCCTTCCGCTTCCTCTGGTAAGACCAGATTGTATGCTCAAGATGCTCAACCTGCTGCTGCATAGCTTGGAGTTCGCGGTCCCGCTCCTCTTCTTGTAGTCTGAATGCTTGCTGGGCTTTCAGAAGCCACTTCTCTTTTATCTGGATCTGGAGTTGTCTCTCCAGGAAGATATCTGTCCACGGAACTACCTTTTCAGCTACAGGTATGGTTCCGTGTGATGGAGCTGAGACTGGTGTGGGCAGTTCCCTAGGTATAGGCATGGGAAATGGAATGTCAAGGTTTTCCATCCAAAGCCGATATACTGCATCTGTAGGTGGTCCTGATGTAACCACAAAGTCGGGCCACTGATCTCACCTAGAACTTGGCTAATCTGACTGGAATCTACTAGTAAGGTTCTTGGAGTGTAGTGTAAAGCTGGTGAAGTCATTTCCCTGCTGGTCTATGACTAGGATGCGCTAAGGGAACCCGAACTGGCAAAGGACTCTGAGTGGTACATAAGCTACTGAGCCAGTTAGACCGACAAGGATCATGCACCATCTTCCTGTGATGACGACGCGAGGTAGCTCCCTGAAGACTAGCCACTCGCATTGCCTCATAATCTCCTCCTCTGATAGGGTTTGGAGAAGCTAGTAGAGCATTCGGACGTCTGTTGTCACTATCGGACCCTCATTCAGTGAAATCTTTCGAGAAAGAGTGTAGGCTTGGCAGATGTCGCCTGGTATAGATATGATTGTTGGTAGGTGTGATACCAACCAAAGATGCAAAACTGGAGTGTTGGCATGGAAGACGCCCTTCCTGCGATCTGTCGACTGATTAAGAGCCCTAAGTAACTCTGCCAAGATGATTGGTACGATGGTTCTAGAAGTGCAGGTGTCCTCGATAATCCCGACCAGTACTGATTCGATAAGTGTGCATCATCTCAGAAACAGCAACTGAGACACGGCTAACAGTATAAAGGCGTTAAGACTGGAGAGTTCCGCTACTATGGAGTCAGGGTTCCACCTGGGGTGGTATATCTTTTCCAGAAAGCCTAAGGGGATCCGATCAAAAGTACCACGAGGACTAGGCTGCAAGCAGGCAAGCTTGAGATGCAAGAACCTTGAGAGGTCTGCCTGATAATTTGTCTTGTAGTGCGGTACTTTGGTGTCGCGACCCAAAACCCACCCTAGGAGTTAGAGTGAACTTTGGACGACTAATCATGGCTTACATGACTTGCTTGACAAACCAACCTGCAAAAACCCATAGAGCATATACAATAGAGGACATTATAGTGGAAACATAACCATAAAGCACAGCGGGAGTCTACCAAACCTCTATGTATATACATACGCAAATCCAAGTTCATACAAAAAAGTAACCCAAAAGAAAGTGCGGACAGACCCACCAAAATACACGAATGTATATCTCTCATCTCACCCACAGCTAATCCACTCAGAATCTACAACTGTAGAGCCCCAGACTTTTTCATGCTTAATACATGACACTTTCGTTGTCATCTTGCCTTTTTAAGAGGTATGATTAATAAATGAGGAAGAATTTAGAAATTTCAAAATGTCAGAATTGTTCATCTTCGAAGTACGAACACAACGCAAGTTGAATCGTCAAAATCGGACGAACGAGTCAAAAGATATGGCCAAAACAGTCTATACCTGTAGGAAATCGTGGCACAGACAACGTACTCTGATAACGTATACTGTTTGCATCCCTTGTACAACTCACCACGGGTACGTTGTACAAGCACCACGAGTGGCACTATTCACAAGCACCACGAGTTTGCACTATTCACAAGCACCACGAGTGGCACTATTCACGGACCACGAGTGGCACTATTCATGCCACCACGAGTTGCACTATTCATGCCACCACGAGTTGGCACTATTCACAGCACCACGAGTGGCACTATTCACAAGCACCACGAGTTTGCACTATTCACAAGCACCACGAGTGGCACTATTCACGGACCACGAGTGGCACTATTCATGCCACCACGAGTTGCACTATTCATGCCACCACGAGTTGGCACTATTCACAGCACCACGAGTTGGCACTATTCACGCCACCACGAGTTGGCACTATTCACAAGCACCACGAGTTTGCATTATTCACAAGCACCACGAGTGGCACTATTCACGGACCACGAGTGGCACTATTCACAAGCACCACGAGTTTGCACTATTCACAAGCACCACGAGTGGCACTATTCATGGCACCACGAGTTGCACTATTCACGCCACCACGAGTTGGCACTATTCACGCCACCACGAGTTGGCACTATTCATGGCACCACGAGTTGCACTATTCACGCCACCACGAGTTGGCACTATTCACAAGCACCACGAGTTTGCACTATTCACAAGCACCACGAGTGGCACTATTCACGGACCACGAGTGGCACTATTCACAAGCACCACGAGTTTGCACTATTCACAAGCACCACGAGTGGCACTATTCACGGACCACGAGTGGCACTATTCATGGCACCACGAGTTGCACTATTCACGCCACCACGAGTTGGCACTATTCACGCCACCACGAGTTGGCACTATTCACGGCACCACGAGTTGCACTATTCATGCCACCACGAGTTGGCACTATTCACAGCACCACGAGTTGGCACTATTCACGCCACCACGAGTTGGCACTATTCACGGCACCACGAGTTGCACTATTCATGCCACCACGAGTTGGCACTATTCACGCCACCACGAGTTGGCACTATTCACAGCACCACGAGTTGGCACTATTCACGCCACCACGAGTTGGCACTATTCACGCCACCACGAGTTGGCACTATTCACGGTCCTCGCGTCATTGCAGAAATCCCAGTAAGGGTATTACGGTCTTTTGGTCAGTTCACTCTTACCTTAAGAGTTTAACCCGAGCCTTTAGGGCTTCATTCGACACTTAGAAAGTTTGAGAGAATAGGAGAAAGAGGAGAAGGCGATTCCAATCTAGGGTTTCCATTTTGGAGAGAAATCAAAGGGTTTTGAGACCCTAGATCAACCTCAAGCCCGTTTTCTTCAAGATTTCGGTGCAGGCATTCGTGGAGCTCACGAATCAAGCTAGGGCAGCAACTCACAGCCATTTGGAAAGAGGGTTTCTTCCTCATTTCTTCAGGTCGGTACTTTTTACTACCCTCCTAGTTATAGTTCCTCTTTCCCATTCTTTCCTCTTCATTTTCTTTCATTTACACATGTGCTATGAGATGGATGAATGGTGAATGGTGAATGGTGAATGGTGAATGGAGATGGGATGGGCGATTGGATGCCAATGGTTGTGTGTGATGAACAAATGGGGAAGGGCATTGTTCCAATAATGAACGTACATGTATGATTTGAGTAAAACCCATCTAGAAAAGCATGTTGTAGGATAAATCCATAATGAACATACCATGTTTGATGAAATGCCAAGGTGAACACAGTGAGCTGAAAATCTGGAAATGCATGCCTAATAAATTATGAATATTGCTAGGGACTATGATAGTGTGTTTCCTGCTTTCCCATAATGCTATGAATATTACATTACTCAATCTTTGTTGCTATATGTGTTGTGAAATTACCCAAATGTCATCTTTAAATTTGAATGCAAGTATGTACACGGTTCCCACGAGCACGGCATGCATGGCATGATTTATCGAGGTTTTCAAGAGCATGGTTAGAGGTGGGACATATCCTACGATATGTTTTACCTCGCTTTTCACAAGAAGACAAGAACCAACATTCCACGAGGGGTCTCCCCTCACTCACAAGTGCATATCATGAAGAAGGGTCTCCCTTCCCTCGCAAGTGCATACATATCATAAAGAAGGGTCTCCCTTCCCTCGCAAGTGCATTGCATAAAGAAGGGTCTCCCTTCCCTCTCAAGGCATCTCACAAGGACATCTCACAAGAATATCTCACAAGTTACATGATCACAAGCAAGCACGCATGACATGCATGACATGACACGACATACAAGAATCAAGCAAGATAGACATGACAAGCTTTCAAGTACAAAAAGATATTTCAAGTCAAGTCAAGTGCACGATATTTCAAGAGGATTTATCGGTTTTCTACGAATTACAAGCATGATTATAAACTGCTTTACTTCCTTGGATGATGTGAATTGTTTCCGTTTGACATATATAAATTGCTCCTGATTATGTATTGCTATTTCTACGCTATGATTGTTGGTTAGTATTTAGTACCCGCTGAGTATTCCATGCTCAGCCGTACTTCTTATGTCGGCAGGTTCTGAGGGAGCTGCTGCCCCATTTGATGTTTGTGCTCCTGGTCCATGGGTGGAAGAGGAGTACGCCGAGGAGCCTTTGGAGGAATCTCCCGTAGAGGGTTATCAGTAGGTGGTGATTAGATTCTGAGTGGTTTAGCTGTGGGTGAGATGAGAATTAGATTCATGTATTTTGGAGGGCATGTCTGCACTTTCTTTTGGAGACTTTTTGTATAAACTTGGATTTGCGTATGTATATACATAGAGGTTTGGTAGTCTTCCGCTGTGCTATATTAGAGTATGTTTCCGCTGTTTATATCATCTATTGTATATGCTCTGTGGGTTTTGCAGGTTAGTTGTCAAGCAAGTCATGATTAGTCGTCCAAAGTTCACTCTAACTCCTAGGGTGGGTTCTGGGGCGCGACAACAACCACCTAATAGTAACCCTCTACTGGAGGTTCCTCCAAAGGCTCCTCGACGTACTCCTCCTCCACCCATGGACCAGGAGCACAAACATCAAATGGAGCAGCAGCTCCCTCAGAACCTGCCGACATAAGAAGTACGGCTGAGCATGGAATACTCAGCGGGTACTAAATACTAACCAATAGTCATAGCATAAAGATAGCATACATAAAGTAGTAAGCAAGTTGCATATATAGAACAAGAACAATTTATATCATACAAGGAAGTAAAGCAATTTATAATCATGCTTGTATTTCGTAGAAAGCCGATAACCTCTTGAAAACATCGTGCACTTGACTTGACTTGAAATATCTTTTCGTACTTGAAAGCTTGTCATGGTTGTCTTGCTTGATCTTGTCTAGCGTGTCATGCGTGTCATGCCATGCGTGCTTGCTTGTGATCTTGTGACTTGTGAGATACACTTATGAGATGCCTTGAGAGGGAAGGGAGACCCTTCTTTATGCAATGCACTTGCGAGGGAAGGGAGACCCTTCTTCATGATATGTATGTACTTGCGAGGGAAGGGAGGCCCTTCTTCATGATATGCACTTGTGAGTGAGGGGAGACCCCTCGTGGAATGTTGGTTCTTGTTTTCTTGTGAAAAGCGAGGTAAAACATATCGTAGGATATGTCCCACCTCTAACCATGTTCTTGAAAACCTCGATAAATCATGTCATGCATGCCGTGCTCGTGGAAACCGTGTACATACTTGCATTTAAATTTAAACATGACATTTGGGTAATTTCACAACACATATAACATCAATGATTGAGCAATGGAATATTCATATCATTTAGGGAAAGCAAGAAAACACACTGTCATAGGCCCTAGCAATATTCAGAATTTATTAGGCATGCATTTCCTAACCTACAACTCATTTTATTCACCTTGGCATTTCATCAAACATGGTGTGTTCATTATTCCTTTAAACCTAAATCATGCTTTTCTAGGTGAGTTTACTCACATCACACGTGTATGTTCATTATTAGTACAATGCCCTTTCCCATTCATTCATCACATCATCCACACGGCATCCATTCGCCAACATCCACCTCCATTCACCATTCATAACCATCCATCTCATAGCACATGTGTAAATAACGGAAAAATAAAGGGAAATAAAGGGGAAAGAGGAACTATAGCTAGGAGGGTAGCAAGAAGTACCGACTTGATCAAGTGAGGAAGAAATCCCCTTCCAAAAACAATCGTGAGTTACTGCCCTAGCTTGAGGAGATGCTCCTCACGAGCTTGTGCCTTGATCTTGAAGAAAACCCGGACTTGAAGTGATCTAGGGTCTCAAACCCCTTTGATTTCTCTTCCAAAGACAAGCCCTAGGTTGGAATCGCCTTCTCCCCTTTCTCCTATTCTCTCAACTCTCTAAGTGTCGAATGATGCCCTAAAGGCTCGGGTTAAACTCTTAAGGTAAGAGTGAACCGACCAAAAGACCATAATACCCTTACTGAAATTTCTGCAAAACATGAGTGCAGAACACGTTGTGCTGTGAACAGTGCTAAACACGTTGTGCTGTGAATAGTGCTGAACACGTTGTGCTGTGAACAGTGCCAAACACGTTGTGCTGTGAATAGTGCTGAACACGTTGTGCTGTGAACAGTGCCAAACACGTTGTGCTGTGAATAGTGCTGAACACGTTGTGTTGTGAACAGTGCCAAACACGTTGTGCTGTGAATAGTGCTGAACACGTTGTCCGTTGTGAGTAGTACTGAACACGTTGTCCGTCGTGAATAGTGCTGAACTCGTTGTCCGTTGTCTTATGTACAACGTGCCGTTGTGAGCTGTACAACGTATACGTTGTTGCTGTACAACATACCCGTTGTCTGTGGCACAACGGATGCACAACGTATACGCTATCAGAGCTAGAGCTACGTTATCAGAGTACGTTGCCAGAGCACGTTATCAAAGCTACGTCCTTAGTGCCTTCCGAGCTACGATTGCCTGCAGGTCCAGACTGTTTTGGCCATATCTTTTGACTCGTTCGTCCGATTTTGACGATTCAACTTGCGTTGGGTTCGTACTTCGAAAATGAACATTTCTGACATTTCAAAATTTCCAATTTATTCCTTATTTATTAATTATTCCTCTTTAAAGGCAAAATGGCTATGAAAGTGTCATGCATTAAGTGTGAAAAGGTTCGGGGCTCTACATTTGGCATTGTCGTCTATGTTACCTTAGAATGCGCCAAATTTCCTCCAAAGTCAGATATAGTTCGTTCTTACCGAAACGAAAGACCATATACGAGGGATTCCAACACTGGATTGCAGCGTTTAAAAGGCGCGAGTCTAGTTTAACCATGGACAGGTTTAGGACGGATCCCAATTTTTAGTACTAGGCCCAAGCGGTACGCTGTTCGGAAGTGAGGACCTTGATTGTATCATGGAGGTTCTGATCACATGCCCCCTGTGAATGTAGATGTACAGGCCGAGCCGGTTGACCAATTGACTGGGTTATCCCTTGAGGGTCTGCCATTTACACTGCATAAGAGACAGACTCGATGTGAGTGTACTGTGAAATACAAATGAAAATGCAAAATATGATGCAAAATTTTTTAATTTTTGATTGGGTGTGACAAGGCATATGTGAGCCGATAGGGCAGTTGAATAGATTTTTGACATGCTTTATCCGGGTTGTAGGAAACCGGTCGCCTATCAGGTCAAGGTTGGGTAGGTCTTTGGGAAGACTCGTCTACTTGATGTTTGAACCACATATACTATGTCAGGACACGGGGTTGGTTGTGTTTTATTACAAGCACAAGTTTGACTTATTACATGCCCCTGGATGGGTGTTTATCCGGATAGAGAGTGCTCGGGTAGTCAACCATGATTAGGGACAAGTATAGGGTGTAAGCAGGTTAGGGTTTAGGATAACCCTCCCTGGGTGGGCTGTTTGTGGACTATACCCTAGTCTAGGCTATATGTATGAATGCTGGTGTATGCAAGAGTGTTCTTAGTAAGGTGAAGGGATCTCTTAACACCGTATATGCGACTCCCTAAAAAATGGACGATTAGTGTAAGCAGGAGCATTCAGAATCCTTTCCTGAGGGTAGTCACTAACCAGGAGTAACTCTGCAAATCTCCAAAACTTTTAAGCCACTGACACTGAGGATAATCATCCACCAGTCATTAGCGTAATAAGTCTAATTAATGGTTCCCTACTCCCTAAGGTTAAGCCAATTAATGTCAATGTCTTACTAAAATGCCTCAGTGTTTAAACTGATATTAATCTAAAAAAGAAAAGCTAATTAGGGTCAAACCCGGGTTGGGTTGCCTATGTACTCACAAGGAGAGATCAGACCGAGCGTTGTTCTGGCACATAAGTCCGTGCTAAGGCTAGGAGGTGAGTGTGTGTGGACCAATGGTGGCTAATGGGCCTAATCCGATAGATTATTGTTTGGTTGATCGGGATTGATCAAGTGTAAGGTATTGGACCTGGTAGGCCAAGGGGTAGTCCGGCAGATTAGGATTGAGCCCGGTATGCGAAGGTGTGAGACCTGGTAGGCCCAAGGGGTTTTAACTAGAGGTTAGGGTTGCTAACCGGGGTTAAAAAATGGTTAACCATGGTTAGGGGTGCTAACCATGGTTACAAAGTCTAATAAAAGTATTTTTAGTCTTTTTGGATTTTTTAGATTTTTTCTAATGGTTAAGGATCGCTTAACCATGGTTAAGGGGGATGGTCACCATAGTTAGGATTGCTAACCATGGTTAAATGGTCGAAAGAGACCATTTTTAGGCTTCTTAGCTTATTTTAGAATTTCTGAGTATTTTTTCAGATTTTTTCAAGTTAAGGGTACTTCACCATGGTTAAAAGTTAACCAAATATTGTGTTTAACCATGGCTAAGGGCTCTAACCAAAACGAAAATGGTCACAGAAGATATTTCTGGACTCCAAGGAATATTTCTGGTTTTTTTATGATTTTTTCAGAATTTTATTGGGTCATGAGCTGCTTAACTATGGTTAAGAGTTAACCACGGGTGGGTTTATGTCGCGACCCAAAACCCACCCTAGGAGTTAGAGTAAATCTTGGACGACTAATCATGACTTACACGACTTGGTTGACAAACCACTTGCAAAACACCCACAGAGAATATACAATAGAGGATAACAGCGGAAGCATAACTATAAGACACAGTGGAAGTCTAACAAACCTCTAAGTATATACACATGGTCCAAGTTTTAATACAAAGAAATCAAAACAAAGAAAGTGCGGACATGCCCGCCAAAATACATGGATATAATCACTCATGCTCACCCACAACTAATCCACTCAGAATCTAACTTCACCTACTGATAACCCTCTACGGGAGGTTCCTCCAAAGGCTCCTCGACGTACTCCTCCTCCAACCATGAACCAGGAGCACAAACATCAAATGGACCAGCAGCTCCCTTAGAACCTGCCGACATAAGAAGTACGGCTGAGCATGGAATACTCAGCGGGTACTAAATACTAACCAATAGTCATAGCATAAAGATAGCATACATAAAGTAGGAAGCAAGTTGCATATATAGAACAAGAACAATTTATATCATACAAGGAAGTAAAGCAATTTATAATCATGCTTGTATTTCGTAGAAAGTCGATAACCTCTTGAAAACATCGTGCACTTGACTTGACTTGAAATATCTTTTCGTACTTGAAAGCTTGTCATGGTTGTCTTGCTTGATCTTGTCTAGCGATTTATATCATACAAGGAAGTAAAGCAATTTATATTCATGCTTGCATTCAGAAAAACTGATAAAACCCTTGAAAACATCGTGCACTTGACTTGACTTGAAATACCCTTTGCGTGATTGGGAACTTGTTAACTGTGTCATGCTTGCATCATGCGTGCCATGTCATGTCATGCGTGTCATGCGAGTATCATGCTTGCTTGTTCATAATTTAAACATGTTCACATGCCTAGTTGCCGTTCATAGCCCGTTGCAACTAGTATCCTGTACACTGAATGATTTGCCTAGTTGCCGTTCATAGTCCGTCGCAACTAGTACCCTATATGCAGATGGGTATGTCTGGTTGCCGTTCATAGCCCGTCGCAACTAGCATCCATGCGGAATGTGAATGCCTAGTTGCCGTTCATAGCCCATCGCAACTAGCATCCATGCGGAATGTGAATGCCTAGTTGCCGTTCATAGCCCGTCGCAACTAGCATCCATGCGTGTCATGCCATGCAGAGTTATACGTGTCATGTGATGCTATGCTATGCGTGTCATGCCATGCTTTGCTATGCCTGTCATGCGATGCTATGCATGTCATGCGAGGGGATGGGAGACCTTTCCCTATGCGATGCATGATTTTCTTGCCCTTGTCAAAAGCGAAGTGAAACATATCTTAGGATATGCCCCACCTCTACGTCCCATACTTAAAACATCGGTAAATCACGTCATTTCATGCGTGCTCGTGAGATCGTGTGCATACTTGCATTTGGAATTAAATATGGCAATTTGGGGTAATTCACAAAGCATAGCATATAACAATTTAAGTGAGTAATAATCTACACATTTTAAGAAATGTAAGAAACACACTATCATGAACCCTAACAAATTTCAAGAGCAATTAAGCATGGGTTCCCTTAATTTATCATTTATTTTGTTCACCTTGGCATTTCATCAAACATGGGGTGTGTTCATTATTCACTTAAACCTAGATCATGCTTTTCTAGGTGGGTTATGCTCACATCACACTTGTATGTTCATTATTAGTACAATGCCCTTTCCCATTCGTTCATCACATCAGTCACACGGCATCCATTCGCCAACATCCATCTCCATTCACCATTCATACCACCAATCTCATAACACATATATAAGTGAAGGAAAACAAGGAGAAACAAAGGAAAAAAGGGAAGCTATAACTAGGAGGGTAGTAAGAAGTACCGACCTTGATCAAGTGAGGAAGAAATCCCCTTCCAAAAATGACCGTGAGTTGCTGCCCTAGCTTGAGGAGATGCTCCTCACGAGTTTGTGCCTTGATCTTGAAGAAAAATGGGCTTGAGTTGAGTGTGGGTTCACAAACCCCTTGATTTCTCTCCAAAATGGAAACCCTAGGTTTAGGAATCGCCCTCTCCTCTCTTCTTATCTCCCAATCTCTCTAAGTGTCGAAATGAAGCCCTAAAGGCTCGGGTTAAACTCTTAAGGTAAGAGTAAACCGACCAAAAGACCATAATACCCTTACTGAAATTTCTGCAAAAAGGTGAGTACCGAGCGATCGGTGTTAATGACCGATCGATCGGTTTCATAATCGAGCGATCGGTTAAAATTTCACTCTCTGGAAAATTTCCCCGTACAAAAATCTTAACCAGTCGATAGCCTCCGAGCGATCGGTTTTGGACCGATCGATCGCTCCATGGACCGAGCGATCGGTGGTCTGCAGGTCCAAACTGTTTTGGCCATAACTTTTGACTCGTTCGTCCGATTTTGACGATTCAACTTGCGTTGGGTTCATACTTCGAAAAGGAACATTTCTAACATTTTGGAATTTCCAATTTCTTCCTTATTTATTAATTATACCTCTTTAAAGGCAAAATGGCAACAAAAGTGTCATGCATTAAATGTGAAAAGGTCCGGGGCTCTACAGTTTAACCATGGTTAAAGTTTTGGTTCGGTCAAAAGTCGGCCCAGGGTCCATGGCAGGGCCTATACTGGCCTACTACCTGGTTTGGGCCCTCACAAAGGTCAGAAATTATAAAAAATCTAAAATTTTGTCAAGTTTTTAACCATGGTTAGCATGGATTTAACCACGGTTAGCGAGGGAACCATTACAAACCCAGACCACCAAGGGGTAGCCCGAAGTCTAGGGAATACTCTAGGCCTACGGCAGGTCCAGGGGTGGTTGGGTGTGGGCCCCACAGAGGCCCAAAGTTGTCTTACTGGTCTGCACATAAAACGACATGTTTCCAAAAGAACAACTTGGTTTTTTAACCACGGTTGGAGTTAATTTAACCATGGTTAAGGGCTGGCCCAGGGGGATACAAGACCATGATTGGATAGCCTACACTCCAGGGAACACCCTGGGCCTTTGGTGGGCCTAGGGGGAGGTTAGCTGTGGGCCCCACAGAAGCCCAAAGGGGCCTTGGTTAGCTGTTTGGCATAAAATGACATTTTTCAAAAAACCAGCATGACTTCTAACCATTGTTGCCCTCCATTTTACTGTGGTTAGAGGTTAACCAAGGTGGATCTGAGACCATGGCTGGATAGCCTACACTCCAGGGAACACCCTAGGCCTTTGGTGGGCCTAGGGGGAGGTCGGGTGTGAGCCCCACAGGGGCCCAAAAGTGCCTTGTTCACCTTTTTGCAAACTGTCAAAGGGGTTAATTTAACCATGGTTAAATGCTGAGTTAGGGGTTGGGACGACTCAGGGGGATAGCCCCAAGTATGGTAAGTCAAACCATGGCCCTGGTCTTGACCAAGGCCCATACTAACCATGGTTAAACCGTGGTTACATAGGGGTGATCCGAAATCGAGATTTGCAAAATGAAATTAAAAAAAAAAAATTTTTGCTTGCTGTTTGGGTTTTTAACCAGGGAGAATCAGGGGGTTCCACATGGATTGAGGACCCCTAGCCCCGATGGAAGACTTCCATGTGGTGGGGGTAGTGGTCATGTTGCCTCAAGGGGAAACCTCCCCCCCAATTTATGAAGAAGATGAAGGGGGGACCCTATCCTCGACTATGATAGTTATTGAAACTAAAAAAAAGAGGTAAAATGGGACCCTTGGAATGGGACCAGGGGTCCCTTACAATGATAAAACTAAGCTAAAAAAATGGATAGAGGGGGTATACCCTACTTGACTGCTATGGTGGTGACAAGGGGGAGGCTGCGAGCGGTGGTGGCTACCTGGGGTTGAGCCAAGTGCTGGGGTGGCTTGGTGGACGAAGGTGGAGGACCTTGGAGGTCTAGGGATAGACTGAGATGAGTGGTGAGGGCTTGCTTGTAGAAATGTTTTTTGGATTACCCAGCTCTCCCTTGAACTCGTGATGATGGGTGCTTTATAGGAAAGTGGAGGAAGGCCTTGAGGGTAAAATGGGGATTAAGGGAGGCTTGGGGGACCAGGCTGGACTGCTAGAGCAGCAGGAGCAGCTGGAGCAACAGGGTGGGGGGCTGCAGTTCGCACTTGAAGGGGATGGTGAACAGTGACGGGTTTGTGTTTTTTTTGTTTTTTTTTTAATTTCCATTTTGGGTTCTTCCCTCACTCATTTGGGCCGAAAGTTATGGCTTTACCACTTTGAGTTGGTGCCTAAATTTTTGAATTTTGAGGATGCAAGTGGGCCCCACTTGGGTTGGGCCTCGTGGGCTCATGTTTAGGCCCAAAAATAGGGTTTTACCCATTGGTTTATGAGGTTTTGGATTTTGAAATGGGCCTTGAGCCCGTGATGCATTGCCTAGGGTTTAGACTAGGGCTAGGCTAGAGCTAGACCTAGGGTTTGGTCTAAGGTTTACCTAGGGTTAGTCCTAGGGCTTAGCTAGGATTAAACTAGGGTTTAGGTTGTCTTTGATTGAAATGAGCCTTGAGCTCATGAGGTTTGGGTCCTAGGGTTTGGCCTAGGGTTTAGGGTTTACCTAGGGTTTATCTAGGGTTTAGGATTTACCTAGGGTTTAGGGTTAACCTAGGGCTAGGCTAGGGTTTAGTGTTTACTTAGGATTAGACCTAGGGTTTAGCTAAGGTTAGCCTAGGGTTTAGTCTAGGGCTAAAGTTTTAAAGTCGAAACGGGCCTTGAGCCCATGAGTTTTGGGTCATAGGGTTTGGCCTAGGGTTTAGGATTCACCTAGGGTTTAGCTAGGGTTTAGGGTTTACCTAGTGCTAGGCTAGGGTTTAGGGTTTACCTAGGATTAGACCTAGGGTTTAACTAGGGTTAGCCTACGGTTTAGCTTAGGGTCCAAGGCTTGACTAGGGATTCAACTGGGGATGACTGTGGTTAAGGGAGGTTAACCATGGTTAAGAAGGGTGTAAAAATTGGGTGCTTATAGCAGTTAAGCACATTTTCAAGTATTTGAGAAGGACTATGCATCACTATTTGGCTTACAATGTAGATGATCTGACTGTGTAGGGTACACAGATTCAGATTTTCAGGCAGATTTAGATGATAGAAAGTCCACCTCAGGGTTTGCTTTACTCTTGGGAAATGAGCTTTTAGTTGGAGGAGTTTCAAGCAAACAACTGCTGACTCAACAACTAAAGCAGAATACATTGCCGCAAGTGATGCTGCAAAGGAAGCAGTATTGATAAAGAAGTTCATTCTTTTTCTTGGTGTTGTTTCCTTGATAGAATCTCCTATTACACTTTAATATGATAATAGTGATGTTGTTGCTTAGGCCATAGAGCCTAGAGCACATCAGAGGACTAAGCACATTAAAAGGAGATTCCATGTCGCGACCCAAAACCCACCCTAGGAGTTAGAGTGAATCTTGGACGACTCAATCATGACTTACATGACTTGCTTGACAAACCAACCTGCAAAACCCCACAGAGCATATACAATAGAGGACATTATCGCGGAAACATAACTATAAAACACAGCGGAAGTCTAACAAACCTCTAAGTATATACATATGGTCCAAGTTTATACAAAAAAGGTAACCAAAAGAAAGTGCGGACAGACCCGCCAAAATACATGGATAAAATCTCTCATCTCACCCACAGCTAATCTACTCAGAATCTACAACCACCTAATGGTAACCCTCTACTAGAGGTTCCTCAAAAGGCTCCTCGACGTACTCCTCCTCCACCCATGGACTCGGAGCACAGATATCAAATGGAGCAGCTGCTCCGCCGTTACCTGCCGACATAAGAAGTACGGCTGAGCATGGAATACTCAGCGGGTACTAAGCACTAACCAATAGTCATAGCATACGGATAGCATACATAAAGGAGGAAGCAAGTTGCATATATAGAACATGAACAATTTATATCATACAAGGAAGCAAAACAATTTATAATCATGCTTGTATTTCGTAGAAAGCCGATGAAACCTCTTGAAAACATCGTGCACTTGACTTGACTTGAAAATACCATTTCCGTGCTTGAAACTTATTATGTTGTCTTATCTCGTCATATCATGCGTGTCATGTCATGTCATGCGTGTCATGCGGTTATCATGCTTGCTTGTTCATAATTTAAACATGTTCACATGCCTAGTTGCCGTTCATAGTCCGTCACAACTAGTACCCTATATGCAGATGGGTATGCCTAGTTGCCGTTCATAGCCCGTCGCAACTAGCATCCATGCAGAATGTGAATGCCGAGTTGCCGTTCATAGCCCGTCGCAACTAGCATCCATGCGGAATGTGAACGCCTAGTTGCCGTTCATAGCCCGTCGCAACTAGCATCCATGCAGAATGTGTGATGCTATGTTATGCGTGTCATGCCATGCTATGCTATGCGTGTCATGCGATGCTATGCATGTCATGCGAGGGGATGGGAGACCTTTCCCTATGCAATGCATGATTGTCTTGCCCTTGTCAAAGCGAAGTGAAACATATCTTAGGATATGCCCCACCTCTACGTCCCATACTCAAAACATCGGTAAATCACATCATTCCATGCGTGCTCGTGAGATCGTGTGCATACTTGCATTTGGAATTAAATATGACAATTTGGAGTGATTCACAAGGCATAGCATATGACAATTTAAGTAATTAATAATCTACACATTTTAAGAAATGTAAGAAACACACTATCATGAACCCTAACAAATTTCAAGAGCAATTAAACATGGGTTCCTTTAATTTATCATTCATTTTGTTCACCTTGGCATTTCATCAAACATGGGGTGTGTTCATTATTCACTTAAACCTAGATCATGCTTTTCTATGTGGGTTATGCTCACATCACACTTGTATGTTCATTATTAGTACAATGCCCTTTCCCATTCGTTCATTACATCATCCACACGGCATCCATTCGCCAACATCCATCTCCATTCACCATTCATACCACCAATCTCATAACACATATATATGTGAAGGAAAACAAGGAGAAACAAAGGAAAAGGGAAGCTATAACTAGGAGGGTAGTAAGAAGTACCGACCTTGAAGAGATGAGGAAGAAACCCTTCTTCCAAACGACCGTGAGTTGCTGCCCTAGCTTGGAACACGAGCTCCACCCGAGCTTGAGCCGAGATCTTGAAGGAAAACGTGCTTGAGGATGATCTAGGGTCTCAAACCCCTTTGATTCCTCTTCAAAATGGAAACCCTAGATTTAGGAACCCTTTCTCCTCTCTTCTAATCTCCCAAATCTTCTAAGGGTTGAGACTGAGCCCTAAAGGCTCGGGCAATCCTATATAAGAAAGGGTATAACACCCGAATGCCGAAAATGCCCTTAGTGAAAATTCTGTAAAACGCGAGGACCGAGCGATCGGTGGTTATGACCGATCGATCGGTTGCCTACCGAGCGATCGGTGTTTATGACCGATCGACCGGTCAAAAACTCACTCTCTGGAAAATTTCCCCATACAAACTTTCTGACCGCGCGATAGCTACCGATCGATCGGTTATGGACCGATCGATCGCTTACTGGACCGAGCGATCGGTTCTCTGTAAGTCTGGACTGTTTTGGCCATAACTTTTGACTCGTTCGTCCGATTTTGACGATTCAACTTGCGTTGGGTTCGTACTTCGAAAACGAACATTTCTGACGTTTCGGAATTTCCAATTTCTTCCTTATTTATTAATTGCATTACTTTAAAGGAAAAATGGCTACGAAGGGTCATGCATAAATGTGAAAAGGTCCGGGGCTCTACATTCCATCTGATTCGAGACATTATCAAGAGAGGAGACATTGAGCTATCCAAGATTGTGAGGTGTTTCAGAAACATCTAGAGATGATGGGTATTAGATACATAGGAGATTGGCTTTGAGAGCAAGTGGAAGATTGTTAGACATTTGTGCCCATAAAAGTCATTCTAGACTTGTATTAATCTACATTATCAATAAAGCATCTTTACATTCACACAAGTGGAAGATTGTTAGACATTTGTGCCCATAAAAGTCATTCTAGACTTGTATTAATCTACATTATCAATAAAGCATCTTTACATTCACACATGGTCTTCTGCATTGGGTAATATATAATAAAGTATCTCATAAGATGAGACTACTTTGTCCCTTAGGTAACATTGTAGGAAAACTATTCAGTTGGTTTTGTACCAAATGCTAAGGAGATATGGTTTTCCGGTTCCTTGTAGACCTAAAATAGTTCTAAGTTATTTAGGATACATCTGGACAATGTATTCTTACTAACTTACACATAGTTAGTTCCATAAGATGGAGTGATTAATCTCAATCACTAAGAGAAGGGTCTCTTGACTAAGAAGTGGATATAAGTAATAAATACTTCTATTGTAACAGGATCACTTAGTGGATACCCTTAGAAATATACTGCCTATATATTTAGGGTAGTCCATTTGACAGAATGTCCTTAACCTGAGGGGTCGACATCTTCTTTGGTATTTGCCTATATAGCTATGATGTAGCCAATCGTCAATGTTCAACACACCGGACTAAATACGTGCTCATTGAGTTTTGTACACTATACTTGAAGAAGTGTATGCACACTCAACAAGGAATCCACTACTCTACATCAAGAGTAATTTATATTGAGTTGATACTTTCAAACCAGACTTGGAAATCCAGCTGGTGTTTATCAATGAAATTGTTTTATCGAAATGATTATTTTCTTAATAAATGAAAAATAATTATTATTATTTTTTTAATAAATTTCAAATTGTATTTGAAAGTCCAAATTTGACTACATGTATTAAAGAGAAAGAGTTCTCAATATAAGCTAGGGATTACACATAGTATAACATATTTTCCCATAAGCTTATAACAATATTAGATGGTGGAATGACGTGTTTTTAAACAAATTTTGTAATAGAATATACTTGTAAGTAATTCTCTAATTTCTGGGGCTTAGTCACATTGTGTTAATGGACATTATTGTGATTAGTGGAAGTTCAAGGACTTAGATAATATTTTATGATCCTAATGATATTATAGGAAAATGTTTCCTAACAACAAGGCTTCAACCTAAAGGTGAAGCACTTGAACCCACAACTGGAAATAGGAGATCCATTTAGATCCCACACATTAGGACCTTCTTAAAGCTTTTAATTTAATTATTGATTAAATTAATTAATTTCTCCATGTATATCACTATATGGTATAGTAAAACTCTTATAGGTGAAATCACATGAGATGTGATTAACCAAACTGGTAGGACCCATATGGGATTTTGATAAAGATCTAAAGGTGACCAACATGGTATGTGATACACCAAAATGGGACATCCCCCACTTTGAGGATAATATTCTTATTGACCAACATGGTATGTGATACACCGAAATGGGACGTCCCCCACTTTGAGGATAATATTCTTATTATCTTTAATTAGTACAAATGGTTAGTTACTAATTAATTGTTTCCTAATTGGATTAGGAATAGATAATGAAAATTAGATGGGAATTCTAATTGGATTAGAAGACTTTCTAATCTTGATTATAATCCTAATTGGATTAGGAATTATAATAGAATTGGAAAGAGAATTCTAATTAGATTAGAATTAGAAAGAGAGTTAAACTTGATTTACAAGTATACATCAAATGGTCTATAAATAGACCCCATAGGGTGGAACGTCCACAAGTCTCTCAGATTCTCTCTCTCTCCCACGTTTTTCTCCCTCTCCCTCTTGGGTTATATGGCCAGCCCACCATTCTTCTTCCTTTTGTTTTGTTTTGATCTTGAAAAAGATCAAAATTGTTTATTTGAAGATCAAGATTGATTCTTTATTGATTAAGAAGCATTCTTCCATTCAATAAAAGAAGAAAATATTATAGAGCTTGGAACGGAAGGACCATTAGCTTCCATTGGAGAAAAGCTTTAAAGATATAAAGAAGGTTCATTTGAATCGCGAAAGAGAATTTTCACTTGTGAAGTTTTGTGGGTATTATTCTATCATTCGAATCGCAAAGAAGACTGTTCATTTGCAAAATCTTGAATGTATTTATTGTTCTATTCTTCATTGAATAAAATCAATTAGAACTATAGTCAGATCTTGAGATTCGATTTATGCTCCCCAAGTGAAAGTATGCCTCTTTTTTAATTTTAGAAACACAGTTCTTGGGGGGCATACATCGAATCCCAATATCTGACTAAGATTCTAATTGATTTTATTCAATGAAGGTTAGAATAACATTCACCTTTGCGACTTTGAAATTGTTAAGTCAAATCCACATAAGAATAGTACTCGCAAAACTTCACAAGTGTCAAGTCTCCTGTCGATTCACAAGAACCTTCTTTTTCCTTTAAAGCTTTCTCTAATGGAAGCTAATGGCCTTTCCAAATTCCATGCTCTTTTCTTCTTTTCTTTGATCCAAGAACCTTTCTTGATCAAACAAGATCCAATCTTGATCTTCAAAGAACTTGTTCTTGATCATCAAGATCAAAAACCAAACAAAAAGGAAGAAGGGGAAGGGTGACCGTACACCCTCCAAGAGGGAGAGGGCTGGGCGTAAACTTGAGGAGAGGGGAGAGGTTTCCAAATCTAGAAATTCTGGAAAATTAAAAAATGCTCAATGCCTTGGACATCCAATCCTTTATATAAGTTCCCTCATGGTTGCTCGAATTGTAATCCAATTATAATTCATTAACCTTATCCTAATCCAATTAGGATTCCTCAATAGTTTCCTTTATTGATTATTCTCCTAATCCAATTAGGATTAATCTTAAAAGAAACTAACCTTATCCATTAGTAACTAATCTTATCCTTATCCAATAAGGAATCTTGAATTAGTAACTAACTAATGGAATCCCTAACAATTAGGGAATCTTTAATTAGTAACTAACTAACCTTATCCAATAAGGTGTTAATTAATTAGAAACTAAGTAAAATAAAACTTCCTCCATGAAGTGGGCGTCCCACCCTAGGTGGGTCCCACCCCACACGCCTAAAGGTTTCCAAAACCCTTTTGGTCACTTGAATTATTCTTTTATAATAATTCCAAATGGGTCCTACCCATTTGGTTTTTCACATCCAATGTGATTCCACCTTTTAGAGCTTCACTATACCATATAGTGATTACTTAGAGAAATTAATTAATTTAATTATAAATTAAATTAAATACTTTAAGAAGGTCCTTGTGTGTGGGATCTAAAGGGATCTCCTATTTCCAGTTGTGGGACCAAGTACTCAACCTTTTGGTTAAAGCATTGTTACTAGGAAACACCTTTCCTACACTCCATTAGGATTATAGAATTTTATCTATATCCCTGGACTTCCACCAATCACAATTAATGTCCATTAACACAATGTGATTAACCTCCAGAAATTAGAGAATTTCTTGTAAGTACCATCTCACAATATATTTACAAATAAATCCTTCCACATTCGGATATCACTTGTAAGCTTCCGGGATTGGAACAATTCCACTGTCTTAGTCCCTAGCTTATGAATAGAACCCTTTCTCATGATTACTTTTTCATTGAACTGAACATCCAAAACACTTTTGAAGAAACATTAGAAAAGAACTGATATATATATTTATATATACTTTTCCATATTAAAAATATCAACTTCGATAAAAACCATTTTACCGAAAAGCACCAGTACTGGATTTAACAGTTCAGTTCAACAAGTATCACCTTGATATCATTATCTCCAATTAAGGTGTTGAGGATTCCTTATTGAGTGTTTACACACTTCTCCAAACATTGTGTACATGACCCAATGTACCAGGAGTTAGTCCTGTGTATTGGACATTGCCGATTGACACATCAAAGCCATATAGACAGATGTCTGAGAAGATGTTAACCTCTCAGGTCTAAGGACAATTTGTCAAATGGATAACCTTAATACAATCTGATAGTGTATTCCATAGGGTATCCACTAGTGACCCCGTTCAGTATTATGTACTTGCTACATATACTCACATGTTAGTCAAGAGTCACCACTCTCTGTGAATGAGATTCATCACACTATCTCATAGAACTACACATGTGCAAGCCATGATGAAGTACGGTGCCCAACCAGTACTCTAGAGGCTTCGAACAATATTAGGTTTACAAGGAACCGGAAAATCATATCTCCTCGCAACCTTTGCATGATTTTCCTACAATGTTACCTATGGAACTTTATGTCATCAATATATGAGATAGTAATTAATATAAATACCCTTTATAGTTGGTTGTGTGAATATGATGCTTGTCTAGTCAACATAGAAAAGTCTCTTATTGGCTTTCGAGGGCATATATGTCCAACAATCTCCCACTTGCACTCTAAGCCAATTAGATGTAATGCCTATCTTCTCAATGATGTTTCTCAAACACCAGCTGAAGCATAAATTAATATACATGGGTTTGTCATGGCTGCTTTACCACAACTATTGTAGTGATGCAATAACACTTGCAACTCTTGCAAATTTATTATCAATAACCACAGTCTTAAAAGACTAAACAAAAATGATACTATCCAACAGTCATTTTCAGAAGTTAACATGCTTGTGCTTTATCATTTACAATGCTCCGGACTAATCTGACCATATTTTATCACATCAACATGTGATAAATATCCGGTCTAGTACAAGTATACTTTCTCATGATATCATATATCTAAGAGAAACAGATTCCATCTCATAAAGGTAGAAACTCTTTTCTTGGAATCTTACTTGTACAAAAACATGATTGTTATTAAGAGAATAACAATATCATTTTCTTTTTGTCTCTAAACCATTTAGGACTAAGAAAACATGATGTCAAAGTTTTTGTCCTTCATTGTAAAATTGCTAGATCAAATCTAAGAGAAGAATAATATTCATAATTTCATTCACAATGAAAAGAATATTATCTTTGCATAGAGCTAAGAAAGTAATTATGCTCCCACTAACCAATTTGCACACAAATGATACTTTTATTCTTAGATGAAAATCAAACAGTTTGATTACTTCATCAAAATAAAAGTTAGTCCATCCACAGAATCTAGGACCTGTGGGTTATAGTGTACTATTTAGGTACAGTGAGAGTAGAGAGTTGATCTCTATCAATTCTCATAGTTATTGGTCTATTGGGCTTCCGCTTCTAGAACAATTCTAGATTCAGTTTCTCTACTAGGAAACTTGTATTCCTGTTTACAAATATCTTTTGTTATCTAGGAATAGAGACTAAGTATCTCTAATGCGAATCCCAAGCTCATCTTCTATCAAATCATATCCAATATAATTTGATTTAATAACACCATCATGCTATGGTTTGTTCTGGGAATTATCTGAGACAAGATGTAATGAGAGTAAATTATGAAATTTCTATTAAGAGGTACTCTTCTCAATCATGGAAGACTTACCTAGCTGTTTCTTTATTTCAATGCGGAATTCCTTGAACTTTTCAAAGAATGTGAAATAAAGTTAGCTACCTCTTAATGGAAGATTCATATGGTTACGATCATCCAACTTTTGTCCTATTCCCAAGTAGAAGTTTTATCTTCTTAGATTTCTCCTTCTCATGTACAAACATGCAACTATTGTACTTATGCAAGATCATACCAAGCATTAGGAGCTGAAGGTTCTAACAATTAAGTTGGACTTGATGAGTATACAAGCTAGATAATCCTTCCAAAGGTTTGTCCTATATCCAATGACCAATTACTTCACCATGAAGCACAATCCTTATACTTTCATTTTTTCTCAGAAGAGCCTTTGTCCATACTACTAGAATACCTTTCCAATAGAAAATCTTGGATTTCTTTCCTTTGCATAAATGCTCGGGATTTGGAAAATCCAATTCTTTTGAACATCTTTGCAAGTAGCATTGAACTCTTCAAATGTTCTTACCCATATGCAACATGTGGGATTTCAGACAATCTGATTTCCTACTTGTTCAACATAACCATATTAAAGGACTCCGGGAGTTTTGTCGAGGATCATATCCTCTAATCCCATAAATTTATCTCAATTTATCTCAGCACCAAGAATTGGGATTTATGAATCCAATGATCTCTATCATATTCTTTGTGACTGGGTTTCCCTAGTCAACTTGGTGTTTACTTGTCCTTTTATATAGTAAACTACCTAGCAGCCCTATTGTATTCTGTAAACATCTAAAATGACATTTACCATTAGTAGTAAGAACTTGGATAATTCTTTAGATAGTAAGCACAAACTTGAGATTCATTTTCCATTCCAAACACTTTGAATTGGTCAAGAGATTCTCATTAAAGTCTTGGTAAGGTGGTTATAGAATGACATGACAATTAAAACCTACATCATAATTTCACATATTATAATATCATTAAATCAGGGCTTTTGATCTTTGATGATATTGCTCATCATTCAATCAAATTTCATAGACCCCTCAATCTATAAAATTAGGAAATATGCTACTTCATATTTATGATGAGCATTGGGTGCCTTATAATACACATGCAATCTTCCATTTTAGGATAGTACCACACATGCACTACAAGGTAGATAGTAACTATCCATCACTGAGCATCTCATGCATAACTCCTTATGTAAATCAGTGATTCCCAATTTTCTTGCGACCTCCAAGGACAACATGACTGTCACTGTTTCAGCCGTCATGTTCTTTGGTTAAGTGAAACCCATCATTCTGGTTCGTCATATGATCAAGTAGGGCTATGCCCCCATTTTAGTTGACACTCCCTATCAGGCCATACACAAACCTATCTACTATAGAAATAATGCTCTAGGAGTTTAATTCAGACTAAATTATGTTAATACCTTTTGACAAGACAAGACTTAGGCTAATTAATTCCTAGTCTTATTGATAATGGAAGGCCATAGGGCAACATTATCCCGTATGATAGATTAGCCCATTTAACTCACTTAATATTTTTCTTGAGGGAAAACAGAATATTATGAACAAATTATACATCTAATGCATATATCAAAAGCATTCACAATATTTATCATTGTATCACATGTATAGAACAATATACAAATATCATCACATGATAATTAATCAAATTTCTATTTAATTAGATCAAACTAATTCCAATGAACTCCCACTAGCCCCAGAAATCTTAATGGATCTAATCCAAGGGTACAAAGGTCATTTTTAACATCAGTGGGCTTTAAATAGTTCATACATCCATATGATGGACCATTGGTCATACCAAGCACCATGGACCCAAAATAACAATTATAAAGTGTCCATGTGCATCACTAAAACCCATAAGTCAAAATGGACTATATTACCCTTTAATTCTCTATGAATTATTTTTAGCACATTAGGGTTCACCAACCCTAAGTCTAAAAGAAATTATGGAAGTCTTTAAATAACTCTCTAAGACCTCTACTAGGATCTATAAGTGTCAATCAAGCCCTTCACATAATCGTGAATATTGTTAGCTTACATCTATGCCAATTAAGGCACAATTATCTTATAATCATGCAAGTAACATATTCCACGTAAAAATTTCAACATGGACTACATGCATCATGTCCAAAAGGGCTATAATAATGTGTTTTATTTAAACACAAACTTTTTATGTTTCAACAAAACACATATTGTGGGGTTTGATCCAATTATCCAAATTTTGCACAAAAAACGATAATCACATTATCACCAGGGTTATGGACTTTTCTAAGCAACTAAAAGCTATAGCAAATCATCACATGAAATACATAATATAGCCACACAATGGGTCCACATGATCATGCTATCTTAGAAATCCTATAACTACTCTTGTAGAACGCCTTCCAAGATTTATTCTCCATGCGATCACCATCATCTTCGATCTTCAATTCAATTTCTCTATAGAGAAAAACCAGAAACTCCTAATACTAAGATTACATCATATTCAAAATAAGAAACCTTGAGAAACCACCCAAAATAGGGTGCTCAAGGGGAGTACAACTCATAAGAAGAAAGAGAAGAGAATAGAGAGAAAAGAAGAAGGCATGATCATGGAACCCATCCACCATTCAACAAGAATATATATTAACAATTCATCAACTATGAATAATAACATGGCATGACAAATTACTTAGAAAGTCCATAACCTCAACAAGGGTTTTGTTAACCTTAGGGAAACTCTTTCCCATATGGTTAAGGCCTCTATTAACATTTAATAGATAAACCCTAGAGCAAAGAAAGCAAGTATGTCAAGAATGAATTCTTAAGGATTTTAGATCATCATTAAAAGAAAACAATTTTCCTTTAATGCTTAGAAAGTCATTAAGAGAAACAATTTCTCTAAAATTTAATCTAACCCTAAAATTCATCCTCACATTCCTCAATTGATAAACAAATAGAAAACACCATATTAAATTCGGCTAGGCTAGGAATCTAATCCCTTCCATTTTATTTTGATCTAATAACTATTAAAAAACCAAAATAAAAATCAGCAAATTGCTAATTTTTAAAATCACTTTATATTGATTCCAAAATCAATAATAAGTGATTTCAAAATTTTCCATAAGGGTCAACTGCTTTAGGGATTATTTGATTTAACAATTAAATAAAATAATACCCTAAACAATAGTATTAAATATCCATAAAATAATTGATCTCTCTCAATTAAAATTCACTTGAGATAAAACCCTGTATCTCAACCAATGGCATTTATGTAATTACTTGATTAACTATTAATCAAATAAAAACTTATAAATACTATCTAGGCAGTCATTCTGAGCACATGTAATTGATCCAAATCAACTACAATAATTATGGTATTATTCCAATAAACTTTTTAGGGAACCATAAATGATATCATAATTAACATTTAATTAAATGATAGCCCGTGGACTCGAAGCAGATAATTAAACAATTTAATTAAATCTCAGCCCGTGCTCTCGAATCAAATAATTAAATTATTTAATTAATTGATAGCCCATTAAACGATTTAATAGCAGCCCATGCTCTCAAATCAAATAATGGAATTTAGGAAAAATTTGAAAGCCTCTTCAAAAATTAATTTAGAAATTTCTTTTTCCCGCTTTAGATTTTCGACTCAAGTTTTGACCCTCAAAATGATTGATTCTGGAAAAAATTTCTTCACAAAAGTTATAGATCTTTTCGACGGCTTCGAAACGATGTACTGACGGACCTAAATCAAACTTACAATCACAAAGTTATGGCCGAAATACCGAAACTGTATCGATTCTTCTAATCAAATACAAATCCGAAAATCCATGAATCAATTTTAATCAAAATAAGCTTTAATCTCCAAGAATGCTTAAGGAAGGGTGTCTAACACCATGAGATTTATTAATTAACATTTAATAAATAAAATCCCATCTATATTTGCTAGCCAAAATATCAATGGGTATCTAAGTGGTATATATCAAAGGGAAAACTTGCCCTGGGCTCTCTAAAATAAATTAAACAATTTAATTTAATATAAAAAGGATCTCTAAATCCTTAAGGGCTATAACCAAATTTATATCTCTATATACCTATCCCTATTAGAATCAAGAGAGGTTTTGAAATCATCCAAAACTGAAATTAGTATCACACTAATTTCTAAGGGCTTGATCTCTCCCTCAATAACTAGAGGGATCCCTTATCCCTAATAAATGATTATCCAATAATCAAGAATCTAGAAGATTGATTCATTAGGGTAACCAAAATTCATAGGGGAGGCATTCTTGATATAATTAAAATTTGATTGTACTCAAAAATCAAAGAGAATCATAGCCAAGGCTTTGATACCACTGAAAGTATGCCTCTTTTTAATTTTAGAAACACAGTTCTTGGGGGGCATACATCGAATCCCAAGATCTGACTAAGATTCTAATTGATTTTATTCAATGAAGGTTAGAATAACATTCACCTTTGCGACTTTGAAATTTTTAAGTCAAATCCACATAAGAATAGTACTCGTAAAACTTCACAAGTGTCAAGTCTCCTGTCGATTCACACGAACCTTTTTTTTCCTTTAAAGCTTTCTCTAATGGAAGCTAATGGCCCTTCCAAATTCCATGCTCTTTTCTTCTTTTCTTCGATCCAAGAACCTTTCTTGATCAAACAAGATCCAATCTTGATCTTCAAAGAACTTGTTTTTGATCATCAAGATCAAAAACCAAACAAAAAGGAAGAAGGGGAAGGGTGACCATACACCCTCAAAGGGGGAGAGGGCTGGGCGTAAACTTGAGGAGAGAGAGAAAAAAAATTCTGGAGAATTATATTCCTTAAAGGGCTGGGCATCCACTCCTTTATATAAGTTCCCTCTTGGTTGCTTGAATTGTAATCCAATTATAATTCATTAACCTTATCCTAATCCAATTAGGATTCCTCAATAGTTTCCTTTATGCTATCTTTGGTTGTCGAGAAAATAGGCGAAAACATGGAAAAGAAAAGAAAATTTTGAATTTCTAATACAATTTTTAATTGTGTTTTGTCCAATTTTCTTTTCTTTTCCATATTTTTACTTATTTTCTCGGCAACCAAACATAGGGTTATTGATTATTCTCCTAATCCAATTAGGATTAATCTTAACAGAAACTAACCTTATCCATTAGTAACTAATCTTATCCTTATCCAATAAGGAATCTTGAATTAGTAACTAACTAATGGAATCCCTAACAATTAGGGAATCTTTAATTAGTAACTAACTAACCTTATCCAATAAGGTGTTAATTAATTAGAAACTAATTAAAATAAAACTTCCTCCATGAAGTGGGCGTCCCACCCTAGGTGGGTCCCACCCCACACGCCTCAAGGGTTTCCAAAACCCTTTTGGTCACTTGAATTATTCCTTTATAATAATTCCTAATGGGTCCTACCCATTTGGTTTTTCACATCCAATGTGATTGCACCTTTTAGAGCTTCACTATACCATATAGTGATTACTTAGAGAAATTAATTAATTTAATTATAAATTAAATTAAATACATTAAGAAGGTCCTTGTGTGTGGGATCTAAAGGGATCTCCTATTTCCGGTTATGGGACCAAGTACTCAACCTTTTGGTTAAAGCATTGTTACTAGGAAACACCTTTCCTACACTCCATTAGGATTATAGAATTTTATCTATATCTCTGGACTTCCACCAATCACAATTAATGTCTATTAACACAATGTGATTAACCTCCAGAAATTAGAAAATTTCTTGTGAGTACCATCTCACAATATATTTACAAATAAATCCTTCCACATTCCGATATCACTTGTAAGCTTCCGGGATTGGAACAATTCCACTGTCTTAGTCCCTAGCTTATGAATAGAACCCTTTCTCATGATTACTTTTTCATTAAACTGAACCTCCAAAACACTTTTGAAGAAACATTAGAAAAGAACTGACATATATATTTATATATACTTTTCCATATTAAAAAGATCAACTTCGATAAAAACCATTTTACCGAAAAGCACCAGTACTGGATTTAACAGTTCAGTTCAACAAGTATCACCTTGATATCATTATCTCCAATTAAGGAGTTGTGGATTCCTTATTGAGTGTTTACACACTTCTCCAAACATTGTGTACATCACCCAACGTACCCGGATTTAGTCCTGTGTATTGGACATTGCCGATTGACACATCAAAACCATATAGATAGATGTCTGAGAAGATGTTAACCTCTCAGGTCTAATGACAATTTGTCAAATGGATAACACTAATACAATCTGACAGTGTATTCCATAGGGTATCCACTAGTGACCCCGTTCAGTATTATGTACTTGCTACATATACTCACATGTTAGTCAAGAGTCACCACTCTCTTTGAATGAGATTCATCACACTATCTCATAGAACTACACATGTACAAGCCATGATGAAGTGTGGCGCCCAACAAGTACTCTAGAGGCTTCGAACAATATTAGGTTTACAAGGAACCGGAAAATCATATCTCCTCGCAACCTTTGCATGATTTTCCTACAATGTTACCTATGGAACTTTATGTCATCATCATATGAGACAGTAATTAATATAAATACCCTTTATAGTTGGTTGTGTGAATATGATACTTGTCTAATCAACATAGAAAAGTCTCTTATTGGCTTTCGAGGGCATATATGTCTAACACCAAGAACTGTTTTTCTAAAATTAAAAAGAGACATATTTCAAGAGATTGCAAGAAAAACTTAGAAATCAACATCAAGCCTTCTTGGGAGCGTTTTGGATCGAAGGGAATGATCTATAAGGTCGATATAATATCGAACTCAACTTTATTATGAATTTAGATATGTTTAAGATTGATTAAGTTAGAAATAATGGAGTATTATCATGTTTATGGTAAGATTGTAGAATGTGGATTAGGGTTTATGGTTTATTTTGTATGAGAATGGGTTTGTGAGTACGAATTGAAGTTTTTATGAAATATTGTCTGATGTTTAATATAATGAATGAAAGAAATGGAGGATGGTAATATATATGGATCAATTCATGTGTATGTGGTTTATGGATTGTGTGCAAATGGAGGTTGGGCTTATATGATGGAAGAAGAGTATTTAGAAATTGATGCTTATGGAATTACTATGAAAAATTATATGAATTATGATAAAGTGATATACATGATTTTTATGTTAAATTATGTTGTTTGATAATCGATATTTGGGAAGGTCAAAGCTTAGAGGAAAGACTTCCATATTGAGAATTCTCTAACCAGGAAGATGTAACCTTGCTGAGTTTCTTGGCAGATGATTGGAATCCAAGGGATAACTGATTCAAATGTTAATTATGACACTTATGCACAAACTCACATGTATGTTAAAATAAGAGTCTCACAAGTCACGCACATGGACCACAAGCATAAGCATTGTATATGCCTTGTAGGACTTAATAAGCCCGATGAGGGATCTGAATAAGCTGCTCAAAGACTTTTAAGACCCGTATCGTAATCGCATGCAACAGAATAACAGAAACCTTCAACTGGCACACCAGCTGCCACCTGAAAGTAATCGTAATCGGACCAATGAAGCAAGCAGCAGGACCAGGCTCGCCTTTCGCTTCCGACCCAGAAAACTCCGGCTGCTCGAAAGCCCAGCAACGCATGCGCGCGATGGAACAGGGAATAAAGGGCCTCGAGAGAGTTGAGTCGTATAGCTTCTCATTTATTATGCATAAGCATAAGCACTGCATACTCTTGGAGGGATCTGAATAAGCTCGATGAGGGATCTGAATAAGCTACTCAAAGACTCATAAGCATAAGAATTTTATAAGCACGTGGTTTCATAAGCATAAACACTTCATAATCATGTTGTTCCTAAGTCTAAGTTTCTCACAAGTACACGAGTCAAGGTGATGTTATGATGTATACGCACACACATTCTTCCGCACTCTGATTATGTTATTATGCTATTGGTTATGGTACTAATTAAGATCAAAGATACTATGATGTTCGTTGTATTTTATATACACCAATTGCTTTTGTACTCAGCAAGACTGTTGTCTTGGCAGGTGTTGAGCCTAAGTTAGTTGTTGAGCCTTGAATAGAGGAGGCTTATGACCTAGAAGAAGAAGGTGATCCTTTTTTTGAGGGAGCGAGAGAGCTGGATCATTTCCTTTATTACTAGATAGTTGTATTGGTTTGGAAAAGTTGTAATAGACCTTATGACATTTTATTTTAGTTGGTTTTGATGTTGCTTAGAGTTATATATTTTGTCGGATTTTAGTCATATGATGGGTTATGTATATGTTGACCATAGACTTGTGTAAGATGGTTTGGTTTTATATCGAATTTTATTATTCTCATTTTTAGACTCTTGTTAGTATGCCTTGAATGTCATGATATTTAAGCAGGTTTAAAAAATGTGGCGACCCAAGGTCCCGTTTTGATCAAGGTGGGATTTGGGGTCGTTACAATTCTATAAATTTAAGGCCTATCAAAAGGTGACAGTTAGATAATTTGAGAGTTGTTCGAGTGATGAAACTGAGACAGGACACCTCTATTGATAGAGGCCACACCCCACCATTGGCTCAAGAGGCCGGGTGTTAGTAGACTTTAGTATTGAGTTGATTTAATTAATATTTGGTCAGGGGATGCTAACCAATACAAGATTGGCCAAAATTGTAAATAAAAACAAAAATATATATATTAATAACGATGCACTTACGGTTCCACGTACTAGTAGGCTTTTAGGGCTGATCACTTGGATTAGATAATGGAAAACATTGATCAAGGGAATATCCAAGAGGAGTTTGATTCTTTGTTTATATAGAGAACTAGTTATACCTCCAACTCTATTTAACCACATGACAAACACTAGGAGGAAAGAAATTTTATCTTATGTAAAGATAATACGGCGCTGAATTCTGCAAGTTGAACAAAATAGCTCTAAAAACATCTGGGTTACCCACATGTCATCCTTCAAAAACAAAGTAATCTTTCATTGTTATTTTCTGGGAAAGCAAAGAAAAGGAAACCCTAATTTGTGCTACTTTTTCATTATTAATATAAATTCTGAAGTAGTTCATCAAAATATGATCTCCAAAGCACGTGTGCATGTCTGCCCGTACGCATGCGCGTGTGGGCCACCACCCACTAAACTAGGTTTTTGTAACTTATGGACAAGTAATCCGAGAATATCTTCTAATATGCTTTGCTGTGATATCTTAAACAATGCCATTGTAGAGAAACCAGCGGCTGAGGGTTACATGAGGACCAGACTAATTGTCAAGTCATTATTAAAAACAAAGAGACTGCTCTATGAGTAAATAAAACAAAAGTAGGAGACAATGGGAATACTAACTTGTAAAAAATATTGAGGGATTGGAAATTGAGGTTGAGTATCTAAAATTTGCAAGGAACAAGTATGTGACCAACCATTTTGTGCAGAGAGCAAGTTAAATAAGAAAGTGGAATTCCCATCTGTAAAAGGGTTTTAGCACCTAAATCAAGATCATTGACCATAACAAAGCATAGTAGTGCAGTCTCTCTCTCTCTCTCTCTCTCTCTCTCTCTCTCTCTCTCTCTCTCTCTCTCTCTCTCTCTCTCTCTCTCTCTCTCTCTCTCTCTCAGAGAATAATCTTCTTGTGCCTTGTTGTAAAGTGTGGGTTGGAGAGCCAATTCTTGGAGATTTGGTGGGCTACATCATGGCCTATAGATCTTAGTGGGGTTTCAATTCCTTTTTTTTCTTCTTCTCTTTGTTGATTAAATTCAATATTAGATTCATCAGTCGACACATTTTGGGGGAGATAATGCACTACAATCTGTTTCTTATAGAATTTAATTCTCATCTCGACTGAAAATAGAGTTCAACTGTCGTACTAGGCACATAATATCATATTACAGGGGGGATGCTCATATCCATGAAATGTAGATCACTTAAACTCACCTAAGCATGTCCAAAATGAAAGAAATTAATCATAGATCCTCCGTTTTGTTATTGATAGGTTGTATCTAAGGCACCCTGACGTGATTAGATGATAATAACTATTTGATTGATCAAATTGATATTGTTTTAATACATCGATGGAGTCAGGCATTGAGAAGAACCTTATCGCAACATGTCGAAAGCCCACCAAGAGCAAGACGGTTTTGGTCTTGCTAGAGAAAGGCCAAATCCCATCCCTATTGCATACTGATATTCTTCATACATATAGACTTTTTATTTAGGTGGTAGTGGTTTGGTAATATACCAATAAAAATAACTCCAAATAGATAGTGTTGGTCAGGTCATTGAGGGCTTCACATGGGAGTACTTACGGAGTGTGTTATAATATGTAGCCTAGGATTGATTAAGCGAAGAAAGGTCTTCTACACAACCATGTGGGTTACCCCAGCTAGCTAGACGTCGTTCGTTAGGGATTAGATTTTTCTGCCACAAAAGAAAGCGATTGATTGGGATTGAGAATATTCAAAGTGCCAGCCATCTTTGATGTTGTAGCATCCGAAAAGTTAGTTGATTAGAACTTAGAACACAAACGTGCATAAAAACTGAGGAAGTGCCGTTTACGCACAAGGAATCCTCTCCCTATGAGATCTATGTTTGAACTAAAATGCTATTCAAGTTGGAGTCTTTCATCATTTCCATTCTTAAGGTCAATGAGAAAGAATTAGGTCCATCAGAGGTGGTGCTCTTGACTTCTTTATATCACTCTTCCTATTCAAGGGCTTCAAATGATTCATATAATAGCTATAGTAGTAGGCTCCACATTGGGTTAGAGAGAGAGATTATGTTAAACGCCTTATCACCATTTTAGAATGCACTGGTGACTTATTACCAGTTTGAGAGTTTATAACACTTGCCAGCATAGTAAGTAACAAAGTCGGGGTCACGGAAATAACAAAGTCAGGGTTCGGGAATAATTGGATAGGGGTCTAGTTCGGAATAATTGGCAAAGCCAGGAAAACTTTAGGAAAAAAAATGGAAATAATAAAAAAAAATAAAATTTCATAATTATAAAGAGAAAGTAACATGATACCAACCATAGTTACCAAGTCGGGGTTCGAGAATTTTTATTTGTCTAGGAAAATTTTTGAAAAAATTGGTTAACATCGGATAAAATATAAAAATATTAAACAAGTGTATCATTTATTAAATTGTAAATAAATACAATTTATATAGAGTCTTGAGAAGAGGACCCAGGGTCCTCTTCTAAGTTGACCTCAGTATCCTCGTGTCCCTTTTAACACCTCTTTAACCGTGGCTAAACTTAAGTAAATTAAATTTAATAATTTGATGTTTTTGTTTTTTCAAAAAACAAGGTTAGATTGCTTAACCCTAGGCGGTAAGTGAATCCTAATCATAGTTGATGGGTGGTAAATAGGGGGCGTGGACCAATGAGATTACGGGGTCAGCTTCTAAGCTGACCCTGGGTCCGTTTTCCATTTCCTTTTATATATTAGATATTTGTAGGAAATATTCCTAAGTTTTCTTTTCTCTCCTCTCAATTACATTAATATCTAATCAAACCCTACCATGTGTAGCAAACACTTATTTTATGCTCTTGTTGAACATTAATAAGGTTGTTCGTGGGACCTTTTAACGTGCTAACAAGTAACAATTGTCGTAGGATTTTGCTAGCTACACTCTCCCGTTTTCGGGCAAAATGACAAGAATATTTTGTGGTGGCTGGCGCTGCAAGGTTGTTGTCCCGAGTGCATAAGATGATAAGAACGAATTAAGATGAATATTGTTAGGTATACTCTCACTTAGTTAATAAAACAAATGACTTTGTGTCTAGCCCACACAAAATCACTTGTTTCATTATTATCTAAAAAGTGTGAGAGCAGAGATTGTGAGAGTATGCTTAGCATTCTTCTAAGAAGCAAAGTGTTCCTCTTTCCTTAAATAGCACTGCCAGGTGAATCAAAAACCTCATATTACAATTCAAGTGTAGTTTGTGTTTCAATAGATTGAACCCTTGTGTCTCTCCAGTTTCTTCTTCTTTAGCTTAGAACCCTTTTACATCCTTCACAGCTAGTTAATTTCTCTCTCCTTTTATCATACTTGATGGCTTCATTTCTCACAACCTTTGCGCTAACTCTAGTGATGATTCTCCTCCTGTTACAGCAACAATTCGACTTAGCACAAGCGAGGAGACCAGAATGGAGTCCACCAGCTATCCCAAAAGGCTCTTCGAGCAAGCCGATACCACCATCAACTTATGGGCCTTCATTAAACCGTTACAAGAAGAACGAGGCTGACGCTTTCCGGCCAACTAGTCCTGGTCATAGCCCCGGTATTGGCCATAAAGACCCACCAGGCCGTCTACAATAGTAACTCCATGCCAGCACAACACTTGGTGGGTTCTATATATGCCAGAGCATATAATCACTATAGTCTCAGTTAAAGTCTTTGGTATGTAATATTTTTATTAGCAGGTTATTTATGGAGGAGGACGAATTGATCTTAGAAAGGAAAGTAAGACTTCTTCAGGAGACAGTCTCTGTCCGGTCTTTTAATTTACATGGATCATATAAGGCTTTCAAGTAACAGCTCCTTCCATCTGGAACCAGAGTCAAGGTAGTAGAATGAACATTGTGTGTGACATTAGAGAATACAAAGTGGTGTAATAAGGTGAGATGAGATACACCGTATCTCATCTCATCCGTAGGTAGATTTAAATTTGAAATAGAATAATATCAAATATTAGCTTTGATTAGGATTTGATTTGATTATGTTTCTATGTTAAGACTCATATCATCTTTATATATATAATCCTCGATGAGGAGTCATTGTAATCACTTACGAATTCTCAATAAATCATATTTCTATATGTGCACGTGAGTGTATACTGTATTTGTCTTTCATTGTTTCCTACTGTGTCAAACTATGAATTTAACTACTAGCCTTACATTTTATCTCTTTTTAAGTTAACTATCGAAAGAGTTCTGCATTCAGTAAAAGCTATTTTCCTTGAACATATCTCTTTCTCTCTCCCCATATATATCTATATACATATATATATATATATATATAGAGAGAGAGAGAGAGAGAGAGAGAGAGAAAACGAATAAGAAAAGGAAAAGAAGATCATGACAATCCAGTCTCATTATTGACATCTAAATTAGATGAAATAACCCTGAACCATCTCCATTTTCCTTGGTCTGACTTTTGTAGTCTGCGCATTTCTCCTTATATACTGGTCAAACATTGTTGTACGAGTATTTTTGGTGCAGCAGATCATGTCATGGTGATTTGACTTTTTTTTAGGACTAAGTGGGTATGTAATAGGGGCAAAAAGATTACCTGTGGTGGCTGCCCGAGCTAAGCTCAGGCATCCACGAACCATTAAACACCTAGCGTTTTTAAAGGGAAAGAAATCAAATGGGGAGAAGTCAAAATCAAGGGGAGACAATGAAATGACTTCTCACCTAAAATCTCGCCAGCTGCCCAACGGTTTGTGGATGCCCGAGCGCTTAGCTCAGGCAGCCACCAGAGATAATCTTTTGCCATGTAATAGGGCTCAAAAAAGAGCTGAACCACTTGCGAAGGTACAGCTTGCGCTTGATTTTGGAGCCCGTTTGGTTAAGGAGCCAAACTGGAACATGGCTCGTTTAATATTATAATATATATAAATATTTAGTTAAATATCTAGTATGCATATTTTAGTACGTTAAGATAATTATTGTGTTAAGTATCTATTATATGTATTTAAGTTTATTTAAGTATCTATGTTAATGCACATATGATTTAGGTTTGATTAGCTTGTTCTGTTGATCTAAAATAAAAGAATCTAATACATCAACCTAAAATAAAAGGATTTGGACATTTGATCTAAAATAAAAGAATTTTGACCTTTAATATAGAAAACATAAAAGGTAACAAATTCAGTATATGAATTCGAGCTTGAGCACGAACTTGAGCTCGAGCTCGAGCTCAAGCTTGATTCATCTAAGTAAATAAGCCGAGCCATTCGAGCTATTATTTTATGTCACCAGCGGATCTTGAACAAGAATAGTGAAGCTGGAGTCGAGCTTGAACACCCTTATTACTAACACCCTAATACTCGGTTCGGCTCAGTTACACCCCTACATATTAATTTTAAACCCCACTCTCTATGTAAACAAATCAAGAGAGTTAGTGAAGTTGATTCATGATGTCCGGTAGCTTGTAGATTTTTTGATAGGCATCGTACAAGTTTCAGCCTCACGCCCACCTCTCCATTCTTTTTTGGTTTCTAAGGCTAGTGAACCACTCTCTTTTCCTTTGACATTGTCTTAAAATAATTCTGTAGATTGCTTTCTCATGAGTCTTCTTTTTCATGGATCTGATCTCGATTATCAAAGTCTCTTTCCCCAGCGTATAAGTATATTATATGATAGTCTCAATTATCCAATGAGAGCTAGAGATCTGAGCATGGTTTTCCTCCTTTTGAACCCCATGGCTTGTCAACAACACATCCTAACTTGGAAAATACCCTTGAGAGCAGTTTATAGAATATTATTTTCCAAAAGCTACCAAGTTCAGGGAAAGGAAATATAAACTAATCTCCATTTGTGTTCTTCATTTGAATAAGAAAATAAAAGAAAAAGAGAGGCACGAAAGGATTCCTTTGCATGCATATGTTATTAAGGTTAAATGGTCACTATCACCATATTGGATTACAAGCAAGAATTTAAAAATTCCAACACCTTCTCCCCTAGCTCTCTCATGTTTATATGCTTTATGGGTTTAGCCACTCGTCGAATAGGGGGATAGAAACGTCGTTTTCTTGAACTCATCCCTCCCAACTTTAGGGTTTTCAACCCTATATAGCGATTTCGGATGGGCAACAGCGCTGGTTGTTGCACTGTTTCCGGTTGTGTCTGAAAATCAGGGGTCCAATATTCAACAAGGTAGGCCCTACATCCACAGATGAGGGCCCCACTTATTTTTCTCAGATACAACCGGGCAACAACACAATAGGGAGCAATGTTCCCCATCCCAAATCCCATATAGCCCATTTTGAATAGACTTGGGATCAGAGTGAGCACCCACTCCTATGGTAAGTGTTCATGAGGTATGTGACGCCATGGGAATGGGTAACGGCGGTCTCCTTGCCAGCACCAGCTGGAGATGATCCCGCGTCTTTTGAACAAGGGTAGCCTCGCTTTACCAGCGATAGTTTGTGATTGGGCTATGCCAAAGCCTACCAAAGGTCTTAGTGGGAGGACCAGATGAGCTATTTTTATAGGACATGCACTCGTTTTCTTTTTCTTTTTTTTGTTGTTATCATCATCTCATAAGATTTTGCTAGCCCCACTCTCCCTCTATTGCACACTCCTCTTTTCGAGGCAAAAGGACGTGATTTTGTCATGAGATACCTAGAAACGGAGAGTGCATCAAGGGGCGACTGAAACTAGGACTACCCGAACTCGAAGGGTGCTCAGTTGACCTTTGATGTCAAAATGGCCCTAAGAACCTGCTCTCTGCTAAAGCTCCTTCCCTCTCCCCCTCGTGATCTTTCTGCATTTACCAATTCCTTCTCGTCACATTTCTCAGTTAATTCTCTTTATACAGTCTAACTAATTTAACCGTTTATTCATCTTTAGCATCTCTCTAGATTTTCAATTTCTACCGAATATGGGGGATCCAGGCATATGGGAGCAGAATCTAGCAGATCACGTAAAGCCCCTTTTATCTTTTTCTTTAGAACATGACAACCAGCTAGTGGACGATGGTATTGCAAATTAATTGTCAATACAGGTTGTGGAGCCGTTTCTTAACAGAGACGGCAGCAAAGAATGATCACGCAAAGCTTGGAATCCCAAGCATGGCATTGACCTGATGGAGCCGTGGAGGAAACATTTTCGTTCAAATTTAATTAGGCAGGAAATCAAGATTTGAAGGATTCCTCAATCATGGTCCCTGGAGCTTTAACTATCACATCAAAACTAAGAGTTTTTGCAGTCCCCTTTGGGCTTATAATATAGGATTTTACTCGCGTTGGATATGGCCGGCCTAAGATCCCATTTTTGATAAAGCGACAAACACTTTGAGTACCTTACATTTTGCAAATGTACATCGTAGTTGAATCTATATTGAAAAAACAGAGACTCAAAATAATCTGCCCCGATCAAAAGCGCGGCTCAGACCAAAGCAGATGCCAGGTTCATAGATTGATGAACTAGCAAACCAATGAAGAAGACAAAGGCTAAAATAGCTTCACCTTGAAGAAGGTGATAGAGAATGGAGTAGGTATCTTATATGTTGTCAAATACGGGATGGGCTAATCAATACTCTCATACATATTTTATACATAGTTACACATTATATACTGTTAATATATGGCTATACATACACACAAAGTGGCTTTTATATATATATATATATACACACTGTTATAACAGAATATTTTATATTATATAAAAGTGTATAGCATTGTTATAACAGTGTGTTATACTATATATATTTTGTTAGTAGATTATATTATTTAACATATATGTATATAACTAAAATTATATATTATACAATTGATGTATATATATATATTTAAAATATAAGTAAATATATTAGGTTGGGCCCAGGGTTTAAGGAGCCAAGTCCAAGCTTAACCCTTATTAATATGGACCTAAGGAATTGAGCCCGATCCTAGCCCTAGAGCCTAAATATGGGGAATGGATGGGCTTTTTCGAGCCGAGGCAGCTGGTTGGCACAACCCATTGACACCCCTAGTTGGTAGATGAACAACGAATACCGAAAATATCACAATTTCTGTACCCGAAACATGGAAAAACAGTTGAAAATCAAGAACAGATGAGAAGAAAATGAAAAAAGGAAAAAAAAAAAAAAAGGAGTCAAATCCTCTACGGTGATAACTAGACTTGGCAAATCCGGTTATCACCCCTTGAGGTCGCCATGTGTCTCCTTTGACTCCCTTAACCGTGGGTAAGATTCACCCACCCCTAAGGTTCATCGACACATCCTTGGTTTTTTTTTAAACTATTAATTCTTTTTTTAAAATTAAAAAACTGTTTTTAGAGTTTTTTCAATATTAAAAATAGTTTTTTAATTTTAAAAAAAGAATTAATATTAAAAAAATAAGGATGGGTGTGTCACGACCCAAAACACCCTCTAGGAGTTAGGGATACTTTAGCTCGTGACCGTCATGTCATACCATCTTGTCAAACACATAAGGCATACATACCACCTTGTCAGAGTACACAAGTTATAACAAATAGCGGAAACAAAGCGAAAGCAAGAAAACACTTGTATCATTAGGTTCAAGTCTGAACCAATAGAATATCACAAAATATTAAGTATGAAGTGGACAAGTCTCACTCTCAATACTTTTAAAATATAAGTATCCTCTCCCTCACTCTCTCAACAAAAATCTAGATAGGACCCCCTATCTAGAGCTCCATCATCTTGATAATGATCCATGGTAGGCTCCAGCTCGTAGTACTCTTCCTCTACCTAAGGCTCCAGAGTACAGATATCGAAGGAAACATGTGCACCTGCCGACATAACATGCATGGTTGCGCATAGAATACTCAATGTCTAAAAAATACTAACCAACAATGAGATCATATCATAGAGCATGCAAAGACAGAGCCGAATAGCGTAGAATCTGTGAAAAACCTGTACTGCTTCCAAAACCATTTCCTTATGAGTTTCTTATGAAATCCAAAACCGTATGAGTCTTATAAGCGTATGAGAATCAAGTCTTATGAGTTCTTATGAGTTCTTATGAGCCGAAGAAACTTAGAGCACTTATGAGCTTATGAGCATTTACTTGTGAGATCTTATGAGCTTATAAGGTTCTTATGAGCATAACTTAGAGCCAGATCTTAGCATCCGTAAAAAGACTTAGACCCGGACATATAAATACTTTGAGCTAGGTATTATATATCCTGTCGCACCCCAAAACCCACCCTAAGAGTTAGTGTGAATCTTGGACGAGACTTGACATGACTTGACAAACCATCCTGCAAAAAAGAGTCAGAGTATGCAATAGCGGAAGCAAATACATAACACAGCGGAAGCAAAATATCTATCTCATATTTATATATATATATGTAATAAGGATCACAAGATATGTACAACATCCAAAAGACAGGATGGACATGCCCACCGCAAAATATACAAGCATGACGCTCTCGCCCACGCTCATTGTCTGCTAAACATAATCTAAATAGGTCTACTTGTCCCCATCACCAGGCTGAGGTACCTCCTCAATGTACTCCTCTTCCTCCCATAGACCGGGAGCACATATATCAAAAGGAGTAGTCGCTCCACTAATACCTGCCGACATCAAATGTACGGCTGAGTATTGAAACACTCAGCAGGTACCACTACTAACCAACAAGTCATGATAATAGTAGATAACAATAACAGTAGTCAGAGTAATAAGCATTAAATAGAACAACAAGCAATTTATATTCATGCATGCTTGAAATCATGATCGCTAAAACATCGGTAAAGCATCGTGTACTTGCCTTGTCTTGTTTCTTAAGTTTTAAATCATGTTTTCGTGCTTAGAAAAACTTGTTTTGTCACTTGTCTTGTCATGTCTTATTCTTGTTTTGTACTTGTGAAAACTTGCTTGCATGAACATGAATGCAAATGCATGTATGCTTGTCATGACATGTATGCACATGCTTGCTTGCTTGCTTGAATTTAAATGTACTTGCTTGTCATGCATGCTTGGGATGTTAGTGCCCTTGAAGGACTTGAAGTCGGAAGTGTAGACTCCCTCCATTGAAACATGTCAAACGACTTGAAGTCGGGAGTATAAACTCCCTTCAGCGAAAATGCAATAGAAGCAACTTGAAGTTAGGTGCAAGCATCCTTCAGGGAAACATGCATGCTTGAAAGGCGTACTAACATCTTACTTCTCCTTGTGAAAAATGAGATAAAACATACCCGAGGATATGCCCTACCTTTTTAACAACCCTTACGTTTGGCCTTGTCATGGTGTTCGTGAATCGAGTCATTTTATCCTTATTTTTTTGAAATCAAAACTCGGTGTTCATGCTTGGAAACCCTAATTCATGATCTACATGTCATGCTCGTGGATCGTGTACAATTCGACGCATGAAATAATGAACATAGCATTTCAAGACCACAATAAATTAGAAGGCAAGTAAATCTACAATCATGCAATTCTAGAGAGCGAGTAAATCTACAATCAAGCAATTCTAGAAAGAGAGTAAAGTTCATTTCATCCAACATATCATGTGTGTTTACTATGTGTAAATACCCTTCTCATTTTCCTCATCACATCTCAACCATCCATTCACAAATTCCATCTCATATCATGTAAACATTTAGGGAAAAGCAAGAAAATAGAGAATCATAACAATAAAGGCAAGAAAATATGACAAATTGGGGAATAGGGGTACCGACCTTCAAATGGGGGAGAAATCCCGCGAAAAATGGTCGTGGAAGTTGTTGTTCGTGCTTGGAGGAGGTGCTCTTTGCGTGCCTTGCCTTGGATTTGAAGTATCCAAGGATTTGGGGATGATCTAGGTCACCCAATGTTCAATTCTCTCACTCAAGAATTAGAACCCTCTCTTGGAAACCTAGGTTTCCTCCTTTTTTCTCTCAAAAAGTCTCTCTCTAAGTGTTGGAACCCTTGGACCCTTGAAATTTTTGATATATAGTGTTAGGTTAGTGAAAAATCTAAAAAAAAAAGTTTTTGTGCGATCTCGCTTGAGCAAGCTTGGGTCTCGCTTAAGCGGGCTGCTCCCTGGACTCAAAAATGCACTTCGGTATTTCATCGATAACATTTGAATCACTTATCAGATTTTGATGATTCAAATTACCTTGGACTCATTGTTAGCCTTAAGGTTACAACCACATAACCCTAAATTAGTTTCAATGATGACATAGATAATGAAATAAATCTTGTGATACTAATATCTTCCATGAGCAATTTATTCCACAGCTTTCAAGAATTAGAAAAGAGATTTCAAGCATATTCAAGAACATTCAATGAAAAGACCAAGTCAAGGCATGATGAAAATTCCAAATCAAAGCTTCAAGAAGATGTTCAACTATCAACAAAAAGGATTTTGGAAGATTGTCTTGAAGACACTACTGCTGAAGACCATTGAAGCTCAAAGATCATCTCCATCAAGGTCTTAGTCTAAGTAGTAATTAGTCTATCTAAGATTTCTTGTAAAAATCCTCAAGTGGTTGAATTAGTGAAAAAGCTCAAAAATACCTTAAATTGACCATAGGTCCCTTGAACTAATATTAAAATATGATTAAAGACCTTAAAACATGTTAATTATACTCATAAAGTTTAATTACAAAACCTTGGAATCAAATCATATCTTAAAAGTTTTGAAAATGGATTCTGCAAACAAAATTAGCCTATCCAGTCGATCAGATAGGCCATCCAGCCAATTAGGCAGACCATCTAGTCGATCAGGCAAGCCTTGTGATCGACTAGATAGAACAAATTTTTTCAAAATTTGTCTACATGTACTGATCGGGTTGATTCTCTTTGCTAATCTATTTTAGATCATTCAAAAGATCATTATGAGTTGTTAATCATGTTTTACTAACATAATTAAAGACCTTGGAATTCATGCAAATCATTAAAGTAAAAAAAAAAGCTTTAAAAATAAAAAAACTAAAAACTGAGAACTTTTTGGTCCATCCAGCCAATCAGATGAACCATCCAGTCGATTAGACGGTCCATCCAGCCTCCTTCCTCTAATCGACTGGATAGAACAAAACTCCTAAAAACATGTTTTTATGATCCAACCGATCAGGAAACTGATCCATGCAATCAGGTAACCATCTAGCCAATTAGGAGGCTCCTCTAATTGACTAGATAGTTAAGAAATTTTCTAAAAAATCATTTTTATTGCCAACGGCTATATTTATAACGGGTATTTCGCATTTAAAACTCATCAAACGGTAATAAATTTCAGATCACTATAAATATTAGTGATCTTTGAATGATCCAATAACCAATACACTCACTTTTACACTGTTACATTGAAAATCATTCTCTTGAGCTGAAAATACCAAATTTGAAAACGGTACTCTTTTTTTTTTTCTCTGAGCTAAATTCCAACTTCCACTTAAGAGATTTCTTAGAGCTTGCTATTCCATTCAAATCCAACTCTTAAAGGAGTTTTTCTTTCGGATTAAAGATCCAAAATCTTTCAATGTAATCCTGTAAAGAACTTGTGTGTTCTTCAGTAAAGCTGCTGCTTCAGTTTTACAGAGAGAGTTATGCTCTGTTGATTTTTTTGCCCTGACCAAAAGAGAGGTTGTTGAAGGTTGGATCTCGACCAAAAGAGAGATTGTAAAAGGGTATAGGGTTCACCAGATTAAGAAGCTTGTGTAATCGTGGATTGTAATGGAATCCTCCAAGCTGTTGTTGCTTGAGAGGGGGAGTAGGCCGGATTAGCTAAACCTCAAAAATAAATCTGTGTTTGCATTTCTTAAATCTTTCTCCTTCTTCTTGTGCATTTTATTATTTTATCTATTTTGTGCTTAGCTGCATTTCCTTTACTTTTTATTTTCCGCATTTAAAGAGAATAGCTTTAAAACTGCCATTGACCCTAATCACCCCCCCTCTAGGGTCCATATCTGGGTAACACTCATCATTCAAAGGGGAACAACTTTGTCTCTAATAGATAAATCCTAATTTTGAGTTTTTAATTACATAAATGGGCTCTAAAGCCAACTTGTCCGAAAATGGATTTCAATAACCCATTTTTCAACAGATCTGACTTCAGAAATCGGACTTTTGACTCAAGTCCAACTCAAAATATGGAAGAATGATAAACATGAACCTCGAAGAGGGTTCTAATACCTTTCCAAAAATTCAAGAATCACTCGATTCCAATAAGCGGTGACAAAAATAAAGCTTCTTAAAGTTGAGGGTAATGTTATGATATTTCCATTCTTAACACTTAGAGTATTTTATGCTCTACTCCTTCATTTCAAACATTCGTAACCCTAAGAAAACATTCTTAGGGTTTTAATACATACCATAACATATTATCTAGGTTTGGGGTTCTACATCCTCCCCCCTTACAAAAATTTCGTCCTCGAAATTTGGACGATAAATACATGTACCGAACAACAACAAAATTTTTACATGGCAATACATAACACGCTATGCAAACAACTCCGGGTATTTTTCCTTGACTTTGGCATCGCGCTCCCATGTGGCCTCTTCTCTAGCATGATGTTGCCATTAAAGGAGGACCAATGGAATTGTTTTGTTATGCAACACTTGATCTCTCCATCCAAGACTTGAATCGGCTTCTCTACTAGGTTGAGATCCTCTCAAATTTCCAATGGTTCATGGTCGATCACATGCGAAGGATAGGAGATGTATTTCCGGAGCATCGACATATGGAACACATTGTGAACCGCGGCCATATGAGTTAGGAGAGCTACCTAGTATGCAACTTCACCGACTCTAGTGATAATTTCAAACGGCCCAGCATATCGAGGACTGAGCTTGCCCCTCTTGCCGAACCTCATGTTCCCCTTGCTAGGAGGTATCTTCACAAATACTTGATCCCCAACATAGAATTCCAAGTCCCTGTGGTGAGTGTCCGCATAGCTCTTCTGACGATCTTGGGCACTTTCAACCAATCTCGGATGATCTCGACCTTATTGGTGGTCTGCTCAATCAACTCGAGACCCAACACTTTTCTCTCTCCCACTTCATCCCAGTAGAGAGGAGACCTACAACTTCGCCTATACAAGGCCTCAAATGGTGCCATCTGGATGCTCGCCTGGTAGCTATTATTGTATTCGAACTCCACCAAAGGCAATTGCTCTTCCCAACTACCCCTGAAATCTAATATACATGCTCGAAGCATGTCCTCGATGATTTGGTTCACCCTCTCGGTCTGCCCATCTGTCTGTAGATGAAAGGCAGTACTAAAGTCTAGTCGGGAACCCATGAGGCTCTGAAAGTTCTTCTAGAACCTACATGTGAATCTTGGATCCCGATCTGATACAATGCTAACTGGCACCCCATGCAACTGAACCACTTCCTTGATATACAATGCCGCGAACTGGTTCGAGTTAAACGTAGTCCGATAGGGTAAGAAATGTGTAGACTTCGTCAGATGGTCCACCACAACCCATATTGCATCTGAATTCCTTACCGTCCATAGTAAGCCAATAATGAAGTCCATGGAGATATGCTCCCATTTCCACTCGGGAATAGGGAGAGATTGTAATAGACCCGCCGGTCTCATCTGCTCTGCCTTCACTTGCTGACATACCAAGCACCTGGGATACATACTTTACAACATCCTTCTTCATGTTCTGCCACCAGAAATGCCCCTTGAGGTTCCGGTACATCTTTGTACCCCCGGGATGCACTGTATACTTGGAATGATGGGCTTCATCTAGAATCTCTCTCTGGAGATCTACATCGGCCGGGACACAAAGTCTATCCTTGAACGTGATTGCTCCATCACCGTTCGTGGCGAACTCATCCCTTCCTTTGCTAACCGCCTTGTCACGGAAAGCAAACAACTCAACATCCGCTACTTGCAACTCCCGGATCCGATTTAAGATGCACGGCTTCAATTTGATATTTGCTGAAATTCCGTAGTTCATGAACCCTTTGACCTAGAGGGGGGGGAATAGGTCTACTTAATAAATTCTACCAATTTTAATTTTATCCAATTACACTCATTCAAGCACACATGAACACGCAAAAATTTTTACGTGGAAAACCCTTCTAGGAAAAACCACGGGACCTAGTCTAGCACAAATTTCACTATGAGAAGATTTAAACATTACAAGACTTGAATCTTACCCAACCGGACACGACACACCGTTCCTTGGTATTGATTCCTCAGCTTGCAAACCACGAACTCAGCTTGTTCGATCTCTGCAATAGCAGCTCCGGTTCCTTACCGATCAATCTTTCTCAAAGCGATCTACCACGATCTCCGAAGATCGATCCCCATCCTTCATGGCTTTGGCTCAAGCCAACCAACACTCACAACGGAGCACAATATAGGTTTTAGGGTTTTTAGAAGCTCTAGAGTGATCTCATCAATGATTGAGGATCAATCAATGCATGTTCATAATGATATGAATGTAAGACTTGCAACTCTAGAGAATGATTAATGGAGAAGGAATGGAATATTTTCCTGAGTTTAGATGAACTCTAGAATGAGCCTAAAGTGCTCTCAAAGCTCTCCAAAAGATGATATTCACGGACTAGGGGTGCTGCATTAAATAGAGGAGCAACCCCAACAAGTAAGAAGTTGCTAAAATAAATTTAGAAACAAACGTCCATATCGGGGTCGACCCTGGGAGTCACTTGGGTTGACCCAACAGTGGCCAAAATTGAATTAGAACAAAATTTCATATCAGGGTCGACCCTGGGAGTCACTTGGGTCGGCCCAACTGTCAACTTCAGTCGACCCAAGTGTCTTCCAGGGTCGACCCTAGAATTTTTTATCTTCTGTTTTATTTTACCATACAAAAGTGTTGAGACTTAGGGTCGACCCAAAGTGCTCAAGGTCAACCTTGAGGTGCAATTTTTTGAATTTTTATTCCTTTTAACCTTAATGCATTTCTCCATTTGATCTAGACTTTTTGGGGCCATTTTCCATGATTTTGGGCATTTCCAAGAGGGTGATTTTTGGTCTTCTAAGTCTCACTTACCATCCTAAAACTTGAGTCATTCTTGGATGATGAATCTTCATGCTTTCTTTGTTTTTTATTGAACCAGATGATGACCGAAGGAGTACTATACACACTTTTGGACTCGGAATTTTGCTAATACAAAACTTCACTTTACAATCTCCCCCTTTGGCAATTCCGAGACAAAACATACAACCTTCACTAAAGAACATGACATTACAGACTCTTTTAAACCCATGATAAATAAAGAGAATGACAAGTACATGACTTTAGACTTGTTGACCATCTTCCATGATGCAATCTTCCTTTTGAGACCAATGTGACATGGATCAACCTAAAAAAACTAAAAACACACAATACCTTCTGAAGCATGGGGGATTTTCATATAATATAAATCAATACATGCAAGATCATCCAGGAGATAAAGTGATACATCATGCTCTTTCATTTGAGATCTCCCCTAAATATGAGATCCCTTATGATAAGAAGTGTACTCAGAAAAATAAGCATGTGAATCAGCCCATGTGAAGTAGTGCACCATGTGAATAAAATTCATTTCTAAATCAATGCAACATGTAAAAATGGTACATGTGATAATGATAATGCAAAAATGCACTCATGTGATCACACATCTTCTCCCCCTTTTTGGCTTGAATTGCCAAGGGGAAGCAACCTCATAGAGGTAACATCCCAACCTGTATCCATAGACTGTAAACAGAGTAGTGGAATACCAAGAAGCATAGTCATCAAAAACCAACATAAACAGAGTAGTAGCATCCCAAGTACATCAACATAGTGTGCACAACACACGAAACAAAGGACCGCAAGTCAGGGACATAGAACAGTAGAAAGGACCAGCTAATATCTAGCATAAACATGAGCAAAACAATGCCGGAAATATAGTCACAAAGAAAACCCTAATCATCTTGTCGCGGAGGAAAGCGGCGAGCTATATCATCCTCATAGCGAGTATGAAAATCACGAAACTCATGGCGAGAGGCCTACACAATGTCTAAAAGAACCTCAATCCGGTGATTGGTCACCAAAAAACTATCCTGAGTAGTTGCAGCATGGGTGTTAAGGCATGCATAAAGGTCAGTGGCGAAAGCAGACGGAGCAGTCGACATATCAGCTAGCATGGCAGCCATAGACTTGAAAGACAGTGAACCTGGAGGAGGTCTAGCCTGGCTAGGAGATGAACCGGCAACCGGAGTCGAAGGATCTATATCAACATCAATATCATCTTCATGCTCAGGCATCACGGCATGCGACATGCTGCTGGTCAAAGTGCGACTACAAATGGGGCCAAGTGAAGACTTGGAAGCCTCAGTGGAACTAGCCTTGATGCCCTCAGTGAAAGTATACCTCTTTTTAATTTTAGAAAAACAGTTCTTGGTGGGCATACATCGAATCCCAAGATCTAACTAAGATTCTAATTGATTTTATTCAATGGGAGTTAAAATCACGATCACTTTTGCAACTTTGAAATTGTTAAGTCAATTCCACGATAGAATGCTAGACCGGCAAAACTTCACAAGCGTCAAGTCTCCTTCGTAATCCACATGGACCTTCTTTTTTTTTAAAGCTTTCTCTAATGGAAGCTAATGGCCCTTCTAAAAATTCCAGCTCTTGATTATTGATTAAAGATCCAATCTTTATATTCAAGAATGTAGATCTTCTTCTTAATATTCAATACTTGGAACACAAGAGAAGAGAAGGGGGAAAGGGGTTGACTATACACCTTAAGAAAGGAGAGGGGAGGGTGTGAGATTATGGAGAGGAGAGGGAGAGAAATCTGAAAAATTAATTACTCCCCAATGCTTGGACGTCCAGCCCTTATATAGACAATCTTGGGTTGCTTGCAACCCAAGACTTCTAATCCTTATCCAATGAGGACTCCTCAATTTGTTTCCTTTTTGATTTCTCCTCAATTAATTAGGATTAATCAAAATAGAATCTAACCTTATCCATTAGTAACTAACTAACCATATCCTTATCCTAATCCAATTAGGATTCCTTGATTAGCAAGAAACTAATAGAATCCTTGTCCAAAAAGGAATCTTTAATTAGTAACTAACTAACTAACCTTATCCAATAAGTAGTTTAGTTAATTAGAAACTAATTAAATAATAACAATTATTATAACATCCTTGAAGTGGGCATCCCACCCTAGGTGGGCCCCACTCCACACGTCCAAAGGCTTTTGGTCACTTTCATTATTCTTTTATAATAATTCCCAATGGTCCTACCTATTTGGTTTTTCAAATCTAATGTTATTCAACCTTTTAGAGCTTCACTATACCATATACTGATTACTTAGAGAAATTAATTAATTTAATAAATAATTAAATTAAATACTTTAAGAAAGTCCTTGTGTGTGGGGATCTAAAGGGATCTCCTTTTTCCGGTTTTGGGACCAAGTACTCAACCTTTTGGTTAAAGTATTGTTACTAGGAAACACCTTTCCTACACTCCATTAGGATTATAGAATTTTATCTATATCCCTGGACTTCCACCAATCACAATAATGTCCATTAAAAAAATGTGATTAACCTCCAGCTATCTCAAGATTTATTTACAGTTGCATCCCTCCACTTCCAATATTGTTATAGGACTACGGGATAGTATCTAATACTGTCTTTAATCTCTGGCTTATGCTGAGAACCCATTCTCTTTGATACTTTTAGTCAAACTTGGACTTTCAAAACATTTTAGAAATTATTTAAAAGAAATAATAATAATAATTACATTTCTTTTATACAGAAAATAAACTTCTCGATAAAACCATTTCATCGATAAATACCAGCGTTGGGTTTTTCAAGTCCGGTTTTGACAAGTATCAACTCAATATTAATTACTCTATAAGAGTAGTGGAATCCTTGTTGAGCGTACACACACTTCTTCTAATATAGCGTACATAACTCAACAAGCCCGTATTTTGTCTGGTGTGTTGGACATTGACAATTAGCTGCATCAAAGCTATATAGGTAAATACTAAAGAAGATGTCGACCTCGCAGGTTAAGGACAATCTGTCAAATAGACTACCCTAAATATAAATACAATATATTTCTAAGGGTATCCACTGAGCGATCTTGTTGCAATATAAGTACTTCTTACTTATCCACATCTTAGCCAAGAGACCCTTCTCTCAGTGATTGAGATTCATCACTCTATCATAGGGAACTAACAATGTGAAAGTTATTAGGGATACATTGTATAGACTTATCCTGATTAACTTAGAACAATTTTAGGTCTACAAGGAACCGGAAAACCATATCTCCTTAGCAATTAGTTATTAACTAATTGAATGATTTTCCTACAATGTTACCTAAGGGACAAAGTAGTCACATCCAATGAGATACTTTTAGTGTGTTACCCAATGTAGAAGAGAATGTGTGAATGTAAAATATGCATTTATAGATTAAGTAGATAAATACAGTTCCAGAATGGCTTTTGTGGGCATATATGTCTAACAATCTCCTAGTGGCACTCAAAGTCAATCTCCTATGTATCTAATACCCATTGACTCTAGATGTTTCTCAAACACCTTCTGAGGTAGTGCTTTAGTAAATGGGTCTGCCATGTTGTCTGCCGCGCACTCTTGGATAACTCGATGTTTCCACTCTTGACAATCTAATTGTCTCGAATTAGATGAAATCTCCTTTCATTGTGCTTAGTCCTCTGATTTGATCTAGGCTTGAGCAATAGCACTACTATTAACACCATAAAGTATGATAGGAGATTTTATCAAGGAAACAACACCAAGTGCTTTGGATAAACTATTTATCCATATTGTGCTTGGATAAACTCTTTTATCCATGCAGTTAGCTAGATAATTTAATCCACCTTTAATTCAAGAAAATATGCTTAATTGTTGTCCAATGCTCATGACAGGGTTAGATTGATATCTAATCATGAAACTCACTGCGTGATATGTATCAATCCTTGTCAATCTAATTGATTTGGGAAAATCCCAACATCCTTTTCTATCGATCTCTAAATAATTTAAGACCAAGAATATAGGATACCTCACCGAAGTCTTTCATTGCAAGGTTACATGACAACCAGATTTTAACCGTTGATAACATTCCTACATCATTCCCAATGAGTAGAATATCATCTACATAAAGAACTAGGAATGTTTTTGCACTCCCACTGACCTTCTTGTACACACATGCCTCATCCATGTTTTGTTGAAAACCAAACGATTTGATTGATTTATCAAAACGGACATTCCAACTCCGAGAACCTTGCTTAAGGCCATAAATGGATTTTATCAATTTGCAGACTTTATTATTTTGGCTATGAAGTTCAAAACCTTCAGGCTGGTCTATATAAATATTCTCTTGAATGTTTCCATTCAAGAAAGAGGTTTTGACATCCATCTGTCATATTTCATAATCATACTAAGCTGCAATTGATAACATAATTCTGATGGACTTTAGCATTGCTACTGGTGAAAAGTTTTGCTCATAGTCGATACCAGCTCTTTGATTATACCCTTTTGTCACAAGCCTTGCTTTAAAGGTCTCTACCTTTCCATTGGATCCACGCTTCCTCTTGTAGATCCATTTGCACCTAATGGGTCTAATTCCCTCAGGCTTTTCAACTAGGGTCCAGACACCATTCAAGCACATAGAGTCCATGTCAGATTCCATGGCCTTATTCCAATTATCAGAATTAATATCACATATTGCTTCTTGATAAGTGTAAGGATCATCATCTAAGGAATCCGATTCCATAGAATATACCTCATGTTGATAAAAAAATCTATCTGGAGGTCGACTGATCCTTGCACTTCTCCTAGGCTGTTATGTACATAAAGGTTCAGTTAAAATGGGATTAACCATGGTCACTTTATCCTAACTTTGGTCCTCAAGATCAATTCTAAATCCATCTTCTCTATTGAGGATCATATCCTCTTCTAGAAAAATGGCATTCCTGCTCACAAATACCTTTTGTTTGCTAGGATTATAGAAATAATATCCATGAGTTTCTTTTAGGTATCCTATAAATAGGCATTTCTTAGTCCTACTTTCCAACTTGCCAAAGTTCTGCTTTTGCACATGAACTGGACAACCCCTTACTCTGACATGCTTTAGACAAGGCTTTCGCCCCATCTATAACTCAATTGGAGTTTTGGAAACAGACTTTGAAGGTACCCTATTCAATAGATAGATTGCAATCTCTAATGCATATCCCCAAAAAGATATTGGCAAATCAGTATTATTCATCCTTGAACGAACCATATCCAATAGGGTTTGATTTCTTCTTTCTGAAACACCATTAAGCTGAGGTGTTCCTAGAGAGTCCATTGGGATAAAATTCCATTATCGCTAAGATAATCCATGAACTCATTCGAGAGGTAATCTCCTCCTCGGTCGGTTATGAGAGTTTTAATACATTTACCTGATTGCTTTTCTACTTCATTTCGGAAATCTTTGAACTTTTCAAAAGATTCCGACTTTTGTTTCATTAGATATATATAACCATATCTTGAAAAATCATCTATGAATGTAATGAAGTAGACAAAGCCACCTCTAGCTGAATGATTCATGGGTCCACATACATCAGTGTGAATTAATTCCAATATACTTGTGGCTCTTATAGGTTTGCCTGTAAATGGCCTTTTGGTCATTTTACCTTGCAAACAAGGTTCACAAGTTGGATAAGGTTCAACACGTAAATGGTTTAAAGGACCATCCTTTACCAATCTGTTGAGTCTATCAAAATTGATATCGCCTAATCTGAGATGCCATAAGTATGTTGGATTCACAAACTCTCTACCTCTTTTCAGAGGTGTCACACTGGTGGACTCTTTATCCTCAATGTTATTTACAGAATTTTTTATAGGATCAAGATAATAAAGACCATTAAAAAATGTGTTGGAAACAATAAAACTATTATTGTATTTGATAACTACATTAGTATCAAAATTCGCTGCTTCCTCTTATAAGCATATGGGAGATTTGGAAGGAAAGATGCTCTCGTAGGTTTAAGAATGCTCGAAAGTCTGTTGATGTGATTAAGACAAGAATTTAGAAATGGATGGTTGATCTAAGATCCTTACTGGCTGGAAAAACTTTGGATCTTTCCATCATCAATATTTTGTCTCCTCCAGATCGTCGAAGAAATACTATTTCTTACATCAAATGGATTTAGCCTTCTTAGGATTGAATAAAACTGAATGTGGATGGTGCCTCTAAAGGCAATCCAGGAATAGCTGGAGGAGGAGGTATTATTCGAGACCACACTGGAAGGATGATAGCTTCCTTTTATGCTTTCTATGGGACTTGTACTAATTATGTTGCAGAATCTCAAGCTCTTTTAGATGGTCTAATTCTGTGTTAAAAACTTGGATATCTTCAATTGGATGTTGAATCTGATGCTAAATCTTTAGTTGAAGCTTGGAAGGGTAATTTTAATCATCCTTGGCAGGTGTGGTATTGGAATAAGAAGATCCATCAAGTGTTTCACATTTGCGCTTCTATTAATCACATCTTTTGGGAAGCTAACATGGTTGCAGACTTTCTTGCTAATCAAGGATGTACTTCTCACACTTCAGGTGAAATTTTCCCTAATCAGTCCAGTCCCATCGTCTCATATCCCTTATTTCTCTTGATCAAGCTGGATTAGGTACTGTTAGATTGGTTAATAAAGATTGAGTTTTGTTTATTTGTAATTTTTGTTAGGGGTAAGGTTTTATGACCCCCCCCCCCCCCGCTTTTTGTTTGTTTGTTAGGGGTAAGATTTTATGTGCCCCCCTAATGTGAGTCTTTGTAGGGGTAAGGTTTATGTCCCCCCCATTTCTTTTTTATTAATAAAACTGGTAGGGGTCCGCCAAACCCCCCTCTCCTTCTGAGAGGTTTTTTTTTTAAAAAAAAGAAACCATTAAAGATTAAACTAGAAATAGAAATCAAATTTCTGCGCATGTCTGGCACATATAAACAATCTTTTAAAACCAAAATCCTATCTAAAGAAAATTCTAAACATAAGTTCCGATGGTGATCGCAGCAACACTTGCTTTCGTTCCCATCCTTATCTTGACTTCCCCATCACTGAGCTTTCTGCTCTCCTAAAACCCCTGTAACATATTATAAATATGTGAGGTAGATCCACTATCTACACACCAAGAGTTTGAGGAACCAATAATGAATTTGGATTCAATGATGAAAGATTCCGACATACCTTCCAAAGGTTTGTCCTTGAGGGATGCTAAGTAAACTTTGCAATTCCTCTTCCAGTGACCTGGTTTCTTTTAATAGAAGCAGACATTCTGATTCTTTTCCTTGTCCTTCTTCTCAGAAGCTTTTTTGTTCTTACCCTTCTTGCCTTTGAGGAACTTGGAGAAATTGGACTTCTTTTTCTGGCCTTTGCCCTTAGGCTTGGGCCTTGAAGGTCCAACTCCCTCTGCCACATTTGCATAGAGCTTAGTATGCTTCATAAGGTCCTCAACTATTTGCAACATGTTCAGGAGCTCTAGAAAAGCCTTCTCCAATTTATTCATGTTGTAATTCAACACAAATGCTCAAAAGGATTCTGGGAGAGAGTTCAGGATCGCATCCGTTTGACTCTGTTCATCAAGATCTGCTCCAAGAGTCAAGAGTTCATTAATGAACCCCATCATCTTGACAACATGTTCCTGGACTAGGCTACCATCAGATAGACTACCTAGCAGTTCTATTCTGTTCCCCAAACATCTCCCTGAGATTAGTTAATGTCTTTAGCTGTAGCAAAACCCTTGTGCTGTTGCTGAAGGACATTCGACATGGATGCAAGCATGTAGCATTTTGCCAAACTATTTGACTCATGCCACTTTGAGGGTTTCTCAATCGCCTCAGGGGTTTGAACTGCCTCATCAAATTTCGGATAGTCAAAAGTGAGGACATAAGCTATCTTCTGAGAGATAAGCACAATGTCAAGGTTTCTCTTCCAGTCTACAAAACTTGGACCAGTCAAATGATTATCATCTAGAATCTTGGAAAGGGGATTCATGGCTATCTACACAATAAAATAAGCATAAATTATTACATTAAATTTCACACATATATTCATCGGATTTTTGGGATTTTTAAATCTGATGATGCTCTCATCTTTCTTCAAATTTCATCATTCCCTTCAGTATATGAAATTAGGGAATAAACCTTTTATACCAGATGAGTATTAGGATCTTCACAATACACATGCAATCTTCCCTTTTAGGATAGTACCACACATGCACTACAAGGTGGATAGTAACCATCCTTCACTGAGCATCTCATGCATAACTCCTTATGTAAATCAATTATTCCTAATTTTCTTGCGACCTCCAAGGCCAGCATGATTGTCACTGTTTCAACCGCCATGTCTCCTTGTTTAAGTGAAACCCATTATTCTCGTTCGTCATATAATCAAGTAAGGTTGTTCCTCTATTTTAGTTGACACTCCTTATCAGGCCATACACAAAGTTATCTACAAGAGAAATAAGGCTCTATGAGTTTAATTTAGACAAAATTATGTTAATACCTTTCAGCAAGACAAGACTCAGGCTAATTAATTTCTAGTTATATTGATAATGGAAGGCCTTAGTATTAATAATCTCATTTATTATCACTTAATATTTTTCTTGAAGGGAACAATATTAAATAGGCATGATCACATCAATATTCATCATATGAATTATGAAAATTTTTGATAACAGGATTATTAAAAGAGTGATAAACTCCCACTAGCCCTCACAGGGGGTTTTTATCATTAGGTTTTTCACCTTATGATAAAAACTACTCTTCCCTATTACCTTAGGGTATTTGGATGTCAGTTTAGTGATCCATCTACCTTTCATAATGATTAATGTCTTTTCATACATGATTATCCAATAATCTTGTTTGCAAAGGTTTTACGTAAAAATATACGCATGGGTCACAAACTCCACGTCCAAAAGAGTACTAGTAATGTATTGTGTCTAAATATGAACAATTTACAATTAAACACAATTCATTATACAGGGTATAATCCAATTATCCTAAATTATCATAAAAAGCGATAATCACAATTATCATAGCTTCCGGGCTAAAGGAAATACTATTAATCATCACATGAATAATAATATAATAATTATTATCTTATTATAATCTCACAATAGGTTCACAAAAATCATACGACCTTGTTTAATTACAACAAGGGAATTAAATTAAACCCTACTACAATTTACTATCTTGCAATGGTTCATCGGGCATCTCATTCGGTTGATTTAGTCCACCATAAATCAACAACCCTATTCTAAAAAAATTAGAAAGAGGGATGGGTGGGGAGGGGAAAGAGAATGAGGTATGATTTGTGGAACCCATCAAACACATAAAATAACAAAATACAATAATTATTTCTCATGATAAATATATTATATATTATTTAAGCTAGTTCGGGGTTCTCAGAATAAATTAAACAATTTAATTTAAATGCTAAAAGGATCTCTAAATCCTTAAGGGCTATAATCAAATTTAGATATCTCTAAATACCTATCCCTGTTAAATTTCGAGAGGTTTTGGAATCATCCAAACTTGAAATTAGTATCACACTAATTTCTCAGGGCTAAATTATTTCCTCAATAACTAGAGAGGTGGCCGAAATTCATAGGGAAGGCCTTAGTGATATAATTAAAATTTGATTATACCATAAAATCAAAGAGAAGCATAGCCAAGGCTCTGATACCACTGAAAGTATGCCTCTTTTTAATTTTAGAAAAACAGTTCTTGGGGGGTATACATCGAATCTCAAGATCTGACTAAGATTTTAATTGATTTTATTCAATGAAGATTGAAACAATAATTACCTTTGCGACTTTGAAATTGTTAAGTCAAATCCATGATAGAAACGATACCGGCAATACTTCACAAGTGAAAGTATGCCTCTTTTTAATTTTAGAAAAACAGTTCTTAGGGGGCATACATCGAATCCCAAGATCTGACTAAGATTCTAATTGATTTTATTCAATGAAGATTGAAACAATAATTACCTTTGCGACTTTGTAATACTTCACAAGTGCTAAGTCTCCTTCACAATCCACACGGACCTTCTTTTTCTTTAAAGCTTTCTCCAATGGAAACTAATGGCCCATCCAAAAATTCCAGCTCTTGATTTTTGATTAAAAGATCCAACCTTTATATTCAAGAATGTAGATCTTCTTCTTGATATTCAATACTTAGAACACAAGAGCAGAGAAGGGGGAAAGGGGGGCTGACCGTACACCTCTAGGGAGAGACGGGAGGGCATGAGATTGAGGAGAGGAGAGGGAGAGAAATCTGGAAAATAAAATTGTCCCAAAGCCTTGGACTTCCTCCCCTTTTATAGAGTATCTTGGGTTGCTTGCAACCCAAGTCTCCTCTTTTTAATCCAATTAGAATACCTCATTATATCTATTATTGATTTCTCCCAATTAATTAGGATTAATCATGAATAGAAACTAACCTTATCCATTAGTAACTAACTAACCATATCCTTAACCAATAACAAATCTTAATTAGTAACTAACTAATTAATTATTAGTAACAAACTAATAGAATCCCTAACAATTAAGGACTCTTTAATTAGTAACTAACTAAATAACTAACTAACCTTATCCAATAGGGAATTATTAGTTATTAGAAACTAATTAAAGCAACCTCCTTGAAGTGGGCATGCCACCCTAGGTGGGCCCCACTCCCACACGCCCCCTTAGGGTTCCAAACCCTAATTAGGTCACTTCTTTGATCTTCTATCAAAATCCCCAATGGGTCTTACCCATTTGGTTTTTCACATCCAATGTGATTCCACCTTATAGAGCTTCACTATACCATATAGTGATCACTTAAAGAAATTAATTAATTTAATTAATAATTAAATTAAATACTTTAAGAAACTCCTTGTGTGTGGGATCTAAAGGGATCTCCTATTTCCGGTTGTGGGACCAAGTACTCAACCTTTTGTTTAAAGCATTGTTACTAGGAAACACCTTTCCTACAATCCATTAGGATTATAGAATTTTATTTATATCCTTGAACTTCCACCAATCACAAAAATGTCCATTAACACAATGTAGTTAACCTCCAGAAAATAGATAATTACTTGCAGGTATTTCTATCTCAAGATTTGTTTACAGATGTGTCCCTTCACTTCTAATATTGCTATAAGCTTACGGGCAATATCTAATACTGTCTTTAATCCATAGCTTATATTGAGAACCCATTCTCTTTGATACTTTTAGTCAAACTTGGACTTTCAAAAATTTTAAGAAATTCTTTAAAAGAAATAATAATAATAATTACATTTCTTTTATACAGAAAATAAATTTCTCAATAAAACCATTTCATCAATAAATAACAACGCTGGGGTTTTCAAGTCCGGTTTTGACAAGTATCAACTTAATATTAATTACTCTGTAAGAGTATTAGAATCCTTGCTGAGTGTACACACTTCTTTTAATATAACGTACATAACTCAACAATCCGGTATTTAGTCCGGTGTGTTGGATATTGGCAATTGACTACATCAAAGCTATATGGGCAAATACTAGAGAAGATGTCGACCTCTCATTTTGAGGACAATTTGTCAAATGGACTACCCTAAATATAAAGATAGTATATTTCTAAGGGTATCCATTGAGCGATCCTGTTGCAATATAAGTACTTCTTACTTATATCCACATCTTAGTCAAGAGACCCTTCTCTTAGTGATTGAGATTCATCACTCCATCATTTGGAACTAACTGTAGAACCCCGAATCTTTATTTAACGAAGTAGTGAATAGTGTGTGAATAATGCTTAAGTGGAGACTTGATATCGCTCAAAGATATGCGGTACTTTGCAGTACAGTAAAGGGGGTTGTCAAACCACAGAGAGCAGTGAAGATGAGGAACGATAATGGAGAAGGGGTTTCTAGGATCTTTGGTAGAGAATTTTAACTAAATTGAGGAAGATATCAGTGAGAAAAAGCGTCATGGCATCAGGTTTCCTCCTCTTAATGGTGTAATGTCAATTTGATTGTCCAAGGTATAACTCAATTGAGGCTTTCACATCCCAAACCTTCAATCGGAAGATTTTAGAAATTCAGATAATAATAAAAAGTTAAAATAGATTTCTAGTCAATTATTCAAAATGAATTTTAACCAAAGCCTGCACTTTATCAGAAAAACTCGAGGACGACGATATACCCTGAGGCAATACCACAACAAAGAATAATGTCCACTAAGATGAAGGTTAAACGTTCGAGAAATCAAGAATTATAACTCAACTACGAGAAAAGCCTGACTGAACTTGTGAAAAGGTTTAAATCCCAGAGATTCAATTGAAAGAGATCAAACAAGAACAACAACTAACATAGAAATCATAGACGTTAAAAACACTAATTGGATTAACTCAAACTAACATTACCTCATCAAGTGAATTCCACCCTAGCCTAGGCTAGGGTTTTAGCAATCCATACAGAGAGAAAAACTAAAACAATAAGAGAAGAGAGATGATTCAAGGGTTAGAGGTTCAGAGATATCCTCACCACACTCTCTATGAGTTTTAAATAACTAAAAGGGAAAAAGAAGAATGAAACTAAGCAAAAAGGGAAAGTTCCTGTAGAGCCCCGGACCTTTTCACATTTAATGCATGACACTTTCGTTGCCATTTTGCCTTTAAAGAGGTATAATTAATAAATAAGGAAGAAATTGAAAATTATGAAACATCAGAAATGTTCCTTTTCGAAGTACGAACCCAACGCAAGTTAAATCGTCAAAATCCGACGAACGAGTCAAAAGATACGGCCAAAACAGTCTGGACCTGCAGGCAACCGATCGCTCGGTCCATAGAGCGATCGATCGGTCCAAAACCGATCGATCGGTAGGCAACCGATCGCTCGGTCATAAGCACCAATCGCTCGGTACTCGCGTTTTTGCAGAAATTTCAGTAAGGGTATTATGGTCTTTTGCCCGAGCCTTAGGGCATCATTCGACACTTAGAGAGTTTGAGAGAATAGGAGAAAGGGGAGAAGGCGATTCCAACCTAGGGCTTGTCTTTGGAAGAGAAATCAAAAGGTTTTGAGACCCTAGATCACTTCAAGTCCGGCTTTTCTCCAAGATCACGGCTCAAGCACCCGTGGAGAGCGTTCCCCAAGCTAGGGCAGCACCTCACGGTCGTTTTTGGAAGGGGTTTCTTCCTCATTTCTTCAAGGTCGGTACTTCTTGCTACCCTCCTAGCTATAGCTCCTCTTTTCCTTTATTTCTCTTTGTTTCTTTCATTTGTACATGTGCTATGAGTTTGGAAGTGTGAACGTGGTGAATGGAGATGGAATAGGCGATTGGATGCCGTGTGAAATGATGTGATGAATGAAATGGGGAGGGTATTGTATCCATAATGAACAAACACGTATGATGTGAGTAAACTCACTGTAACGCCCCAAAATACCCCCTAGGAGTTTTAGGGATATTTTAGGTGTCACACTGCGTACCTATCAAACCATCCTGTAATGCACAAGATAAAATACAGTACTAACAACGATAATCAGAGCGCGGAAGCTATCATATATGCGGAAGCGTGAACAAATTTTCATTTTTCTTCGGATGATCCAAAATAGTATTCCAAGTTAACATAAATACAAAACATGTCTAAGTCTAAGGTGGACAGGCCCACCTATCAAAATATCAAAATACACAAGACCCTCTCATACTCTCCCCTCAACAGTAGTCGAGGTATGGCCACGCATCGAGGTCTCGGTCCGCCTGAGACTGTAATGGAATAGCCGGTTCTCTCTCTTCTATATACTCTTCCTCGACCCAAGGCTCCGGGTCGAGGGCTCCCTCAGTACCTGCCGACATGAAAGTACGGCTGAGCATGGAATACTCAGCGAGTACAAGCTACTAGCAGACCATAACAATAATAAAACACACAATAGTAATATCATACAAGCAGTAACAGAAACATCACAAAGAAACAGTATAGGGCATAACACAATACAAGCATCCTGACGTGCGTACATGAATGCGAAAACGCCGATAAAACTCATGCTTGAAAACCCCTGTCATGTCCCGGTATGCCTCATAGAAATCATGTATGCGTGCATGCATGAATGCATGATCATCATCTTGTAAACCTCCATCTTGTAACTTGTGAGCCAGAGGCTAGCGCCCGAATCTCCCTGGGCTGCCAACCTCCTTGATATGCAATGCACTTGTGAGCCAGAGGTTAGTACCCGAATGTCCCTGGGCTACCAACCTCCTTGTTATGAAATGCACTTGTGAGCCAGAGGTTAGTACCCGAATGTCCCTGGGCTACCAACCTCCTTGTTATGAAATGCACTTGTGAGCCAGAGGCTAGTACCCGAATGTCCCTGGGCTACCAACCTCCTTGTTATGAAATGCACTTGTGTTCATTATATGCACATGCTCTTGAAATCTCGGTTCATGCTATCATGCGTGCTCGTGTACGTGTCCATAGTGACAATCATGATAATGGGAATAACCAAAATATGACATTTCAATTCAATTCATGATATGAACATAGGTAACATAAGTAGTTTGCATAACATTTGATCAATTTATCGTTTATAAGAACGCATGCATAAAACCCATTTCCATATCCTTCATTGAGATTATTTATTCATAGTTTAGGCATTTTGTCAAACACTTCCATACATTATTCCTTAGTAGTTTATCTCCTTCTTTTAAATGCATATTTTTCATTCAATCACACAATGGTAAGTTTGTTATTTGTACAATGCCCATCCTCCATTTTCCAATCCACAACCCACACATCATACATCACACATTCGGCATCCAATCGCCGTATCCAACCTCCATCCAAGCATTCCTACCCTTTCTTTATCTTGTTTATATTTGTTATAGATGACACATTTTGCAAGGAATAAAACACACTAACAAGAATCATATTTCATAAGGAAAACCTAGATTTATTGCTAGGGTAAGTTAGTAGGGTGTACTAACCTTAGATCAAGGCTTGATCTTGAAGAAACCTTGAAATAGAAGCTCTATTTGGAAGAAGAACACCTTTGCTTGAAGGAGACTCGAGTTAGGGAAGAAACCCCTTTCAAAAACGTGCTTGGGTTGCTGCCCTAGGTTGGAGAATGGTTCACACACGAGCTTGAGCCTTGAACTTGAAGCAACTCGAGTTGGGGTGAGCTAGGGTTCTTAAACCCCCCTTGATTCCCTTCTCAAAACCAAACCCTAGGTTAGAGCTTTCTCCTCTTCTCTTTCTATCTCTCAAAATCCCTCAAATGTTGTAAGTGAGGTCTCAAAGAGTCAAGAAAACCCTTATGGGTAAGGGTTTAACACCCAAAAGACGAAAACGCCCTTACTGAAATTTCTGCAAAAACGCGAAGACCGAGCGATCGGTGTTCATGACCGATCGATCGGTTGCCTACCGAGCGATCGGTGTTTATGACCGATCGACCGGTCAAAAACTCACTCTCTGGAAAATTTCCCCATACAAAATTTCTGACCGTGCGATAGCTACCGATCGATCGCTGACTGGACCGAGCGATCGGTGCTCTGTATGTCTGGACTGTTTTGACCATATCTTTTGACTCGCTCGTCGGATTTCGACGATTCAACTTGCGTTGGATCCGTCTTTCGAAAATGAACATTTCTGACGTTTCGAAATTTCCGATTTCTCCCTTATTTATTAATTAGACTACAAAAACGGCCAATTAGCTACGAAGGTGCTATTCATTAAGGATGAAAAAGTCCGGGGTGCTACATTCTCCCCCCCTTACAAAAATTTCTTCCCCGAAATTTGGACGATACATACATGCACAAAATCAAAACAAAATTACAAGCCATATGCACAAGTCTATTCAAACAACTCGGGATACTTTGCTTTGACTTCGGCTTCACGCTCCCACGTGGCTTCTTCTCGTGCATGATGTTGCCATTGCACGAGGACTAGCGGAATAGTCTTGTTGCGAAGCACTTGATCTCTCCTATCCAAAATATGAACCGGCTTCTCAACTAAAGTGAGGTCCTCTCGGATCTCTATCGGATCAAGCTCGATGACATGAGAAGGATCCGAGATGTACTTCCGGAGCATAGAGACATGGAATACATTATGGACCGCCGCCATGTGAGCGGGCAAAGCAACACGGTAAGCCACCTCGCCAACTCGAGTAATGATCTCGAACGGACCCACATATCTCGGGCTAAGCTTGCCTCTCTTCCCGAATCGCATAACACCTTTGGTCGGTGAAATCCTTACAAACACAAAATCACCGACTCGGAATTCAAGATCCCTCCTTCGATTGTCGGCATAGCTTTTCTGCCTATCTTGGGCTGTCTTTAACCTCTCCCGGATAAGCTTGACCCTATCCGCAGTTTGTTCAATTAACTCGGGGCCCAAAATCTTTCTTTCTCCCACTTCATCCCAATACAACGGGGATCTACAACTCCTTCCGTACAAAGCCTCGAAAGGCACCATTTGTATGCTTTCTTGATAACTGTTGTTGTAAGCGAATTCCACCAAAGGTAGGTGATCTTCCCAACTCCCCTTGAAGTCTAGCATACATGCTCGGAGCATATCTTCAATAACCTGATTCACCCTCTCGGTTTGCCCGTCGGTCTGTGGGTGAAAAGCTGTGCTAAAGTCTAACCGGGAGCCCATTGCACCTTAAAAACTTTTCCAAAACCTGGATGTGAATCTTGGGTCTCTATCCGATACAATACTCACTGGCACCCCGTGTAATCGGACTACTTCCTTGATGTATAGCTCCGCTAACTGATTGGAGTTGAATGTAGTCCGGTACGGTAAGAAATGAGCGGACTTCGTGAGTCTATCAACAACTACCCATATAGCATCGGTCTTCCTAACCGTCTTCGGCAACCCCACGATGAAGTCCATAGAGACCTGTTCCCATTTCCACTCGGGAATAGGGAGAGACTGCAAAAGACCCGCCGGTCTCAAATGCTCCGCTTTCACCTGTTGGCACACCAAACACCGTGCCACGTACTCCTCAACCTCCCTCTTCATGTTTCGCCACCAAAAGTGACTCTTGAGGTTCCGGTACATCTTTGTCCCCCCGGGATGCACTGTATACTTAGACCGGTGAGCTTCGTCCATAATCTCTCTCCGAAGGTCTGCATTGGCTGGGACACAAAGCCTTCCCTTGAATGTAATAGCACCTCGGCTAGTGAGAGAGAAGTCCGTACTACCCTTGGCCACTTCCTTATCCCGGAAAGCCAACAAGTCAGTTTCCGTGGCTTGATACTCCTGGATCAAGTCTATAAGGTACGGCCGAACTGTAACATTTGCCAAAACCGGACTGCGGACAGAATCGTTCACACTGATGTCTAGATTTGCCAAATCGTCTAACAGTCTCCATTCCCGCACCAACATGTGAGCCAACAACCCCGATGGTTTCCTACTCAAAGCGTCTGCCACCACATTTGCTTTTCCCGGGTGATATTGGATCGTGCATTCATAGTCTTTGAAGAACTCAATCCAACGCCGTTGTCGTAAGTTTAGCTCTTTTTGGGAAAAGAGATACTTGAGGCTCTTGTGATCCGTGTACACATAGAACTCCACCCCGTACAGATAATGTCGCCAAATTTTAAGTGCAAACACGACCGCCGGAAGCTCCAAGTCGTGAGTGGGGTAGTTCTTTTCATGCTCTTTCAACTGCCTTGATGCATAAGCAATGACCTTCTTGTGTTGCATTAGGACACACCCGAGTCCAACATGCGAGGCATCACTGTACACCTCATACACAAAAGGTCCAGATGGCACAGTAAGGACAGGGGCTGTGGTGAGGCGTTTCTTCAACTCTTGGAAACTTACCTCACATCGGTCACTCCAACTGAACTTTGCATTTTTCCTTGTCAAGTAGGTGAGAGGTGCAGCCAAATTGGAGAATCCCTCCACAAATCTCCGGTAGTAGCCTGCCAATCCAAGGAAACTACGTATCTCCGTGATGCTCTTGGGCCTCTCCCAACTCATGACTGCCTCAACCTTGGCCGGATCTACAGAAATGCCCTCAGCCGACACCACGTGTCTAAGAAATGCGACCTTCTCTAACCAGAACTCGTACTTACTCAATTTGGCATATAGCCTATGTTCTCTCAACATCTCCAGAGCAAGGCGGAGGTCTCGTGCGTGATCTTCCCGTGTCTGGGAATACACCAAAATGTCATCAATGAATACAATCACGAATCGATCCAAGTAAGATCGGAACACCCGGTTCATCAAATCCATGAATGCCGCCGGTGCATTCGTCAGCCCAAAAGGCATGACAAGGAACTCGTAATGCCCATACCGAGTCCTGAAAGCCGTCTTCGGAACATCTTCCGTCTTGATCCTTAATTGATGATACCCCGATCTAAGATCAATTTTGGAGAAGAATCTCGCTCCCTTCAGTTGGTCAAACAAGTCGTCTATCCTTGGCAAGGGATAACGATTCTTGATAGTTACCTTGTTCAACTGACGGTAGTCTATACACATCCTCATAGACCCGTCCTTCTTCTTCACAAAGAGAACCGGAGCTCCCCACGGTGAGACACTTGGTTGAATGAAACCAAGTTGTTGTAACTCCTCAATCTGTTTCTTCAATTCTTCCAGCTCTATAGGGGCCATTCTATACGGTACCCTTGAAATCGGAGCGGTGCCCGGAGTAAGCTCTATAGCGAACTCAATCTCCCGATTCGGAGGTAACCCGGGAAGTTCCTCCGGAAACACGTCCAAAAAATCACTCACGACCGGAATGGCCGAGGAGTTTTGTGCTTCTAGGTTTGCTATACTCAAGGCTGCGAGGCGAGCAATGTCCCTCTCTCTTAATCCTCGGAAGTGAAAAGGCGTACCCCCTTCCGGCTTGAAATTCACCATCTTCTCAAAACACGCAACATGCCCGTGATGGTTTGACAACCAATCCATCCCTAAGATGACATCAAAATCCAAGTCTTGAAAATCTAGGACGATGAGATCGGCTAGCAGTTCATTCTCCCCCACTTGAACCACACTATCCCTGAATATCTTGTCTGTATCAACTGACTTGCCGAGTGGAGTTGCAATGGTCAACTCCTGCTTTAACGGAGTAGCCTCAGTCAAAAATCCATTTGCGAAACTAGGCGACACAAAGGAGTGAGTGGATCCTGTGTCGATCAACACTCGGGCAAGACATTCGTTCACTAACAAGGCGCCTGTGCGATTAAGTGACTACTATTAGTAGATTTCAAACAACAAGCATCATACATAGGTAACCCCTAGTATAGAAACTCACAAAACAAACCATAGAAATTTTACACAATTTAAACTCTAGAATTCATGCGTACCTTGCACAACATCGTCGGATGCACATGCGTCTCTCTCTGATAGGGCGAAAACTCGACCCTGTGTGGCTGGGCGAGGAGGCCGTGTAGACGGTGAGGCCCTCGAAGCCTGAGAAGAGCTAGGCTGAGATGTCTGCCTAACCGGGGGCCTGCTCCCTGAAGACTGAGTTGGCAATTGACGCCGGGGACAATCTCTGACCATGTGGCCTTGGTCACCACAATGGAAGCAACTTCCTGAAACTCTCCGGCATTCTCCCGCTGGATGCCTCCTCCCACAAAGTGTGCAAACATCATGCAAATAGGAGCTAGGAAGGAGCATATCCCGTAGCCTGAGTAACTGTGGGGCGAGGAGCATATGAGGTAGCCGGGTGAAAGGCCAGTGGAGCAAAAGAGCGGGGAGCCTGTGGTGCTGAATACATCCTCTATGACTGAGCCGGCCCTGCGGACTGATACAAGCTCGTCCTTGCTCTTTTCTCCCCTGAACTACTCGACTGTCCTTTTTCCATTCCTCTCCTTTTGAAGAACTCCTCGGAGTTCGACTCGGCCAATAGTGCTTTATCAACAACTTCGGAATATGTCTCATGTCTAAACATCGAGACTCGGTCCTTGAGATAGGCCTTCAACCCCCTCTCGAATTTCTGGGCCTTCATAGCCTCGGTCGCTATCATGTGTGGAGCAAATCGAGATAGCTCCGAAAATTTGGCTTCATAAGCCGCTACGGACATATTACCTTGCTCCAAGGTAATGAATTCGACTTCCATCTTTTCTTTCATCCAGACCGGAAAGTACTTCTTGTTGAAAACCTCCAAGAATTCCTCCCAAGTCCAATCTTGAACTTGCCGGGTCAACTCTCGGGTCCGAAGTGCAGACTTCCACCAATGATCGGCCTCGCCTTCAAGCATAAAGGCGGCCCATGTGACCCTTTCCACTTCAGTAGGTGCTAATACCGAGAATATCTTCTCCAGTTGCCGGATCCAACCCTCGGCAACAAGTGGATCAATGCTTCCACAAAAAGTTGGAGGCCTCATCCTCCGAAAGGCTTCTATCGCGGCTTGGGCTCGGTTAGGAGGAGCCGGTATAAGTGCCGCATTAGGCGGAGTGGCCGGTTGCCTTGCCGCCAACATAGCCAAAGTCTCGGCTATGGATGCGAATGCTTGGGCAAAGTCGGGTTGATCATCACCCAATGGAGCATCACCTCCATTACCCCTCGTGTTGTACCCGCGACCCCGGGTATTGCGTCTCATGATTTCTCCTAAGAACGACAATACAACGTGAGTCTAACTTGGATACGCATTTAGTACAATTTCGCAATTCACTCAATACATATTCATCAAGCACATTTAATAAGTACAACACAATTAATGCACATATCGTATAAAACACAACATCATTCATACAATCCGTGTTCCTAGCGTAGGACTCTAAGTTTGGTTGAGATTCAACCTATTTTGACTAGGACTAACTTGTTAGTCCATACTTGGAAGACAACTAATGCCTTGTTCAATCATGGTCTCTAGTACTACGCGACCCTAGGGACTCTAATGCCTAGAGCTCTGATACCACTCTGTAACGCCCCAAAATACCCCCTAGGAGTTTTAGGGATATTTTAGGTGTCACACTGCGTACCTATCAAACCATCCTGTAATGCACAAGATAAAATACAGTACTAACAACGATAATCAGAGTGCGGAAGCTATCATATATGCGGAAGCGTGAACAAATTTTCATTTTTCTTCGGATGATCCAAAATAGTATTCCAAGTTAACATAAATACAAAACATGTCTAAGTCTAAGGTGGACAGGCCCACCTATCAAAATATCAAAATACACAAGACCCTCTCATACTCTCCCCTCAACAGTAGTCGAGGTATGGCCACGCATCGAGGTCTCGGTCCGCCTGAGACTGTAATGGAATAGCCGGCTCTCTCTCCTCTATATACTCTTCCTCGACCCAAGGCTCCGGGTCGAGGGCTCCCTCAGTACCTGCCGACATGAAAGTACGGCTGAGCATGGAATACTCAGCGAGTACAAGCTACTAGCAGACCATAACAATAATAAAACACACAATAGTAATATCATACAAGCAGTAACAGAAACATCACAAAGAAACAGTATAGGGCATGACACAATACAAGCATCCTGACGTGCGTACATGAATGCGAAAACGCCGATAAAACTCATGCTTGAAAACCCCTGTCATGTCCCGGTATGCCTCATAGAAATCATGTATGCGTGCATGCATGAATGCATGATCATCATCTTGTAAACCTCCATCTTGTAACTTGTGAGCCAGAGGCTAGCGCCCGAATCTCCCTGGGCTGCCAACCTCCTTGATATGCAATGCACTTGTGAGCCAGAGGTTAGTACCCGAATGTCCCTGGGCTACCAACCTCCTTGTTATGAAATGCACTTGTGAGCCAGAGGTTAGTACCCGAATGTCCCTGGGCTACCAACCTCCTTGTTATGAAATGCACTTGTGAGCCAGAGGTTAGTACTCGAATGTCCCTGGGCTACCAACCTCCTTGTTATGAAATGCACTTGTGAGCCAGAGGCTAGTACCCGAATGTCCCTGGGCTACCAACCTCTTTGTTATGAAATGCACTTATGTTCATTATATGCACATGCTCTTGAAATCTCGGTTCATGCTATCACGCGTGCTCGTGTATGTGTCCATAGTGACAATCATGATAATGGGAATAACCAAAATATGACATTTCAATTCAATTCATGATATGAACATAGGTAACATAAGTAGTTTGCATAACATTTGATCAATTTATCGTTTATAAGAACGCATGCATAAAACCCATTTCCATATCCTTCATTGAGATTATTTATTCATAGTTTAGGCATTTTGTCAAACACTTCCATACATTATTCCTTAGTAGTTTATCTCCTTCTTTTAAATGCATATTTTCCATTCAATCACACAATGGTAAGTTTGTTATTTGTACAATGCCCATCCTCCATTTTCCAATCCACAACCCACACATCATACATCACACATTCGGCATCCAATCGCCGTATCCAACCTCCATCCAAGCATTCCTACCCTTTCTTTATCTTGTTTATATTTGTTATAGATGACACATTTTGCAAGGAATAAAACACACTAACAAGAATCATATTTCATAAGGAAAACCTAGATTTATTGCTAGGGTAAGTTAGTAGGGTGTACTAACCTTAGATCAAGGCTTGATCTTGAAGAAACCTTGAAATAGAAGCTCTATTTGGAAGAAGAACACCTTTGCTTGAAGGAGACTCGAGTTAGGGAAGAAACCCCTTTCAAAAACGTGCTTGGGTTGCTGCCCTAGCTTGGAGAATGGTTCACACACGAGCTTGAGCCTTGAACTTGAAGCAACTCGAGTTGGGGTGAGCTAGGGTTCTTAAACCCCCCTTGATTCCCTTCTCAAAACCAAACCCTAGGTTAGAGCTTTCTCCTCTTCTCTCTCTATCTCTCAAAATCCCTCAAATGTTGTAAGTGAGGCCTCAAAGAGTCAAGAAAACCCTTATGGGTAAGGGTTTAACACCCAAAAGACGAAAACGCCCTTACTGAAATTTCTGCAAAAACGCGAAGACCGAGCGATCGGTGTTCATGACCGATCGATCGGTTGCCTACCGAGCGATCGGTGTTTATGACCGATCGACCGGTCAAAAACTCACTCTCTGGAAAATTTCCCCATACAAAATTTCTGACCGTGCGATAGCTATCGATCGATCGGTTATGAACCGATCGATCGCTGACTGGACCGAGCGATCGGTGCTCTGTATGTCTGGACTGTTTTGACCATATCTTTTGACTCGCTCGTCGGATTTCGACGATTCAACTTGCGTTGGATCCGTCTTTCGAAAATGAACATTTCTGACGTTTCGAAATTTCCGATTTCTCCCTTATTTATTAATTAGACTACAAAAACGGCCAATTAGCTACGAAGGTGCTATTCATTAAGTATGAAAAAGTCCGGGGTGCTACACTCACCTAGAAAAGCATGATTTAGGTTTAAAAGAATAATGAATAATGAACACACCATGTTTGATGAAATGCCAAGGTGAATAAAGTGAGTTGTAAATTGGGAAATGCATGCCTAATAAATTATGGATATTGCTAGGGCCTATAATAGTGTGTTTTCTTGCTTTCCCTAAATGATGTGAATATTACATTGCTCAATCATTGATGTTATATGTGTTGTGAATTACCCAAATGTCATATTTAAATTTAAATGCAAGTATGTACACGATTCCCACGAGCACGGCATGCATGACATGATTTATCGAGGTTTTTAAGAACATGTTTAGAGGTGGGACATATCCTACGATATGTTTTACCTCGCTTTTCACAAGAAAACAAGAACCAACATTCCACGAGGGGTCTCCCCTCACTCACAAGTGCATATCATGAAGAAGGGCCTCCCTTACCTCGCAAGTACATACGTATCATGAAGAAGGGTCTCCCTTCCCTCTCAAGTGCATCGCATAAAGAAGGGTCTCCCTTCCCTCTCAAGGCATCTCTCAAGCGCATCTCACAAGGATATCTCACAAGTGTATCTCACAAGTTACATGATCACAAGCAAGCACGCATGACATGCATGACATGACACGTACGACACGCTCGACAAGATCAAGCAAGACAAACACGACAAGCTTTCAAGTACGAAAAGATATTTCAAGCCAAGTCAAGTGCACGATGTTTTCAAGAGGTTTTATCGGCTTTCTACGAAATACAAGCATGATTATAAATTGCTTTACTTCCTTGTATGATATGAATTGTTTCCGTCTAACATATATGAATTGCTCCTGATTTATGTATTGCCATTTTTATACTATGACTATTGGTTAGTATTTGGTACCCGCTGAGTATTTCATGCTCAGCCGTACTTCTTATGTCGGCAGGTTCTGAGGGAGCTGCTGCTCCATTTGATGTTTGTGCTCCTGGTCCATGGGTGGAAGAGGAGTACGTCGAGGAGCCTTTGGAGGATCCTCTTGTAGAGGGTTATCAGTAGGTGTGTTAGATTCTGAGTGGATTAGCTGTGGGTGAGCATGAGTGATTATATCTATGTATTTTGGCGGGCATGTCCGCACTTTTTTTGTTTTGAATTCTTTGTATTAAAACTTGGACCATGTGTATATACTTAGAGGTTTGTTAGACTTCCGCTGTGTTTTATAGTTATGCTTCCGCTGTTATCCTCTATTGTATATGCTCTGTGGGTATTTTGCAGGTGGTTTGTCAAGCAAGTCATGTAAGTCATGATTTAGTCGTCCGCGATTCACTCTAACTCCTAGGGTGGGTTTTGGGTCGCGACAGTTCCCAATACAAAATCTCGCTTAAAATAGTCAATTCGAGGCCAAAAACGTTAGTCCCGTAACCACCGATCGATCAGGCAAGGGTGCTGATCGATTGGGCCTTCAATCGCAAAAATCTAGAAAAATCACCGCCTTCCGATAGATCGGCGATTCTGGCCGATCGATCACCGGGGATTGCTAATCGATCGCCCAGATCGCCGTTTCGCCACTTTGCCTGTTTTTTCGTTTTTTTGATTCTTTTCTTTTTGTTGATTTCAACAAGACTTCTTTACTCGAATTCCCTACATAAAATATCATTGAAAATGATTAGAATTTACAATTAATAAATGGGGAAACAAGTTTAGAATGTAGGCTTTAAATCAAGGATTCAGACTAAAAGGGGCTTTAAAGGGTTACAAAATAACTGGTTTTGAGTGTACTTTTGCACACTCATCTCACCCCCCAACCTGAATATTGCTAGTCCCTAGCAATAAATCAACTCTCAAGCAAATCACTTAACCAATCGATCTTCATGAATATAGGCTACAACATTCAAATCATTCAAACAAGGGTTTTGCAAGAAATTCACCACAACATCCAAGTTTCTCCATCAATAAGCAAACTCAGAATTTGTGTGTGTGTGCTAAGCTCATAACCATTCTTGCCAACAAATCCAAAACACATACAAATAAGATAGACATCTAGATAAAAGCTTTGCCAACAAATCTCACAAGGATTTTAAATTACTCAGAATAATGCACTCAGAGATTTATAGGTCTTCTCTCAATCATATGAAAAATAGAATGCAAGAGCCAAAACAAATAATAAGAAGATCTCAAGAAAGGAATGTCATCCATTGAGAATTCCTCTATTCACACCACAAACCCACCTAAGATCAAAAGGTCAGCAACAGGGATTGTAATGGGGCTAAATGGTAGGGTTTATAAGAATGAAGGAATAACGACAATCAACAAAATCAGGTATATGCTAGGAATATCGATACATCTTCATTGTGAAACAACTATTCCAAACATCCATAAGTTCCTTTTGCTTTTCCAACTCAGAATTTCCTTATTGATTCTTCTCTTTTTCTGATTTTTCCCATTCTAGAACAAAACTTGTACTTCTACTTTGTCAACACAAATTTTTTTTTTGAACAGCATTATCCCAATTGAATTTTCCATTACCTGAATTTGCAGTCCTTTTTTTTAAAAAATTTCCAATATACCACTTGAATTTCCAATACCACAGAACTATCATCCCTAGCATAAACTCTGGTTTAAAGGGTAATGGAATATATAATTAGGCTCAACTCCAATGTGGAGTGGGTAAGATCATGTGGTTTTCTCAAGAAAGGCTTCTTTTAGGCTCAAAGTGGCTCTTATTGTTAATGATAAGGGTTGGCTTGAAAGGCTCAAACTTTTTACACTGACCTTTATCATTTCTTAGGTAATTCAACCAAACTAACCATAGCCCATGTAATGACATTTCCAATGGACAACCAAGTGAAGAAATTAATGAGATCTAACAAGGGAATAATGCCGTATGAAATAAAACACCGAGTAATAATAATAATCGCTCCCAAAGACGAGAAGGGCTTAAAAACTCACAGGTGTTATAAGTCTTAGCTAAAATCTAAGATGTCTTCTTAAAGTACGAGTTTAACAACCAATATCCACTATGACTTACGTGCACAAGAAAAATTTGAGTTTGCTCATAACAGATGATAAGAATAGTTTAGATGACTAAATTAAAACACCCTATTTTCATACTCAACAGCAAAGCCACAATTCATGCAAAAAGATATGACAAAGATATTTGAGTAAGATTTGACTATCATCCCCCCCAACCTAAATCAGGCATTATCCTCAATGTTCCATAAAGGAAATAAAAGATAAGTAAAAAGAACACATAGAAAGTGTAGATACACCTGAGAATATGAGTGAACTAGTGGGAACCTGCAAGGTGAGCTCAAACAAACAGAAAACTACTATACAAAGAAGCGGAGACTCACATAGGTAAGTCAATCCCGGTAAACGAGATCCGCAAGAGAGGTAATTTCTTTTTCGGGCAGAAGCCTCTCGAGAGCTGGCTTGAGTCTGTGGCCATTGACTTTAAAAATTCTGCCGTCTCGGGGGTCTTCTACCTCAACAGCCCCGTGATCAAATACTCTCTTAACCATGACGGGGCCATACCATCTAGACCTTAGTTTTCCCGGATGCTTATGGAGTCTAGAATCATACAAGTACACTTTTTGATTCGGTTCAAAATATTTTCTCAAAATTCTTTTATCATGAAAAACTTTCATCTTGTGTTTGTAGATTCTAGAGCTCTCATAAGAGTCATGTCTAGGCTCCTCCAATTCAGTTAATTGAAATTTTCGTAACTTTCCTACCTCACCCAATTCAAAATTGAAGGCTTTAATAGCCCAAAAAGCTTTATGTTCAAGTTCCACAGGCAAGTGGCAAGGCTTTTTAAAAACAAGCCTATAGGGGGCATACCAAGGGGAGATTTATAAGCAGTGCAGTATGCCCAAAGCGCGTTGGTTAGTCGTAAAGACCAATCCTTACGGTCAGGATTAACCGTCTTTTCAAGAATTTTTTTTATCTCCCTATTGGCAAGTTCCACTTGGCCAGTTGTCTGGGGGTGGTAAGAGGTGGAAACTTTATGAATAATTCCATACTTTTTCATTAAGGTCTCAAAAGGTCTATTACAAAAGTGGGTGCCTTGATCACTAATGATGGCACGTGGCATCCCGAACCTGGACAAAATATGTTCTTTTAAGAATTTAATAACAGTCCTATTATCATGGATTTGCAAGCCACGGCCTCAACCCACTTCGACACATATTCCACACCAACCAAAATATACAGGTAATCAAAAGATGGGGGAAAAGTGCCCATAAAGTCAATACCCCAACAATCAAATATTTTAATTACTAGAATGGGGTTTAGGGGCATCATATTCCGGCGAGAAATTGCCCCAAATTTTTGGCATCTATCACAAGAACGATAGAATTTATCAGTGTCTTTAAAAAGGGTGGGCCAATAAAATCCACACTGCAGAATTTTTACAGCAGTCTTTTTCATAGAAAAGTGCCCACCACATGCCTCAGAATGACAAAAGTTTAAGACACTCATAAATTCGTCATTAGGAACATACCTCCTCATAATTTGGTCAGGGCAATATTTGAACAAATAGGGATCATCCCAATAAAAATTGCGTACCTCAACCAAAAATTTGCATTTATCCTGGGTGTTGCAATTCAATGGGATCTCTCCTACAGCAAGATAATTAACAATATCAGCGTACCATGGCAGGTTAGAGATAGAAAATAAATGTTCATCTGGAAAATCATCATTTATAGGCATTGTTTCCTTATTATTTTCACAAACAAGTCTTGATAGGTGATCAGCCACTACATTCTCCACACCCTTTTTATCCTTAATTGTGATATCAAACTCCTGCAATAATAAAATCCACCTAATGAGTCATGCTTTAGCATCCTTATTTGTAAGAAGGTACTTAAGCACCGCGTGGTCCATAAAGATACAAATAGGCGAACCAATCAAATAGGCACAAAATTTATCTAAAACAAATACTACAGCTAGCAACTCCTTTTCAGTTGTTGTATAATTCATTTGAGCACTGTTAAGGGTTCTACTAGCATAGTAGATCACACATGGTTTCTTATCTCTCCGCTGTCCTAAAACTGCTCCTACAGCATAATCACTAGCATCACACATAATTTCAAATGGAAGATTCCAATCTGGTGGTTGCATGATGGGAGCAGACGTAAGTTTACCAATTAGCTTTATAAAGGCTTCTTGGCACGCTTTAGTCCAGTCAAAGGGAGCATCCTTGAGAAGGAGATTACATAAAGGTCTAGAAATAAGACTGAAGTCTTGTATAAATCTCCTGTAAAAATCAGCATGACCAAGAAAAGATCTTACATCTTTCATGGTCTTGGGGGTGGGTAAATTTTGTATTAATTCAATTTTTGATTTGTCTACTTCTATCCTGTTAGTAGAGATAATGTGGCCTAAAACAATTCCAGAAGATACCATAAAATGGCACTTCTCCCAATTAAGCATAATGATCTTTTCTTCACACCTAATCAATACCCTTTTAAAATTAAGCAGACAAGCATCAAAAGAATCTCCAAAGACTGTAAGGTCATCCCTGAAGACTTCCATACAATCTTCTACCATATCACTAAACATGCTCATCATACATCTTTGAAAAGTGGTTGGGGCATTGCATAGTCCAAATGGCATCCTTCAAAATGCATAAGTGCCAAAAGGACAAGTAAAAGTGGTCTTATCCTGGTCCTCTAAGGCAATTTCAATTTGATAATAACTAGAATAGCCATCTAAAAAGCAATAGAAAGAATGCCCAGCCACCCTCTCCAATATTTGGTCAATGAATGGTAAAGGAAAGTGATCTTTTCGGGATGCAACATTTAATTTTCTCTAGTTAATGCACATTTGCCACCCAGTCACTAATTTAGTAGGGACTAGCGCTCCAAGCTCATTCTGCACAACAGTGACTCCTAACTTTTTAGGTACCACCTGCGTAGGACTAACCAATTTACTATCGATAATTGGGTAAATAATACCCGTATCCAATAGTTTTAAAACTTCAGATTTTACAACTTCTTTCATAGTTGGGTTTAGTCTATGCTGGGGGTCTCTAGAAGCCTTAGCCTCTTCTTCAAGATTTATCTTGTGGGTGCATACTAAGGGGCTTATTCCCTTAATATCTGCTATAGTCCACCCAATAGCAGATTTATGGTCATTTAAAATTTTCAGCAATTTACCTTCTTGAAGTTGAGATAATACAGAAGAAATTACAACAAGAACGGTATCACCTGGGCCCAAAAAGGCATGTTTCAAACCATTTGACAGTTTCTTAAGCTCTAGATTTGGCACTTCAACATTGGAGGGTGGAGACTTTGGCTTTTCCTTAGATAACTCCTCAAATCGTGGATGCCAACCTTTTGTCCCTGGAACCTGTGCATTAAATAAAACACAAATTTCAACAAGCTCATTTTTATCGAAAGAATTAATATCAATTTGAGAATTAGCAAGAAGAGTTTCAAGAGAGTTAGATGAATTTGGTGATTCGAATTCTTCTTGCACAACTGCTTCAATCCAATTTGTAGTTTCACACTCATCATATCCCGGCAATTGTTTACCAATATTGAAAATATTAACCTCTAAGGTCATATTTCCAAAATATAATTTTATTAGCTCATTCCTGCAATTAATTAAAGCGTTAGATGTAGCAAGGAAAGGTCTACCAAGAATAATTGGGATTTTAGAGTCAGCATTCACCACAGATTGTGTATCCAAGATAAGAAAATCAACAAGATAATAAAATTTATTTATCTGGACTAAAACATCCTCCACTACCCCCCTCGGTTTCCTTACAGATCGGTCAGCCAATTGTAACACCACAGTAGTGGGTTGTATTTCTCCTAGGCCAAGCTGTAAATAAACTGAGTAAGGCATTAAGTTAACACTTGCCCCAAGATCAAGCAAATCTTGTTCAAAATCATGGTCCCCAATAAAACAAGAAATTGTAGGGCACCCAGGGTCTTTATATTTCAGAGGAATCTTGTGTTGAATTAGAGCACTTACCTGTTCAGTGAGAAAAGTAGTTTTCTTCACATGGTGCTTCCTTTTGATGGTGCATAAATCTTTTAAAACCTTGGCATAAGTGGACACTTGTTTGATAAAATGCAGAAGTGGGAGATTTATTTTCACTTGCCTAAGATTTTCTAAGATTTGATTATGACAATCTGATTTTCTTGATGATTTTAAGGCTTGACGAAATAGCACGGAGATAGGACTTCGAACTACCTCACTAATTTCGGGCACATTAATATCAGTATTACTCGTGTCATTGGTTTCATCCTCTAATTCTTGGGTAGAGTTAGGGATATATTTTGCTTTTCCACTACGAGTAGTAATGACATTAATTTGCTCAAATTTTTCTTTTCGAGGGTAGAGTCTTGTACCATGTGTTGACCTTGAGGGTTTTGTTGAGTTTGGGAAGAAAATCTCCATTTCTCATTAAAACTCAAAGAATTTTTCAATTTAGATACATGACTTTTAACTTCCTTAAATTCCTTAGCCATTTGAGTGAACAATGCTTCAAATTTTTGATTGGTTTTACCTTGAACATTTATGAAAGCATGCAATGTATCCTCAAGAGAACTCCTAGATGGTAATGATATATTAGGTGCAGAAAATTGAGGTGTAGTGAAATTTCTAGGGGGGTCTGTTGTTGAGGGGGTTGAGAATTATTACTCTAGCTAAAATTAGGATGATTTTTCTAAACTGGGTTATAAGTCTCAGAGTAAGGTGAATAGGGCTTCCTGTAATTACCCATAGCATTACAATGGTCCTCATACACCCCCTCATCTCCTGGAGTGTTGGACACTCTTTGGTAGGATGCTCAGTCTCATGGCAAACCTCACAAATCCATCTGGTCTCTCCTTGATAAAAAGGGGTAGTTGCCATTCTTTCTTTCATACGTAGAGCTTCAACTTCTTTCGTTAAGCTCTCCAATTTAGCCTTTAGGTTATCATCTTCTCTCAGGTGAAAAATCCCTCCACTAGAAGGAGTGGAGGTGGGTCTCGACCTATTAGTGCTTTCAGTAGCACTAGGTCCTGGCCAAGTATGGGCTTTTTCAGCCAACTCACCCAGGTAATCCATGGCCTCATCGGGGTCTTTTTGAAAGAATTCCCCATTGCACATCATCTCAATAAATTGGCGTTCCCTAAGAATAAGTCCTTCATAGAAGTAACTCACTAGATGCCAGCTTTCATACCCATGATGTGGGCACAAACTCATAAGATCCTTATATCTTTCCCAGGCCAGATACAAGGTTTCACTCTCTTTTTGAGTGAATGTAGAAATTTGCCTCTTCAAAGCATTCGTCTTATGATTAGGGAAATATTTATGGAAGAATGCTTGAGTCATCTCCGCCCATGAACCAATCGACCTAGGCCTCAAAGAATACAGCCAGCTCTTTGCTCTATCCTTCAGAGAGAATGTAAAAAATTTGAGCCTGGCAGCATCTATGGTGCTTAGTTGATTGTGAAACGTGGCTACCACCTCTTCAAATTCTCTAATGTGCACATATGTGTTTTCATTATCTAAACCATGAAAAGTGGGGAGGAGTTGAATCATCCCTGGTTTAAAATCAAAATTTTGCACATTAGGAGGAAATATAATGCAAGAAGTTGTGGCAGCCCGTGTAGGGTGTAAATGCTCATGAAGAGTTTAACTTGATCCTTGTGTTCACTCATTGTGTTATGTGTAGAGTCAAGTGAAACAAAATCAGATTCTGCTGGTGTATCAAATAAATTTGTAAAGAGAGTTTCAGATTCTTCCGGTCTCTTCGTAAATCTACCTAATTCGTTCCGGTATCGATGCATGCACAAAGCAAAAATAAGAGAATCAATTAAACTACTAAATCAAAAAGGAGAAAGGAACGAGATTACCGCTTCGACGAGTCAATTGAGCAAACCTCCTTCGGAATAAATAAAAAAGAATATATGCTCCTTAGCTTTCGCCTTGCTCCCCGGCAACAACGCCAAAATTTGATATCGCTCAAAGATACGCGGTACTTTGCAGTACAGTAAAGGGGGTTGTCGAACCACAGAGAGCAGTGAAGATAAGGAACAATAATGGAGAAGGGGTTTGTAGGATCTTTGGTGGAGAATGTTTAACTAAATTGAGGAAGATATCAGTGAGAAAAAGCGTCAACGCATCAGGTTTTCTCCTCTAAATGGTGTAATGTCAATTTGATTGTCCAAGGTATAACTCAATTGAGGGTTTCACATCTCAAACCCTCAATTGGAAGATTTTAAAAATTCAGATTATAATAAAAAGTTAAAATAGATTTCTAGTCAATTATTCAAAACGAATTTTAACCCAAGCCTGCACTTTATCAGAAAAACTCGAGGACGACGATATACCCGGAGGCAATACCGCAACAAAGAATAATGTCCACTAAGATGAAGGTTCTTCTTTGGAGAAATCAATAATTATTACTGAACTACGAGAAAAGCCTGACTGAACTCGTGAAAAGGTTTAAATCCCAGAGATTCAATTGAAAGAGATCAAACAAGAAGAAAAACTAACATAGAAATCATAGACGTTAAAAACACTAATTGGATTAACTCAAACTAACATTACCACATCAAGAGAATTCCACCCTAGCCTAGGCTAGGGTTTTAGCAATTCATACAGAGAGAAAAACTAAAACAATAAGAAAAGAAAGATGATTCAAGAGTTAGAGGTTCAGAGGTATCCTCACCACACTCTCTATGACTTTTAATCAACTAAAAGGGAAAAAGAAGAATGAAACTAAGCAAAAAGGAAAAGTTCCCAATACAAAATCTCGCTCAAAATAGTCAATTCGCGGCCAAAAACGCTAGTCCCGCAACCACCGCTCAATCGGGCAAGGGTGCTGATCGATCGAGCCTTCAATCGCAAAAATCCAGAAAAATCACCGCCTTCTGATTGATCGGCGCACCGATCAATCGCCGGGGATCGCCGATCGATCGCCCAGATCACCGTTTCGCCACTTTGCCTGTTTTTTCATCTTTTTGACTCTTTTCTTTTTGTTGATTTCCACGAGACTTCTTTACTCGAATTCCCTACATAAAATTTCATTGAAAATGATTAGAATTTGCAATTAATAAGTGGGGAAACAAGTTTAGAATGTAGGCTTTAAATCAAGGATTCAGACTAAAAGGGGCTTTAAAGGGTTACAAAATAACTGGTTTTTAGTGTACTTTTGCACACTCATCAAGTCTTGTACACTAATGGGTTTTATGCTAATGATAATGTTTGGATATATGGTGTGCATGTGTTGATAGATGTGTATGGCCTAAGGGAGTGTGTTTTGGGTGTACAAGGTGCTAGAGTTGAAATGGAAAAGGTCTAAGTAGTGGGAAAAGGGTTTTGCAGCAAAAACAGGGGAGAACCGATTGCTCGGTGATAACATTGATCGCTCGGTCAACTAGCAATCGATCAATATCTATCGACTGGTCAAAGATTTTGTATGGGGAAAAATTCTAGAGAAGGTGTTTTCAACCAATCTCTCGGTCCTAACCACCGATCGATTGGTGATACTCAAACTTTCTTCATTAAGGGTTTTTAAGTCTTTAACCACCACCCCTTTGCCTATTAAAGGCCCAACTCGTGCCTTAGGGTTTCAGAAACCCTTTAGGCATATTTTTGAGAGATTTTGAGAGGAGAAGAAAAGGGGGAAAGCTAGGGTGTTGCTCAAGCTTGAAGAGAATATCAAGATCATCCCTTCTTTGGTGTTCTCCATCTAAGAACTCAAGGTTCTCACTTGTTCCAAGCCCTTGGAATCGAATTCATGGATTTCACCAAGGTAGATACATTCTACTACCAAACTTGTGATAATACTAGTTCACCATATGATGCTCTTCTAATTCTATACCAAAATCTTAGTTTGATATGGTATGTGATGTTGCTTTTATACTTGGATATAAACTACAATTATTAGGCACTCTATGTGTTTGGTTTAATGCCTCTAAGGGCTTTTGTGTTTAAATATGTTATTATTCTCATATGTTTCGCATGTCTCGCATGAACCAGGTTTTTCATGGATTTCTCAAAGTTATAAAAAGGGTTTTAAGTAAGGGATTCACATGATGATTTTAAGAAACCCCATGATATTGTCCAAGATCAGTTCACAAGCTCCAAGGATCATACTAAACTTACAAGAAACTCGATGATAATGTCTAAGATCGATGTACAAGCTCCAAGGATCATAAATGTAAATGTTCTAAGATCTCTATGGTTTGCTCTATCGTTTTGCTCCAAGGCTCTATGGATCATAAATGACTCTAAGGAACTCTATGAACTTAACATGACTCAAAGAACTCACAAGGCTATGATTATCGCAAGACTTACACAGTTTTGGTTTTCGGATGTCATTTCACGTGCTATTTCACGGTTTCTACGCTTCGATATGTTTTAAGGATTTCAGTCTCCATGTCATGCATGCTTCCATGATATTATTGCTTTGTTGTTAGTAGTATGTATACGCTGAGTATTCCACGCTTAGCCGATATTTCTTATCATCGGCAAGTGCACGGGTTCCTTTCGACTTGTGTGGTTCAGAACCTTGGGTGGAGGAAGAGTACTACGACTCGGAGCCTTCTATGGACAACTACCAGGATGATGGATCGCTAGACAGGCGGCCCGACTTTGACTTTTACTGACTATGTTAAGAAGAGATGATATTTTGTTTATGTTGAGAGTGAGACTTGTCCACTCCATATTTTGGATATATATTTTGTTGGTTCAGATTTGAATAGAATGATAGGAGTAATTGATTTTAAATCGTTTCCGCTATGTATAACTTTTGTACTTTGACAGGTTGGTATGTGTGCCTTATGTGTCATACGGGATGGTATGACACGGCGGTCACGAGCTAAAGTATCCCTAACTCCTAGGGGGTATTTTGGGTCGCGATACTAACAATGTGTAAGTTATTAGGAATACATTGTCCAAATGTATCCTGATTAACTTAGAACAATTTTAGGTCTACAAGGAACCGGAAAACCATATCTCCTTTGCGATTAGTTATTAACTAATTGGATGATTTTCCTACAATGTTACCTAAGGGACAAAGTAGTCTCATCCAATGAGATACTTTTAGTGTGTTACCCAATGTAGAAGACAATGTGTGAATGTAAAATATGCATTTATTGATTAAGTAGATAAATACAATTCCGGAATGGCTTTCGTGGGCATATATGTCTAACACAACCGACTTGTCAAGCGGAGTCGAAACAGTCAACTCCTGACATAGAAGACTCGACTCAGAAGAGAAAACTTTGATCAAGTTAGGTGACACAAAGGAATGTGTCCCGTGTCGATCAACACACGAGCTATATACTCATTCACTAGTAAAACGCCTATGCATTATAATTAGCTAAAATTAATAATTTCAAGAACACCCATAAAGTAAAAGTATAATGATATACACATAAATAGACATATACAATATAATAACCATCAATTCATCCTTGAAGAAATTACAATTTTCGCGTACCTTACACAACATCGTCAGATGCCTGTGCTTTCCTTTCCGTCAAGGCAAAGACTCGGCCTTGATTTGCCTAGTGAAGCGGCCATATAAACTGTGAGGGCCTCGATGCCTGTGAAGAGCCCTGCTAAGAAGGCTGCCTGATTGGGGGTCTACTTCCCTAAGATGGGGATGGTAACTGCCGGCGAGGACAATTTCTAATCATGTGGTTCTCGTCACCACAGTGAAAGCATCCACCGGACACGTTCCAGCACTCTCCTACCACATGTCTCCTACCACAATGAGCACAGACCTCATAAGAGAATATAGAGGGTGTAGGAGGCATATATCCCATGGCCTGAGATGGTGCAGGGGGAGGAGCCAGCGTAGTAGTAGAGCAAGGTGCTTATGGTACTAAAGGAGGCCTCTGTGTCTGTGTAGACCCGGTTGTCTGGTATGGGGTTGTCCTAGCCCTCTTCTCTGGTGGCCCAGAGTCACTGGACTGGCCTCTCAAAAAGCCTTTGTCTCTCCTCTTGAAGAACTCATCAGAATTCTTCTCGGCAAGCTTCGCCTTGCTTAACAGTTCTCCCCAGGTGCCCACTTGGAACATCGAGACCCTACCTCGAATGGAGGGCTTCAACCCTCATTTAAACTTTCTAACTCACATGTGTTCTGAGGTGATCAGATGAGGTGCGAACCTTGAAAATTCTAAGAATTTAGCCTCAAAGTCAACTACACTCAACTCTCCCTACTCGAGAGTCATGAACTCGATCTCCTTCTGCTCTTTTACAGTAGTTGGAAAATATTGCTTGTAGAAGACATCCAAAAATTCTTACCATGTCCACGGCTCCCCACCCTAGTGGATTCCCTCTACCTCTATGCCACTCTCCACTAATGCCCGGCCACACCTTCCATCACGAAGGTGGCCCAGTCAACTCGTTGCTCATCGGTACAACGGATTACTCTGAAAATATTTTCCAGTTGCATCACCTATGCTTCTGCAACCATAGGGTCGGTAGTACCTATGAGCGCCGAAATTCACTCCCTCTCACAAAAAGGGGTCTGGATTACCTGTGTATCCCTCACGGGTGTGAAAGGGTTCTTAGAGTCGCCACCTATTCATTCAGAAGGGATAAGTCCCCCGAGTTTGGATAAGGTCTTGGTCTACGAGTGAGATCAGGGTAAGAGGTTCGGTTAAGTCCGGGGAAGGTGTTAGACACCCCGAGGCTTCCGTCTTTCAGCGGTTCCGTACTTCTCGAGTTTAAGCCAAATAAAGTTAATCTTGATTGTAATACCGAGGTGTTTCAATTAACACTAATCCAAGAAATGAAAAGCTAACTGGGGTCAGGCCCGTCTTGGGCTGCCTACGTACTCACAGGGTGAGATCAGACTAAGCGTAGTTCTGGCATGTAAGCCTGTGCCGAGACTAGGGGCGTGTGTGTGTGCACCAAGGGTAGCTAACATGGACTAGTCTGGTAGACTAGGTTTTGGTTGACCAATGAGAGTCAAGTGCATGGTATTCAAGCCCGGTAGGCTTAGGGGGTAGTCTGGTAGTCTAGGGCAAAGTCCGGCTTGGGTTAGGGTTGCTAACCTGGGTTAGGACGAACTAACTATGGTTAGGGTTGCTAACCATAGTAAAGGGGATGTGGTGTGTAGCCTGGTAGGCTAAAGGGAGGCACGGTAGGCCGAGGATAGTCCAGTAGACTTGGTTTTTAGGCCCAGTAGGCCGTAAACTGAAATTAACTACGATTAGGGTTGCTGTAGAACCCCGGAAATTTGGTTCACTGTTCAAGTGAATAGTGCCGAGGACACTAGTATTGTAAGGGCCAAATGCCCTTATTATAAGTTGGGTTTGGTTAATGAGGGTGAGGGTTTCCCTCATAGCCTAAGTGCGATGTGAGTTTCATGTTAGAATCAAGAAGTGTAAGGTGTTTTGAGAAAACATGCAAAGAGTATAAAACCATACTCAAAGCATTAAATGTATAGTGGTATGAATAATGTCGATTCAAAGGATTTGTGGTGGCCTGGGCCTCCCATGCATATGGGTTGTGCCCAATAGGTTACCTTGGTTTGGTTTAAGAACCTAGGGTCGTGAATTATGAGAATGGAGTAAGGGTTGGATTCAAAGTAGATGGGGTATGAAAATACCCTTAGTATGTATGAAGAAACCCGGAACCGAGTTCCCTGGGCTGGGAATAGTGTCATGAATAGTGTGTGGATAGTGCCCTTGTGTGGTGTGTGTAAAGGCTTAAGGCCTTTACACTTTGTTCTTGGTAGCATGGTCCATTTGGTCTAAGTAGTTTGGCGATTTAAATAAGGGTTTAAAGTGTGTATGTTGAGTCTCAAAATAAGAGTATAATAATACTCAAGTATTTAGGGTATAAAATACCATAAGTGTGAACGTAGAACCACGGGAAACCATTTCACAATGTTGTGAACAGTGCCATGGGCACAAGTCTTGTAAAGGCCGAGGGCCATTTATGTGACTTGGTTAAGGGGCATGATAAGAGTAGTCAAAATTAGCTTAAGTGTTTATTGTTGGGTGTTTGGGATGAATAAATAAGAGTATGACATACTCTAAGTGGGTAAAAAGATGGGTATAAGGTACCCTAAGTGTTAATGAGTTGCGAGTGAATAGTGCTGTTACGCGAGGCATAAAGAGACCGGGGCCTCTCATGCATGTTGGGGTGTGCCCCATGATCACCTAGGTGTGTTAAAAAACCTATGGAGTAATGAGTCATGAGGTGTTAGTATGGTTTTGGAACCGAAGGAAAGGAGTGTGAAACACTCGAAATGTTCTAAGTGTCAAGAATGGGAATGCCTTAGCATACCCTTAACTTTAAATAGCCCTACTGTTCACACCGCTCATCGGAATCAAGTGATTCTTGAATTTTTAGAAAGGTATTTAAACCCTCTTCGAGGTTCATGTTTACCATTTTTCTTGGTTATGAGTCAGGGATAGGTTAAAAGAAGGAATTCTGAAGTAGGACCGGGTGAAAATCTGGACTGACGAAACCCAGTTTCGGATCAGTCAGCTTTAGGGGCAATATGGTCCAATAAAAATAGAGAATTAGAAATTATGTAAAACACAAAAGTTGTTCTCCTTCGAAAGACGAATCCAACGCAAGTTGAATCGTCAAAATCGAACAAGCGAGTCAAAAGTTATAGCCAAGATATGAAAACGCAAAAATGCTGAAGCTTTCTGCAAAAGTTGCGATCGCTCGTAGGGACCCTACGAACGATCGTAGCGGAGCTACGAACGATCGTAGAGTTGCTACGATCGATCGTAAAGCCCCAGAAAGTGCTGGAAACTCACGGGTGAAGCTACGATTGATCGTAGGAAGCTACGATCGATCGTAGAAAGCTACGATCGATCGTAAATCACTACGAACGATCGTAGATACGCGATTTTACTTTCTTGGATGCGATTTTTTTAGGGGTTTTTCACCCCTTGCACTATAAATAGAGGACTTTAGGGGGTTTTTGGTTTACCCTAAACCAAGGAGAGTTCCTAGAAAGAGAAGGAGAGGATCTTGAGCATTTCAAAGAGGGTTTTGATTTGGAATCAAGAAAAGCTTCAATCAAGGGTTTGATCTTCCCCACTCCAAGCTTGGATCACTTCCTTCAAGTAGGATCTTCCTCAATCAAGTAATGATTCCACTCAAGGGTTTCCTTCAACCTAGAAATTGATTCTAAGAGGTTAGTAAAACTACTATCTAGCTTTGTTATCATACATGGATGGGAAAAGATGACCCAATGGGTGATTTAGCTTTACTAGGATGCCAAGATCTAAATGTGAATGAAAGTATGTTTGAATGGAATGTTAGTGATTCTACCTATCTAACTTTGGTATTGTGCAAAATATGAAAAGATGATAAAAAGGGGTTTATAAATTGGGGGTTTTTCTACGTTATGATCAAATAGACAAATAGTAGTTTATAAATTGGGGGTTTTTCAATAACAAGAATGAACATGGCTATAATTGTAAGTAAATGATAGTATCTCTAAATGAAACATGGTTTCAAGTATACTATGATACAAATATTAAGTGTGGGAATTTTGGGTGAACTAGAACATGATCAAACAAGTAAATAAGGGTTTATGATTTTGGGGTTTTCCAATGAAAGGGATGAATGTTGTTATGCTAGTGTGTAAGTATTATTATCCTCCAATAAACCATGATTTTAAGTGTGATATGATGAAGTGGGCTTAGAAGCCATGATTGTTATGATGTGATGCAATGAATGAAATGTTCTACATTCTAGAATTGTCTAAGTATGCTATGATGCTAATATACCTTGTATGAACCATATGAGTTAATTAAGGTATTCAAGTATACTATAATGATCATTGTGCCTTGTATGAACATGTTTAATTAGTTAAAGCTTTCCACATAGATGTTATACTGCTCACAAGCACTCCACGCACGATAAGTATTGCACGACCGTGGTTTTCTCATAAGCATGAATTTCAAGAAATCATAAGAAGGGTTTTCAAAGGCATTCATAAGCAAGAAGCATAGATGCATAAGAGTTGACTAAGCCAAACTTTGGGTTGGCATTCTAAGATCGGTTACTTCATGCTCTCAAGGATCAAGTCTAAGATCTCGCATAAACTCCACGGATCATAAGTCTCGCAAGGCTTTTCAAGAACTCATAAGAAACTCACAAGTCTAAGATCTTGCATATGTCTCCAAGGAGAACAAGCTCACAAGGATCATAAGCTCACAAGAAGCTCACAAGTACTCATAAGCTCACAAGTACTCATAAGCTCACAAGAAGCTCATAAGCTCACAAGTACTCACAAGCTCACAAGAACTCTAAGCTCACAAGAATTCATAAGAAAACATGAGGCTCACAAGCATTCATAAGAACTCATAAGCATACATGAGAGGGTTTGTTTTCCATGAAAAGAACAAGTTTTATGAAAGGTTTTTCATGACGGGTTTTAAGCATGGATTTGGTGATTTGTATTCTTTTCCGCACTGTATTAAATATTGTGATTATGATAGCATTGTTAGCTAGTAGATTTTGCTCGCTGAGTATTCCATGCTCAGCCGTACATGTTATGTCGGCAGGTACGCTATACGATACATGTACTCCGGTTCTTTGAAACGAGGCGACTCATGGGGAACAGGAGATTGCTCGGGTGGTCATCCAGATGTTGGGGGTTTGACACGTGACCCCATGGTTGGGAAGAGAGTGAGAGAGACATGTATTTTGGGTTTTATGTCTGGGGATATTGTATCACTTGAGTTTGTAACCCAGGTGAAGGATTGCTTGTACATATTTCGGTTTCTATTCATTTATTGCAAATAGTTGTACTTGGAATACAGTTAAGTTATTAAAGAAATTTTCAGTTCACTATTCAGCTTGCCTTATATGCTTCCGCAGGATGATTGTATGGTAGGTAACGAGCCCAAATATAGCCTAACTCCTAGGTGGTATTTTGGGGCGTTACAGTTGCTAACCTCAGTTAAGGGGGGTCTAACTATGGTTAGGGTTGCTAACCAAGGTTAGGGAGAGGGCTAAAGTTAGTTTTATGGTCTGATTGATTTTTAGGAATTTTCGTTTAATTTCCCAAAGTTGGTAGGGTTAAGGGGTACTTAACCGCAGTTAAATGATAATTGGAGGTGTATTTAACTATGCTTAAGGGTCTAGTGAGGTCCAAGATGGGCCCAAGGGGCTAGGCAGGGCCTAAAGTGGCCTCCTACCAGGCCTGAGCCCCTGCAAAAGCCCAGAATAAAAAAACAGTTAATGTCGGTAATAGGATTACTGACATTATGAACATTATTTTTAGCTGTGTTTTTGCCTCTACTAACTAGGGTTAAGGTGTAACCTGAGGTGAGCCAAGGTGATGGGAGTTTAGAGGGGACTCCTGGGAAGGGTTCAGGCTTTGTGTGGGCCGTCGGGGATGCCTGGAGGGGGCCCCAAAAGGCTACAAAACCATTGCAATAGTAACAACATATTGGTGGTAGTTATTCTACTGCCAATACAAAATAAGCCAAAACAAGATTGTCGGTAGAAGGACTACCGACAGTAATGCACAGTTTGATTTTCAGGGATTTAACTAGGGTTAGGCTTTACCCTAGGACCTGGAAGGACCAGGTCTGGTCCAGGGAAGTAAGAGGAGTTCAGTTTGGGCCCTGGACATGGACCAGGGCCCAACGAAGTTGGAAAGATGAAGCTTCAAAATAGACTGCTAGGAATGGCAGTACTGAGATTACCGCCATTCCAGGTTTTGCTTGAAACAGGGATGGTGGCCAAGGGGCTGTGCTCAGAGGCATCTAAGGGTTCCCTCATGAGTTGGGGGACCCTTAGAAGGTCTTGGGGTGGTCTGCACGCCCATGGGAGATGCTATACCAGAAAGGGTTCACCACACCTATGGTTTAGGTGGGTGAACACCCTGTGAGGGCCAGGGTTATTAACCAAAACACCAAGAAAATACAAAAAGACTCCCCTGGAGATGACCAAGGGCTCACAAGAATGATCAAGTAATAGAAAGATGGGTAGGGAATGGCCCTACCCTATGCTCTGTTTTGCTCGAATAGGTGGATGTCTGTAGCCGTGATGGTGAGTGGTGCTCTAGTGGTGCTACAGCAACTGGGAGGCCTAGGACAGACCAACAAGGGTCTTGGGATCTGAGTTCACGGTGTAGAAGAAGCTGAGGGAGGGGCTTTGGACAAGACTTCACCTGAGAGGATTTTGCAGACCGCTTTCAGTGAAGGGGCAATGGGCTTTATAGAGGAAGCTTCAAGGGACCTAGGTGGGATTAAGAAGAAGGGGGAAGAGGTGTTGGACCAAGGGGAGGTCGTGTGAGAGCTGAGTCATGATGGAGGAGGGGATGGTGGAGTGTGTAGGGTGTTTGTAACCTGCAAACTCGGCACTCACAGTTGTCAGTAGAAGGTTTACCGCCAATGTGAATTCAGGCCAAAAGCTAATGTCGGTAGATCTTCTACCAACATTCTAAGTTTTGATTTTGAATGGGCCTAGCCCATACACACTCGGTTCTGGAGGCTTGGCTTAGGGTTTTTGGGCCTTTATGGGCCCACCCTGAGGTATAGGCCTTATGGGCCATAGCTTCGAGTTTGAAGCCCTAAGGGCTCTAGGGCTAGGGCATCGGCTAGGGCCACCTAGGGTTTTAGTCCCAAGGGTAGAGCTAGGCCGGGGGGGGGGGGGTAACCATAGTTAAAAGGATTTAACTACAGTTAGATGGGGTGTAAAAATTGGGTACTTACAACTACCCCTCTTTGCTGGAGAATGCCAAGGTTGGCAATTTGAACGGCAAAGACTGGAATCATTCTATTTTTACACCGAGCTCAGATAACAAGGATGCAGGATGATAACATGTATGCATGCAGTGAAAATGGTGAGTGCAACGTAGTGGCATGGCCATTGCCGGGAAGGGCGAGTAGTTCAGACTACTTAATAGGGAGTGATGGATGTAGGGATGACATAGCCTGGAGGCGTCGGTTGGAGGGATTCGATCGAGTTTAATTGAAGGGACACCTAGGGTGCTGAAGGGGTGATATGCAAGTGGTGTACACTGTAAAGGTACACACGGGATGTCGAGGACACACTAGGTGTCAGAAGAGAGGACATGCAGGTAGTATACACTGTAAAGGTATACACTGGATGTTGAGGACACACGGGGTGTCAAAAGAGAGGACATGCAGGTGGTATACACTGTAAAGGTATACACGGGATGTCAAGGAAACACAGGGTGTCAAAAAAGGAGGACATGCGGGTGGTATACACTGTAAAGGTATACGCAGAATGTTGAGTAATGTACACTGTAGAGGTACACACAGAAAGAGTGGTGTACACTGTAAAGGTACCCATAAATGTGAGAAATGTACACTGTAAAGGTACATTCAGAAAGGGTGGTGTACACTGTAAAGGTACCCACAAATGTTGAGATTTGAGGCATAGCCAGGGGCACTAGCCAGATTGATGTTGATATGGCCGAATGGCACTGAAGTTTAATCATGAATGATGCTGAGGAGTTTGATCACACAAGGTATGATGTTATGCGGGGATGTCATGTAGGGGATAAAGGCGAGGATGCTTTCCTATGACTCTGCTGATTGTGACTTGTGGGGATGCATGGTGTCGGCTTCTTCCATTTTGTTCTGTTGGGGCTGCACATGCAGGTTGGTATGATCTGGTCAGGGTACCAAAGAGGAGCTGCTTTTTGAAAACATTTCATAAAAGGGTTTGGGCCTTTGTAAAATTGTTTTGCTTTCAACAAAAGAATGTTCAACTAGCTATCAGTTTTGCCAAGAAAGTGCCTTAGTCAGGGCTTGGGGATCATGTATTCTGCCTTTCACTCTTGGAGAATGGAGTATGACCCAGAAGAGATTTTGTTACTGCTGGGGAAGTTCATAGATAGACCGGTTTGTCTTGTCACCGCTGGATATTAGACACTGGCTGGGGAGAAGCTTACTGGGGAACAAATTAGATGCCTCTGCTCGGGGATCTGCTGAGGAATGTAATACTATTGTAGACCATTACTGGGGATATGACCTTGTCGTAGATCACTGCTGGGGATCTGAACTCTACTGGAGACTAGTGTTGGGGAAGCTGCTCTTCCATGTCATCTGCTGGGGACTGCTGCAGGGGATTTATCTGGCTATTCTGACTACTGCCGAATTTTGTTGCCAAGCTGCTCTTAAGATTTTTTCTCCCTTTTTTACCCTTGGAATGACTAAGTCATGGGGTTCGCATAATTTTTGTGTGATGAGGCCGTTGTCGGTTTTCCTCATGCCTACGAAGCTGATTGATTTTTGTCCCTTTTTTACCCCTAGTCGCAAGACTAGGTCTGGGGATCGCGTGATTTTTGCGCAATGAGGCCGTTGCCCATTTTTACTCATACCCACGACTTATTGGGGAAGCTTTGTTTATGCTAGGGAAAATAGTTCTTATCCCATCATTGCCCTGAATGGCGCTCCTCTAGAGATCTGAGGATGATATTTCCGTTGAGGAATCAGATGTGATATTGTGCTTGCACTCGTAGTTCCTAAGGGATTGAGAAGGACTTTACAGTGGGACCAAATGTAGGCTGAGGGACCGATGTTTGGGACACCTTGGGATTTCTCTTATTTGTTGTTGATTTGCACTCCCTTGGAGGTTTTGGTTTTGATATAATTGATTTTCACTCTTTGGAGAATTTATACTTTCTGGGTTTCCCGGCGGAGGGACACACATTTTTTCTGAAAGGTTCTTCTGTTGGGTAAAGAGTCCGGAGAGATCATCTCTGTGGGGAGTTCCTAACTGTTGAAATGTTTCGACTTCAATTTTGGGTTTTCTTTTGATAGAAATTTTGTTCCCTTGAGAATCGACTCGCCTGGGAGGCTGGGAGAGCTTGTCACTGCTCGGGGGAGCGACCTAGTGGGGGATAGTTGATGACTTTTTTGTGGAGAAAGAGGGACTCTATTTGGGGAGAGTCAGGGAGTGGGTACCCCATTTGTGACCGCACCTAATTTGGCAGGTTGCCTACGTACCTTTGTAAGATCAGGTCATGACGTTGTTCGGGCCTATGCCGCAGAGGGCGAGGGAGGGTGTCCCTGAAAAGGTGTAATGAAAGAAAGGCTGTCAAGCTCGAGGGACTAACTAGCGAATTTCATTTGATTTGTAAGCGGGTTACAGGAAAGAGGGATGAAGAGGGTGCCAAGGATGGCCTCTTGTCATTTCCCAGAGAAACTATAAGTGCAAAGCGCCTATCAAATCTAGACCCTAAGCGTAGTATTTTTTGACTTTGTCCATGTTGACAGGCTCTGGGAGGTCTTCATCATCCATACATCCGAGTCGAAGGGCACCACCGGAGAATTTATCTCGAATAACGTATGGGCCTTCATAGTTGGGAGTGAATTTGCCCCTTGGGTCAAGGCAGTTTGGCAATATTTTTTGGAGAACTAGGTCATTGATCTCGATGCTTTTTGGCTTGACCTTCCTGTTGAATGCCCTAGCCATGTGCCTCTGATAGGCTTGAGAGTGGTTGATGGCTTTCAGTCGCCGCTCTTCGATCAGATTCAACTGCTCATACCGGGTCTGTACCCATTCTGCCTCTGAGAGCTCTGCTTCCATTAACACCCTGAGTGATGGAATCTGTACTTCGATGGGGAGGACTGCTTTCATACCATAGGCCAGAGAGAATGGTGTTGCCCCTGTTGAGGTTCGGATGGACGTTCTGTAGGCCATGAGTGCGTAAGGGAGCATCTCATGCCAAGCAGAGTACTTGGTGGCCATCTTCTCGATGATTTTCTTTAAGTTCTTGTTGGCAGCTTCAACTGCACCATTGGTCTGTGACCTATATGGAGTAGAATTGTGATGTTGGATCTTGAATTTCTGGCAGAGGTCAGTCATCCCTTTGTTGTAGAAGTTAAGAGCATTGTCTGTTACAATCTCATGCGGGACCCCATATCTGCAAATGATGTAATTTTTGAGGAAACACTGAACCACTGAGGCTGTGACATAGCATAAGAGGCTACCTCGACCCATTTTGTGAAGTAATCAAATTCTACCAGAATGAATCGATGTCTGTTGGATGCTTTCAGACTTATGGGTCCAATGACGTCGATGCCCCATGTCGAGAATGGCCAAGGAGCAGTGAGATTATGTAGCCTGTTTGGCGGTGCATTTACCCTGTCGGCATAGATTTGGCACTGGTGGCACTTCTGTACGTGCTTACCATAATCTGATTCCATGGTGGACCAGTAGTAGCTTAGCCTGAGTATCTTCTTAGACAACATCAATTCGTTCATGTGTGGGCCGTAAGTTCCTCCGTGAACTTCATCGACTACCCGTACTGCTTCATTGGTATCTAGGCATCTGAGCCAGAGCAAGTTTAGCTACTTTTTGTACAAGATGCCCCCTAATAGGACAAACTGGATGGCCAATCTTCTGATTGCCCGGTGGTCTATTTTGGTGGCATCGAGGGGGAAGGTCCTGTCCTCGAGGTACTGCTTGATGTCCGTATACCAAGGCTTATTGTCTGATACCTCCACAATCGGAAGGCAATAAGTAAGCTGATCCTGTTGTTGAATTTTGATTGGCTAGAGCATGATGTCTGTAGGGATCTGTACCATAGAAGTAAGAGTGGCCAGGGCGTCGGCGAATCTGTTCTGGTTCCTGGACTGGTGGCTGAAGCTGATTCTTCTGAACTGACTGATTAGCAGATTAAGATAGGCCAAGTATAGGACTAGCCTTGCTTCTCGGATGACCCAAGATTCGTTCGCCTGACTAATTACCAGAGATGAGTCACCGTAGCAGTCTACCTCTTCAATCCCGATGTCCAGGGCTTCTTTCAGTCCTGCGATGCATGCCTCGTATTCTGTCTCATTGTTGGAGCATCTAAACTTCAACTTGACTGAGATAGGGAGGTGTGCTCCCTTAGGTGAGAACAGGACTGCTCCTGCCCCATGCCCATGATTGTTGACAGCTCCGTCAACGTATAACTCCCAACCGGAGTATTCTTATTTATCTGCTTCTGCATACAAGATGGCTTCATCAGGAAACCGATCATGTACAGACATGTAGTCCCATGCCAGACTGTGGGCAAGGTGATCTGCTATTGCCTGCCCCTTGATTGACTTCTTCATCATGTACGTGATGTCGAATTCAGACAACATCATAAGCCGTCGGGCAGTTCTTCCGGTGGTGGTTAGCTTTTCTAGTAAGTACTTGAGTAGGTCCATCCGGGAGATCAGAATTACTGGGTAGGAAAGTAGATAGTGCCGAAGACGCTGAGTAGCCCAGACTAGTGCCAAACAAGTTTTCTTAAGAGGGTTGTATGCTCTTCATACTCTTGCAGGCTCTTACTGATGTAGTAGATGGCTTGTTTTGTTCTGCCTGTCTCTTCATGTTGTGCCAGGATGCACCCCATGGAGGTTTCTTATACAGAGATGTAGAGTAGCAATGGCCGTCCCGGTGTAGGAGGCACAAGTACTAGAGGATTCAGAAGATACTACTTTATTCTGTCAAAGGCTTTCTGGCATTCTGCTGTCTAGACTGTCGGTGTGTTCTTCCGGAGAAGCTTAAAGATCGGCTCTCATATCGAAGTGAGCTGAGAAATGAATCTGCTGATGTACTGAATTCTGCCAATGAAATCATGGATTTCCTTTTCAGTTTGGGGTGCTGGCATTTCAGTGATAGCTCTGGCTTTAGCTGGATCGATCTCAATACCTCTTTTGCTGACTATGAAGCCAAGGAGTTTTCCTGATGAGGCTCCAAAGACACACTTGGCTAGATTCAGTCTCAGGCCGTACTCTCGGAGTCGTCGCAGAGTTTCTTCAGGTCTTCTGGATGCTGCTCAGCAGTAGGAGACTTGACGATCATGTCATCTACATAGATTTCAGTGGACTTGTGGATCATGTCATGGAACAAGGCTGTCATGGCCCTCTGGTAGGTGGCCCCTATGTTCTTGAGTCTGAAGGGCATGACCTTGTAGCAGAATGTGCCCCCAAGGTGTGATAAAGGAGGTCTTCTCCATGTCTTCTTCCGCCATTCTAATCTGGTTGTACCCGGAGAAGCCATCCATGAATGAGAGAGTTTCATGCCCAGCAGTATTGTCGACCAGTATGTCGATGTGCGGGAGAGGAAAGTTGTCTTTGGGGCTTGCTCTGTTCAGATTTCAGTAGTCAATACACATTCGGACCTTGCCATCCTTCTTGGGTACCGGTACGATGTTGGCTAACCACTCAGGGTAGTTTGCAACTGCCATGAAGCCTGCGTTGATCTACTTTAAAACTTCTTCCTTGACCTTCTGTGACCACTCGGGCCTCATCCGTCTCAGTTTCTGCTTAACTGGTCTGACGTCAGGGTTTAGGGGCAGTCTGTGTACCACCAATGCTGGGTCTAAGCCTGGCATGTCAGCATATGACCAGGTGAAGACATCACTATAGCTTCTCAGGAAACTGATCATGTCTGCTCTCTACTGCGGGCTCATGGCTGTGCCGATCTTGACTAGCTAAGGATTGTTTTCAGAACCGAGGTTGATGGTCTCAGTGTCTTCCCTATTAGATTACAGAAGTCCTTCGCTATGCTCAAGGAGGTCCAGAATTTTCTGAGGCGGTTCCTCTTCCTGTTCTAAGTCATACTCTACTTCAATGAGTTCGAGGAGGGTTTGAGGGGTAGGCCTGTCAGAGGTAATTTCCTAGCAAATCAATTAGAATCAGTTTAGCATATTTTTATGATGATGATTTTGTTGGCTTCAGGACACTAGGCCTTTTAGGGGAAGAGTCCGTGTAATTTCGTTATCAGCCGATATGAAATGATTTTTTGAAAACATGATTTGTTGAGTCAAAACAATTTGATTTTCATTAAAATGATGACTTGTTACAAAAAGACTCAAACAAATAGAGGCTGACAGTGTGGCCTGACTTTTGGATTTTAGAAATGGGAGCAAAAGAGAGATAGATGAAGGAGAAGGATGATGCTTGGTCACTATTGTCTCAGGCCAACCTGTCCTGCACTGTGTTTACCTCGGCCCTGACTGGCCTCGATGGTGAGAGCCTCAGTCCACCAATAGATCAGTGGCTGGCGACTGGATGACGCTTCAGCACTGTTGGAGAAGGTGCAGACCCGCTCTCCCGCTGGTATTTTGCTTCAGTAACATCTTTGACAGTCAGCTCATCGAACATCTGGGCCACACTGAACACTTCTGGATCTGGAATCCCTGAAGACTCGGAACTGGGCTGGGGTGTTAAGGCAACGGGTGTGGCAGAGGTTTCTGGGTAGGTTTCAAAGATTCCCACCGGAAAGTTCATAGAGATGTGTGGTCGGGCTCAGGTTTTGCCGACTGCCTACTCCTCTTAGTCAGCTTTGAGAGGTAATCCTCGTATCTGGGCTTGTACCCTAAACCGTAGGGAGGTGTATTGCGAGGGGGTGTGTATCTCTTCTTCACGCCCTGAAACCTGGCATCGAGACCATTCCCAGGCTAATAGTTCATTCTGACCATCATTCTGACAAATGGTGGCACTGCTTGCTTGCTTTGCTATTCTACCTAGGTGATAAAACTAACTTGCTCGAAACGGAATGTCATGAAGGCAGTGCCTTACCCCAGCTCTTGGGGATCCCAAAAGGAACTTGCTAACTCTTCAGAAGAAATGACAACCAGACATTCATCCTGGATGAACTTGATTCATTGGTGCAGGGAGGAGAGAATGGCTCCAGCCACATGGATCTATGGCCTCCCTAGGAGCAGAGTGAAAGAGGCTGGCACATTCACGACCTAAAAGTTCGTTGAGAACTGAGCAGGTCCGACCCCGATGGTTAAATCAATGTCACCCAGGTTTTGCCTGGTGGTGTTATGAAAAGCCCTAATGGTCATGGGTCTCTTCTTCACTTGACTGAGGTTCAGGCCCAGGTTTTGCAATGTGGAGAGTGTGCAGACATTCAGGCCGGAGCCATTGTCGATGAGCACTGATGATAACATTCGGTCCATTTGCCCTAGTTTCTCGGGCGTTATGTCTGGTGTTACATGGGCATTGCCGAATACTCGGAGCAGTTGCTTCCTGTGATGCTCTGAAGTGAGAAGAAGCCCTAAGATGGATATTTGTGCTGGGACCTTGCTCAGTTGCTGAGCGATACTGAACTCCTCTGCTTTTTCTAGGCTTTTCAATAAAATTGCCAAATCAGCTGCTTCCTTCTGCGAGTCTGACACCCCTGCTTTCTCTTTCTCTTTTTCTGTACTCTTCACCTTTACCGGCTTAGTTACAGGAGGTTGATATACTCAGCCAGATCAGGTTAGGTTGGCAATGCTCTCGTCCTCAAGGATGATAGAGTGGGGAGCGGGTACTCGGTTGAGGTTAAAGGGAGGCTCTAGGATGTAAGGGATCCGGACAAGTCCTGAAGAGGTTGGGGCCTGAGCTAGAGCTGTAGGCTAATTTACAGGGCAAGGAATTGTGTAGATGATTTATTCGGGAACAGTTATCTGGGTTTGAGACTGAATAGTCTGTATGTTTGACTGGGGGAAGGGGATTATGACAGGTAATCGGTAAAAAGGCCTGATGATGCCATCATTCACTGCGGGTGTGCTGGGTCCTGGCTGCCCTGTCCTGGGCTCTTCCCACTGGATAAAGTTGACTTGATTGTTATGTGGGGGCAGTGGCACCTAATTGATGCTGGTGTTGCTCAGAGCCAGCTCAACCCTTCTGTCATCCAAAAGATTTTGGATAGAACATTTTAGGCCTATACAATAGTCTGTAGCATGGCTTGGGCCTCTGTGAAAGGTGCAGTGATGATCGACATTATAATTCTTGCTCTGTTTATCTGGAGGTAAGAGAGGTGTAGGACCTCTCAACTCGAGAAGGCCCTGCTTGGTGAGGAATTCAAACAACTGGCTGAGTGTATATGGAAGGGGTAAAGTTTCTAGGAGGACGATTTTGCCCCTGGACTGGTCGGGCTGGCCAGGTATTCCTGATTACTGACTGCTACTGAGCTGCTAGAGCTGGTAGTCGGATGGGTGTTGTATACGCAACCATGTGTACATCTTTCTTCTTTTTGTGGTCCCGGGGACCGATGTTTCTACTGGATGAGGCTGTCGCCTTGGGGGGATCAAGTCCTAGACTGGAATGAATGGCCCCGCTCTTGATAGCAATTTTGATACAGGCACCTGTCCTGACGATGGTGCTGAAGTCCACCACTGGTAAGGTCACCATGAGTGTAGAGTAGGGCTGCTTTAGAGTGCCCATGAACATGCCTATCATCTCTTCCTTAAAGATAGGAGTCGGGATCTTTGCTGCCATTTCCCTCCAGTGGGTGGCGTACTCCAGAAATGATTCATTGCTATGCTGGCTTAACTGCTCAAGCTGGCTTCTCTGAGGGGCGGAGTTCCTGGTTAAAGGAGTACTGTTCCACGAAGCTATCCATGGTATCTTGCCAGGTCTTGACCTTCTGCTTATCCATAGACATCCACCATGTAAGGACTGCCCCCATCAGACTCTTTTGGAAGTACTGGATGAGCAAGGGCTGGTTCCTGTTATGTTGGAGCATGTCCCCCAAGTATAACTGTAGGTGTTGTTTTGGAAAGCCCGAGCCGTCGTATTTTTCAAAGTCTAGTATCTTGAAACCTGTGGGAATAACATCCCCTGATGAGAAAGTTAAGTCCTCCAGTGATAGACTCGTACTGGCGGATGCACCCCTCATTCTTCTCATCTCTTCTTTCATCTGCTTGATCTCTTCTTGTAAGGAAGGGGTAAGATTGGAGGATGAAGGTTGGTCCTGATTAATGTGCGAGGCCTTAGGCTGCTCTTCGTACTGGTCATACTCCTCTCCTCCTCCTGTCGCGGGTATAGGGTCAGGTATGATGAAGGGGCGAGGACGAGGCTCTAGTATAGGTTGCTCAGTTGGTTCTCCGATCGGGGATCCGGGTAGAGGGTTCTTTGGTTCGGGTACCAATTAGAATCTTCAGGGATTCCAAAACACTATCAAGCTTTGACTGTATGGCTGTTATATCCCTGTCATGTGACTATAGGATCTCAGTGGTTCGCTGGTGCTAATCTGCAGGTTCTACCATCGATCCCGAACTGCTTTCTGATTGTATTGTGCAAGGGAGTATCTCCGTGATTGGTACTTCCGTCAAAACTGTGTCTGCGGCTACTGCTTTTGTTAGAATCGCAGTCAGAGAACAAGTCACAGGTCGACTCATGCAACTGAAAAGAATGCAACGGCTAATCATGATTTATGCATGATGACAAAAAGCAAATGCTAGAAAAAGGATTTCATTAATGCATGAAGAGTGTAGTGAGTACAGGGATAGTGTGACTTAAAGAAGTGAAAAAGGACTCGATCCTAGGCAGGCCCTTCAGGGATCGCGAAGTCAAGTGGATGGGGCACGCCCTTAAGATCCATGATCTGCTGTTGGAGGGATGTGACCTCAACCTCCATGTGCTTAAGGGTCTCGGTAGCGTTGAACATGTGATATCCAAATTGTTGGATACGGGAGGTCATCTCCGCCTTTGCACTGTTAAGCTGGGCCCGGATGATGGCTGCTTCCCTGGCGTCGCCTCTGCGTCTCTTGTGAAGAGACTGGATTGTCTACTCCAATTGTTCAACATGTTCTTGTATGGCTTGGAGTTAACAGCCCTGCTCCGCTTCCTGCGGCCTGAATACACCCTGGGCTTTCCATAGCCTTTTCCATTTCTGCTGGATCTAGAGTTGTCTCTCCAGGAAGAAGTCTGTCCAGGGAACCACCATTTCTGCTAGGGGTATAGTCCCTTGTGATGGAGCTGAGACTGGTGTGGGCAGTTCCCTAGGTGCAGGCATGCTAGGTAGAATGTTAGGATTTTTCACCCATTATCGGTATACTGAGTTGGTCGGTGGTCCTAATGTAACCATGAAATCCGGCCACTGGGTCTCGTCTGGAGCTGCGCTAAGCTGACTGGAAGTGTCGGGCAAGGTTGTCGGTGTGCACTGTGAAAGTAATCCAATCATTTTTCTGCCAGTCTATCACTGGGATACGTTGAGGGAGTCCAAACTGTCGAAAGAATCGGAGTGGTGTATAGACTACGGAGCCTGTTAGACCAGCAAGAATCATGCAATTACTATCGGTCCTTGATTATGAGAAATCTTCTGAGATAAACTGTAGGAATCGTGGATGCCGTCCGGTACCGATATGATTATAGGCAAACGACTTACCAACCAGAGGTGTAGGAGAGGTGTACTGACATGGAAGATGCCCTTTCTACGTTCTACCGACTGGTTAAGAGCCCTAAGAAGCTCGGATAGGATGACTGGTACAACTGAGCAGGAGTTGTGCATGTCCTCGACGATCCCGACCAGAACTGCTTCGACAAGTGATCAGCACCTTGGGAATACCAGCAGAGACATGGCTATCAGTGCAAGGGCAATGAGACAGGGAAGTTCCACTGAGATAGATTCAGGGTTCCACTTGCGCTTATACCTCTTTTCAAGAAAAGACATGGGTATCCGATCAAAAGAGCCGTTAGGACCAGGCTACAAGTTGTCTTGTAGCGCGGTACTATGGCTTTACCATCCATGTTTAACCCTAAAATGCACTGAATCTCTTCCAGTGTTGGGTAGAGCTCGTTCTTACCAAAACGGAATGCCATGTGAGATGGGCTCCAACACTGGATAGCAGTGTTTATGAGGCGCAAGTCTAGGTTAACCACAGATAGGTTTAGGATAGTTCCAGTTTTGTAGTATTGAGCCCAAACGAGACGTTGACTCGAGGTAAAAGCCCCAATTATCTCTTGGAGGTTGTCGTCACATGCCCCTTGAGAAGTTAGATGCACGGGCCGTGACTATCGACCCATTGACTGGATTATCCCTGAAGGACCTGCCATATCTACCTAGACAATGATACAGACTCTGTGAGTGTACTGTGTATGCAGATGGGATGCAAAATGATGATGCAATATTTTTTCGATTTTTTATTTTGGTTGGGTGTGACAAGGCACATGTGATTCGATAGGGCAGACGGACGGAGGTTCAACGTGCTTTAGCCCAAGTTGTTGGAAATCGAGGGACCTATCAGATCAAGGTTGGGATAGGCCCAGTGAAGGCCTGTCTGCCTGAGATTTGGACCCCAAATGCTATGTCGGGAAGCAAGGTTGGATGTAGTTTATTACAAGCATAGGTTTGGCTCATTACATGCCCCTGAGTGGGTGGCTATCCAGGTAGAATGTGCCCGGGTAGTCAACCATGACTGGGGACAGGTATAGGGTGCAAGCAAGTTAGGGTTTATAGTAGCCCTCCCTGAATGGGCTGCTTGTAGACTATACCCTAGCCTAGACTACATGTATAAATGCTGGTTTGATGCAAGTGTGTTCCTAGCAGGATGGGGGGATCACTTAACACCGTATATACGACTCCCCGGTATAGAACATACCTGAAAAGGGACGATTGGTGTAAGTGAGAGCGTTTAGAATCCTTCCCTGAGGGATATCACCCAACAAGAGTAACTCCGCGAACCTCCAAGATGTTTAAGTCACTGACACTGAGGATGATCATCCAGTAGCCGTTAACGTAATATACCTATCTACTGGGTTGAATGGGATAATTACACTACTATGACATGTATGGATGCACACTACACATTTAACCAAGAGATGTAAAATGATTGGTGTTAAGTTAAATGCTTAGTCATTTTAATCAAGATTAGGCTTAGTTGGCTTAAACCCGAGTTCCTGGTTAAACCCTGAAATGAACAGTCTGTGTCCCCAGCAGAGTCGCCAGAGCTGTGAGCGTGGGAATTCACTCCCTCTCACAAAAAGGGGTCTGGATTACCTATGTACCCTCACGGGTGTGAAAGGGTTTTTAGAGTTGCAACCTATTCATTCAGAACGGATAAGTCCCCCGAGTTTGGATAAGGTCTTGGTCTACGAGTGGGATTAGGGTAAAGGGGTTCAGTTAAGCCCAGGGAAGGTGTTAGGCACCCCGAGGCTTCCATCTTTCAATGGTTCCGTACTTCCCAAGTATAAGCCAAACAAATTTAATCTTGATTGTAATGTCGAGGTGTTTGAATTAACACTAATCCAAGAAAGGAAAAGCTAACTGGGGTTGGGCCCGTGTTGGGCTGCCTACGTACTCACAGGGCGAGATCAGACCAAGCGTAGTTCTGGCACATGAGCCTGTGCCGAGGCTAGGGGGCGTGTGTGTAGGCACCAAGGGTGGCTAACATGGATTAGTCCAGTAGACTAGGGTTTGGTTGACCGAGGAGGGTCAAGTGCATGGTATTCAAGCCCGGTAGGCATAAGGGGTAGTCCGGTAGACTAAGGCGAAGTCCAGCCTAGGTTAGGGTTGCTAAAAGGGGTTAGGCCAAAATAACTATGGTTCAGGTTACTAACCACAGTAAAGGGGATGTGGTGTGTAGCCCAGTAGGCTAAGGGGAGGCCCGGTAGGCCGAGGATAGTCTAGTAGATTTAGTTTTTAGGCCCGGTAGGCCGTTAACCGAAATTAACTATGATTAGGGTTACTAACCGCAATTAAGGGGGGTCTAACTGTTGTTAGGGTTGCTAACCAGGATTAGGGAGAGGGCCAAAGTTAGTATTATGGTCCGATTGATTTTTAGGAATTTCTGTTTAATTTCCCAAAGTTGGTAGGGTTAAGGGGTGCTTAACCGCGCTTAAATGATAACCAGAGGTATATTTAACCGTGGTTAAGGGTCTAGTGAGGTCCAAGGTGGGCCCAGGGGACTAGGCAGGGCCGAAAGTGGCCTCCTACTAGGCTTGGGCCCCTGCAAAAGCCCAGAATAAAAAAATAGTTAATGTCGGTAATAAGATTACCGACATTATAAACAGTATTTTTAGCTGTGTTTTTGCCTCTGCTAACTAGGGTTAAGGTGTAACCCAAGGTGAGCCAAGGTGATGGGAGTGTAGAGGGGACTCCTGGGAAGGGTTCAGGCTTTGTGTGGGCCACAGGGGATGCCTGGAGGGAGCCCCACAAGGCTACAAAACCACTGCAATAGTAACAGCATATTGGCAGTAGTTATTCTACCGCCAATACAAAATCAAGCTAAAAACAAGATTGTCGGTGGAAGGACTACCGATAGTAATGCATAGTTTTATTTTCAGGGATTTAACTAGGGATAGGCTTAACCCTAGGACCTAGAAGGACCAGGCCTGGTCCAGGGAAGTAAGAGGAGTTTAGTTTGGGCCCAGGACATGGGCCAGGGCCCAACCGAGTTAGCCAAACTAAGCTTCAAAATAGACGGCCAGGAATGGCGGTACTGAGATTACTGCCATTCCTGGTTTTGCTTGAAATAGGGATGGTGGCCAAGGGGCTGTGCTCAGAGGCATCTAAGGGTTCCCTCATGAGTTGGGGGACCCTTAGGAGGTCCTGGGGTAGTCTGCACGCCCATAGGAGATGATATACCCGAAGGGGTTCACCACACCTATGGTTTAGGTGGGTGAATACCCTGTGAGGGCCTGGGTTATTAACCAAAACACCAAGAAAAATACAAAAAGACTCCCCTGGAGATGACCAGGGGCTCACAAGGATGATCAAATAATAGAAAGATGGGTAAGGAATGGCCCTACCCTATGCTCTGTTTTGCTCGAATGGGTGGATGTCTGTAGCAGTGTTGGTGAGTGGTGCTTCGGTGGTGCTATAGCAACTGGGAGGTCTAGGATAGACCGACAAGGGTCCTGGGATCTAAGTTCAGTGTGTAGAAGAAGCTGAGGGAGGGGCTTCGGATAGGACTTCACCTGAGAGGATTTTACAGACCATTTTTAGTGAAGGGGGCAATGGGCTTTATAGAGGAAGCTTCAAGGGACCTAGGTGGATTACAAAGAAGGAGGAAGAGGTGGTTGGACCAAGGGGAAGTCATATGAGAGCTGAGTCATGACGGAGGAGGGGATGGTGGAGTGTGCAAGGCGTTTGCTACCTACAAACTCGGCACTCACAGTTGTTAGTAGAAGGTCTACCGACAATGTGAATTCAGGCCAAAAACTAATGTCGGTAGATCTTCTACCGACATTCTAAGTTTTGATTTTGAATGGGCTTGGCCCATACACACTCGGTTCTGGAGGCTTGGCTTAGGGTTTTTGGGCCTTTGTGGCCCACCCCAAGGTATAGGCCTTATGGGCCATGGCTTCGAGTTTCAAGCCCTAAGGGCTAGGGCTAGGGCATCGGCTAGGGTCACCTAGGGTTTTAGTCCTAAGGGTAGAGCTAGGCCAGGGGGCTAACCATAGTTAAAAGGATTTAACTACAGTTAGATGGGGTATAAAAATTGGGTGCTTACAGTACCATAGAAAGTAGGAGGATGCAATCTCCTAAATTCCTCAAGTCCTGAAGTATGGTGGACAGGAGGAGGTGTAGGTGTAGCAGGAGTAGCAACAGCAGGCCTGACTGCCAGCATAGCCAAGGTCGCTGCTATAGATGCAAAGGCCTGAGCAAAGTCGGGCGGTGCATCCCCTGATGAAGAAGGAGACATCCCATTACTCCTACTCTGGTATCCTTAACCTGGATTGCCACGTCTCATGACTGAAGCCTGAGAACAATAGCAACACATGAGTCTAACTTGGAAACCAACTTTATTTCAATCATAACTTCGAGATCATTCAATATTTATAAAGTATATAATAGTAATGCATCGAGGTATACATTGCAATAGTGTAAGCATACAATTTGTGTTTCTAGCGTAGGATACTAAGTTCGGTTGGGTTCCAACCGGTTATGGACTAAGACTAAAGAATTAGTTTATACTTGGAATACGACTCCTTTCTTAAACCTAATGCCTTGTTTCAATCACGATATCAAATATTAAGTGACCCTGAGGAAATTTAACACCTAGTATCATACATGAACTTTGGAATTTATCTAAGTTCTAAGTTCAACTCAGAGAACAACCTAGCCCTAGTGAACCTAATAAAGGGAATCCAGATAAAAATTTATGTGGAAAACTGGATCCCGAGGATCTTTACACCATTGAAAGCAACTAATACTATCTACATGTTTCTCATGCATGTCATGTACATTTATGTCATTTAAATCAAAATCATGAATTTGTTTATGTTATTACTATTGTTAGCTAGTAGCTTGTGCTCGCTGAGTATTCCATGCTCAGCCGTACATTTCATGTCGGCAGGTCCGGTGGATATCTTCAATCCCAAACCATGGATTGAGGAAGAGTATGTTGAAGAAGATGCGCCTATTCCATTGTAGCCTTAGGAGGACATGGATTTAGATAGGTGGCCTTATCTAGACTATTGTTGAGAGGAGAGTCAATGAGGTTTCCTTATTTTGAATTTTGATGGTGGGCATGTCCACTCTTATATTTAGTCATGTTTTTGTATAAAACCTTGGAATACTCATCATGTATAGAAAAGAAAAATTGATTTCACGCTTCTACATAGTTTAGCTTCCGCATTGTTTCATTTTCGCATTTATTTCGTTTCCACTATAGTACGCCTTATATATTTTGCAAGATGGTTTGCCAGGTTATGTTAGTAATGCCTAAAGTCTCACCTAACTCCTAGGGGGGATTTTGGGGCATTACAAAGATAATCCAAAGCCAATGCTAAACAACCAACAATTTTCTGGGCTTCATCTTTTTTATCTTTGGTGGTAGGCAAGTTATGACAGTGGGCAGAACCACTGATTTTATCTTTGATTAGTCTGCCGAATTGATTTGCACTCTTGGTTCTCACAGACGTTTCACTTGCAAGCTAACCTTCCAGTACTAACACGAGTTAACTGCAAGAGAATCTGTAGCCTAGATAGACGTGTCACACAATGACAAGCTTAAATAGGCCACAGGCTATTAGTCAAGCAGTTTGACAAGTGTATTCCCAAAAGAATAACTTGAGCTAGATTGTGTTCCTAAGTCGACAAGTATAGTTAACCAACAATAGTTTGAGGAGGCCACTTAAGAGCTCAGTATACGAAAGTAGTAGGGACCTATGGGTATGTTAGAAAACAGGGACCCGTACTCGTGGTCTTATTCGACTCAATAAATGAAGGAGTCACTGATTTTGTGATGGTCCTGTGAACATCGAGCTAAATTTGGCTTTAAATCTTGGTTCCTTTTATTAAATGGCTTTTGGGTTCACATAGCTAGAGTGATGAGGTGGGTGATGAAATTCCATCAGTTTCAAGTAGAGCTGGGTTGTGCTCTTTTTAATTAATGTATTTTTTGACCATCCATGCAGTTCGAAAAAAAACAAAATTAAATAAACAATCATCACCTAGATGCTCAGTCACCCGGGATAGCTTTCAAGGGAGGTTTAGAAAACGTACCTACCCGTGGGCTATGCCACGGGGTCGCCTTCATGAGCTAGGGATGGGTAATGAGCTTAGGACCCCTCCAAGCTATACTCTTGACTCACACTCCTCTGCAGAAGAGTTAGTTCACAAAAAATAGGTCAAGTTAGGGAATTGATTTGGAATGTTGCTACCTTTAGGATTTGCATAAGTCAGTCGAGGAAATTAAGGTAGGCTTCAAATAGTTTTCAATTCGAATTTAGAAGTTTTCTAAATAAGGGAACTACTATTTTTGAATTATTCCAAAGTTGGAAACCTTCCAAATAAGAATTTTGGGCACACTCGAAAATTTCCAAGAAAATTGCTGCTTTTGTTAGACTTTTTCCAAAGAAAGAAAATGCATAAATGAGCGAAAACTCTTTTTGAAAAATTCCTTTGCCATTCTCATGTAGCAACATCCTTCCCCTTGAAATCACTTACACATGCCATGTTGTCTTGGCCTTGATTAGGTTGCCTGAAGGAACTACACATATTCATGCTTTCATATTCTTCATTGATTGGGGAACTTTTCATTTAGGCATTTAATCAAACACATGACATACGACATGTCATAGTCGTTTAATTTCCTCTTGTTCGTGCATACATTCCATGATAACATCAAGGTGTATTCATTATTTGTAGGATACCCTTCCCCCATTTTCCATCACACACATTACACCACATCCACACGACATCCAAACGCCTCAAACTCCTCATCCATCCATACATTCCACACATTCACTTATTCATCTTGTTTAGATTTAGGGAAATTGCATATTTCAAAGAAAAGGGGAAAACACATCATCATTTACAAAAGAAACCCTAGTTATTGCTAAGTTAGTTAGTAAGGGTGTACTAACCTTGAGATTAACTCCTAATCTTGGAAGAAAACCCTTGATTGAGCTCCCAATTGAATAGCGATGATCCCTCTTTGAAGAAAATGCTCCAACCTTGGAATGGGGAAAGATTCTTGCAATCCAAAACCCCCTTGAGCAAAAGCCCTAACCCTTCTTCCTTCTTCTCTCTCAATCTCCCCAATTTTTTGCTTGAGGGTTTGTTAAGACCCAAACCCACGAAATTTGGGTTAAATTGGAAAAAGGGGAGGTCAAAGACTATTTTACCCTTAATGATTCGGCTTAAAAGACCGAACTGGGCAATTTTCGACATGACCGGTCGACCGGTGGTGACCTTTAGTTGACCGGTCAAAAATGACCTCTCTGGAAAAATAACCCATACATTTAGTGTAATGTTCGGTCGACCTGTAATGGGCATCGGTCGACCGGCGGCTGTTCGGTCGACCGGTAGCAAATTCAGTTGACCAATTCCCTTGTATTTTTCCTATTTTCTATTTTTCTCATTTTTCCCACTTCGTTATTTTAGCCATAACTTTTTACTCGTTTGTCGGATTTTGACGATTCAACTTGTGTTGGATTCGTCTTTTGAAGGGGAATATTTTTAGTGGTTTAGAATCATCCGATTCTTCTTTATTTATTAGTTGGACTACGTAAAAGTTCAAATTAGCTATGAAACGTTATTCATTAGGTACTAAAGTTTTGGGGTGCTACAATGCTGATCAGCATTGCACCTTTCATCGAGGCCCAGGTCATTCAACTGATTATTGCATCAGCTTGAAGTGCACCATCCAGGATCTTCTAGATGAGGATAGGGTTGAACTGGCCCCTGGTAATACCAGGTGCCACTGCTCCCACACAACAACCAAGTCAACTTTATTGAATGAGAAGAGCCCGGGGCAAGGGGACCTAGACCCAGCACACCCACAGTAGATGACGGCATCATCAGGCCCTCTTATCAGTCTCATGTCATAATTCCTTTCCCCCAATCAAACATATAGACCATCCAGTCCCCAGTACAGATCCCTATCCCTGAAAAAATCGTCTACACTATCCCCTACCCCGCGAACTAGTCCAAGGCCCCAGCACAAGCCTCCACCTCAACAGGCCCCGTCCAGATCTCTTACATCCCTTCTCCACGTTTTAACCTCAACCAGGTACCCACTCCCCACTCTCTCATCCTTGAGAGTGAGAGCATAGCCTATCTCACTCGATCTGGCCAGGTATATCAGCCTCAAGTGACTGAGCAGGCAAAGGCAAAGGGGACAAAGAAAGAAAAAAAGAAAGCAGGGGTGTCAGACCCTGAGAAAGAAACAGTAGATTCGACAGTATTACTGAAAATATTGGAAAAGGCAGAGGAGTTTAACATTATTCAGCAGTTGAGCAAAGTGCCTGCGCAGATTTCCATCTAGGGTCTCCTCCTGACTTCTGAACATCACAAAAAGTAGTTGCTCTGGGTATTGAACAATGCCCACGTAACACCAGACATATCGCCCGAGAAACTAGGGCATATGGTAGGGCAAGTACTTGAATATAGAATCATCTCCTTCACAGAGAAAGAAATATCGAACAGTGACAGGGATCATACCTGGGCCTTATACATTGCAGTTCAGTGCATGGATAGGACACTATCATTAGTGCTCATCGATAATGGCTCTTACCTAAATACCTGCACTCTCTCAACACTGCAAAGCTTGGGGCTGAACCTCGATCAAGTGAAGAAGATACACATGACCACCAGGGCCTTTGGCAACTATACCAGGTAGAACCTGGGTGATATAGACTTGACCATCAGGGTCAGACCAACTCAATTCACAACAAACTTTTAGGTCATGACCGTACCAGCCTCATTCACCTTACTCTTGGAAAGGTTATGGATCCACGCGATCGGAGTCATTCCCTCCTCTCTCCATCAAAGAATCAAATTCATTCAGGATGACCATTTGGTCGTGATCCTTTTAGAGGAGATGGTTAGTTCCCTTGGGGACATCCAGGAACTGAGGCAGGGTACAGCCTTCATGACATACCAGTTCGAGCAGGTCAGTTCTATCGCCAAGGTAGAAGAGCAGAGCAGGTAAGCAATGTCGCCATTTGTCAAGATGATGCCCAGAAAGAATTATCAACCAGGGATAGGCATCAGAGTTAGAAGCCAAGGGATGAAGAAGAGATACACGCCTCCGCGCTACACGCCGCCATTCGGATTGGGGTACAAGCCTAAATTCGAGGACTATCTCTCTAAATTTACAAAGAGGAACAGTTGGTCGGTGAATCCAAAACTCTAACCCCATATCTTTGTAACTGTCCCGGTAGGGATATTCAAAGCCTACCTAGATATACCTCTCGCACCAGTTGCACCAATCTTAAACCTCCAGCTCAGTGTTGAGTCTTCAGGGATTCCGGATCTGGAAATATTTAGCATGGCCCAGATGTTCGACAAATTGACTATCGAAGATGCCACAGAAATGGAAGATCCAGTGGGAGAGCAGATTTGCAAACTCCCCAACAATATCGAAGCATCCTCCAGTCGCCGACCACTGATTCGTTGGTGGACCGAGGCTCTCAAAATCGAGGTTATTCAGGGTGAGGCAAGCAGCTTACAGGTCAGGTTGGTTTGATCAAGCAGTGACTGGAACACCATTCTTCTCCTCCTTCTATCTCTCTTTTGCTCTCGTTGCAAAATCTAAATGTCAGGCCACTGTAGGCCTCTTTTTGTTGAGTCACATTTTGTAAACAGTCATCTATTTTATCAATGAAAATTGGATGTTTCGACTCAAAAATCATGTTTTTAAAAAAAAAAATTTCATATCGGCTGATGACGAAATCACACGGACTCTTTCCCTAGAAGGCCTATTGTCCTGAAGCCAACAAAAAATAAAAAAAATAAGCATGCTAAACTAAGCTAATTGATTTGTCAGGAAATCACCTCTAATAAGGCTATCCCCGAAACACTCCTTGAACTTTCGGAAGTTGAGTATGACTCAGAATAGGAAGAGGAACCGCCTCAAGAGCTTTTGAACCTCGTAGAACACAGTAAAGGGATCCTGTAGTCAAACATCGAGGACACTGAGACCATAAACCTCGGTTTTGAAGACAATCCTCAGCTTGTCAAAATTGGCACAACCATGAACCCACAGCAGAGAACAAACATGATCAGCTTCCTGAAGAGCTACAGTGATGTCTTTGCCTGGTCATATGTAGGCATGCCGGGCCTGGACCCAGCATTGGTGGTACACAGACTACCCCTATACCTAGAAGTCAGACCAATTAAGCAGAAACTGAGACGAATGAGGCCCGAATGGTCACAGAAGGTCAAAGAAGAGGTAGAGAAGCAGATCAGTGCGGGCTTCCTGGCAGTAGCAACCTACCCTGAATGGTTAGCTAACATTGTACCGGTACCCAATAAGGACGACAAGGTCCAAATGTGTATTGACTACCAAAATTTGAACAAGGTAAGCCCTAAAGACAACTTCTCTCTCCCGCACATCGACATTCTAGTCAATAATACTGCAGGGCATGAGACACTTTCATTCATAGATGGTTTCTCTGGATACAACCAGATCAGAATGGCAGAAAAAGACATGGAGAAAACCTCATTCATCACACCTTGGGGCACATTCTGCTACAAGGTAATGCCCTTCAGGCTCAAGAATACAGGGGCAACCTACCAGAGGGCCATGACAGCATTATTCCATGACATGATCCACAAGTTAGTTGAAGTCTATATGGATGACATGATTATCAAATCGCCTACAGCAAGGCAGCACCCGGAAGACCTGAAGAGACACTGTAACAGACTCAGAGAATTCGGCCTGAGACTGAATCCGGCCAAATGTGTCTTTGGAGCCTTATTAGGAAAGCTCCTCGGCTTCATAGTCAGGAAAAGAGGCATTGAGATCGATCCAGCCAAAGCCAAGGCTATCATCGAAATACCGACTCCCCAGATTAAAAAGAAAATCCATGGGTTCCTAGGCAGAATTTAGTACATCAGCCGATTCATCTCTCAACTCACTCCAATATGTGAGCTAATTTTCAAGCTTCTCCAGAAGAACACACCCACAGTCTGGACTATCGAGCGCCAAGAACCCTTTGATAAAATAAAGCAATATCTTCTCCATCTTCTAGTACTTGTGCCTCCTACACTAGGATGGCAACTGATACTATACATCTCAATGCAAGAAACCTCCATGGGGTGCGTCTTAGCACAACATGATGAGACAGGCAGAACAAAGCAAGCCATCTACTACATCAGTAAGCGCCGGCTAGAATACGAAGAGAGGTACAGCCTGCTCGAGAAAACTTGTCTGGCATTGGTCTGGGTTACTCAGCGACTACGGTATTATCTATTTTCCTATCCGGCAATTCTGATCTCCCGGATGGACCCACTCAGATACCTACTGGAAAAGCTAGCCACTACCGGGAGGACAGCCCGATGGCTCATGATGTTATCTGAATTCCATATCACGTACATGACTCAAAAATTTAATCAAGGGGCAAGCAATTGCAGATCACTTGGCCCACAGTCCAGCACAAGACTATGTTTCAGTACATGATCAATTTTCAGATGAAGCCATCTTGTATGCAGAAGCGGAAGATCAATAATACCTCGATTGGGAGCTATACTTCGACGGAGCCGGTAATAATCATGGACACGGGGCAGGAGCAGTCCTGATCTCAACTAAGGGAACACACCTCCCCATCTCAGTCAAGCTACGATTCAAATGTTCAAATAATGAAGCGGAATATGAGGCGTGCATAGCCGAACTAAAAGAAGCCATGGGCATTGGGATTGAAGAGATAGACGTCTACGGTGACTCATCTTTGGTAATCTGTCAGGCAAATGAATCATGGGTCATCCGAGAAGCAAGGCTGGTCCTATACTTGGCCTACCTCAACGTGCTAATCACTTAGTTCAGAAGAATCATATTCAGTCACAGGTCCCAGAACCATAACAGATTCGCCGGTGCACTGGCCACTCTCGCCTCCATGGTTCAGATTCCCAAGGGAGTCATGCTTTGTCCAATCAAAATACAACAACAGGATCAACTCGCCAACTGCCTTGAAATCAAAGAAGTATCAAACAACAAGCCTTGGTATACAGACATCAACAAGTACCTCGAGGACGGGACCCTCCCACTCGATGCTACCAAAACAGATCGCCGAGCAATCAGAAGGCAAGCCATTCAATTTATCCTATTAGGGGGAATCTTGTACAAGATATCACCGTACCTAATCTGGCTCAGATGCCTTGACACTCGTGAAGTAGCACAGGTAGTCAAGGAAGTTCACAGAGGAACTTGCGGACCATACTTAAACAGGTTGATACTCTCCAAAAAGATACTCAGAGTGGGCTACTACTGGTCTACAATGGAATTTGACTGTTGCCAGCATGTATAGAAGTTCCACCAGTGCCAAATCTATGCCGACAGAATCAATGCACCGCCAACCAGGTTGCACAACCTCATTGCTCTTTGGCCATTCTCAGCTTGGGGGATCAACGTCATCGGACCCATAGCTCCGAAAGCATCAAATGGATATCGATTCATCCTGATTGTAATCGATTACTTCACCAAATGGGTCGAGGCAGTCTCTTATGCCAACGTCACAGCCTCAGTAGTTCAGCATTTTCTAAAAAGGGACATCATTTACCGGTACGGTATCCCGTTTGAAATTGTAACAGACAATGTTCTCAACTTCTATAACAAGGGGATGATAGATCTTTGCTAAAAATTCAAGATACAGCATCACAACTCCACGCCATACAGGCCTCAGATCAATGGTACAGTAGAAGCCGCCAACAAGAATATGAAGAAAATCATAGAAAAGATAGCAACCAACTACTCTACCTGGAATGAGATGCTCCCATATGCACTCATGGCCTACAAAATGCCCATCTAACCTTTAACTAGGGCAACACCATTTTCTCTGGCCTATGGTATGGAAGCAGTCCTCCCTATTGAAGTAGAAATTCCATCACTCTAAGTGTTAATGGAAGCAGAAGTCTCAAAAGTAGAATGAGCACAGACTTGGTACGATTAGTTGAATCTGATTGAAGAGCGGTGACTGAAATCCATCAACCATTCTCAGGCCTATCAAAAGCACATGGATAGGGCATTCAACAAGAAGGTCAAGCCTCGAAGCATTGAAAACGGTGACCTGGTTCTCTAGAAAATGTTGCCAAACCATCCTGACCCAAGGGGTAAATTCACACCCAACTACAAAGGCCCATACATCATCCGAGACAAATTCTCCAGTGGTGCCCTTCGACTCAAACATATGGATGATGTGTTGGCCAGGAAATGACCCTAAAGGGGGGGTGAATAGGGTCTATGACAGATTTAAATTTTATGAACAATAAGTTCAAGATACGGAATAAAATAAAAATATAGCAAGCAATAGAAATATTGTAAGAGAAAGAGAGAAGAGATAAAGAGAGTGCAAACTCAGGATTTGTTCACGAGGTTCAGCAAACTGGCCTACTCCCCACCTCAGCTTCCAGCTAGAGGATTCACTACGATTCCTTATTCGCACAAACTCCTTCACTGGTGGAGTCCAAACCTTTACAATCTCTCTTACAGGTCAAGATATTACCTTTACAAGCTCTCATTTAGGCTGAGCTAAAACCTCTCAAGAGCACTACCTTCTCTTGATAAAACTGAAGCAACAGCTTCAGTGCAAGAATCCAAGATTCTTGTCTAACCTCAATAAATGAGTTTGGATTTGAAAATATGAAATAAAGGTGCAAAGTCCATGTTTTTTTTGTCTTGGCATATTCCAGTGTCAAAACAAGTGAGTCTAGGTGTGTATCTTGTGTCTTTTCCGTCAAGCATCCGCAAACAAGTGAAATTGAAGACCATTGAAGACTCGGTTGATCATTTCCTTCATAGGATGGTAAGTGACCTAGATACCATGCTACCATAGGTGGGAATTGACTTAGAATAAACCTAACATGATACCTTAGGTGGTAAGTGACCTAGACTAATCATACAGACCCTAGGTGATTAGATATGCAGTGCAAAATAAGCTAAAAATTCTGAAATTTTCCAAAAAACCAAGGTTACTTGTAGGTGGCATATTTCTCAAACCGTAGCTCCAATTTTGCTCTATAATATATCAAATCAATCATGTCGAAAAGAGCTACAACTTTTGTGAAGGATATGAGAGCCAAAAATGAATTTTTAAAATTGGATTTGCACCTCAAGGTCGACCCTGACCACTTAGGGTTGACCCTGAGTATAAAAAATAATGTATGGGAAAATTAGGCAGAAAGCAAGAAATTCCAGGGTCGACCCTGGAAGACCTTTTGGTTGATCGAAGTGAGACTATGGGTTGACCCAAGTGACTCCCAGGGTCGACCCTGATATGAAAATTTTGCCTATACGGTTTTTTCTTGCCTTCTTTGGTTTTTAAGCCTTTTAGCAACTTCTAAACATGGTTTTCACTTCCCTATATATTGTGAACCCCTCTAGTTCATGGAGAATAACTTTGGGAGATGATTCAGAGGGTTTTTACATATCTCTAGAGTTCATAAAAGCTCTAATTCTTATTGTCTCTCCTCCTCTTTGATTGATGCTTTCAACCTAGAGTTTGCAACCCTAAAGCCTCATACTTGCTTGTTTGGACTTGTCCATTGAGGGAGTCCATCTAGCTTTTGATTTTTATAAAATCATCAATCCGTTCTGGATAGACCAACTTGGCTGGAGCGTTTTGGAGCCTTTGTAAAGGAGATCGATCCGAGACGGATTGTGGATGTGTGATTTAGTCAGTGGAATCCGAAGTCATCATTGACGGAGATCGATTGGAAGGTCGTGGATTGTTTTCGAGACACAAAGAGAAGTACAAGCGGCTGCGGTTGATCACGGGACTTATGAGTACATGATAACTTTTCAAGGGTGGAGGACTAAGAACTGAAGGATCGAAGTGTCGAGTTCGAAGGAGTCAAGTTCGAGTCTTGTAAGTTCTTGTTTACTTTGTCTTAGTGGATTCTCATGGCTGGACTAGGTCCCACGGTTTTTCTCGGAAGGGTTTCCACGTAAAAATCCTTGTGTTGTGGTTTGCTTGGTTTTCTATTTTCCACACTTAAAGTACATCATCCCGTAATTCATAACTTAATTGTTAAAACATCAAAAAGGGTAGATAGACTTATAGGAAGCCCTAACCATCCCCTTGACTTTGTGAGTTCTCAACTCAAGCCTTAGATTTGAGGTTCACCAAATTGATTTTTCAAAAGGCTCCTTGAATGACCTGGATAGCAGTGAAATACAAACTCTAATAAAGTCTCTCAAAAGAAATTGGAGTTGAATGAGTTCAAGAGTGATTTGGGGATTTTCTATGTATGTGAGTGAGTGAGAATCAAAAGCAATGAATGAGTGATCAATAGAAGTTATTGTTGTGATAAAGAGTTGTAGTTAGTTCATAAATGAACTCCTTTTATAGCATTTGATCCAATAAAGTTGTTGAAGGTTTATTAAATGCTCTTTGGTCTGTTGAAAACTAGCCATTATAGCAAGTTTTTAGTTTCAGACATGAATTCGTCAACGAAGTGGAGTTCCCACTTAAGTTCATCACCGAATTTCAGAAGATAGAATGCAATTTTAAAAATACTGTAATGATTTCATCGCCGAATTCAATTTCCCTTGAGAATTCGTTGACGAATTCAGATTAATTTTTCTAAAATCAGTCTGGGATCAGACCAAAGTAATGGAATTGATTTCCTAGGTCAATTAGCTATATTTTAACATGATTTTATGATCCCTTAAGGCCTTAGAAAGATTTCCATAAAATGTCCTAGGCTCCTATGGTCAATCTATGATCTTGAGCTTTTCAACTTACCATACTTTTGAGGACTTCTTACATAAGTCCTAGGTACTCTAAAAAATTAAGAAAAATTTCATTTGAAGCTACTTGAGAGTTGATCATTTCTTGTCTTGGGTCTTGTATTTTGTCTTTGTCTTTAATGAACCCGACTTGGACTATGGTCTTATCTTGGATCTTCATCTTGTATACAATGAGTTGAACTTTCTCTTGGGTAAACTTTCATCCTTTCTCATGATTGAAATGCTATCAACTTTGTATTCTGAAAAGTTCAAGCACTTAAACATTATCATTAGTACCAAATATATTCATTTCATTATTATGTTATTATCAAAATTATTAGGGGTACCCATGGTTGTAACCCTGAGACTAACAATCTCCCCCTTTTTGATGATGACATAACAATATAATGAAATGGGGTTCAGCTCCCCCTCACAACATGCTTTTCATTAAGACTGTTGAAGAAAGCTCCCCTTAAACATATGCATTTAAAAAAATAATCAAAATTGTTGCTTGGATGCATATTTTAGATGTTTTATAAGACATATCACCATGTTAAAATATCAAGAGAAGTTCCACTAGGGCTGTCAATGGACCGGATCATGATCCGGATCCGATCCGATTAGCTGGACTTTGGACCCTATATGTGATCCGTCGGATCGGATTCGGATCGGATCGGTGGAATCCGATTATAATCGGATCGGATCTGGATATAGGGTGATCCGATCCGATTAAAATCCGATCCGATAATAATAATAATTTTTAATTATTTTAAATATATTATTTAGATTTTCTATGTATAAAATATTAATTTTTAAAAAAATTAACATTAATTAGTATTAATTAAGGTTTTATTAGATTTTTTATTATTAAAATAGATTTTTTTTTTTTTAAATAACCTTACTCGGACCGGATCGGATCGGATTCGGATTGGACGATATATAATCGGATCGGATTCGGATCGGTTACTTCATGATCCGACGGATCTCGGATCGGATTCGGATCAGTCGGATTCTTAATCGGATCGGATTCGGATCTAGGCAGATCCGGTCCGAATCCGATCCGTTGACAGCCCTAAGTTCCACAAAGGTAAGTATCAAACTTAATTTTTATTCATAACAAATTGGATTAAGATAGATTAATCAGAGATAAAGAGTTGATCAAATTGTATTGTGAATCAAAAGAAGTTCCATGTATTTGAATAAGTTATTAATTTTGAACAACCAAGAGAAATTTCACAAAGTTAGATAAATAAAAAGCATTTTTGTATATACTGCCAAAGACGCAAAAAATGGGGATAAACAAGATTTCATTCATTCAATCAAAAAATTTCATTACATTCTATATTCCTCCCCCTATGGCAACATCAAACAAGAAGGAAAGCACAAAAAAAAAGGCTACAGTCCATCTTTCTTCTGTTTCTTCAAGAGATCTGTAACTTTCTTAAAGATATCTTCTGAGGGACCAGCTTCTTTTTCTTGAGTCTCCTTGTTTTCTTGCACTGCCTCTTCTTCATCTGGATCTTCATCTCCACCCAAGCTGCTGCTACTAGATATTTCATTTGAAGAGGGAGGAGAGGAGTGAAGTTTGGAGGATTTTGGAGGTTTGGTCTTGACAACTTGAAATGATTGGTTCTTCAATTTTGAGACTTCAAGCTTGAGATGGTTCACATCTTTTGCCATTTGAACCATCACAGGGCGTGTTGTCCAAGATGGGAGGACATCTTCTCAACAATGGGTCCTTGGCTCTTAAGATGCTTCTCAGAAACTTCAATCTTCCCTTTCATCGTTGAAATTAGTCCATGAAGCTCAATTGCTTGCTCAGAAGCATCAATGGATTTTCTCTTAATAAGGCCTAAAGCTGAGTCCACCCTATTTTTGGTGACATCTAGGGAATCTTCAATTGCAGCTAGCCTTGGCTCCACAGATTCTGTCAAGGTCTGCACTTCCTTAGGGATGTTGACCATCCCAGTCTCAAGAGCTGAAAATCTGGTAGAAGTAGATGACTGGAGGCTCTGGAAGCACTCCCTAGACTCTGACCGAATGGCAACAATGCTTGCCCTGGTCTCAGCTATGAAAGAGAGCATAGAGGCTCTCATCTCCTCCTGAAAAGCCTGTTGGCTCATCCTCATCTCCAGCTGAAAGTGCTCCAAACTAGAGGAAATGGAGGCAATCTATCCTGTCATGATGCTCAACTGCTCCTATGATGCAGCTGGCCTGCTGGGCACCTCATAAAACTGACCAAGGTCCACAAAGTGAGGAGACACCTGTCTATGAGAGCTTCCGGAATCTCTCTAGCATCCACAAAGTCTGACCAGTCGTGCATCTCATCCCTAGGGTGCTGCTCACCCTGAGGGTCCTCAGCTGGGACTGAAACTGGTTGTTGCTCAGCCTAGTGCTCCTCTGCTGGTGCTACTGAAGTGGAAGGGACAGAAGGAGTAGGAACAGAAGTAAGGATGGATGGAGTAGAATCTGAGACAGGAGGAGGTATGGAAGTAGTAGAGGAAGGAAGAGTGGAGGACTAAGAGGCAGAGGGTTTGGGAGTCCAAACATTTTGGGTTTCATTCCAAATATAGCCCATTCTTTGAATAGTTGTCTTGCTATATATGGAGTCGTCTGCAATGACAAAATCTGTTTGGGAAGAGAAAGGGACATTGAAATATCTAAAGATTTTTGTTAGGGCTTGACCAAAATAAAGACACCCTGATTTCCTTTTAAAGGCATCATCCATACAGTGGACAATGATGTAAGATAAATCTATGGGTGTGGAGGTCAAAATACACCACATAAGAAAGACATCGAAATAAGTGAGATACCCTCTACACCAGCCCTTGGCACTAAATTATAGGTTATGATATGGTGGATGAGTCTAGATGTGAGTGTAAGGTCTTTAACCTTGGGTTGAAAAGGGGTGGTAAAACCTTGGCTAATGCACATCATTTTTAGTGCTTCTACTACATCAAACCCTTCATGCTTAGTCCACTGACCATTTACACAGGTCTGAAGATTGCACTGAGGTATTCTTAGATGAAAAGAAATGTTCTTCCCTAAGACAAAAGAGGTTATGAGAGATTTAGATTGGTCGAAATAAAGTGAGTGTAGAACAATCTAACTAACTCAGGAAACATGATTCCGTTGGATTCTAAAAAAGAGTCCCATTTAAGGGCAAAAAAGAGGGTTTTTATTGGTTTTAAACCGAAAGCAGAGAGATTTAGGAAGTTGACCACTTTACCATAGAGAGGAGAATGAGGGAGAAATTTATCCTTGAACAGCTTCTCGTATTTGGCTTCCTTGAATTTGACTAGTACTAGCGCTGAGCTCGTAGCAGGTTCCTTCCCCTTGTCAGTTCTAGATTTCTTCCTTGGCAGCTCTACTGAGGCATTCTTTATCTTGGGAGGCATGTTTACAGATTAAGGTTTGATTTTGGAAGGGTTTGGAGTGGATTTTGGTGAAGAAGCAATGAAACAGGAGCTTGGAGGGAAAAACTAGGTTAGAAATGAAAAATCAGATTTGGGGTTTTTATTTATACCCACGACCTATTTCATCACCGAATTGAGCTTTAGCCCAGATTTCGTTGCCGAAATCAAGTCAGGAAACTTACTAATTTCATTTTTGGATGGACTTCGTCAATGAAATGGATGAACCATTTCAATTCATCCCCAAAATGAGTACAGAAAACATTCTATTTTCATATAAATTCATTGAATTGTCGCCGAAATCAAATTCTAGACTGAATTCGTCGCCGAATTCAGTACTGAATTTGAAGAAATAATTTCTCTTAGATTTTTCAACTATTTTTCTTCCAATTAATGATTCTTTTAAGCATCCAAAGGCATCATTATTCAAATTAAATTCAGAAAAAAAAAAATGAACAAATTTAAAGCACATTAATTCATATTTTTTCATTTTTAATTACATGAATTCCTAGACATGATTAGTTTAGCTCATTTAGACTAGCCATACCCAATTCTCTTCTCAAAACACTAAACCTATCAAATTGAAAGGGTTTAGTAAAAATATCAGCAAGCTAATTAATTGTATCCACAAACTCCAAGATAACATTTCCATTTTGCACATGATCTCTTATAAAATGATATCTTATTTCTATGTATTTAGTTCTTGAGTGATGAATGAGATTTTTAGTCATACAAATTGTACTTGTATTATCACACTTAATAGGAATTTTAGTGTAGATTAGTTTGAAGTCTTCTAGCTGTTGTTTCATATACAAAGTTTGAGCACAACAAAATCCAACTACCATATATTCAGCCTCAGTTGTGGATAAGGCCACTGAATTTTGTTTCTTACTAAACCATGAAACAAGAGAATGTCCTAAGAAGTAATAAGTTCCACTAGTGCTTTTTCTATCCACTTTGCGTCCAACAAAGTCTACATCTGAATAGCTTATTAAGTCTAGATTCGTGTCTTTACGATACCATAAGCCTAAATCAATTGTGCCAAGTAAATATCTAAAAATTATTTTTACAGCAATTAAATAAGATTCTTTTGGACATGATTGAAATCTTGCACAAATACACACACTGAACATAATGTCAAGTCTACTTGCAGTGAGATACAAGAGACTTCCAATCATACCTTATAAAGTTTTTCATCAATATTTTTGCCTTTTTCATCCTTATCAAGTTTAGTTGATGGACTCATTGGTGTATCCATTACTTTAGTACTTTTCATTCCAAACTTCTTAAGTAATTCTTTAGTATATTTAGCTCGATTAACAAATATTCTTTGTTTGGTTTGCTTAATTTAAAGCCCTAAGAAGAATGTTAGTTCACTCATTATGCTCATTTCAAATTCTTTCTGCAATGTTTTAGCAAACATTTTACAAAGAGATTCGTTTACTGATCCAAATATGATGTCATCTACATAGATTTAAATAATTAGCATATCATCATTTTTGGTCATTATGAATAAGGTTGTATCAATTTTACCTCTTGTGAACCCATTATCAATTAAGAAACTACTTAGCCTATCATATCAAGCTCTTGCAGTTTGCTTTAACCTATATAAGGATTTAGTTAACTTGAATACATGATTTGGGCTTTATGATTTTCAAAATAAGGTGGTTGAATCACATATACTTCTTCATTAATATATCTACTAAGAAATTCACTTTACATCCATTTGGAATAATTTAAATTATTTATGACTAGCAAATACAAGTAGCATTCTTATGGCTTCTAGTCTAGCAACCGGGGTAAATGTTTCATCATAGTCTATGCCCTCTTCTTAGTTGTAACCTTGAGCTACTAGTCTTACTTTATTCCTAATTACATTTTCATTTTCATCATTTTTATTTTTAAAGACCCATTTTGTACCAATTATAGATTTGTCATTTGGTCTAGGTACTAGATCCCACACTTGGTTTCTATCAAATTGATTTAGTTCTTCTTGCATAGCAATGCCCCAAGATTCATCTTCAATAGCTTCTAAGCCATTTTTAGGTTCAATTTGACTTAGGAATGCAACGTTCATTAGATTTCTTTTTGTTCTAACCCCTTGTTCCATATTATCAAGTATTAGGTCTTTAGGATGATCTTTTATTAATTTCCGAGCTTTAGAAAGTTGATAAGATTCTTCATCTTCATTTTCTTCCTCATTATCTATTTCAATGGGTTTATCATTGGATTTTTCTTTCTCTTGATCATCTTTATTTTCTTGATTAATTTCTAAGTTAGATGTTTCTTTAGAAAGTTTTTCAATTTTATCATCAAATTCATCATTGTTAGAAGATTTGTTAAATGGGTTTGATTCATCAAATACTACATGGATTGATTCTTCAACAACTAATGATTTCTTATTAAATACTCTATAAACTTTGCTATTTATAGAATAGCCTAAGAAGATTTCTTCCACAGATTTTGTATCAAATTTCTTAAGATGTTGTTTATCATTGAGTATAAAGCATTTACAACCAAACACCTTAAAATAGCTTATATTAGAAATTCTTCCATTCCAAAGCTCATAGGGAGTTTTATTTAACTTATTTCTTATAACAACTCTGTTAATTACATAACATGAAGTGTTAATGGCTTCAGCCCAAAAATAATTAGATAATTTATTTTCATTAAGCATAGTTCTAGCCATTTCTTGAAGAGATCTATTCTTTCTTTCTACTACACCATTTTGTTTTGAAGTTCTAGGAGTTGAAAAATTATGGTTAAAACCATTTTCATCACAAAATGATTCAAGTTCTTTATTTTTGAACTTTTCTCCTCTATCACTTCTTATGTTGTTAATAGAATAACATTTTTTATTTTGAATATTTTTGCAAAACTTTTTAAACAAAGAAGGTGCTTCATTTTTATGGAAAAAAAATAATGCCCAAGAGTATCTTGAAAAATCATCCACAATTACGAAAACATAAGTTTTTCCAGCTAGGCTAGCTACTTCATTTGGACCAAAAAGATCCATATGCAAAATTTCTCAAGGCCTAGTGGTAGAAATCATTTTCTTGGTTTTGAATGAAGATTTTATTTATTTTCCAAGTTGGCCAGCATTACAAATGTTGTCTTTAATAAATTTGGTTTTAGGTAATCCTTTAACTAATTCATTTTTAGAAGGTTTAGACCAAAGATCCATACTAGCATGTCCTAATCTTCTATGCCATAACCAACTAGCTTCATCTATAGCAGAAAATACATATCATATTTTGAGGTTTAAGTTCATCAAAATCTAAGGTGTAGACATTCTCATTTCTATGTGCTACAAACAAAGTGCTTAAATTATCTTTGTCCTTAATCATGCAAATATTCGATTTGAATGAGACATTTAATCCCTTATTACAAAGTTGACTAATACTAATGAGATTATGTTTAAAACCATCTACAAGTAATACATTTTCAATAAAAATATATTTATTCTTACCAATGTTACCTATGTCAATGATCTTCCCTTTAGCATTATCTCCAAATGTTACATGTCCACCATCCTTTGGAGTGAGTGATGCAAATAGCTTCTTGTTCTCGGTCATATGTCTTGAGCATCCACTGTCCAAGAACCTTGTTGTCTTGGATGTTTTTGACTTGAAGCATACCTACACAACTAATTCAAGTAACTCCAAGATACTTTCCTCCCGATACCCAAACTGTTTTGGATGAAACCCAAATTGATTTGGGTTTTGATTTGGGAGGATTAGTTCCCTTGGGAACCCATTTCATTCTTTGTCCTATATGATCAGTTTTTGAAAGAGGAGATGTTCCGTTTGGAACCCAAACTCTTCTAACTATTTTACCATTATAGAATGAAGTATAAGGTGGAGTTTGATTACTACTTAATCTTGTAAAGAAGTTCTGATAATCTTTTTATTTTGAAAAGGTGTTATAGCCAAGTCCAGCTTTGTTGAAAACACATCTTTGTTGTCTTAAGAGTCTTTTTAGGTTCTTTTGACCATTTGTGAATGTAAGGATGGTATTAGTCAAGTCTTTGACTTTTGCTTTTAGCTCATCACATTCACAAGATGAGTTATGAGGAGAATTTTCAAATTCTTTAATCTTTTCATGTAGTTCCTCATTTTCATCTAATAACATACTCTTGTCCTTTTGCAAGGTTTCACATGAATGTATGAGAGTATTAATTTCTTTTTTGAAAGATTTATTTAATTTAGCTATTCTATCAAATTCAATGTAGAGCTCATCAAATGTCTCTCTTATTTCATCATATGAAAGAGAATCATTTGAGGAAGAAGTTACCTCATCTTCATTTGCCATAAGGCACAGATTTGTCACATTTTCATCACTGGAATCTTCTGACTTGCTTCCTTCTGAGTCACCCCAAGTAACCATCATAGCCTTTTTCTTGAATCTTTAGCTCTTCTTGAGTTGAGGGCAGTCAGTCCTTATATGGCCTGGTTTATTATATTCATTGCAAGTGAGGGGTTCCTTCATGCTAGATTTAGCCTTGTTCACCTCTTTTGAGAACTCCTTCTTGTATGGTCTCTTTTTGAAGTTCTTCTTATGCTTGAGAAACCTCTTGAACCTTCTTGCCATCAAAACTATGTCTTCATCATCACTGCTGGATTCCTCATCACTATCTTCAACTTGAGTAGTTTTGAGGGTCAGCCATTTCTTGGCTCTTGGTTCATCAAGCATTTGATCCTTCAATATGACCTCATTGAGTCATTAGAGAACCTAACAGCTCATCCATACGTAGCCTAGTGAGATCCTTAGCTTCTTGGATTGTTGTAACTTTAGGAGTCCATTCCTTAGGCAGCGATCTTAGAATCTTTCACACATTTTCTGCATTCGAATACACTTTATTCAAAGATTTTAGACCATTTAAAATGTTAGTAAATCTGATGAACATATCATCAATAAACTCTTCTTTTTCCATTTTAAATAATTCATATTTGTGAACAAGCATGCTAATCTTTTTTTCTTTAACCTGATTAGTCCCTTCATAGGTGACTTTCAATTTATCCCATATTTCTTTAGTAAAGTCACACCTGGAAACTCTGTTAAATTCCTGAGGGATTAATGCACAGTAGAGGTTGCTAATAGCTTTAGCATTGATTTGAATGAGCTTAATGTCAGCATCATTCCACTCTTCCTCTACCTTAGGGATTCTAACATCATCCACAAGTTTTGTGGGAAGATGGGGGCCATTGACTATTACTCTCCAACACTCATAATCTAGAGCTTGGATGTAGTACATCATTTTGGTTTTCCAATAGTTATAATTTTCTTCATTAAACAATGGAGGTCTAGTGGTGGATTGTCCTTCTCCTAGGCTTGTTGTAAAAATGTTGTTTGCCATTATAAAATCGATTACTCAGATTTTTTAGATCTATTTAGAGTATTAAGATCTGATACCAATTGTTGGCTAGGAAATGACCCTAAAGGGGGGGTGAAAAGGGTCTATGGCAGATTTAAATTTTATGAACAATAAGTTTAAGATGCAGAGTAAAATAAAAATGCAGCAAGCAATAGAAATATTGCAAGAGAAAAAGAGAAGAGATAAAGATAGTGCAAACTCAGGATTTGTTCACGAGGTTCAACAAACCAGCCTACTCCCCGCCTCAACTTTAGAGGATTCACCATGATTCCTTAATCGCACAAACTCCTTCACTGGTGAACTCCAAACCGTTACAATCTCTCTTACAGGTCGAGATATTACCTTCACAAGCTCTCCTTTAGGCCGAGCTAAAACCTCTCAAGAGCACTATCCTTTCTTGATAAAACTAAAGCAACAGCTTCAGTGCAAGAATCCAAGATTCTTGTCTAACCTCAATAAATGAGTTTGGATTTAAAAATCCAAAAATAAAGGCTCCTTGAATGAGTTGGATAAGACTGAAATACAAACTCTAATAAAGGCTCTCAAAAGAAATTGGAGTTGAATGAACTCAAGAGAGATTTAAGGATTTTCTATGTATATGAGTGAGTGAGAATCAAAAGCAATGAATGAGTGATCAATAGAAGTTATTGTTGTGATCAAGAGTTGTAGTTAGTTCATAAATGAACTTCTTTTATATCATTTGATCCAATAAAGCCGTTGAAGGTTCATTAAATGCTCTTTGGTCCATTGAAAACTATCCGTTATAGCAAGTTTTCAGTTTCAGACATGAATTCATCGACGAATTAGAGTTCTCACTTAAGTTCGTCGCCGAATTTTAGAAGACAGAATGCAATTTTAAAAATACTATCATGATTTCATCGCCGAATTCAATTTCCCTTGAGAATTCGTCGACGAATTTTGATTAATTTTTCTGAAATCAATCTGGGATCAGACCAAAGTGATGGAATTGATTTCCTAGGTCAATTAGCTATGTTTTAACATGATTTTATGATCCCTTATGGCCTTAGAAAAGATTTCCATAAAATGTCCTAGGCTTCTATGGTCAATCTATGATCTTGAGCTTTTCAACTTACCATACTTTTGAGGACTTCTTACATAAGTCATAGGTACTCTCAAAAAAATAAAAAAAATTTACATTTGAAGCTACTTGAGAGTTGATCATTTCTTGTCTTGGGTCTTGTGCTTTGTCTTTGTCTTCAATGGATCCAACTTGGACTATGGTCTTATCTTGGATCTTCATCTTGTATACAATGAGTTGAACTTTCTCTTGGGTAAACTTTCATCCTTTCTCATGATTGGAATGCTATCAACTTTGTATTCTGAAAAGTTCAAGCAATTAAACAAGATCATTAGTACCAAAGATATTCATTTTATTATTATGTTATTATCAAAATTATTAGGGATACTCATGGTTGTAACCCTGAGGTTAACATGACGAAGACCTCCCAGAGCCAGTCTACATGGACAAAGTCAAACGATACTACGCTTAAGTTCTAAATCTGATAGGCGCTTTGCTGTAATGCCCCAAAATACCTCCTAAGAGTTAGGTGATAATTTGGGCTCGTTACTTACCACAACAACCATCCTGAGGAAGCATATAAGGCAAGCTAAATAGTGAATTGAAAATTTCATTAATAACTTAACTGTATTCCAAGGTACAATCACTGAATATGAACTAAAACATATACAAAAAAAAATCCTTAGCTTGAGTTACCAACTCAAACTGATACAATATCGCCAAAAATAAGACCCAAAATACATGTCTCTCGCTCCGTATCACTCAACCATAAGGTCATATGTTAAGACCCCTATTATCCTCAAGAACATCCCAAGAAGGCTCCTACCCTCCATAATCCATCTCGATCCAATGCCCTGGGATACAATGTCGAATGAACCTGCCGACATAAAATGTACGGCTGAGCATGGAATACTCAGCGTATACATACTACTAACTAACCATGTTACAATACATTAACATGTCATATAAGATACGGTTCATCAAAGTATATACATGATTAGAGTGCGGAAGTTAAAACAAGATAACAGTTGCATAATCTTAAAGTCATACTTCATATCCTACATTAAGTTCGTGCTTTAACAATACGTATTTCATGTATCATACGAGCCTTATGAGTTCCATATGCATCTTATGAGGTTCTTAGTTTGTGAGGTCATTCTTATCACTTATCTTGTACTTACGTTGAGACATATGTTTTTTTTTTAATTTTCTTGTGAGTTTGCTTGTGAGTTCTTGTGAGCTTGCTTTCATGGAAACATATGTTAATGCCCATACCTGGTCTTAGTACATTAACATCCTTCCATATTTATTTGAGAAACATATACTAGTGCCCGTACATGGTCTTAGTACACTAGCATACTTTCATATACTTGTGATCTTGTGAATTTGTGAGTTTGTGAGCCTTGGGAACACTAGCATCCTTCCATATACTTGTGAGCTTGTGAGCTTCCTCTTATGAGTATTTCCTTCTTGTATTATAAGCTTCCATTTGTCCCTTACGCGTTTTATTTCCTTTCCTTAAGAATGTTATTATGAGCTTTACGTATAATTTCACTTTCTCCTTGTCTTATGAACTTTCTTATAATTCTTCGTATACCCGTACTTATGAACTGGACATACATACTAGCATTTATCTTTCTTACCGTACTTAAAATTTTATCATTGTATTGTAGAATTCACTCTTGTCTTGTTCTTATTTCGTGGAAATCACTCTTGTCTTGTCTTGGTTTAATTCCATATGATTATACTTCAAAAACTAGATTCCTACGTGAATATGTGCTTGTGCATAAGGAATGGTGAACATCATAATGTCATGAGAAGATTGAAAGACCATCATATCGCATTTCCCAACTTTCTATAAACATACGAGATTTTAAGGAAACACCTAAAGCGTATTAGCATAATTACCAAATTTGGGGGAAATCCCTAAATCATATTTCATAGTCTTGATTCTAAATTCCATATGTGCATTTCGCCAAACACCTTGCATTCAACCTTTCCTTAAGGCTTTTACTTACATTTTCATCGTCCACATTTCATCAACATCTTGTGTGCATTTCTTATGAGTACATTACTCTTTCCCATTTTCCACCATACATCAACCATCACATTCATAACATTTAATTTATTATAAACCTATTAAGCTACCCATCTTAATATTGTCTCAATATGATTTACATATTGATTTTCACCAAAGGATCACTAAAATTGAATGTATATCAAAGCATTGTAACAAGGGAGGTTAGTAGAGTGTGTTTACCTTAGGGGATACAATCCCTTTGACCCAAGGATTGAGAAAGCTTGAGGGAGCTTGTAAAAGAGGAACCCAAGCTTGAGGATGAAGATCCAAGCTTGGGGAAGATCCCAAACCTTGATTAGTCTTCACTTGATCTTCAATCCAAAACCCCTCCTTGAAAATCCCCAATCTTCTCCCTTCTCTTTCCAAGATCTTCCTTAGGTTTAGGTTTACCCAAAACCCCCCAAAAAGATCTCCTATTTATAGGCCAAGGGGTTAGAACACTAAAAATCACGCATTTCAAAGATCTGATTAGCGATCTACGATCGTTCGTAGCATATCTACGATCATTCGTAGGTTTCCTACGATCGATCATATATTGTCCAGGGAGTTTGCCCATTTATGGGATTGTACGATCGATCATAGACTTCCTACGATCGTTCATGAACCTACGATCGCTCGTAGGCTTCCTACGATCGATCGTATACATACAAGTAAGTTTACCCAGTTTTGGGGCTCTACGATCAATCGTAGACTTTCTACAATTGTTCGTAGACCTTCTATGATCGTTCGTAAACCTTATACGATCGTTCGTAACTCTGACAATAATTTTCCAGATTTTTTCTACTTTGGTATTTTGACCATAACTTTTGATTCCCTTATCGAATTTTGACGATTTAACTTTTGTTAGACACTTCTTTCAAAGGAGAACAATTTTGTGTCTGATGAGAAATTCCTAATTTTGAGTTTTTAATTACCTAAATGGGCTATAAAGCCGACTGATCTGAAAATGGATTTCGTCAACCTATATTTGCAGCAGATCCGACTTCGGAAATTGGACGTTTGACTTAACCCCGAATCAAAATCGAGAAAAGTGATCAACATGAACCTTGAAGAGGTTTTAAATACCTTTCTGAAAATTAAAGAATAACTTGATTCCGATAAGCGGTGACTAGATTAGAGCTTCATAAAGTTGAGAGTATGTTAAGACATGCCCTTTTAACACTTAGAACATTTTGAGTGCTTCCACACTCTTTTCCCTCGGGTCCAATACCCTACTCACACCTCATGACTTGTTACCCCATAGGTTTGTAACCCACCTAGGTGATCATTGAATTCACGCCAATATGCATGAGAGGCCCCAACCTCTTTATGCCTCTCGCACTAGCACTATTCACCATACTATTCACATACAACTCATTAAACACTTAGGGTATTTTATACCTTTACCTTTACCCACTTAAAGTATCTTTTTACTCTCTTTTTAAGACTTGAAACATATACCTAAAACCCTCACTTGATTCACCATCATACCAAGAACACAATGGAAGGCTTTAGACCTTTACATACACCATATAAGAACACTATTCACTGACAATATTCATAGCACAGTGAACTCGAATTCTGGGGTTCTACATTTACACTCATAGATTCTCTGAGAAATGACAGGAGACCATCTTTAGCACGCTCCTTATCCCCTTCAATATAAACCCATTGTACAAATCAATGAAATCCACTAGTTAGCCCCTTGAGCCTAACAACCTTTCTTTCATATAACCTTTTCAGGGACACCCTCCCTTGCCCCCTACAACATCTGCCTGAATTACATCATGACCTGATCCTGTAAAGGGTACGTAGGTAACCTGACAAATCAGGTGCAGTCACAAAAAGGGGATCATACCTCCAACTTCCCCACATAGAGTCAAACCAGCCCCAGTGGAGCCAAGGCCTCTCTAAAAACGCCTCCCCACAAAGTCCAAACAGAGCAAGAATCCTCTCGACTTCTCCAGCCGAGACGACTCACAAGAGTGCAAAATTTCCATATAAGGAAAACTCAAAATCAAAGTCAAAACATTTTCAAAAGTCAGAGACTCCCCATGAAAACAGCCTCCCTGTACTCTTTCTCCCAGCAGAAACCTTTCAGTGACAATTTGTCCCGAAAAACAAACCCCAAACAGAGACAACCTCTCTCAAAACTCTCCCTAGCAGAGACAACCTCTCTCAAATTCCCCAGCGGAGCAAAATAAAGACAAAAAAAAACTCCAACAGGAATCCCAAAAGTACAAATCCCTTGGAGAGTACAACAAGAGAAGTCTCCAAAATAGCAAAGGTTAACTACAACAGGAAAAATCACAGGGTGTCCTATACTTCGGTCCCCTAACCTACGTTTCGTCCTACTCTAAGTCTCCCTGGATCCCCTAGGAACTATGAGTGCAAGTGCAGTATGACATCTACATCCTCAGCAGAACATAAATTGTTGACAGATCGCCATTCAGGGTAATGAAGGAAGAAGACCTATTTTCCTCAACAAATCTCAGGCATGAGTGAAAACCAGCAATGGCCTCATTGCGCTAAATTACGTAACCTCAGACTTAGTCTTGTGACTAAGGGCAAAAAGGGACAAAAATCAACCAGCTTCGCAGGTATGAGAAAAACCGGCAACGCCTCGTCGCTCAAAAATTATGCGAACCTCATGACTTGGTCATTCCAAGGGTAAAAAAAGGAAGAAAAGCTGAAGAGCAATTTGGCAACACAATCCGGTAGCCATCAGTCTCTCCGAACGCCCAACAAACCCCCACAGATTCTCCGGCAGTAGTCCTCAGCAGAATTCCCTGGTAATAGTCTTTAACAGATGTCATAACTCCCCAACAAATAGCTGACAAATCTCCAGCTAAGTGCCACTTCCCGACAGATCCCCAGCAGTGGTCTACAACCGTGTCGCATTGCCCAGTGGATCCCTAGTAGAGGCCTCCAATTGCTCTCTACAAGCACTCTTCTCAAGAAGAGTCCAGAAGTTTCCAATTGCTCCCCAACAAGCTTCTCCCCAGCTAGAGTCCAATCTCCAGTAGCAGTAAAACAAACAGGTCTACCCCTAAGCCTCCCCAGTGGTGACAAAGCCTCTTCTGGGTCACACTCCACTCTCCGAGAGTGAAAGACAAAACTACAAATTCCCCTATACTCTAACAAAGGCAATTTCCTAACGAATCTAAAAGCTAGCTAAACATTCTTTCTGTTAAAATCTAAAACTTTTGCAAAATTCCAACACTTTTCTAAAAATGGTTTTCAAAATCAGAGCGTCCGGTACCAAGACTTGACCATACCAACCTGCATCAAGCAGCCCCAACAAGACAAGCAGAAGAAACTGACATCACACATCCCCACGAGTCGTAATCAACAGAGTCATGCGAAAGCATCCTCGCCTTTACACCCTACATGACATCATCAAAATCTGGCGCCCCGAGGCCACTTCAAAATCAATCTAGCTAGTGCCTCCGGGACATGCCATCAATCTGGCTAGTGCTTCCGGGACATGCCGCAACCCCTTCGACACCCTATGTGTCCTTGACATCCCGTGTGTACCTTAATAGTGTACACCACTCACATGTCCCCCTTTGACACCCCCATGTGTCTGTGACATCCCAGGTCTCCATTGACACCTTGTCAAAATGCCGACACCTCACATGTCCCCGTCTTCGACACCTCCATGTGTCTCCAACATCCCAGGTGAGCATCGACATAACACACTTTGTCAGCACCTCGCATGTCTTGATATCCCAGGTGAGCATCAACATAACGCACTCGGTCGGCACCTCGCATATCCCTCTTCGACACCCCCGTGTGTCTCCGATATCCCAGGGGAGCATCGACATAACGCACTTCATCGGCACCTCACATATCTTGATATCTCAGGTGAGCATCAACATAACACACTTTGTTAGCACCCCGCATATCCCTCTTCGACACCCCCGTGTGTCTCCAACATCCCAGGTGAGCATTGACATAACACACTTTTTCGGTACCTCACATGTCCCCTCTTCGACGCCCCCGTGTGTCTCCGACATCCCAAGTGAGCATCGACATAACACACTTTGTCGACACTTCACATGTCCTCCTTCCGATACTCTGCATGTCCTTCGTTTTTTTTGGCTAAGCACCTCCGGGTAGCGACATAGCAACCAATTCTGGCTAGCGCCTTTGGGACATACCATCTTTCATCACATCCATCATTCCCCATAGAGTGGCCCTAATTATTTCCGATTTCCCCAGCTCGCCAATATCTCCGACAGGTATGGGCAGTCGCATCACTCAATGCACCACTTGCACAGCATGCATGTATATCATCATTCCTTAAAACCCAATCTCGGTGAAAACATAGGATGATTCTAGTCTTTCCCATTCAATTTCCAATTCAGCACTCTCTGGCAAAAAGAGGTAGCTGTAAGCACCCAATTTTTACACCCTGCCCTAACCATGGTTAAGCCCATTAACCATGGTTACCCCCAGTTGAGTCTAGTCAAACCCTGGTCCAAACCTTGGTCAAACCATAATCAAGCCCTAGGCCTAACCCTAGGACAAATCCTAACCCTAGGTAAACCCTGGTCAAACCCTAGTCAAGCCCCAGATAGAACCCTAGGACAAACCCTAACCCTATGTAAACCCTGGTCAAACCCTAGTCAAGCCCTAAGCCTAACCCTAGGAAAGTCCAAAGTCAAAACCCTAGGCCTAACCCTAAGTAAACCATGGTTAAACCCTAGCCCTAATCCTAGGTCCGCCCAGGGCCCATCTCAAGCCCAAACCCCCCAAAACCGCTGCCAAACCTCCCATGTGGGCCCAAATATAGGCCCACAAGCATTTAGAGCCCAAGTACAGTGGGGCCCACCTATAATTTAAAAATTTTGAATAATGGCGGTAATATATTTACCGCAATTTCCATTTAAGGTAGTTGCAACAGTGCTTTCGATCCAAGTGTGCAAGGGTTGGGCCTAAAAAAGCAAAAATCCAGAATGACGGCAATTGGATTACCGCCATTCTCTTCTTAAGCCTCTGTGAGAATGGCGGTATTCCAATTACCGTCATTACCTGATCTTCTGCAAATACATATCAGCTCCCCTCCTGGCCACTCCACCTCATCTCCACTATGTCCCCCACGCCTAAGTTAATGCCCAGAAAGCCCCTGGGTCGTCCCCCATTTCTATTTAAACCCCCTCCATCTTCACTTCAAGGACTCCATTTTTTTCATACCCAAGCTATGCCAGCACGCGGGCAGCCCTCCTCCACCTATATCAAAGCCTTATCTTGGCCTTAGATAGACCCCCTAAGGATCACCTATATCTGTCCCAGCTCCCCCTACTCGTCACAGCCTTGTGCACCACCTCCCACCTCCACTACACCCTAAACTCCTTGTCTGAGTACTGTAACAAGACAACCCCCTTCCAGCCCACTTGGATTCCATCCTGAGACCATCTCAAACCCCCCTGGAGTCCTACCAGGCACCACCACTGCATATATCAGTCAGCCACAGCAGCTCACCATCGTGGAATCCAAGCCAAGAGGGTAGTGCCCCTACCACTTGTTTACTTTGCTATAAACTCCTGTAAGACCCCTGGTCCTACTCCAGGGGCATTTTATCTCATTGTTATTCCTGCTTATCACTTGCATAGCCATAGGGGTCCACCTACCTCCCTCGTAGGCTTGGGGAACCCTTTGAGGTGTTGAGCTCGGGTACAATGCCCTCATATGCATGGCAGTTTCCCTATAAGTTCTAGGGGTCCCTCAGGTCATGAGGGAACCCTTAGAACAGCTTTGGTCCTGTCTAGGGGGGAGCACATTCAATTTTTGGGCTGTGAGTACCTGAATTTTAACCTCCCCCATTCCGATCAGGATAGATCCGATAAGAAACATTGATAAATTGCAATTGAGTTGAGAGTCGCCACTTATCTAATTCTGTGGGAAATAGGTCCCTAAAATGGTTGGATAAGACATGGTCTGGAAGTCAGAGGCCAGGGTAAGGGATTCAATTGAGTTAGGGGAAGGTGTTAGGCACCCCTAAACTCCCATCCTGAGATGGTTACCTACTCCCTAAGTATGAATCAAATAAAGGAAACCATAAAGAAGCTTGCAGTTTGATCTATATGTTGAGCAATATAATATTGACTGAAATAAATGAATTGAGATAGATAGGATAAGAATAGAATAGGGATTTTATCCTATGGGGAGCTGAACCCGATCAGGGTTGCCTACGTATCCACTATTACTGGAATCAAGCCACACGTAGTTTCGGAATAGATTGGTTTGATTTGATTGATTAGGGATAGTTTGATTGAAAGATTTGATGATTTTCGTCGATTCGGGAGCGAAAGGTTGGATGATTTGATTTGATTGATGGTTCGATTTGATTTGATGGATTTCATTGATTTGAGAGGGAAATGACCTTTTAAGCTCGTGCTGGGGAGCAGCTGGGCAGTTTAAGCTCGTGTCGGGGAGCCTGGTGAGCTAGGTATTTGAACAGGGTTTAGGTAGGGTTTAACCAGGGTTTAACTAAGGTTTAACTGGGGTTTGATCAGGATTAACTAGGGTTTAACTAGGGTTGAATCAGGATTAACTAGGGCTTAACCAGGGTTTAATCAGGGTTTTTGGGTAGAGGTTCGACTAGACAAGGGTAGTTTTGCACCGGGATTTGGACAAAGGTTTGACTAGACGAGGCTAGTTTCGAACTGGAATTTGGGCAGGGGTTCGACTAGGCGAGGCTATATTTGAACTGGAATTTGGGCAGGGGTTCAACTAGGCGAGGCTATATTTGAACTACAATTTGGGCAGAGGTTCGACTAGGCGAGGCTATATTTGAACTGGAATATGGGCAGGGGTTCGACTAGACAAGCAGTCTAAGCAGTTAAATAATTTTAAAAAATAACGAAAGACTAAAAAGATCGAGTTTGGCGAGATTTTACCTTCCGGGAAACCCAAAAGGTTCTCTAAAAAAGAGGTCCCGAGAATCGACCCTTCGCAATCAACGTTCTCGGGAATCCGGAGCGCTATAAAGAGTTTTGAAGAAGAAAAGGGAGAGAGAGGAGTGAGAATGGATTAAGAATGAAGGAGAGGGGGTGGGGTACTTATAAGGATGAAAAAATATGAGGGTGCTACTTGAAGTAGCACCCCTATTCGGATATTTCTGAAATAGTAGGTGGCAATGAACAGTATGGTGGCAAAACAGAGGCAAAATCGTATTTTAATAGGGGCGCTGTTTGAAGTAGCGGCCCTATTTAGGATATTTTTGAAGATGATGTCGACAAGGTTGAACCATCTGATGAGAGGGGTAATTTTGTAAATATAGGGGCGCTGTTTGAAGTAGTGCCCCTATTCAGGGGATAAAAAAATGTCATGTGGCACTCCCCGATTTGCCGATAAGCTGTTTTTCCATTTTTAGCCCGAAATTAGTCAAAATTGAACTGATAAAATCCAAAAAAATATTTTAGATAAAACATGAATTTTTCAGTACTTTTCAGGGGCATTTTGGTTATTTTGCACTCCAAGGGCATTTCAGTCATTTTCTACTATTTTAAGTCCAATTTAATCCCAAAAATAGCCAAAATTCATCAAAAAAATTGTTAAATTATTTTGGACAAAATGAAAACTTTTTAGCCCTTTTTTAGGAGTATTTTGGTCATTTTTCATCCTAGGGGTATTTTGGTCATTTTTTACTTGAGGGGCATTTTTGGAAATCGAAGCACGTGGAAAGAGGGTTTTGAAATGGGATTTTTGAAAGGGTTTTTGAGAGTATAAAAAGAGATTTGAGAGTGCAAAATTGGGGTGCTTACAGTTGCCCCTCTTTGTCGGAGGGTGCGGGCACGTGAACGACAGAGGTTATAAGACCTCAATTTTGTACGTGCTAAAAAACTTGTGAGTTTCAAGACAAAAGATTCAAACAAGAAAAGTTAAATTATGCTTAGACTGCTTGCCATAAATGGAATCCTAGAGGACGGGATTGATGAGAGAACCTGTTCAGTTGCTGGGGGATAGAGAAGAGAAATGAATGGTTCATACTTAGTGATGAAACATCCGAGATATGGGAGAGATAGCTCTTTGCCTCACTGCGGAGGGAAGAAAGAAGCATACTCATGTCTGGAGTATATAAAAAGGGATGGCAACACATTACGATGTCAGCCAGATTAAAAGGCGGATGACAAGCAGGGCGATGTCAGCCAGATTGAAATGGTGGATGACAAGTTTATCGATGTCAACCAGATTGAAAAGGATGGATGACAATCATAGCGATGTCAGTCAGACTGAAAAGGAGGATGACAACCATAGCGATGTCAGCCGAATTGAAAAGGTGGATGACAACCATAATGATGTCAGTCGGATTGAAAAAGATGGATGACAACCATAGCGATGTCAGCCGGATTGAAAATGTGGATGACAACCATTGCGATGTCAGTCGGATTGAAAAGGTGGATGACAACCATAGCAATGTCAGCTAGATTGAAAAGGATGGATGACAACCATAGCGATGTCGCCGGATTAAAAAGGTGGATGACAACCATAGCGATGTCAACCGGATTGAAAAGGATGGATGGCAACCATAACGATGTCAGCCGGATTGAAAAGGTGGATGACAACCATAGCGATGTCAATCGGATTGAAAAGAATGGTTGGCAACCATAGCGATGTCAGCCGGATTGAATAGGTGGATGACAACCATAGCAATGTCAGCCAGATTGAAAAGATGGATGACAATCATATCGATGTCAGCCTGATTGAAAAGATAGATGACAACCATGGCGATGTCAGCCGGATTGAAAAGATGGATGACAACCATAACGATATCAGCCAGATTAAAAAGGATGGATGAGAATCATAGCGATGTCAGCCGGATTGAAAGGGAGGAGGACAACCATAGCGATGTCAACCGGATTGAAAAGGTGGATGACAACCATAGCGATGTCAACCGGATTGAAAAGGATGGATGGCAACCATAGCGATGTCAGCCGGATTGAAAAGGTGGATGACAACCATAGTGATGTCAACTGGATTGAAAATGATATGACAACCATAACGATGTCAGTCGGATTGAAAAGGTGGATGACAACCATAGTGATGTCAGCCGGATTGAAAAGATGGATGACAATCATATCGATGTCAGCCGGATTGAAAAGACGGATGACAACCATAGCGATGTTAGCTGGATTGAAAAGATGGATGACAACCATAATGATGTCAGCCAGATTAAAAAGGATGGTTGAGAACCATAGCGATGTCAGCCGGATTGAAAGGGTGGAGGACAACCATAGCGATGTCAATCGGATTGAAAAGGTGGATGACAACCATAGCGATGTCAGCCGGATTGAAAAGATGGATGACAACCATAGCGATGTCAGTTAGATTGAAATGGTGGATGACAACCATAGCGATGTCAGCCAGGTTAAAAAGGTGGATGACAACCATAGCGATGTCAGCCAGATTGAAAAGGTGGATGACAACCATAGTTATGTTAGTCAGATTGAAAGGGTAGATGACAACCATAGCGTTGTCAGCCGGATTGAAAAGGTGGATGACAACCATAGCCATGTAAGCCGGATTGAAAGGGTGGATGACAACCATAGCGATGTCAGCCGGATCGAAAGGGTGGATGACAACCATAGCGATGTCAACCGGATTGAAATGGTGGATGACAAGCAAGGCGATGTCAACCAGATCAAATGTGCTTTTACCCTCTTCACAGGAGGGATTAATTGATTGAAATGTGCTTTTAGCCTCTTCACAGGAGGGATTGATATTGAATTGTTGAAGATTAAAATGATGAGTGATAATCATTCCAATGTCAGCCCGATGGGTGATGGGAGGGTGGATGACAACACATTACGATGTCAACTGGATAGAAAGGGTGGATGACAACCATATTACGATGTCAATCGACAGACTTGAGCGAGAAGTGCATGAATTTTAGTTTGCAGGTGTTGTGCAATCCACAGGATTCCCAGAATGGTGCACTCAAGGTGCCAGGGGTGTACATACGGAATGTTGGGATACGCACGAAGCACGGGGAATGTTTATGGAAAGCCGAGATGCGCACGGAGCATGGGGAATGCTTACAGAAAGCTAAGATGCGCACGGAGCGCGGGAAAAATGCTTATGGAAAGCTGAGAGACCCTTTTGAGAATCAAGCTTCACTTATTTCATTTGGCTAGTGGACGTGCGTATAGTATGTTACGTGCGATATGAGTGCATAGTGCAACTACGTGGATGTGTCTGTATAGAGTGTAACTTATTTTGTAAGTGTCTATGGTGCAGATCTGTGTGAATAGTACAACTATCATCGTGATTATGAGTATGCGGCGTGGTTGACCATGTGAAATGTGCATGGAGAGAGCAACTAACATTGTTAATATTGTGCGGCTAACTATGTGAATGTGTGTACAAAGTGTTATTGACATTGTGAATGCACGTGCACAGTGAGAGACAAATGTGTGTGTGTAGTGCAAACACATGTGGTGGCTATGCAATATGCAGCTAAGTGGAAGTATAATGCAACTAATCTATGTAGATGTATGTGCAGAGTGTGACTTACTTAATATGCATGCATAATGAGCTAACATGGCGAATGTGTGTGCGTAGTGTGACAAACTATGTGAAAACATGTAGTGTAGGTAACATTGTGAATGTATGTGCACAGTGAATGTGTCAAATAAAACATATCAAGGGGTGCACCAAACGAGGTGGCTAACAAAGAGCAATGCATCAGATGCGATGCAACAGAAAGTGCACTGAATGAGGTGACTAATAAAGAGTGATGCATCAAACATGATGTATCTGGGGTGCACCGAATGAGGGTGGCTAACAAAGAATGATGCATCAAACATGATGTATCTGAGATGCACCGAATGAGGGTGACTAACAAAGAGTGACATATCAAACATGATGTATCCGAGATGCACCAAATGAAGGTGGCTAACAAAGAGTGACGCATCAAACATGATGTATCTGAGATGCACCAAATGAGGGTGGCTAACAAAGAATGACGCATCAAACATGATGTATCTGAGATGCACCGAATGAGGGTGGCTAACAAAGAGTGACGCATCAAACATGATGCATCTGGGGGTGAGAATGTGCATGTGTTGGTGTGTGATTTGTGAAGCATGTGCAATGTGCGATGTAGTTGACATATGCGTTTGCATGACATGCGATGAATATGAAAAACATGACTCGCTCTATAATCTAGTCTTGCTCTCGCTTCTTGATGACTTGAGATCTTCGGCTTTGCCCGCCTTTGTTGGAGAGCTCGCTATAGTGAGATTGATTTCGACCAAGTCATAAACCACATTAGATACTGATTACAGACTAAAATTAAACTGTTTTGAAAACAAATGACTTTTGAGTTTTCCAAAATACGTGCTTTCTTTGTTTGTTGGTTTGTGAGGTGGTTTACCCTTACTGAAGATTGAATGCTTTGCCCCCATAGGGCAGGATATAGCAACAAGCAATGTTGATTTTCAGTGCTCAGCCAAGGAAGATAGTTACTCGATTCTGACTTTATTGCATGTATCTGGTCTTGGTTGGAGCCAAGGGCTTCGGATTGCAAACGACATTGAGTTCTTCAGTCTGAATTGCTTGTAGATATGTCGTCAGGGATCTGGGATAGCCGTTATCAGGATCCTTTTACCAGAGTTCAACTTTTCCCTTTTTTACCCTTGGAATGACCAAGTCTGGGGATCGCATAATTTTTGCACAATGAGGTCGTTTCTGGTTTTCACTCATGCCTACGAAATTGATTTACTTGCTCCCTTTTTTGCCCTTAATAATGATATTAGGTCTGGGGTCGCATTATTTTTGCGCACCAGTGTCATTTATGGTTTTCACTGGGCCTGCGATCTTCGAAGTCGAACTATCCTCTCCTGTCATTGCCTGGTGGGTTTGATAATGTTGTTGGATACTTGTCTGCCAATCTACTAGTACTCTTAATCTCTAAGGGATCTAAGAGGACTTGAGATAGGACGAAACGTAGGTTAGGGGATCAAAATCTTGGGACACCCTTTTCGCTTTGAGCTTTCTTGAGCACTTCTTTGAGATTTTGGCTTTTGTCTCTTTTGATTTTGCTCTTTTGCTCTTTTCTATTGACTTTTGCCCTTTTTTTTTTTTGAGAAGCTGTATTTTGCTCAAGAAAGGTGATTGTTTTGACCGCACCTGATTTTCAGGTTGCCTACGTACTCTTTTCAGGATCAGGTCATAACATAGTTCATGCCTGTAAAAACTTTTGCATGGGGTGTCCCGGTACAAAAGTGTAGTGAAGGAAAGGTTATTAGGCTTGAAGGGCTAACTAGCGGTCTTCATGAATTTGATGGGTTATAAACAGGGAGAAGTGGTGTGCCAAACATGGCCTTCTTTCATTTCCCAAAGTGACTAAGAGTACTGGCAATTTCCTGACAAGATCTTGGGCATAGTGCTTTCTTCTGATCTGATCTATGCTGACAGGCTCTGGGAGGTCTTCGTCATCCATACGGCTGAGTCAAAGAGTATTCAAAGAATCTTTGACCAACCGTAAGGGCCTTCAAAAATAGACATATTTTGCCTCTGGTTTTGAATGAGCTAATGATTCTTGTGTGAAGATGGGATCATCTTCCTCTAATGCTCTGGCTTGTAGCTCTAATTGATATAGTTACTCAACTACTTGAGATACACTGGAATCTGTTGTGCTTCTTCTGACTTTGTTCATACAAGTATCTACCTTTTACCGAGGTTTGATAGCCTGACCTCTCATACTGTATAGTATTACTTCAGTGCATGAATGATCAAGCTTTGAATGGTGGCACTGCCCATGTCTTAGACTACAAGATGTCTATCACAATAATGCCCTAATCTGCTTAGTGAATGCTCTACTTGTATTGACGGTTAGAAGCTTGAAATTGGTGGAACGAATTAAGTGCTTCAAGAGATCATGCAAACATTTTGCAGGTAGTATCCATGCGGCTTCAACACTTGGCTTAGCAAGGTGCTAATCTTTGCATGCTTAGAGTCATTATTAAGCTTTCTTTTACTTGGCTTGGCTCAGTGGGGTCGAGGCTCTCTTCTGGAGGTTTCTTTTTCTTGCTCATTGACATATACTACCCCTGGGTACTATGAAATTGAAGTGGATGGCTTGGTGAATATTTGAGCAATCCCTCATTAGACCAATAGCTTAGTTAACATGAAAAATATTTTGAGTGGTTCTAGATCACTAGTTCTTCGGAGAAGATATAGGTCATACCATCATGAACTTTTTTGACATTTTGTAAAAAAAGGTTGAGTCATGCTTAGAAAAAAAAAAAGTATCATGTTATAGAAAAGGACTATACAAGACTTTACTCAAAAAAGTAATTTTTACAGACTTCCTTGACCACTAGAGCCAACAAAAAACAAAAAGAAATTTGAACATACAAAGTTTGAAACATGTTCGGATCAATCTCCTATTAGCAAGCTTGCTGATGATGCTTCAATCATCTTTTCTGCCTTGGAGGTTCGAACGACATACAGGCTTCATTGGGTAGGATAGATGGGCCTATCTTGGTAAACGGGGTATCCAGCTACAAAGATGTTACCAGGTCCGATTTCGATATCGCCCTGGTCGATTAAATCCTGGATTGCATGCTTTAGGGTAAAGCATTGGTCAGTTCAATGTCCGGGCCCTTGAGGGAATGCGCAATATTGGTCCATGTGAAAATTACGTGACCGATTGGCTGGTCGTGGTGTAGGATCTCGAGGTTTGACTAGTCCACTCTGTATGAGGAATGGTAAAAACTGGCATTGCTTGCAAGGTAATGGGGTGAACTTTCTGGGTGGTGCCCTGACCTGGCATGAAATGCAGTCTTGGCTTTAGATGACTGGTTGAGCGGTTCGAGGATGATTTTGGATTTGCTCAAGTGCCGTTGCGAGCCTGTCGAGAGAATGGATGATGCCGCGCATGGTGAACTGGATGTCCTGAACATTCCTATAGAGGATTTCAGCGAATTTCTCTTGATCTTTTGATGCTTCGTCTTGCTCCATTTTTTCAGATGACCTTAACGAGATTGTCTCTCGATTTGCCACTCGAGGAAGGATAAGAGCTGAGAACATAGAGCGAGTTGATGCTAGACATGAGACTTTAAAAGATGAAATGATGGTGTAAGTAATGACATGATATAGAAGATGATGAGATCATGCAAAAAATGTGAGATAGTGATATACAGGATGATGATGATCATGCACAAGATGTGTTGCAAGATATGTTGATAGACCCTTCATGAAAATGAACAACATTCTGTTTATACAATGATGAAGGTATGGGTATTGAGTATTGTGCTTGGGTTGGATCCTATTACTGATCTTTCAATAAAAGGGTAACAAAATCAAGTGACTGTGATATGCCCCTGGGATCTATGAGCTGCTGATCTAGGGCATTTTTTTTTTTTGGGAATAGTTGCTAGCATTGTTAATTCATAGCCAGGGAAATCCCTGCAGCTTGATGAGCTTACCCAAATTAGAAGGACCAGTTGCCGATGTGATATTGCATGTAGACGGACCAGACTTAACTAGACCTAATGCATGATGATGTGATCAAGATATGCACATGATGAATTGAATAATGAATTTGAATTTGAATTTGAATTTTGAAAGAAATGACTGAGTTCAACTCAAAATAAAATGATGAATGATGATGATGCCAACAAATAAATTTGAATCTTGATAGAAACAATTGAAATGAAATTTTGAAATAAATTTGAATGAGGATTATAAAATCTAATGGATTGAATGTAAATTAATCAAAACAAAATTTGACTAAAAAGGCAATACCTGAGCTTGATGTAAACTTAGATAAAGAAAGGTGATAAAATGAATTGAAATAGATTGAATATGAATTAACTAAAATGAGTTTTGATTAACAAAATCTGAGTTAGATGGAAACTCAGATGATGAATAAGGGTGATGGTATGGATCAGATATTAATCAAAATAAATTTTGACTAAAAAACCTGAATTAGATATAACTCAGAAGATGGATGGTGATATGGATTAGATATTAATCAAAATAAATTTTTACTAAAAAAAACTTAAGTTAGATGTAACTCAGAAGATGGATGGTGATATGGATTAATCAAAATAAATTTTGACTAAAAAACCTGAGTTTAGATGTAAACTCAGAAAAATGGATAATGTTAGGTTAATCAAAATAAATTTTGACTAAAAAACCTGAGTTAGATGTAACTCAGAAGATGGATGGTGACATGGATTAATCAAAATAAATTTTGACTAAAAAACCTGAGTTTAGATGTAAACTCAAAAGATGGATGATGCTGATAGGAATAGAGATTTGAAATGAAATTGAATGAATAGAATTGAAAGAATTAACATATTTTAAGGGTGAACTAACTCAACGCCTGTAACCCATTGGGATGAGTGGATAAAAATCCGTTTCATATATCTGGGTTGTAGGAAACCAGAGCCCAAATGGGTTAAGATAAAACTGACAAAAGGAGAGTCCATACAACCCATTTTAATGTGGGTTGGTTGGTTGCCCCTTAACCAGTTTGATTTAGGGTATCAGCCTCACACATATGTTGAGTTGGCTAAGAAAGGTTAGGGTTCACACCTATCTAACATCAAAAAGGGCTCACATAAGCTCCAAAATAGGTTAGGTATAGGGATAAGGAAATCCCTATATCTAAGCAGAAATGAGGGAGTGGCTTAAACCAAGAGTTGAATAGGGATAAGGTTGTCCCTCCTAATGGGTAGCTCTTGGTTCATGCCTAAACATCGATTTATAATCTACATGCTTATGCTGATATGTGCAGGGTTTTGACTATAAGGTTGAGGAGCACTTGACCCTATATGCGACTCCCCGGTATAGAACATAACTGAAAAGAGACGATTGGTGCAAGTGGGAAAGACCAGTTGTGTTTACCAACCATCTCTCGATCTACAACCAGTACTTTCCACAGATCTTTGGGCTCTAGCATCGGGGATAACCATCCCTCGATTGTAAGCTTACCGGATCCAGCTTGATAGGTGAAGGGTTTTTATTCTAATATGCAATGAATATGAATGCATCAATCAAAAATCAAGCAATGAATAAAAATGGAACCCTAGACATGTTGCTCAGTTTTGCAAACAAATGTCCGAGATTTTAATAATAATGAATGAAATACCATATAGGTGAAACTGAAAATTTCTGATGTGGTTTCCGGTATTTGATTCAAACTTAGGTTTTGGCTTGAATACTGGTCTACGAAACTAGAGTCCCCAACAGAATCGCCAGCTGTGAGTACCTGAATTTTAACCTCCACCATTTTCGATTAGGATAGATCCAATAAGGAACATTGATAAATTGTAATTGAGTTGAGAGTCGCCACCTATCTAATTCTAAGGGAAATAGGTCCCTAAAATGGTTGGATAAGGCATGGTCTGGAAGTCAGAGGTCAGGGTAAGGGATTCAATTGAGTTAGGGGAAGGTGTTAGGCACCCCTAAACTCTCATCCTGAGATGGTTACCTACTCCCTAAATCTGAATCAAATAAAGGAAACCATAAAGAAGCTTGCAGTTTGATCTATAAGCTGAGCGATATAATATTGACTGAAATAAATGAATTGAGATAGGCAGGATAAGAACAGAATATGGATTCTATCCTATGGGAAGTTGAACCTGATCAAGGTTGCCTACGTATCCACTGTCAGTGGAATCAAGCGGCACGTAGTTCCGGAATAGATTGGTTTGATTGGGGATGGTTTGATTGAAAGATTCGATGGTTTTCACCGATTCGGGAGCGAAAGGTTGGATGATTTGATTTGATTTGATTGATGGTTCAATTTGATTTGATGGATTTTACTAATTTGGGAGCGAAATGGCCTTTTAAGCTCGTGTTGAGGAGCGGTTGGGTAGTTTTAGCTCGTGCTGGACGAGCTGGGTATTTGAATAGGGTTTACCTAGGGTTTAGGTAGGGTTTAACTGAGGTTTGATCAGGATTAACTAGGGTTTAACCAGGGTTTAATCAGGATTAACTAGGGTTTAATCATGGTTTAATCAGGGTTTTTGGGTAGAGGTTCGACTAGACAAGGCTAGTTTTGAACCGGGATTTGGACAGAGGTTCGACTAGATGAGGCTAGTTTCGAATTGGAATTTGAGCAAGGGTTCGACTAGGCAAGACTATATTTGAACTGGAATTTGGGTAGGGGTTCAACTAGGGGAGGCTATATTTGAACTGGAATTTGGGCAGGGGTTCGACTAGGCGAGGCTATATTTGAATTGGAATTTGGGCAAGGGTTCGACAAGACAAGCAGTCTAAGCAGTTAAATAATTTAAAAAACTGATAAAAGACTAAAAAGACAGAGTTTGGCGAGATTTTACCTTCCGGGAAACCCAAAAGGGTCTCTAAAAAATAGGTCCCGAGAATCGACCATTCGCAATCGACGTTCTCGGGAATCCGGAGCGCTACAAAGAGTTTTGAAGAAGAAAAGGGAGAGAGAGGAGTAAGAATAGATTGAGAATGAAGGAGGTGGGGTGGGGTATTTATAAGGATGAAAAAATAGGGGGGCGCTACTTCGAGTAGCGCTCCTATTCGGATATTTCTGAAACAGTAGGTGGCAATGAACAGTTGGCAGCAAAACAGGGGCAAAATGGTATTTTAATAGAGGCGTTGTTTGATGTAGCGCCCCTATTTAGGATATTTTTAAACACTATGCCGACGGGGTTGAACCGTCTGACGAGAGGGGAAATTTTGTAAATATAGGGGCACTGTTTGAAGTAGCGCCCCTATTCAGGGGTTTAAAAAATGCCACGTGGTACTCCCCGATTCGCCGATAAGCCGTTTTCCGTTTGTAGCCCGAAAATAGTCAAAATTGAACTGATAAAATCCAAAAAAATATTTTAGATAAAACAAGAATTTTTTAGTACGACGGCAGTTTGGTCATTTTGTACTCCAAGAGCATTTTGGTCAATTTCAACTGTTTTAAGTCCAATTTAATCCCAAAAATAGCCAAAATTCATCAAAAAATTTGTAAAATCATTTTAGACATAATGACAACTTTTTAGCACTTTTTCAGGAGTATTTTGGTCATTTATCACCCTAGGAGCATTTTGGTCATTTTTTACTTAAGGGGCATTTTTGGAAATCGAAGCACGTGAAAAGAGGGTTTTGAAAGGGTTTTTGAGAGTATAAAAAGAGATTAGAGGGGTGCAAAATTGGTATGCTTACATGGGCAAAACCAATAATGGCGGTAGAATAATTATCGTCATTATTATCTCTATTATTCTCAGCCCCTGTAACCATGGTTAGTGTGGCCCCTAGTTAAATCCAAGGCCATAGTTAGGACCCCCAAACCTTACTCTACCCAGCCTGGTCCTTTCAGACTCATCCCATGACCTTAACTACGGTTAAAATGGCCTCTAAACTCAGGTTACCTTAATGGCGGTAGATGGACTACCGCCATTACAGTCTTCCAAACACAGAGTCTTTCCCCTGGGCCCGCCAAAGGCCCAGAGTCTTTCCTGGACTTCATACTTCACCTCTATGGGTTCAGAACCCCTTGGGGTCACCCCTAACCTGAGTTATAGACTTGCAAATTAGGGTTAAAAATGTTACTGTAATGGCAGTAATCCCATTATCGTCATTACTGACTTTTAATTTCTGGGCTTTGCACAGGGCCCAGACCTGGTAAGAGGTCATTCTAAGCCCAGTCATACCCTCTGGGCCCAATCCTGACAAGACTGCTACCTTAACCATAGTTAACCCGACCCTTGGTTAACATTTAACCATAGTTAAGCAACCCTTGACCATGAAATATCTAGAAAAATGCTGGAAAAATCAGATATATCCTGAGGAGACCAAAATGATCTGCTGTGATCATTTTTACCCTGGTTAGCACCCCTAACCATGGTAACCTCTCCCATTTAACCGTGGTTAAGCAATCCTTAACCCATAAAAAATCTGGAAAAATCTCAAAAATATTCAAAAAATTCAAAAAGACCAAAAATACAGTTTCTAGATCTTTTTTACCATGGTTAGCACCCCTAACCATAGTTAACACCCATTTAACTCTGGTTAGAAAATCCTAACCTCGGTTAAATCCGCTTTGGCCTACTGGGCCTAATCTTGCAGCCTACCGGGCTCATTCTTGGCCTATCGGGCCTAATCTCGCGCTACCTGGCTTGACCATATATTTTTTACTGTGGTTAGCAGTCCTAACCATGGTTAGTTTGACTTAACCTCGGTTAGCAACCATAACCTTGGTCAAACTTTGCCTTAGCCTACCGGGCTTTTCTCTTGGCCTACTGGGCCTTTCTCTTAGTCTACCGGACTAACCCTTGGCCTACCGGGCCTAATATCTTGCACTTGGCCAACCTCGGTCAATCAAACCCTAGTCTACCAGACTAGTCCATTAGCCACCCTTGGTGCATACACACACACCCCCTAGCCTTGGCACAGGCTCAGGTACCAGAACTACGCTCGGTCTGATCTCACCTCAATGTGAGTACGTAGGCAACCCAACCCGGGTTCGACCCTAGTTAGCTTTTCTTTCTTAGATTAGTCCTATCTTAAACACTTAGGCATTTTAAACAAACTTTGACATTAATTGGCTTAAACCTAGGGAGTAGGGAACCATTGTAAAATGGAAGCCTCGAGGTGCCTAACACCTTTTCCGGACTTAACTGAACCTCTTATCCTAATTTCAAATCATAGACCAAGACCTTATCCAACATCCCGGGAACTTATTCCTTCTGAATAAATAGGTGACGACTCTAAACACCCGTGAGATTTTTAATTAGGGCTCCAAAACCCGTGCTCACAGAACTACTAACAAATCATTACAAGCTGGCCTCCACATGATTCGGGAGCTAATCTAAGCTATCACTGCCTTGATGAGCAACTGGCACTTCTGGGAAGGGTCTCTTTTTTGTTTTTGCTTAAACTCTAGATGTAATGAAGATGATTTGAATTGCAGATGATGATGCAGTTGGTTTAGAGCAATTAGAAGAAGAAGCATATGACATTGCCCTCCAAAAAGCCCGCCGATCACTGGGATCAATGAGCACCATGTCGGGTGCATGCGAGATGGTTTACATGGAATACAAATATTACTATTGTATAAACTTTTCCTCTATAAAGAATATTACTTCAGTTTTATCTATAAGACCATTGGCTTTATTTTGGTGTGTCCTGATCTCTCTTTTAATGTATTTCTTGAGTCCCCTACATATTTCCTTTGCTGTCGTCGGAATTGCCAGAGCCGGAAATCAGTGTTGGAGACTTGGAGTGGGAAAGAAGAAGAGATGAGAGAAATTAGAACCCGATAACTTTTTTTTTTCTCTTCAAAATCCAAGGTTTTTTTAAAGATTCTAAATCTATCAAATGGGAGAAAATTTTAGAAAATTTTCTCTCTATTTTCTTTTCCATTTTTCACTTTCTTTATAACCAAACAATGGAAAACTAGATTTTCTTCCAATTTTCTTTTCCAACCCTTATTTTCTAAGCAACCAAACACAGTATTAGGGTTCAACATTTTAACCTTACTTTTTAGACAAAAAATATTAAAATAATTAACCTTAAGAGTTAAAATTTCATAATCAGTGTCAAAAGGGGCTCTATTAATGGGATTGAACACTCCGAACTCATTGATGATTAAAAAATAATTTTTTTTTCTTTATCTTTTTCTTCTCCATGTTTATGTTACTACCTGTGCATCGCATGGGGTGTTTGCTAGTATATATATATAAATGTTATATATACTGACGCTCTGGAGACGCTCTTGACTTTATCCTAAATTGAAATTTGAACCAAAGCTCTCGTTACATATGTTCAAACCCATGACGACGACATCTCACAAGGGTAAATGTGTAATTGCACTTGTGCGGCATGACAACGTAAATTTGTATCTTAATTTTTTTTGGAAAGAGGGTATCTGGGCCTCTTAGAGCACCCGGCAAAGTTCCTCGGGCCGTGCAAATCCCCTTATACCACACAACCAGTTAAGTCGGGATAAATTTCGATGGATAACCAACAAGGGGAAGGGACTCGAACTCAAGACCTCCGTTTCTTGAGTCGTGGTCTTGGCCACTAGCCCAACCCCTCGATGGTTGGGAAGGGACCCTTACTCAAATAAATAATTTTTATCTTATTTATATTTGTTGGAAGCTGCAACAAACAAATAAATAGGGACATCCTTTTTCGTCTGTCCATTTCCCCCCCCTCTATCTGTCTCTCTCTCAACCGAAAATAGTCCGTACTTCCCTTCTCACGTTATTAAAGAGTTTTTGAAGAGTTTGAGGGTTTCAGTAATCCAGGACCTGATGGGGAGACCTCCACATAGTGGAGGCCCAGCCTTTCGTTTCACATCGACTGAGGTAACAATCTCTTATTCCTTTACTTCTTCTTCTTTGGTGGTCTTCAATTTTAAGTTCAAGCTCGAAAATTTCTAATGGGTTTTCGTTTTTTTTTTTAATTTTTATTTTTTTATAACAATGATCGTGTTTATGATTTTCGGGTTTTGGGTCTGCTGGGGCTGGGGGTTTGATTGCGTTGCTGAGGTTTATGTTGGAAAATTGTATTTTTGGGGACCTTTTTCATTGTAAATGTTCTGTTTACAGCTTTTCCTTTTTTTTTTTTCTTTATTTGTTTTGTTTAGTAAAAGCTTGAATATTTTAAAATAGATGCCTTTTACTATTATTGTTATTACATTATTCTGTAATAGATGTCGATGCCATTGTGGTTTTATGTAGTTTGCGCATGAATTTTTCATTATAGGTGGTGGAGTGTATTAATTTTATTTGTGTTTGAGTTCTGTTGAAAAATGATTTCTTGGTCATTATGTTTACTTTTCTCTAGTAACGTTCTTTCCCTTTTCTTTCCTTAATGTTGCTCTAGTTGGATGATTGTTATGTGATTGAATATGGTTTTATGGATTGCCTCCATTATAGCATTTCTAGTTAAGCACATTGTGGAAATGGATAGGGAGATCATTCATTCAATAGAAATTAGAAAAGGAAAATATCTGGAGAACATTTAGAAAATGGCCAGCCGAATCATGAAAGGAGAAGATAGAAAAATAGAATTAAAATTTGGAGTAATGAATAAAGTTAAGGAAATGGGAGTTTATGTTACCATTAGGGGGCTTCTGGCAATGGATAAAGTCCATTTGAATAAGGTTTAAAGACACTCGTCTTTGCACATTTATGGCTGGGTTAAATAGAGATAAACGTCGGAAATTTCACCAAAATTTTGGTCAAGATATTGTAAGTTCTATATAAATGATATTTAGCTGAAACGGTTGAAATTTCACCATTTTTGGTCAATATATTGTAAGTTCTATATAAATGATATTAAGCTGAAACGGTTGAAATTTCACCGTTGCACCATATAACTAATGTTTTAAAACCCGAACCAGACCGGACCAGTCAATTCCAGAATGACTCCTATGGTGGTTCTGTTTGACCCTAGTACATAAGCATGTCACCAAAGTGGACATTCGGTGGTGTAACCGTTTTACTTTTACTTGGCGGTTCGCATCAAATTGGATGGGTCCATGTTATGGGGACTGCCAAGGAGAGAGGGCAGGTGGAATGGTTCTATTAGACCCCAATATATGCTTGGGACCAAATTGGACAGTCCGTGGTGTAACAATTTTAACTTTTACTTGGTGGTTCACATCAAGTTGGATGTGTCCATGTTATGGGGACTGTGAGGGAGAGAGAGAGGGTGGGTTTATGAGGGAATGATTTGCAGAGATGGAAAGAGAGCTGTATATATGTGTGTGTGTATATATATGTATATACATAGAGAAAAAGAGGGAAGGAGGGAGGAAGGGTTTTATGGCATCAGCTGGTGTCATTTGTGCTCACTTTGTTCCATACTTACCAAGTTGGGTTTTGGGAACTATTCGACTAGGGAAGAATTCAGGATAAATCGGCAAAATTCAGGCATAAATAAGCAAAATTCGAGAAAAAAATAAAAATAAATAATTAATAAGATTTTTAATTAGGAAAACCTATAGGAATTATATTTCATATGTTAAATATATATATTCAAAGATTTTAAAAAATTTGTGAATATGTTGCGTTTAATTCGCAAAATTTGCAACTTTTTGAAAAGTCACAATTTTTTCAAATAGTCATGAAGGGATACTTGAGAGGATACAGTAGCATGTTATCTTTCATTCATAGTGCTTTTGATTTGTTTGCTATTATTGTCTATCTTCTGTTTTGTTTCTCTTGTGATCTTTGGTTCATATTTTGTGTGAACCTTTGATCTATTTTAGGCTGTTGTACTTTTTGTTTTACTCTTCTATATATATATTGCATGTTACCTATAAAAAAGAAGATACTTCGTGAATTAATTGTTTGACACAAAAGTCGCGACTTATTCGAGACTTTTGCAAAAATTGGAGAACTTTGTTACTATGCTATGTTCCACTATTGTACATAATATTAAGTGTCAAAGAGAAACTGATTAATAAGTAGTTGGGAGTGCCTCGTCAAAGAAGCTTCTTTTCTTTTATAATAGCCTATTCTAGAGATGATCCATCTAATGAATGCGTAGATCAACGGATATTGGGATTTCCAGCAGAGTGATTACCTATAAAAAAAATCGTGAATTAATTGTTTGACACAAAAGTCACAACTAATTCGAGACTTTTTGCAAAAATTGGAGAATTTTTTTTACTATGCTTTGTTCCACTGTTGTACATAATATTAAGTGTCAAAGAGAAACTGATTAATTAGTGGTTGGGAGTGCCTTGTCAAAGAAGCTTCTTTTCTTTTCTTATAGCCTATTCCAGAGACGATTGATCAAATGAATGCCTAGATCAACAGATACTGGGATTTCCAGCAGGAATGCAGTCCACTACCACTATCTTTGGTGTTGCATGCCTCCTTACTACATTTTTGTTTGAGGGAGGATTTTATGACAACTTTTTATATATAATGTTATTCATGAACTTGCCATGGCTCCAATTTGCACTGATTAAACAGTCTTATTTGTCCAATAAAAAACATATTTTGTGGACCATTGTACATATTATTAAGTGTCAAAGAGAAACTGATTAATAAGTGGTTGGGAATGCCTGCTCAAAGAAGCTTCTTTTCTTTTCTAATAGGCTATTCCAGAGACGATCCATCTAATGGATGCCTAGATCAATGGATACTGGAATTTCCTGCAGGGATGCAGTCCACTACCATTATCTTTGGTGTTGCATGCCTCCTTACTATGTTTTTGTCTGACCATTAGATTCTATTGTGAGATTGGTTGCATTTGCATCTCATTGTACGTGGTGTTTTCAGATGCACTTTATGGTAATCTTAATAATACAATGTAATATTGGGTCTTCTATAAGGTGGCGGAGATGGAAGCTTGGATGCAAGAAAACAATAATAATGTACCAGGTCGCGAAGTTCAGATTGCTCTTGCAGAGAAGTTCAGGTACGTATTGACATGTGCTTTACTTGCTTCGCCTAAGAACATAGTACTTGATTATTCTATTATTACAACAATAGCACAAGGAAAAAAAATATATCACAGATGTATTTGGTTCTAGTGCATCAGGGGATCGAGCAGGAAGGGTTGTTGTCCAAACAAAGCAGGTAAGATACTTTCTAGTTTATTTGTTCATGGATAAGAAACTCTTTGAATCCTTCGCTTAAATATTTTTTGTTCAGGTGTTGAATTGGTTCCAAAATAGGAGGTATGCTCAGAAGGCAAAATTGATCAAGGTTCCTGGGAAGTTAAGTGTTTCACCTATGCCTCGGGATGATTCGGTTCCAGTGAGAATTGTGACTCATTCTATGCCTGTTCCTTCAGGTAGAACTTATTGCCTTCGCCTCGGCTTTATGGTCGGAGGCCATTTTCTCTCATTTATAGGTTTAATTATTGGTAGCAAAGTTTTCCAATTTTTTACAAGAAGTCCCAAGTAATTCATGACTTCGTTGAATGATTAATTAATAAAATGGTAGTGACTTTGTGAAAAAATCGAGACTATTTCAAAAAGACGGCTTTTGCGAATTATTCATGACTATTTGAAAAATTCCTAATAAAATATATTTGTTTACAATCTCTAATACTTAGTAATCTTCTTTTTCATGTTTTCATATCTTGCCCAACTTTTTCCCATAAATTTTTTTTTTCCAAACTTTGCTGATTTTTTCCAAGTTTTTCTTAGCCGAATAATTACCAAACTTTGAGTTGGTGACAATGGTTGTCATAAATGCTTTGTGTCATAGTTTTAGGCTTGGCGGACACTGATGACACTACCAAGTTGACTCGACTTGGATACTCAAATCATCTAGGCTGACTAAATATCAATATCCCTAAGAAGGCCAAAACTATCACCATTTTAGTCAACTATTGTTGTTAATTTAGAGAGTTTGTGGTGACTCATTTGATTATATCAAATTTGAGCAAATTAATGCCAAGTTTCTATATATAGCTAAATAAATCATCAAAATCATCATCGGTGTTGGCTAAGCTTATATTGATGTGTTAATTTTGCAGTTTGTAACTCTAGGTAATATGTGCTCAACTTCATTTTCTTTTTGTTAAGGGTTACATGATATCTGTCTTATAATTGTTTTTCAAAGAATAAGAAATTTGCTGAAGTTTGATGCAAGAAGTGTTTGTGCCTATCAAATTTCTCTTATATAAAGGTTCTTTTTTGGAATTGTTTACGTGCCCGGTCCATTACATGCTACACAAGAAAAATTGGGCATCCGCAGAGGGATTTACATATGAATTATAATCCAGTGAAGAGTTCTAATCATAGTCATCAACTCATCAAGTATGGGTATGGGTATTGAACGACAATGATACGTTCGACAAGTACGGGTTTTATATGGTAAAACAAAGAAAAAGTACGTTCGACAAGTATAGGTTTTATACGGTAAAACAAAGAAAAAGTACGGAGAATTGAAAAATAATAATTAATGATTAAAAAAATGAAAATATAATACCAATTAAGAATCATTGAAAAATATCATTCAATTTAAAGGATTGTAATGATATGAAGCATCAAGAGAAGAAATCACAATTCATAATTAAAAGATTTCAAATTAAGTAGTCGCCAATCACCGTTCACCATTCATGATTAAAAAAAAAGGTCTACAAAAAATCATAATCCTCCAAATTATATAATCATTCACCATTGAACCATTTTAACAAATGGATATCATCATTTTCTGTTAAAAAAAATACAATATCATAATCCTCTAAAATAGGACCCCATAAGAGCATTCCTAGCAGCCTCACCAAATAACCAAAAAGTTATTTTGGTGAGCCAAAGTACTAAAAAATGCTTAAAAAGGGTCTCCACCAGCCTCTTCAAAATAACCATTTCGGTTTGGTGATTGTAGAGCACTCACCAAGTTTGGTGAGTACTGTACACTCACCAAAGCTTAATATTTCTCTCCCTTCCTTTATTGTGGTCCCACACAAATAATAAAATAATGTGAGTTTTAGCTATTTTGATGAGGCTGCTAGGAATGCTCTAATATTCAAACCCTAAAATAAAATTCAAACCTAACATAAGCTTCAAAGTTCAAACCCTAACATAAAATTCAATAATATCTTTGTAAAAATAAACCCTATATGCAAATCCTATCATAAGATTCAATTTGGTAAATGAGAATTAGAGAAATCCAAAAAAATTAAATTTCAACATGTAAATGATAGAAATTACCTCTAGGTCAAAAAATAAATATTGACAATGTGAGTGAGAAACAAAAGAGAGAGAATTTAGATTCTAGAAGAGGAGGGATCTAAATTCTAAAGAAGAGGGAATCTTGATTCTTCTCTCGTTTTCACAGAGGGAGTTATAGTGATTGTAATTGTATAAACAGAAAAAATTTGCAAGGTTCGTGTGCTTTATTTTTTAAAAAAATTTCACTCAGAATGGTTGTTTTAAATGGCGACCAAAAAGTTAAAAATAATGGGTAAAACGACAATCCTATAAACTTTATACAAAAATAAATATGCTTTTTGTACAAGTAGTATACGAGTTTAATATGAAAAACACGTTTAATACATGTTTTATAGGGGTATTGCAGTTTTAAACTTAATATGGCATAAGTACGCCGTTTAAAACGGCGACCTCCCAAAAAGTCCAATACGTGTTTCAAACGTGTATAAAACACGTTTTTGGGGACAAGTTTTGAGGGTGATGCATGAGGAAGTTGGAATTGAGAAAAAAAATTATAGCACCATAGTTATAAAAGCCACACGTATACTTCTTTTTTTTATTTTTATAATTTCTATACGTCTTCCTCCAATTTTATCTTCATCTTCTTCCTCTTTCCTCTCTTGGTTGGCATCTAATTCCTCCTTAAGGGACCTCCTTACAAGTAAGGAAGGACATTATTGGAATAATACAAAGAATTGAGGGCTTCTCCATATCAACCTTACAAAGAATTCCTAGATCCTTTGCACACACCCTAGAATCTACACACTCGTTTGCAACGAGAATCCCATCTAAAATTTGGTGCCCACCAACAAACGAACTCTGCTAAGGAGAGATGAGAGAAACCATTACTGTCTTGAGACGAGATGTCAACACTTTAGAGAGGATTTTATATGTGCTATTGACAAGACTAATGGGCTTAAAGTCTTTAAGCTCCGTCGTGCCTTCTTTTCTGGAATCAAAGCAAGGAATGTGTTGCTATAATACATTACTCTGTCAAACCGCCCTGTATCAAAGAATTCCTTCATTACTTCCATGAAATCTTGTCCCACAATCTCCCAACAACACCTGAAGAACTCAATGGTGAACCCGTCTGGTCCAAGAGCTTTATTGTTCGCTAAACCTCGAATCGCCTCAAGCACCTTCCCTTTCTCAAAGGGAATCTCAAGGACTGACCTCTGATCCGGGGGAAAGACCAACAAAATTGAGCCCTTCTAGCTTAGGGCGTTCAAGTCAACACAGAACTCAATGTGTTATTGGGCTTGTATCATGAATGTAATTTAATTTATGGTTGTAATTCAATACTTATTTAATTCATTAAATTTAAGGTTTTAATATCTAGATTGTATTTCCTATACTTGGCTAAGTGACTATGGTTTGTATTTTCATACATGTTTATCAACATACACACATTTTTTAACTTACAAAAATTCTCAACTCACATATGTGTGGATATAAATGTAGTGGGGGATTTCATTTAAGTTTCTTTTAGCTTATATTTGCGTTAAAAAAAGTTATATGCAAGACATTCAAATTTTTCCTTGTGTATACAAGCATTTCTTAGCTTATCCTAATTTTTTCAGTTGTATCCTCCGATACGCTGATATGTATCTTATATTTGACTTACCAATACGGCACTCGATACTTATATTTTGAACCATCCCTCCTATCTCAACAATGTTAAGCCGTACAATGGTAACCAAGTCATTTCTACTGTAGATGGAGTTCAGTTACCCATTTCTTCTATTGGGTCGTTGTCTTTCTCCCATTCTTAGCATCCTACATTTACTTTGATTGATGTCTTTCACGTGCCTAAGTTTTCTGCTAATCTAATCATTCCGGTCAATTAGTTCAGAATCGATGTTCAATAATTTTCTTTCCCGATTGTTGTTTCTTGCAAATCTTGCAACAGGAAAAGTAGTTGGGAGGGGTAGGAGGAAACGATGATTCTTCTTACTAGATTTTGATAACTCTATTACTCTCGCTTTTTTTTTCTCCTTCTAATGATATTAGACCCTGTTTGGAATCTCTAAATTTCAGGTCTATTTGTTTGTGTCTTTAGGATTTGGCAACAGGGAAAGTAGTTAGGAGGGGTAGGAGGAAACAACTCTTCTTACTTGATTTTGATAACTCTATTACTCAGGCTTCTTGTTTTTTTTCTCATTCTTCTAATGATATTAGAACTTGTTTGGAATTTCTAAACTTCAGGTCTATTTGTCTATATGTCTTCTGAGAGTCGATGATTTCACGTTTTAGAGCATTTGGTAGCACGTCTACTTGCTATAGAAAAAAAGACAAACAGACATCTCATGGGTTAAAACAGTCAAAAAGACATCTAGGGGTGTTTTATACTACCAAAATGTTCTCCACATTCGATTTTATAATGTGCCGCTCGTACTATAATAGTATCGGCCGATATTGTATCCATAGTGTTACCAAACACCCTTATTATACTCGTATAGTACTCGTATAATATTTTTAGGGGGTCGTCGTTTAAAACTACGTACTTTTGTCGTGTTACGTATTATATGCATATCGCCGTTTAATACCCATTTACTACGCGAATTACATATTAAACATGTATAATACATATATTTTGACCGTGTTAAATGCATATTCCATATTAAATGATTGTTATTAGTTAATATCATGATTTTTATTTATTTATAATTTTGTTTTTCTGTAATTTTTGCATGTTGCCGTATAACACCCGTACATCCCGAACGAATCATTGTTGTATTATTCCTGTACCAATACTTGATAACTATGATTGTATCGATACTATTACTTATCGGTTGATATTCAATTTTGTTTTAAAAACAAAGAAAAGAAAGGGCATCGCAAAGTACCAGTAGCGTATCAGACCGACGCGCATGATAACCATCGATATAAATTCCCTCTACAAGTATATCCATAACCTCCAAACCCGATACTTATCGGGTCGATACGTTCGACATGTATAGATACTTTAATCCATGTCTGCAGCAACATGACCAATCTCTCTTGCTCTTTTTGACAATAACATCGTTGCTCTCTCTAGGGCAAGGATGCTAATGAGTTTACTCGCTATTGTCTACAACCCTCTTTGATTGTGCTGATGATGACCACCAAATTTCGGGCAGCCTCTTTTTTTTTCTATACCACCTTATTTTGAAAATTGGTCTGTACATGTAATATATAATTCGTATAAGAAATACATATTTTACTTGATATATTTAATTTCAGAAAATATTATGTTTTTATTTAAGAAGTGTGAGATTCATGTTATAAGCATATAATACTCAAATTTCTAATTATTGGTCCTCCAATTCAAGCATATACCTGGATACCTTGCTGGAAAAAAATTATGGAAGGCGATACGTATCGGTTGGATATGTGAGATAAAATTAAGATATATAGGGAAAAACTTGGATACATTGCATAAAAATTATTTTATTACAAGATAAGTTAAAAACAAACTAAATGAAGTCTCTCAACTACATTTATATATATAACTATAAATATGAGGGTTAAGAATTCTATAAGTTAAGAAAGACAAGCATGCTGATAAACATATATGAAAACACAAACTATAGTCACGTAGCTAACTATAGGCAATACAATCTAAATATGAAAATCTTACATTCAATGAAATATATAAGCATTGACTTTAGTACATTACAACCATAAAGTAAATGACATACATGGTACAACCTTAATACTACATTGAATTATGTGTCAACTCAAACACTACGGGCTCAGAAAATGATTAGAGTGATTACATAATAAGTATGCTAGACATGATTACATTACTGTGACCAACTCATATAAATGTGATATGTGGTCTAGTATATCTGTATGTACGTTTGTTGTTGACTAACATCTAGAGCATACACTATCCAAATCGGGTGCACACTTGAGAATTGTGAAATCTTTCCATAACTTCCACTCGATACCTGGACTGAGCATAATGAGTGAGATTGGGCATCTTGACCATAACCTTATAAATTTGAAATAATATGCTTAGATCTTCTATTTTTTTAATCCTAAAATCGACAACAAAGTTATTTAGGCCTTACAAATTGACCAGAGAAGAAAAAATGTTGAAACAAGGTGTTTTAGAGCTGTTTTCCAACACCCAAATGGATACCCCCTTCGGTTTGTAGTCATATTGAGCATATCTGTAATAGTATGGGTGTGTATTGATCCGATACGCACAATTCCCTTTTGATACCTGTAAGCACCCAATTTTTACACCCTGTCTTAACCATGGTTAAAATCTTTAACCATAGTTATCCCTAGGCCTAACCCTAGTCAAGCCCTAAACCCTAGGCAAACCCTGATCAAACCCTGAGCCTAACCCTAGGTGAATCCTAGGCCTAACCCTAGTCAAACCCTAGGTAAATCCCAGTTAAACCCTAGCCTAATCCAAGGTAAACCCTAGTGTAGCCCCAGGATCCAAAAAGCCTAAAAATCAGACCTAGAACCCTCTGTGGGCCCAATCATAGGCCCACTGGCCCTTAGGAGCCATTGTAGTGGGGCCCACCATTCAAATTCGAAAATTCCAGTAATGGCGGTAATAACTTTACCGCCATTACCATATTTAGGCAAAGCTACAGTGCTCCAGTTCAAGTGAGAGGGGGTTGGGCCAATTTAGGAAAAACCTCAGTAATGGCGGTAATGGAATTACCGCCATTATCATTTTCTCTTAGTTCAGGAATAGTGGTAATCCTATTACCGCCATTACCAGTTTCCTGCAAATTCGCAGCTGGCACCCCCTCTGGCCACTCCTGCTCTGCCCCCTCAGTGTCTAGCATGCCTGATAACATCCCTAAACTACCCCAAGGCCTGCCCTTACCCTATAAATACCCCACCAATCCTTGGGTTTAAATCATTCCAAAAACCAATAGAAAAATTCTGCTAGAGCTCGGCCAAGCCAAACCCATCATCCCTCAGCCTTGTCTTCATCCAAGGCAGACCCCTAGGGGATCCAAAAGCTATCCCAGACTTGCCCCAGGCTCCACCACCGCGCACGACTGCCAACCACCACTGTTGGAGCTCAGCCAAGAGGGTAAACGCCCTCCCCTCTTGTATACTTTCTGTTAAAGCCCTATAAGACCCCTGGTCCTACTCTAGGGGTCATTATTTTCCATTTTACTTCTTGTTCTCTTGCTGTCCAACCAAGGATAGTGGTCCTCCTGCCTTCTTCATAGGCATGGGGGAACCCCTTGAGGTTTAGGAGCTTCGGGTACAAGACCCCGTGTGCATGGCATCACCCCTTACCTTCTGGGGGATCCTGAAGCCATGAGGGATCCCCTAGATGTGCCCTGGTGTAGCCACATGGGGGAAAATCTTTTTCTGGAAAAAAAAACAGGAATGACGGTAGAATAATTACCGTCATTCCTAGCCCTTTGCATTTCAGCCTTTGTAGCTTTGTCTTGTGTGGCCCTGGTCTAATCCAGGGCCATGGTTAGTCTCCTCAGACCCTGGCCTACCCGTCCTAGTCTTTCCAGGCCCAACCTAGCTGCTCAACCATGGTTAAGTTGGCCCTAAACCTAGACTGTCCAGAATGGCGGTAGATGTTCTACTGCCATTTCTGAGTTCATTTTATAGTATGTTCATGGCCTCCTAGGGCCCATCTCAGAGCACCCCCTGGGCCCACCAGGGGTTTAGAACAGTATGGGGAGTCCCCTAACCAACCCTGATGGGTCCCTGACCCTTGGGTTCACCCCTTTACCTGTTCCCAGACCTGTAAAGCTCATACAGTGAGGGTTGATAATGGCGGTAAACAGTTTACTGCCATTCCCATTTTACTGTTCTTTGACCTTTTGCACAGGGTTCAGTCCAGGTAGGAGGTCATTCTAGGCCCTGCTAAGCTCTCTGGGCCCATCCTAACTTACCTAGACCTCTTAACCAGGGTTAACCTAACCCTAGTTAACTTTTAACCATGGTTAAGTACCCATTAATCCTTGAAAAAATTTGGAAAATTCCAAAAATATTCAAAATCTTGCAAAGAGTCCAAAATGTTCAGTTTTGGCCTCGTTACCATGGTTAGCAGCCCTAACCGTGGTTACTTTGCGCATTTAACTCTGATTATCAAACCTAACCTCGGTTAAATCCGTTTTTGGCCTATCAGGCCTAATTCCTTAACCTACCGGGCTCACCCTTGGTCTACCGGGCCCAACCTCAGTCTACCGGGCTCAACCTTGTTATCCTCAACTGTGGTTAGCAACCCTAACCATGGTTAGTTTGACCCTTAACCCTAATTAGCAATCCTAACCTTGGTTAAATCTGATTTTGGCCTACCAGGCCTAAATCAAGTCTACCGGACTTACCCTTTGGCCTACCGGGCCTAACCTTGGTCTACCAGACTAACCCTAAGCCTATCGCGCTTAAACCATGCACTAGACCAAGCTCGGTCAACCAAACCCTAACTTCCGGGTCAGACCATTAGCTACCCTTGGTGCACACACACACTCCCACTAGTCTTGGCACGGGCCCATGTGCCAGAACTACACTCAGTCTGATCTCACCCTTATGAGTACGTAGGCAACCCAACCCGGGTTCAACCCTAGTTAGCTTTCTCCTTCTTGGGTTAGTATTACTTTAAACACTTAGGCATTTGAACAAACAATCTTGATTTTTATTGGCTTACACCTAGAAAGTAGGGAACCATTGTAAATGGAAGTCCTGGGGTGCCTAACACCTTTCCCGGACTTAACCGAACCTCTTACCTCGACTTCTACCGCAGGCTAAGACTTTATCCACAACCCGGGGACTTATCCCTTCTGAATTAATAGGTGGTGACTCTAACATATACCCGTGAGTAAAATCCGCGCTCACAATACCGAGATTTAAAAAATAAGATCTATGTATCAAAGAGTATTGTGATTCATGAGTATCAAGGTGTATCAGCGGACCGATACGCACGATATTCATTCAATATTTAGTATTTTTTATAGGTACTTGTGCTAGCGAATTGCTATCCTCCAAAATCAATACGCCCGATACATATCAATACTTGAATCCATGGGTGTTATACCATCAATAGGAGTATCGCTATTGATCCATATTGAAACAATACAACACTAACCAAGGTTTACTTACCATTTGAGATTGTAAATTGTAAACCATGGGTTAGTTTCGATTGGCTGCTTAACGGAATATGATGCAAATCTGCTCCTTCTGGTAGTTGCTTTGGAACATAGTTTGTTCTTTTTTTCACATTGTTTCCCTGTCATTTCTAAATTCAGGCAGGAATGCTTCAGATAATAATACTCAGATGGAGTTTGAAGCCAGATCATCTAGGGATGGGGCATGGTTAGTATTTCTTACCATTTGGATCTTGATGCTTGCTCATATCCTTGTTGCTAATTGTTAGATATTTTATCCTGTACTAATATCTCCATTTTCAGGTACGATGTTGCGACCTTTATTTCTCATAGAATGTTTGAGACGGGTGATCCGGTAAAATACTCAAAGCTCAGTTTTTGGATATCCAAATACTAGGTTTATGAAGGGGATAAATTATTATCTCCCTCTGTCGTAAAGTTTATTTTTCTTGGATATTTATGAGGTGGTTTTAGTGCATGTACGATAGATTCATTCTTTTCATAAAACATCTGGAACTCAGTCTCTGGATGCGAGGAGACATAAGCTATATGGAATAAAACATCTGGAACTCAGTCTCTGGATGCGAGGAGACATAAGCTATATGGAATAAAACATCTGGAACTCAGTCTCTGGATGCGAGGAGACATAAGCTACACTCCATATGCACTGTATGGCCCTCTGACCAATGGTATAGTGATCAGGCGGGATTATGATTGACCGTCAAATGGTCAACAACTGGGAGATATCCTATGCGAAAAGTTGTGATAATAGAAAGATTGTAATCATTTGATTTGTTTGCTTCTTTCAGATGTAAAAAAGAATCTGATGAATGGGCCAGGAAGGTCTATAGTTAGGAATACTCAATTGGGCCTATTTTTTGTATGGGAGTGATCTCCTATGTTAATCCATCAAATGGTGCTCCAACCTTCAGCATTATATTTACTGCTATGCTGTTGATGGACCATACTTGCAGTCTGCCATACAACTACCTGGATTTTCTCCTCAACCATGTGGTAGAAAATAGAAGCTCTTCTCCCTTTGTAAAGGAGTCCATATTTTTTGTGTTATATCTTGTTGCATTCCTATTGTACTTTGGTTATTCTGATCTATTTCCCTCTTGTTTTTCGTGTCAATCTGACTGTTCATTTCAGGAAGTTCGGGTCCGGTTTGCAGGATTTGGAGCAGAGGAGGATGAGTGGGTTAATGTGCGCAAGCATGTGAGACAAAGGTCTCTCCCTTGTGAGGCATCGGAATGTGTTGCAGTACTTCCAGGTGACCTCATACTTTGTTTTCAGGTAGGGCACCTTTCATGCAAATGCTACAACAAGAACACATTGAACCAGGTAATCTTGCGAAATCCTTATTCATGCTCTTGAAATTTTCAGGAAGGTAAAGAGCAGGCTCTTTACTTTGACGCCCATGTCCTTGATGCACAAAGACGGAGACATGATGTTAGAGGATGCCGTTGTAGGTTTCTAGTGCGTTATGATCATGATCAATCGGAGGTACACTACCATCTATACTGTTTTCTAGTTAATTTCCTCTCATGTTATCTAAACAGTCCACATTAGTGGGGATAAAAACAAATAAAGTTGGTTAAAGCAGAGAGAATTCTGTGTAGTGATACACTTCAATTAGTGTCAGGGACATGTATGCCTATTGAAGGATTGCAAGTTGGTTATGTTTTTCAATGTTGTCTAGTGATATGGTTCTTAGTGTTTCTATTGCAGGAAATTGTGCCACTGCGAAAGGTGTGCCGTCGGCCGGAAACTGATTACAGGTTACAGCAACTGCATGCTTTGAAGGAGTCTGCAATAGGTAAAGATCCTTCAAGGGATTTCAGTTCAGCACCTGAAAAGAAACAAAAGCAGCGTAAACCAGAAGAAAATGCAGATGATGTAGTCATGGTGACTCCCCATTCACATACTAAAGTGCCTTTGACCACAGAAACAACAGTGACAAAAATGATGAAGGATGAAACTAGTAGTGGTAACAGTATGGGGACTCCTGATGCTCCTACAGGTGATGCTGTATCGACCATGGGAACAGTCGGGTCCAGTGAAAATATGCTCTAAGGAAAATAGTTCATGTCTTCACCATCCTTATTTTTTGTGTTGCTTTCTTCGTTGGGCTTCAATTGTACATTTTGGGAAGGATGTGGAGTAATAGAAAAAATGCACTTTCTTTCTGAGTAACTACTTAAATCGCTTGCGGAGGCTTATTGTTTGTTATTGAAATACAATAGAACTCAAGTTACTACCTTGTAACTTTACATGATATTGTTCAGAGGTTTACATCTGAAATGCACAAGATCCATTGGCTAATCCAGTTGATGATTATGCACGATTCATTGGCTATTTTCCTCGGATTTCGGGTTCGAAAAATTCATGGTAGCTCTAGAGAAGGAACCAAGATGGCATTGGGATGAAGTTACTTTTTGGTGGTTGAGTCAGGTTTGAGTTATTTTGCTGAGATGTGTGTGTGGTGCCATAGGTGGAAGGCTATTCAGAATTACAGATTAAAAGTGTTGTTGGCACACATGAGAAAATTGCACCCACTGCTTCCAGAGCTGCCTGCATTCATTGTTCTAAAGCTTGCGGTGCAGAGTAGTAAAACCACCTTGGAATCACTAAGATAACTAGTAGGAATAGGATCACCGCTTGTATTTCTAATCCATTAACCAGTGCGTGCTTATGAGGTCTTGGATTTGCTCCTCATTTTGGAGGGAGTGCTTACCAGATTCCTGTGGTGTCATAGAAATTACGCTTTATAGAACCTTAAAAACAACAAAATGATAATAATCTAATCATATCCTAATTCAATATATTATTTCTATCAATAATTGATGCTACTATAATATAACATTGTGATAAGATACACTTGGATGATATGATTTAGTATATCTCACTCACCTTACTACACTACTCTTCATATATTCCCTCAAACATGTATGGGGATTGAAAAGACTCCATGTGTTTGTCGTCCACCTTTATTTCTTTTCTGCACACTAGATGTTTTGCTTACTATGGAGAAGGGATTGTCGAATGATAGCTAATGAGCCTCTATGGGTTGTATAAGTAAAGCCTATATGAACCTAGGATAATACTACTCTCTGTAGACCTAGAGAAGGAGCCTTTAATTGGGCTAAAATGGGCTCAACAGGCCGAGTAAATGAAACATATTGGAAATAGGAGCAAAAGACTCTACTCAAGTCCAAGACAAGCGGGCCTCATAAGTACGAAAGAGAATATTCCCATAGAAAGATGGCCGTGGTTAAAGAGAGCTTCTATGGCTTAATGAAGAAAGGGCCTCTGATTGAAGGCTAGAGACAAGTGAGCCTCTGGCTAAGATAAGTTAAGCCTTTGTGGCCCAAATGTGAGTGGGCTCGGTGGGCCAAAGGTGAAGAGGACCTGTGAGCCTTTGAGGAAAGGGCCCAATGATACATAAGAAAAATCTCTCTCTCTCTCTCTCTTCACTCTTCACTCTTTACTCTTTACTCATTTTTTCTATTTTATTTTTTCAATACAAGGTGAAGAAATGAAATCAAAGAAAGAGATGATGGTGAGATCTAAGGCTGAGTCTAGTGATTCTTGGAGAGAATTGACTAATTCGATGGGATTTTGTAATAATGGTTTCGATTTTAGGGGCCGTTTGGCATCAATTATGGCGATTCTCTCATTCTGAAAAAGAATTAATTCTTATAAGTTGTGATTTTTGTAATCAATTTTGTACTGTGAATGCATTTGGTAACTATCGGTCAGAATCAATTATGAAGAAATGAAATAACAGAATTACGTTTGGATGAAAAAAATAAAAATAAAAATAAATAAAATTATTATAAGCATTAATATTTTTATATCATCAACACATATATAAGTGCCATAAAATACTATTTTATTTTAAATTATGTCTCATCTTTCTTGTTAATTTTGATGCTTACCTCGTTCGTTTTAAGCGTGTTTCTCAAAATTGATTCTGAAAAGCGATTTTTTTTGTTCCCTAAAAATTATGCCTAAAGCAGGACGATCTTAAATTCGTTTCCTAAAAATGACTTACCAAACGTGTTTAGACTGTTTCTGTTCCCGAGATATGAAAAATCATTCCCAAGGAACGATGAGGTTCCTCATGAAGAAAAATCCGATGAGAGTGCCAAAAAGGAAGAGCAGAATCAACCCTAGAGGACATGTTCTCCTATATTTTTTTTATAAGAGGGAAGAGAGTTCCGATTTTTTTTTCATACTACTAGAATGGGAGCAATGGCAGCTTCAACAGGTTACTTATACATGCTCAGGAGCGGAGCCAGGAATTTTTCCTTAGAGGGCTGAAGTACATGCATTAAGAAAGTGGTCATGGGGGTCGGGGCGTAGCCCCATGGGTCCATTGTGGTCATACTAGTAGTTAGTGTTGCATTCCAATAAAGGTAAGTTCAATAAAATAAAATAAACAGGGGTCTTTTTTTTTTGGGAGAACTATTATTTAAATAAAATTTATTATATATTTAATTTTTTTTTATATTATATAAATATATATGATGGAAAATGATTCTTTCCGGTAGAATGCACGGGCTTCTACAGTTGTCACTTGCCCCTTTTTAACACCTATCAACTGTGGTTTAGATTCACTCACCCTAGGGTTCATCTATCTAACCTTGGTTTTTAGAAGAAGAAAAAATATTAACCTTGATTTGATTAAGTTTAACCACAGTTAAAGGGAGACAAACAGAATGCGTAATTTGAATTTGGGGACTCATAATTTGGGGGCTAGTATATATAAAATGTAGATATTTTTTATTTAAATTCTACTTGATGTACCCCTCCCTGGCTTCCCCGCCCTTGGCTCCACCCCTGTACCTGCTGCTTGTGTTAGTGGCTGTGTGTTCCCACAGTGAAGTGACATGATGAAACTTAAAAAGTGAAAAGACTTTTGCAGCTTTTGCACCCACTTAATAAGGGTAAAAAAAGTAAAATATAAAAGAAAAAGTTCAACACTTCGTCTTCCTTCTGCCCTCTTCTTTTTTGCAACGCCATTTACGGTGGTTAAATGGGTTCATTAACTTCAAAGAAAACGATTTTATGCACTTCAAATCAACTGCGGTTTTCACAATTTGAAATCACGCTCTCCAAAATGGCAAATTGTGCTCTCACGGCGAATCTGCTCTCAAACCGTGAGAGCGAAGTTTGAGAGCGGGAGCAGATACTAAGGTACACGGTTTGGGTTACTAAGGTTCCCCCCATATATGGGTTCTTTTGTAATGTGACAATTGAAATGTCCTACATTTTAGCCCACATTCCATGTTACGCATTTAACTACTAATAGGCACCGCTAATTTGGATTGCGGCCTAAACCCTTAACCATGTGTCCTCAAAAAAAAAAAAAAAAAATTTATAATAAAATCTTTCAAAAAGGTGGGGACATTATATTATATACTATAGAAATAGGATGCTTAGGTGGCATCCTCTTTGATCTCCATTTTAAAATTTGTGATGCCACATCATCACATAGTGGGAGCCATAAATACCCTCTCTTAACTTCTCATTTTCTCTCCCCATTATTAACTCTCTCCCAAGCCCCAATAGATTCTTCTACTCAACAAGACCTCCGCTCTCTCCCCAAGTCTCAACTTCACTTAAGTGGGACTCATAAATACCCTCTCTTAACTACCCACTTTATGCCTTTTTTTTTAATATTAAAAAAAGAATTAATATTTTTTCTAAGAATCAAGGATGGATGGATGAACCCTAGGGGGTGGGTGGATCTTAACCATAGTCAAGGGGTTTCAAAAGGGACACATGGCGACCTCAGGGGTGATTACTGGATTTGCCAAATCCGGTTATTACTGTAGAGGATTTTGTCTCTTGATATTTTTGTTTTATGGTTTATACCAACTGAATTTCATAGAAGATGAGAAACCTTACAATTTTAGAATTATACTTTATCAATTTTGATTCTTAAAAAAATAAGAATTTTCATTCATTTTTTTCCCTGTAGACTACTTTCTTAAATTTGCATTATTAATTAAATGATTTTGGGGGTGCTTGATGTTTTGGTTTTAAGGTTTATATACCAACTAAAGTTTCAGATTTTAGATTTTAATTACAAATTTTTTTTAATTTTTTTCCATTTTCACAATTGGTTGGAATGTAGAACCCTGAATCTTCATTTCACTAAGTAGTGAATAGTGTTCAAGTGAAGTCTTGTACACTAATGGGTTTTATGCTAATGCAAATATTTTGATATATGGTGTGCATGTGTTGATAGGTATATATAGCCTAAGGGAGTGTGTTTTGAGTGTACAAGGTGTTAGAGTTGGAATGGAGAAGGTCCAAGTAGTGGGAAAAGAGTTTTACAGCAAAAACAGGGGAGAACCGATCACTCGGTGATAACATCGATCGCTCGGTCAACTAGCGATCGATCGGTATCTATCGACTAGTCTAAGATTTTGTATGGGGAAAAATTCTAGAGAGGTGTTTTTCAACTGATCGCTCAGTCGAAAACACCGATCACTCGGTATAGCACCGATTGCTCGGTACTGACCACAGATCGATCGGTTATACGCAAATTTTTTTCATTTAGGGTTTTTAAGTCTTTAACCACCACCTCTTTGCCTATAATAGGCCCAGCTTATGCCTTAGGGTTTCAAAAACCCTTAAGGCATATTTTTGAGAAGAGTTTGAGAGAGGAAGGAGAGGAAAAGCTCGGGTTTTCTCAAGCTTGAAGAAGAAGATCAAATCTTCCATTCTTTAGTGTTTTTCAACAAAGAACTCGAAGTTCTCACTTGTTCCAAGCATTTGGAATTGAATTTATCGATTTCACCAAGGTAGATACATTCTACTACCAAACTTGTGATAATACTAGTTTACCACATGATGTTCTTCTCATTCTATGCTAGGAATCTTAGGTTGATATGGTATGTGATGTTGCTTTTATACTTGGATGTAAATTACCATTATTAGGTACTCTACGTGTTTGGTTTAATGCATCTAAGGGCTTTTGTGTTTAAATATGCTATTATTCTCATATGCTTCGCATGTCTCGCATGAACCAGGGTTTTCCATGAATTTCTCAAAGTTCTAGAAAGGGTTTTAAGTAAGGGACTCACATGATGATTTTAAGAAACTTCATGATATTGTCTAAGATCGGTTCACAAGCTCCAAGGATCATACTAAACTCATAAGAAACTCTATGATAAGGTCTAAGATCTTTGTACAAGCTCTAAGGATCATAAATGTAAATGTTCTAAGATCTCTATAGTTTTGCTCTATGGTTTAACTCTACGGTATTGCTCTAAGGCTCTATGGATCATAAATGACTCTAAGGAACTCTATGAACTTAACACGACTCAAAGAATTCACAAGGCTATGATTATCGCAAGACTTACATGGTTTTGGTTTTCGGATGTCATCACACATGCTATTTCATGGTTTCTACGCTTCGATATGTTTTAAGGATTTCAGTCTACATGTCTCGTATGCTTTTATAATATTATTGCTTTATTGTTAGTAGTATGTATACGCTGAGTATTCTATGCTCAGCCGATATTTGTTATCATTGGCAGGTGCACGGGTTCCTTTTGACTTGTGTGGTTCGGAACCTTGAGTAGAGGAAGAGTACTACGACCTGGAGCCTTCTATGAACCACTAACAGGATGATGGATCACTAGAAAGGCGGCCCAACTTTGATTTCTATTAACTATGTTGAGAAGAGATGATATTTTGTTTATGTTGAGAGTGGGACTTGTCCACTTCATATTTTTGGATATATATTTTGTTGGTTCAGAGTTGAACAGAATGATAGGAGTAATTGATTTTAAATCGTTTCCACAATGTATGACTTGTGTACTCTGACAGGTTGGTATGTGTGCCTTATGTGTCATGCGGGATGGTATGACACGGTGGTCACGAGCTAAAGTATCCCTAACTCTTAGGGGGTATTTTGGATCGCGACAGGTTTGAAGATTACATTAGATACATATAGAGTTCATGATTCTCCGGTTAATGTATTTTTTGTTTCATATCTCATTAGTTGTAATAATTTCTTTCTTTATCTTGCACACCGATGTAAACACACATATCTTAAAATCTATGAACATGCATGTTTATCTCATTCTACTTTGTGCCCGTGCATTGCACGGGGGTTTTGCTAGTGTTGTAAACTCAAAAAGAGTTTAGAAGTCTGCGCTAGGACTAGCATTTCTGATTCTTGATTGATGATTGGCCCACTTTTCATGAGCCCATGAGGTCGCCACATGTCCCTTTTGACACCCCTTAACTGTGGTTAAGATTCACCGACCCATCCTTGGTTTTTAGAAAAAAAATATATTAATTCTTTTTTTAATATTACAAACATATTTTTAAGGTTTTTTTAATATGAAAAAAAAAGAATTAATATTTTTTTCTAAAAATCAAGGATAGAAGGGTGAATCTTAACCACAATTAAGGGGTGTCAAAAGGGACACGTGGCTACCTCAAGGCTCAAGGGCCAAATCTGGTTATCACAGTAGAGGATTTGGTTTGCTTTTCATTGGTTGGGGAGAGAAGACGCTATTGCACTTATGTGGAAAGAAATAAACAGGTGAGGAAACCCCCAAAGAGAGGGGGAACTCGAACTCTCTTTGAATGGAGAATAGGCTAATATTGCCCGTACGTACACACACAGATGATTCGGCAGACACAAGCAGTGTTAAATATCCATTAAAAACGGATTAAGTTGAGACCAAGAGACTATAAAGTCGCTACATAGTAAAGGTCTAGCTATAGTGTTTAGTGCTGGGTTAGTTATTGAGTTATGTTCTCTGGATGATGAAATAATTGGATATGTTTATACATTGTGAGGGGCAAAAATACCGGAAAGGACACGCGTCAGCTGCAACTGTTCACCTCAGGTTTACTGGTAGAAGGTAGAAGTTGAAGGGTGTGATACCCTGACCTGTACTCCGATGATAAAGTAAGTAGATGAAGAAGATGATGAACAATAAAGCAAATAGGAGCACTGAAAAATATGCCTATCTTTTGATCCCTGTAACACTGAAATTCTCGGGGGTATTTATAGGTTAACCTTGGTATGGCCATAGATGACCATAGATGCCCATACCACGTGCCCTGCACTCATTACCAAATATGTCAGTAAAATCTACCACCTGTTGCATCACACGTGAAAGCCTACCATTAGTTCAGTCGGTTGAGTCTGACAGTACACAGAAGTGACCTGTATTAAATGCCGAGGTAGTGCTTTCGGCCCACTTGTCAGAACAATCGATCGCCTCCTGATTATTCCCTCCTGCGAGTCGGTCTCGTTGTTGACTCGAGCTCGAGTACGTTGTATATGTCTTAAAATATGACCTGGATGTCCTTATTTGAATTACGACGGGCTCGTTGTTCAATTAATACCGAAAACGTTTTCGAGAATACAACGTCTACGTTGTGCACAAGACAACGGATACGTTGTCAAAATCACAACGAGAACGTTGTTTCGCAAGACCACGGATACGTCTTAATTTGTACAACGTGTACGCTATGCATCAGATACTGTGTATCCTTCTATTTTAAGCACGTGACTCAAACACACGTCCACGTGTCACTTTCATGCACAAAACAACAAAAGCCAGCTCGTTCCCCAACGTTAAACAGTTTTTACGAATTTTATCCCTTACAATTTGCCCCTTTATGAGGCTTAGAACGTAGTTCGAAGTGTCATAAATGGACAAAAGAGCGACAGTCCATACCTCAATCTGCTTCCAGAATCTGGATCGCTGCGTGGTTTACGCTGAGAAGATAGAACGCCCAAGCCAGCTGGTTTACGCGTGCGAACCGTCACGCCTTATTAATGCAAGACAGGCTGTCATCATTACCGTTGCGGAATTCAAATTGCTTTATATCTCTGACGGTTACTCTCTTTACGTGAAATGTCGATCCTGCCACCACTCCTTCCGGCTTCGACACAGGTGTACGGCTCTGATGGAGGGTATTCTTGTCTTTTCATTTATTTAAGGTATCTATAAAAATCCCTCTTGGCTACTTTGTTTCACTTATCTCGCCATTGAAGTACTGTTACTCTGCCTCATTTGCGTCTCAAGCGAAAGTTCAAGCTCTCTTATTTCGCTTTGCGGTACGCTCTTCTTCTTTTTCTTATTCTCTTTACTGATTCTTCTTCTCTTTCTTTCTTTTCTTCTCTTTCTTTCTCTATCGTCAGTCTGCCCATTTTTTCCCTTTTCCTTCCCACTGTTCTTTGTTCCACTCCTCTCAACCCATGGCTGCCGAGACACCCATAGACTCCCTTAGGGTAGATGAAGTTAGAGGCCAATCCGAAGATGAGGCTAGCTGTACTGGTAGTGCACCGTATGGTGCCTACATTGAGAAATCTTCCGCCCTACGCCAACAACAATTAGCATATCTTAATCATTTCAGGGAACGTTTCGAGTTTCCCTCTCATATCAATCTTCACTTCAAAAGAGAAGATGCCTATATTGACAAACGATCAGCCTGCATCGTTGTCTATCTCTCTCAACTCGAAGCTGGTCTTCGATTTCCCCTTCATCCCGTTCTGGATGAAGTCCTTTCCGCCCTACACCTTGCCCCAGGGCAAATGCACCCCAGCTTCTACAAATATATGTCCATGATGATCAAATTCATCAAGGACGGATACCCTATAGAAGCTAGACACCTCTTTCACTTCTGTCATGCCGTCAGATGTAGAGGTACTGACGATGGCCCACACAATTATTATTCCTGGAACAAGAAGCCGTTGTACCCAGACCTCGTTTCTGGCATCTTGGATAGAGAAAGAGGGTGGAAAGCAACTCCCTTCGTTGTATCTGGGGGCTGGAAAGCTGAGACTTCCACTGTGCCCAATGTTTTCCAGGATAAACCAGGTAACAAGATACCGTTGTCCGTTGTGCTTTTACTTCTTCTGTCTTTCCATCCCATCGTCCATTGTCTATTTACTTTCTTCGTCCTGCTTACTTTCGTTGTCTGATATTTTAACTTTTACTTTTGCAGTTGAAGGAAAGAAACTTCCATTCAAAAAACTCACGCCTGAAGAGGAAGGTCTTCTTACCAACATTAAGCGCGTACGAGGTGGGGAGTACATCCGGTGGACACCACTACCACCTGATACTTGGAGCCTTTTCAGCAGCTCGAATCCGTCTTCTCAAAGGCAACAAGGCACTTCTTCCTCCTCACCCGTAATTGAGCCAAGCTCGGAAGAAGAAGATATGGCCGGCACCAACCCTCCTGCTCTGATCCGAAAGCCAAGGAAAACTCGTCCTACACCTGCGCTGCCCCCTCTTCCACCTCCTCCAAAAACAGTTCCTTACACAACGGGAAAGCCTTCCGAGCCCAAACGGAAGATTCTAACCCAGGCCGAGTTCGAGGCCAGAAAGAAAAGAAAAGAAGAACAGCGCCGAGAGAAGGATACTGCTCGTGCTGCTACTCCTTCTCCTTCTGCTCCTGCTACGCATCAAGGAGCTAAGGTTACAACGGGGACGTCTGTAGCCAGCACAATGCCTGTTGCTACTCACACAGTGGCTGCCCCAATTGCTTCGAGCTCTGCTCTGGTCACCGTTGCCACAATAGAGACAACCACACCTCTTCTCCCACTAGGAGCACCACCTTCAGATGATATCAACTGGTCACCCGACTTCACGCGTTTCGGGAGGCCCACTTTCCACGACTCGGTGCAGACCTCGGAGAAGCTTGCTAGGGCCTTGACGCACTCCATGAGGCTTCCCCAGGACATTGCTGATGCTGGCAAGATGTCCTTACCTCAGGTCTCTTATGTAGCCTACCAGTCCATGGCATCGGTATGACTTCTGTTCTTTGTTCCTTATTCACTTTATTCAATTCTCGTTGTGACAAACTGATATTCTCGATCTTGTGTATTATAGCTGAACGTCCTCCTCCACGAGCTATGTGATCGTAGTACCTATCATTACAATCACCTCAAGGACTCCATTAGCTACTGGCAAGGAAGGACTGAGGCGCTGGAGCGAACTCTCGCTGAGGATCGACTCAAGATTGAGTTTGATCTGTCTCAAGCCCGAGCTGAAGTGGTGCGGGTGGAGGAGAAGTTCATTGCCACCTTCAAGGGGCAAGAGAAGGCTGAAGGGGAAGCTTGAGCAGCCAAGGAGGGAGAGAAGAAAGCCAAACAAGAAGTGGAGAACGCCGTTCTCCGGATCTGCGAGTTGGAGCTCGTCTCCTAGACTCTGAGTAGGCAGTTAGAGGAAACTGAAGCAGCGAGAGCTACACTGATGGAGGAGCTCGAGGAAGCCAAAAGAGCTGAAGAGGCCATCGAGCAAGCGGTGACCACGAGACTGCAACAACACTATCAGTCGCAGCTGGACACTCTTCTTGACGAGGACAGGGCAGAGACCGAGAAGGAGGTGATCAATATGCTCCGTCAACAAGGTCGACTGAAGGAGGATAACGAGAAGGACGTGACTCCCTTCTCCGAGCTCCAGAGCAAGGATGTCATCGACCTCGACAACGAGCCCAAAGTTGAAGGGGTTGAGAGGCCACATCCCTTCGAAGGCCCTGCACCTCTTCCATCTGAACCATTCTTTGAGCCAGCTGCTCCTGAAGCTCCTCCAGTTGCCGAAGATCCTCCCGTTGCTGCTGAAGCTGCAGATGTTGCTGACTCTGTCTCTCCTTCCGCTGTCCTTGCTGCTACTGCCGACTTTTGACTTCTTCTCTTCTTATTCTCTCTTCTGCTACTTGTAATGCATCATCTTCTTCCCCGAGTTATAGGGTTTTCTGTACTTGACCCATCAATGGGTTTTTATAAATGAATGATCATTTTCTCTTTCCCTTTTTTTTTTCTTTGTATTGGAATTTGAAGTTGCAGAGCTCGCACAACGTATGCATACACGAAAGAATGTAATATAAGTGAATGAACATATTTTACAGATCATAGAATTAGACATGATCATAAATAACTCATAATGTAGGCACTTGAGTATATATAAAGGAATCCTTTTCGTAATGATTGATGCATACATTGAACAAAGCACTCTGAACCATATACACAACGGAAGCATTCATACAACGGAAAAGAGAAATATGCCTAGGTACATCGCTATGTAGTTCACTGTGAATGTAATCTGACAAATAAAATTCCATAAGATGAACATAAAGTAACTCAGTTTCGAGACACTTGCTCAGAGGATGTCATTAGGATAAGCCACTGGATTTGCTCAGATGACATCTTTAGGATAAGCCACTAGTGTCTCGTTGTGAGTATGGTGTCCAAGTGAAATGTTATTCGATTTTGCAAAACATTCACAATATTACACTGATGTTCCAGACAACGAGCTAATGTAAAAACTTCAAAGCAATAATTTAAATGCTCATGTAATAACACTGGAAATTTTTTTACTGCAACACCTCATTTATTCATCATAGATTCTATTGAAAGAATTGCCTCAAGTTCATAATGTTCCAGGATTTATGGATGAGATTTTACCTTACAGATCTTTCAAGTAGCAAACGCCAGGACTCCCCAATCACTCTACGAAATACGGTCCTTCCCAATTAGGTCCCAGCTTGCCACTGTTAACCTCCTTGGTATTCTGAAATACTTTTCGGAGAACGAGATCTCCGACCTGAAGGACTCTTCGCTGTACCTTTCGGTTGTACGCCTTTCTTAGCTGTTGCTGGTATCTCTTCGTCTGAATGTTCGCATCTTCTCGCTTTTCTTCTAACAAGTTGAGGTGAACGGCCATGAGCTCAGCGTTCCTATCTTTCTCTCCACTCTTCTTTTTGTTATGCCAAGAGCGTATTGTGGGCAAACTAATCTCAGTAGGAATGACAGCTTCCATGCCATAGGCCAAAGAGAAAGGTGTTTCGTTTGTAGGACTCCTCGGTGTCGTCTTGTATCCCCATAATACGTTGTGCAGCTCCGTAGTCCACTTCCCCTTCGAGTCTTTCAATCTTCTCTTCAAGGCGTTCAATATATTTTTATTAGCTGCTTCAGCCAAGCCATTCCCCTGAGGATAATATGGAGATGAAAAAATATGTTTGATCTTTAACTCGCTGCAAAACTTTGCAATGATACGACCTGTAAATTGTTTCCCGTTGTCAGTGATAATGGATTGAGGTATGCCAAACCTACAGACGATATACTCCCACATGAACTTCTTTACTTCTTGTTCTCTGATACGAGCAAGGGGAACGGCTTCAATCTAACGAGAGAAGTAATCGGTCGCCACGAGGAGAAAAATGAGATTTCCTGGTGCCTTAGGGAAAGGTCCCACAATATCTAGGCCCCACCGTGCAAATGGCCAAGGTTGAGAGACAGTGTTAAGTTCTTGAGCTGGAGCATGAATTAAACGAGCATATCGTTGACACTGACTACACTTCTTAACATACTTCTGACCATCAGCTTGCATATAAGGCCAGAAGTATCCTTGGCCCAGGGCTCGATGTGCAATCGTTCTCCCACCTGAATGTATGCCACAAATCCCTTCATGAAGCTCAGCAAGAATCCTCTCCACATCTACAGGATGAACACACTTCAACAAAGGTCCTCCGAAAGACTGTTTATACAACTCTCCCTGCACCAGGACATAACGAGGTGCCTTGAACTGGATTCGTCTTGACTCTTTTGCAGCGATAGGAAGAACTCCATCTCTCAAGTATACCGTCAACCCTGTCATCCAACTTGGTACTGGATTAACAAAACATACCTCCCGCTGAGCTTGGAGTGCTATCGAAGGATATTCTTTGTATTCCATGAGAACGACTTTGGGTTCATCAGACTGCATCATGGAAGCAAGATAAGCCAAAGCATCAGCATGCCTATTCTCATCTCTTCGGGTATGCTTGATCTCCACAATGGTGAATGCTTCACACTGCGAACGAATGAGTGCAGTATACTATTTCATTCGATCATCCTTGCATTCATAATCTCCATTCACTTGATTCACTATAAGTTGTGAATCACAAAAAACTCTCAATCTAGAGATCTGTAGCTCGTGCGCACTCTGCAAGCCAAGCAGCAATGCTTCGTACTCAGCTTCATTGTTGGAGGTAGTAAAACCAATACGTGACATCTTCTGTACTTTCACGTTCTCCGGACTAATGAGCACAACACCAAGTCTTGAACCACTTGCATTAGAAGATCCATCGACGTACAACAGCCAATCAACCCATCCGGAAGATTTATCTCCATCTACAGCGATATCATCATTGTCAACCTCATCGGGGAACTCACGAAGATCAGCAATCACCTCCTCCTCCTCCACAGGGAAGTCTGAAAGGAATCCTGCCATTGCCTGCCCTTTCTCTGAACTTCTCATTCTATACTGAATATCGAACTCACTCAGAGCCACAGCCCACTTCGACATTCTTCCCGCCAACTCGGGTCGTCCCAACACGATTTTCAAAGGATACGTTGTGATGACAACGATAGTATGAGCATGAAAGTAAGGACGAAGCTTTTCAGCAGAAAAGACAAGAGCAAGACACACCTTCTCGAGCTTAGTGTAATTACGCTCTGCTTTAAGAAAAGTTTTGCTGATGAAATACACAGGTTTCTCGGCGCTGCCACAACACCTGACCAAAACTGAGCCTATGGCTTGCGCTGAGACAGAAAGATACAGGTACAAGACTTCACCTGGTTCAGGGACAGAGAGAATAAGGGCCGAGCCTAAATACTCCTTCAAAGCAATGAAAGCTTGAGAACACTCCGGCGTCTATGTGAAAATAGAATCTTTCCGTAGGAGCTCAAAAAGGGGTTTACAACGATCAAATGACTTTGAGATAAAACGATTAAGTGCAGTGATACGCCCTGTTAACTTCTGGATCTCCTTCTTCAACTTGGGCTCCGACATGTCCAGCAGAGCTCGAATCTGAGCTGGATTAGCTTCAATACCCCGTTGACTCACAAGATACCCCAAGAATTTGCCAGAGGTAACCCCGAAAGTACACTTCTCTGGGTTAATCTTCAAATTGAAAGTTCTTAGAATAGAGAAAGGCTCAACAAGATCCGTCACAAGGGTATTCCGAAATCGGCTCTTCACAACGATATCGTCAATGTAAACTTCAACCGATTTGCCGAGGAGTGGCCCAAACATGAGATTCATAAGACGCTGATATGTGGCACCGGTATTCTTCAGACCAAAGGGCATAACGTAATAGCAGAACAAGCCACGCTCTGTAATGAAAGTGGTCTTCTCTTGATCTTCTTCCGCCAGGAGGATTTGATTATAGCCCGAATAACTATCCATAAATGATAACATTTCATGGCCAGCAGTGGCGTTGATAAGCCTGTCAATTCTTGGCATAGGGAAAAAATCCTTGGGACAAGCTTTATTGACACCAGTGAAATCAATACAAACTCTTACCTTCCCATTCTTCTTAGGTACAGCTACTACATTAGCTATCCAGGCAGGATACTGCACTTCCTAGATGAACCCAAACTGGATCAGCTTGTCTATCTCTTCATTTACTGCATCATGATAAGCAGGGGCAAGTCTCCGAGGTTTCTGCTTCACCGGAGGGACAGCAGGATCAACATTGAGGTGGTGGCAGATAATGCTCGGACTGATGCCTGTCATATCTTTGTGCGACCATGCAAAGACATCAAGGTTCCTCTTCAAGAATTCCAGCAGCTCGCCCTCTTCTTCCATTGTCAAGCTCGTCCCGACCTGCAACACCTTTGGCTCTTCTTCCGTTCCCAAATTGACTGCCTTCGTGGGCTCAACGGAAGGTCTGCACAATGGGGCCTCCGAGCTCTCTTCCACAACGGAGTCGACTTGTAATTGCTATTTGGGCACAACGGAAGGAGGGAAGTCACACTTCTGCGACGCCAATTGATCCCCTCTGATCTCCTGGGGTCCATCCTATGTTGGGTATTTCAACACCTGATAGTACGAGGAGGGAACAGCCTTCATCTCGTGGGTCCACCATCGACCCAAAATCGCGTTGTAAGGCGATGGAGCATCCAGAACGGAAAATCTGGTTTGTAGGACAACGGGTCCTGCCACAACGGGTAAGACGACGTCTCCTAACGGTTTCATCGAACTGCCAACAAACCCAAACAACGGGGTCTGAGCAGAGATGAGAACGGATGGATCCAACTTCATCTGATTGAAAGCATGAAGATACAAAATGTCTGCCCCACTCCCAGAATCCACGAGCACCCTTTTGATGTCGAAATCTCCTATTCTCATGGTGAGAACAAGAGCGTCATAATGAGGCCGAACCACCGTTGCCAAATCATGATCAGAGAAAGTAAGCATCTGCCCCATGCTTCTTGCAGGCATCTGCACCTGACAAACCTCAGCTTCGTGAGACATCTTCCTCGTTTTTGCTCTGAAATCTCTCTCCACGTCCTCCTCTGGTGCTCGCATTCGGTAGATGACGTTGATAGTGCCTAAAGGGGCTCCCCCTCGTCCTCCTCCGCTGGTACTTGGATTACTGGCAGGTTCTCCTGTACGAGGTTGAGATAACGGTTCTCTGGTGCGCATCGTATTATCGTTATCAAAACTGAGATACTCCCCTAAGTAACCTTCCTGGACCAGTCTCTCCAAGTACTCCCTTAAGATGCGACATCGGTTTGTAAGATGACCACGACACTTATGATATTGACAATACTCATGTGCCCGTGGTCCCGACGTAACATCTTGTACAACTCTAGCAGGCCATTCGAAGTATGCTTGACCCTCCATTGACTTCATGATGGTCGCTGGGCTAATAGTAAAATGGATGGGGTCTGTCCGAGCTGCAAAAGGTCGCCTCTCACTAGGCTGAACACCTCTCTCTTGCCGCACTGGTGGCTGCTCCTGGCGGGGCTGATGATGCTGCCTCGCTTGCTGTTGAAAGTTCGGGCTAGGACGTCTCTCCATCCTACCCTGTTGCTGGGCTTGATTATAATTACCTTCATACGGGCGCCGAACCGGCTGATCCCACTGAGTCCAATACACTACTTTCTCCTTCTGCTTTCTAGGTGGTGAGTCCTCAGACGATGAAGACTCATACCTCTGTCTCTTCTCCTTCCTCCTAGACGACCGGTGTGCTTTCTCTATCACGTCCACCCCTCTTGTCTTCGGCTTCGGCACAACGGAGACATCATCTTCATATCTTCCATACTTGGTCGCACGAACTATCATCTCATCCATCTTGACAGGATAGTCAAGAGCCAGAGATTTGTAAAGCTCAGAATGCCTAGGGATGACATTCTTAAAAGCAGCAATACAACTCCCTTCATCGACTTTATCGATGCTATGGACTTCATCAGTGAAGCGCGAAATGAAGTTCCTCAAGGATTCCGCCGATTTCATCCTTAGAGAGAAGAGAGTATCTGCACCTGCTTTCTTCTTTTTATTGACAATGAAGTGATCAATAAAAGCCGACCTGAGCTCGGCGAAGTTGCTGATTGAACCAGGAGGCAGATTACGAAACCATCTTGATGCCGCTCCTGCCAGGCTGTTGGGGAAGGCCTTACAATATAGATTATCATCTGGATTGCGAACTGCCATCGCATGCTTGAAGTCAAACAAGTGCTCCTCCAGATATGTCTTTCCAGTGTACATGGGAAAGATTGGAGTCATAAACTTAGAGGAAGTATATGACTGATTGATGACATCTGTGAAAGGAGAATTCACGACGTTTTCCTTTGCCGACTGAGCAAAGTGATCAGGAATCCCTCCTTTCATCTCTTGACACGAGCACTGATCATAGCTTCCACCTCCTTGGAAGTCATCCAAGTCTTCTGAACAACCAGCAGCACCTCTCGAATCTTCTTGTCCTGCCTCTTCTCGTAAATCAATACGATCAGAAGGGACCCTCTGCTCCACACGAACTAGAAGTTGTCCTGCCTCTCTCTCAGTAGGAGGAAACACGAACCTAGTGTCGTGGTTCTTTGGTGCTAATGGGGGAGAAGAGAAGTCAAGCTGACGTCTCACTGATGGTCTCTGAGATGGCCCAACATCTACTTCGAGCCTACTATGTTCGAACGCATCAAGCCTTTCTTGCATCATCAGCTGGTGTCTGGTGATCTGATCCAGAGCAGATTGCTGCCTTTGCAACATCATCAAAATATGATCAGAGACAGAAGGTTCGATGGAGGGGGGCATAGTCCTCTCTGGTTGGTCAGATGATGGACTGACCCCAGGAATGAAAGTTTGTACAACAGAAGGTGTGAAGGGGGTGGCCTAAGGGGTTTGATTCTCACGCCCGGGCACAGAAGTTTGATCAGTCATGATCACAAAGAGCTAAGGGAGGTTCGTTTATTATTTCCCACAGACGGCGCCAATTTTTGAGGGGGAAAAATACCGGAAAGGACACGCGTCAGCTGCAACTGTTCACCTCAGGTTTACTGGTAGAAGGTAGAAGTTGAAGGGTGTGATACCCTGACCTGTACTCCAATGATAAAGTAAGTAGATGAAGAAGATGATGAATAGTAAAGCAAATAGGAGCACTGAAAAATATGCCTATCTTTCGATCCCTGTAACACTGAAATTCTCGGGGGTATTTATAGGTTAACCTTGGTATGACCATAGATGACCATAGATGCCCATACCACGTGCCCTGCACTCATTACCAAATATGTCAGTAAAATCTACCACCTGTTGCATCACACGTGAAAGCCTACCATTAGTTCAGTCGGTTGAGTCTGACAGTACACAGAAGTGACCTGTATTAAATGCCGAGGCAGTGCTTTCGGCCCACTTGTCAGAACAATCGATCGCCTCCTGATTATTCCCTCCTGTGAGTCGGTCTCGTTGTTGACTCGAGCTCGAGTACGTTGTATATGTCTTAAAATATGACCTAGGCGTCCTTATCTGAATTACGATGGGCTCGTTGTTCAATTAATACCGAAAACGTTGTCGAGAATACAATGTCTACGTTGTTAAAATCACAACGAGAACGTTTTTTCGCAAGACCACGGATACGTCTTAATTTGTACAACGTGTACGCTATGCATCAGATACTGTGTATCCTTCTATTTTAAGCACGTGACTCAAACACACGTTCACGTGTCACTTTCATGCACAAAATAACAAAAGCCAGCTCGTTCCCCAACGTTAAACAATTTTTACGAATTTTATCCCTTACACATTGAATGCTGTGTTGTCAGAATCGGATTGGGCATCGAACTGGTAGAGTGGCCGATTCCCATTCGACTAGTCTGGTTCAACCGTGTACTTTTTGCAAAACACTAATTTTTTTTTTCATTTTTTCCTAATTTTCCCCCAGATCTGACTGGTTCCCAACCGGTTCTACCTGTTTTGGCCGGTTCTGGCCAGTTATTAAAGAATACTGATTTTGAGGGTTTTGGAAACTGGTGAGGGGGCCGATTCCTGGTTCCACCGGTTCAACCGGCTGGTTCTGTTCTGACAACACTAAAATGTGAGGAGCAGTAGTGATTTTTGTTTTATGTTGTTAAGAGCATTGGTAAAAAAAAATTTACAAAAATTTTGGTGACAAGGTGGAAGGAAACACATGCACGTGGGGTGGGGGGGGGGGGGGGCGAGAGAGAATATGAAACTTAAGCATTGGTGATTTATGACTAAAGAAAAATATTTTTGTCCTGAAAGAGCAGGGTTTCCCTTGAAGTTTAGTTAATTTCAGGAGGCTGCATCAAATTCTATGTTAACTTGGCGGATCTCTTGCTATGATATCATGATAAAAATTGGGCTTTACTAAATAATTGGATGATTACATTCTTTCATTATAGGGTTTAAATAGAATCGTTAACAAAATAATAATAATCTACAATAATATCTAATTATATCCTAATATAATATATTTATTAATATTCATTTGATATTGCGACCTTTTGGAGTGATTGAGTGAGTTTACCTTATTGCACCTTTGCGGTAAAATTAAGTGTGTGTTTAAGTGTTAATTTACCTCCTTAACAAAAAAAAAAAAAAAAAAAAAAGGGTTTATTCCCAGATGTTTTACGGTGCCCCTCTATACACCCTCCCTTTTAAAGTTCTACTTTTATACATCTCTACAAGGAGAGGGGCTTGGACAACGTCCATTTTACCGGTCAATATAACATTTCCTCTTATCTTTCTTCCTTCCTATTTGTTTTTGGAAAATGTTTAAAGAATTCACGCCCCCTTTTTAACCCCTATTAATTGTGGTCAAGATTCATTCACCTCTAGGGTTCATCTATTCAACCTTGGATTTTTTTTACTAACTATGGTTAAGCTTCATTCACCCCTAGGGTTCATCCATTCAACCATGGATTTTAGAAAAAAATAATTAAAAATTAATTAATCATAATTTAGTTAAGTTTAACCATAGTTAAAAAGGGGTTAAAAGGGACACAAAATTAAGGTTAAGCTTAACTAAATTAATATTAATATTTTTTTTTTTCCCCCCCCTAAAATCTAGGTTGAATAGATGAACACTAGGAGTGAGTGAATTTTAGCCATTAGCGGGTATTAAAAAATGGTGTGAATTCCTTAAACTTTTTAAAAAAACAAATAGGAAAGAAGAAAGATAAGCCAGAATTTTCGTTGTATAGAGGGGCAAAATGGACGTAGTCCAAGCCTTTTCCTCCACTGCTAACTAGGGCTACACAAAGCCAGATCGACCCAATTGTGCGGCTCGGCTCGAATTTTAGGCTTAATCGGGCCAACCCAAACCTTAAAAAAAGCTTGAAAAGACAATCTAGCCGAGCTCGGGCTAACCCCTATTTGATTCGGCCTGGCCCGAAGCTCGGCTTGTTTATGTTTGGTTTGACCCAAAGCTCGGGTCGGCTTGTTTCTAACTTATATATATATATATATATAATTTTTTTTCTCAAACTCTCAAATCCCTAAATCGGGTTAGAGCTTTCAAGAGAACCCTAGAGTTCTCAGAGAGAAACCATAGAGCTCTCCTCTGCCTGTTGCTGCCACTGCCGCCTTCTGCCTGTTGCTGCCGCTGTCGTTGTCGCCTTCCACCTGCAGCTGTCGTTGCCACCTTCCACCTGCAGCCTTGCTTCCGGAGGACATCTGAGCTCAAGGCATTAATGGAGTCTCTCTTCCAGAAGAGATCTGTGCTCAAGGCATTAGTACGGACAATTACAGAGAAGAAAATGAAGAGAAGATGAAGTAGAAGAGAGTGGGGATACCATAATATTTTTTAGGGTTTCGAAAGGTCTCTGGAGGTTCGATTCTCTCTCTAAAACCTCTCTCTCTACTTTACTGCTACAAGCGTTGAAGGGTAGATGAGATAGTATGAAATGAAAAATCGAAGTGTTATATTTTTAACTTAAATAATATGACCTCCACTTAATTAAATATTAAATACGTTAAATGATTCTTCTTCCATCACAACTCTCTAAATGTTGGACCTCCATCTCCTTTATTAATGATCATTTTAATAAGAACTTTTAATTAAAATGATTACTTTTTAAAATTAAATAATAAGACATTCGTTTAAATAAATATTAAATGCGCTACTTACTTCCATCCCAACTCTCTAAACATTAGACCCCCCATCTTCCTTCTTAAGTGATCATCTACTTAATAGGAACCCTAAATTAAAATCATTATTTTTATAAATTAAATAATAAATCATCTACTTAAAACTGTAAGACCATAAGTTTTGTGCTTCAAATCTGTTATTCATTCATAGTTCTTATCAACAATAAATAGGTTCCTGATATTCACATTTTGTCCGTTTTATATAATTCTTATAAATCTAGGTTCTTGATATTCACATTTTGTCCGTTTTATATAATTCTTATAAATCTATCAATTCGATTTATTATATGTACTTTGGTTTTATATTATTGTTTAATCTAACATCTCAATTTCATGTTGTGTTATGCATGTCCATGTTGATGATCCTTTTAAATTGCTTTCTTTCTCTTATTTTATTTCTAATTTTTTGATTTTCTTTTCTACTAGGATGTTTGAAGATTGAGGTTAGATATAACACAAAACCACATTATAGAAAATCACAATTAGCAAATCTCAAAGTTTCTTTTAGAGTGTCATATTATTTCAACAACAACAAAGTTAGTTGTGCCATTTGATTCTTTTAGGATGAGTAATAATTTAAGGCTTTTGGTGAGAACCGAAACTTAGGCTTCTATTTGCTTTTTTGAATTAACTGAAATTCTTAACTTCTTCAAATCTAAATTTTTTATTTTTTTGGCTCTCGATAGCTTGTTGTAGGTTAGTCACTTAGTTTAATAAATTCTTTGCATATATCTCTTCTCTTTATACTTTTTCATGTTTCAATTATAAGATGATAAAGTATAATTTATAATGCTTTTTAAATTTTTTAATTTTAAAGTTAGGTCTTTCTTCATTCTGCGCATCGCACGGGGTGTTTGCTAGTACTACTTATACTATAAAGAAATAAGACTTTCTCTATTTGCTCTCCAAACTCTCATCCCTTCATTCCTATAAGTTTTATTTTAGAGATGACACGTGGCTTTTCTATTTAATCCCCATCGCTCAGGTTTGGGACCCACTACCTTATCCTAGAGCCCTCTCTATCTCCACTATTGTAAAGTCTTCTCTTATCTCCAACTCTTGCAAGTAGATTTGGGACCCACTATCTTATCCTAGAGCCCTCTCTATCTCCACTATTGTAGAGTCCTCTCTTATCTCCAACTCTTGGGTGTATTAATTTAAGTTTTATACTAGAAGACTTATGATTTTCTATTAAATATTATTAAAATAAAAATAAATTATTATTATAAAATCAATTAATTAATACAAATAATAATGTCTATCAAATAAAAATATAGTAATAAAACTTATGAAATATTCTTAAAATATATTACTTAATATTTAAAATTATTATCTGTGCATGGCACGGGGTCTCTACTAGTATCTCTAATATTATAATGAGAGAAGCGGGGTTAAAGAGTAGGTTGATTTTTTTCTAATATTCCTAATGAGTCCAAATTTCATGGTATCTTACTGTGTATGTAGTTAGTGAGGTGAATTTTTTATATTTTTTTTATTTTATCCATAACTCCATATAAAAAAATTTAAGATATTATATTATCTTATTTTACATAAGAAATGTTAGTAGAGGTATTGAAGTAATATATATTACAACTAACAATAATCCCTCTATATCTCCACGATTCCCTCAAATCTTTATCCTTATCTTCTCTTATGCTGGTAACTACTTTTCAAGAGAAAAAAATAGGGCTTTTTGGTTTTCAAAATGTCCCTTTCTATACTAACGTGTCCCTCATGCTTTTTTTAAATCTAAAAAGTCCCTCAAGTTTTTATACCCAAAATATTTAATTTTTTTTCAAAATGCCCTCACTAGGATCCTTCTTCTTAGTCTCTTTCTGTCGCGACCCAAAACCCACCCTAGGAGTTAGAATGAATCTTGGACGACTCAATCATGACTTACATGACTTGCTTGACAAACCAACCTGCAAAAACCCACAGAGCATATACAATAGAGGACATTATAGCGGAAACATAACTATAAAACACAGCGGAAGTCTAACAAACCTCTAAGTATATACATATGGTCCAAGTTTATACAAAAAGTAACCAGAAGAAAGTGCGGACAGACCCGCCAAAATACATGGATATAATCTCTCATCTCACCCACAGCTAATCCACTCAGAATCTACAACCACCTAATGGTAACCCTCTACTAGAGGTTCCTCAAAAGGCTCCTCGACGTACTCCTCCTCCACCCATGGACTCGGAGCACAGATATCAAATGGAGCAGCTGCTCCGCCGTCACCTGCCGACATAAGAAGTACGACTGAGCATGGAATACTCAGCGGGTACTAAGCACTAACCAATAGTCATAGCATACAGATAGCATACATAAAGGAGGAAGCAAGTTGCATATATAGAACATGAACAATTTATATCATACAAGGAAGCAAAACAATTTATAATCATGCTTGTATTTCGTAGAAAGCCGATGAAACCTCTTGAAAACATCGTGCACTTGACTTGACTTGAAAATACCATTTCCGTGCTTGAAACTTGTTATGTTGTCTTATCTTGTCATATCATGCGTGTCATGTCATGTCATGCGTGTCATGCGAGTATCATGCTTGCTTGTTCATAATTTAAACATGTTCACATGCCTAGTTGCCGTTCATAGTCCGTCACAACTAGTACCCTATATGCAGATGGGTATGCCTAGTTGCCGTTCATAGCCCGTCGCAACTAGCATCCATGCAGAATGTGAATGCCTAGTTGCCATTCATAGCCCGTCGCAACTAGCTTCCATGCGTGATGTGTGATGCTATGCTATTCGTGTCATGCCATGCTATGCTATGCGTGTCATGCGATGCTATGCATGTCATGCGAGGGGATGGGAGACCTTTCCCTATGAAATGCATGATTGTCTTGCCCTTGTCAAAAGCGAAGTGAAATATATCTTAGGATATGCCCCACCTCTACGCCCCATACTTAAAACATCGGTAAATCACGTCATTTCATGCGTGCTCGTGAGATCGTGTGCATACTTGCATTTGGAATTAAATATAGCAATTTGGGGTAATTCACAAAGCATAGCATATAGCAATTTAAGTGAGTAATAATCTACGCATTTTAAGAAATGTAGGAAACACACTATCATGAACCCTAACAATTTAAAGAGCAATCAAGCGTAGGTTCCCTTAATTTATCATTTATTTTGTTCACCTTGGCATTTCATCAAACATGGGGTGTGTTCATTATTCACTTAAACCTAGATCATGCTTTTCTAGGTGGGTTATGCTCACATCACACTTGTATGTTCATTATTAGTACAATGCCCTTTCCCATTCGTTCATCACATCATCCACACGGCATCCATTCGCCAACATCCATCTCCATTCACCATTCATACCACCAATCTCATAACACATATATATGTGAAGGAAAACAAGAAGAAATAAAGGAAAAGAGAAGCTATAACTAGGAGGGTAGTAAGAAGTACCGACCTTGAACAATGAGGAAGAAATCCCCCTTTCAAAACGACCGTGAGTTGCTGCCCTAGCTTGAGGAGAGTGCCCCACACGAGCTTGAGCCGAGATCTCGAAGAAAATGAACTTGAGGTGAGTGTGGGTTCACAACCCTTTGATTTCTCCTCCAAAAATCAAACCCTAGGTTAGGGATCGCCTTCTTCTCCTCTCCTTAGCTCTCAATCTTCTAAGTATTGTAAAATAAGCCCTAAAGGCTCGGGCAAGACTCTTAAGGTAAGAGTAAACTGCCCAAAAGACTAAAACACCCTTACTAAGTTTTCTGCAAAAACGCGAGTACCGAGCGATCGGTGTTAATGACCGATCGATCGGTTGCCTACCGATCGATCGGTTTCATAACCGAGCGATCGGTTAAAATTTCACTCTCTGGAAAATTTCCCCATACAAAAATCTCGACCAGTCGATAGCCTCCGAGCGATCGGTTTTGGACCGATCGATCGCTCCATGGACCGAGCGATCGGTGGTCTGCAGGTCCAAACTGTTTTGGCCATAACTTTTGACTCGTTCGTCCGATTTCGACGATTCAACTTGCGTTGGGTTCGTACTTCGAAAACGAACATTTTTGACGTTTCGGAATTTCCAATTTCTTCCTTATTTATTAATTATACCTCTTTAAAGGCAAAATGGCAACGAAAGTGTCATGCATTAAATGTGAAAAGGTCCGGGGCTCTACATCCTCCCCCCGTTACAAAAATTTCATCCTCGAAATTTAGACGCTACTTGCATGACAAACCAAGAAGAAAATTACAAGTCATATACAAACTTATACAAAAACTCATTCAAATAATTCTGGGTACTTCGCTTTGACTTCGGCTTCACGCTCCCATGTAGCTTCTTCCCGAGCATGGTGTTGCCATTGCACTAGAACCAAAGGGATAGTCTTGTTGCGAAGCACTTGATCTCTTCGATCCAAAATCTGAACCGGCTTTTCAATCAAGGTGAGGTCCTCTCGAATCTCCAACGGTTCCAAGTTTATGACATGCGAAGGATCCGCAATGTACTTCCGAAGCATAGACACATGGAAGACGTTATGAACTGCGGCCATGTGAGGTGGGAGAGCTACCCTGTAAGCAACCTCACCAACTCGCGTGATAATCTCAAAAGGCCCAACATACCGAGGACTGAGCTTGCCTCGCTTTCCAAATCTCATGATCCCTTTACTAGGAGATACTTTCACAAAAACTTGATCCCCTACTTGAAATTCCAAGTCCCTACGGCGCGTGTCCGCATAACTTTTCTGGCGATCTTGAGCGGCTTTCAATCGATCCCGAATGATCTTAACTGTGTTTACAGTTTGCTCAATCAATTCTGGACCAAGTAATTTCCTTTCTCCTACCTCATCCCAATAGAGAGGAGACCTACAACTTCGCCCATACAAGGCCTCAAATGGTGCCATTTGGATACTTGCCTGATAGCTGTTATTGTAGGCGAATTCAACCAAAGGCAAATGCTCTTCCCAACTGCCTCTGAAATCCATCATACAAGCCCGAAGCATGTCTTCAATGACTTAGTTCACTCTCTCGGTTTGTCCATCTGTCTGTGGATGAAAAGCGGTGCTGAAATCGAGTCGGGAACCCATAGCCTCCTGGAAGCTTTTCCAGAATCGTGATGTGAATCTTGGATCCCGATCCGACACGATACTGACAGGCACTCTGTGCAACCTCACCACTTCCTTGATGTACAAAGCAGCTAACTGACTAGAGTTGAAAGTAGTTCGGTAAGGCAAGAAGTGAGCGGACTTCGTCAAACGATCCACTACTACCCATATCGCATCTGAACCCCTTGCCGTCTTTGGCAAGCCAACTATGAAATCCATGGATATGTTCTCCCATTTCCACTCGGGAATCGGAAGGGACTGTAATAGACCTGCGGGCCGCATGTGTTCTGCTTTCACCTGTTGACACACCAAGCACCGTGCTACATATTCCGCAACCTCCCTCTTCATATTCCGCCACCAAAAGTGACTCTTGAGGTTCCGGTACATCTTCGTACCCCCTGGATGCACTGTGTACTTCGAACGGTGTGCTTCGTCCAAAATCTCTCTTCGAAGATCTGCATTGGCTGGGACGCACAGTCTTCCCTTGAATGTGATAGCACCCCGACTAGTGAGAGAAAAGTCTTCACTGCCCTTGGCAACTTCCTTGTCCCGGAAAACCAACAATTCCGCATCCATGGCTTGATATTCTTGGATCAAATCTATAATGTACGGCCGAACCGTAACATTTGCCAAGGTAGGACCACGGACAGAGTTATTCACACTGATGTCCAGATTTGCCAAATCTTCTAGTAGCTTCCATTCTTGAACCAACATGTGTGCTAACAACCCCTGAGGTCTTCTACTCAGAGCATCAGCCACTACATTTGCCTTACCCGGATGGTATTGAATGGTACAATCATAATCCTTCAGAAATTCCATCCAACGCCGTTGCCTTAGATTCAATTCCTTTTGGGAAAAGAGGTACTTGAGGCTCTTGTGGTCCGTATACACATAGAATTCCACCCCGTATAAGTAATGTCGCCAGATCTTGAGTGCAAACACGACTGCGGCAAGCTCTAAGTCGTGCGTGGGGTAATTCTTCTCATGCTCCTTCAATTGCCTTGATGCATAGGCAATGACCTTCTTGTGTTGCATAAGCACACATCCAAGTCCAACGTGTGAGGCATCACTGTACACCTCATACCCAAGAGGTCCGGATGGCACTGTAAGGACAGGAGCTGTAGTAAGCCTCTTCTTCAGTTCCGTGAAACTGATCTCACACTTGTCGCTCCAAACAAACTGCGCATTCTTCCGTGTCAGGTGAGTAAGCGGTGCTGCAAGGCTAGAGAAACCCTCTACGAATCTCCTGTAGTAGCCTGCCAGCCCAAGAAAGCTGCGTATCTCAGTAACACTCTTGGGCCTCGCCCAACTCATAACAGCTTCTATCTTCTTCGGATCAACGGAGATGCCTTCCGCGGAAACAACGTGGCCTAGGAATGCCACCTCTTCCAACCAAAACTCACACTTGCTAATTTTGGCGTATAGCTTGTGCTCTCTTAACATTTCCAATGCAAGGCGAAGGTCGCGTATGTGATCTTCCCGTGTCTGGGAATAGACCAAAATTTCATCAACAAATACAATCACGCACCGATCTAGGTATGGTCGGAACACCCGGTTCATCAAATCCATAAAGGCTGCCGGCGCGTTCGTGAGACCAAAAGGCATCACCAAGAACTCATAGTGCCCATATCGAGTCCTGAAAGCAGTTTTGGGAACATCTTCCACCTTAATCTTCAACTGGTGATAACCCGCTCGAAGATCTATCTTTGAGAAAAATCTTGCTCCCTTCAACTGATCGAACAAGTCGTCAATCCTAGGCAATGGATACCTATTCTTTATAGTGACTTTGTTCAATTGCCGGTAATCGACACACATCCGCATCGAACCATCTTTCTTCTTGACAAACAACACTGGGGCACCCCACGGTGAGACACTTGGTCGAATGAAGCCAAGGCTTTGTAATTCTTCCAACTGAGCCTTTAACTCTTTGAGTTCAATAGGGGCCATTCTATACGGAGCCCTGCAAACAGGAGCTGTGCCTGGTGCAAGCTCGATCATAAACTCAATCTCCCTGTCTGGAGGCAATCCTGGCAACTCCTCTGGAAATACATCCAGGAACTCACTCACAACCGGAATAGTTGATGAGTCCTTTGCCTCGGGGTTAGCTACGCCCAACGCCGCAAAACGAGCAATAGATCTGCTTTTCAACCCGCGAAAGTGGAATGGTTTTCCTTCTACTGGCTTGAAGAGTACCATTTTCTCAAAGCAAGCTACATGCCCATGATGTGCTGCTAACCAATCCATTCCCAATATAACATCAAAGTCTTGGAATCCAAGGACGATGAGATCAACCGCCAACTCGTGGCTTCCAACTTGGACCACACCATTTCTATACACTTTATCTGCCAATACTGTTTTGCCAAGAGGAGTCGAAATGGATAACTCCGGTTCTAGCTGACTTGGCTCCCCAGAAAAGCCTTCTGAAAAACTCGGCGAGACAAACGAATGAGTAGACCCGGTATCAATCAACACTCGAGCCAAATACTCATTGACTAGTAGGGTTCCTGAAATTTTAGCTAGTTACGTCAATTCAAGCCTCAACAGTGTATACACGTAAGTAAATATATATATAGCATACCAACTACGTACACAAGGAATAAAACATAACACAACAATCACGAATAAGGAAAATAACTCCTAACGCGTACCTTGCACCACATCGTCAGATGCAAGTGCATCACCCTCTGTCAAGGCAAAAACTCGCCCCTGGTTCGCCTGGCGAGACTGAGGTGTAGACCGGGTAGTCTGAGATGACGCCTGATATGATCCTGCTGGGCGTGCTGGTGGCCTAATCCCCTGAGACTGGCCTGGTAAATGCCGGGTAGGGCAATCCCTGATCACGTGGCCCTGGCGACCACAGTGAAAACATCCACCCGATGCTCTTAGGCAATCCCCAGCTGGGTGCCGTCGGCCGCATGAAGGGCAGGCCTCGTGTGTGCGGGTAGGAGGGGCCTGAGGTGGAGCATATCTCGCCACCTGAGGTGCAACTGGCCATGGGGCCGGGAGAGCCTGAGGTCGAGGTGCCTGTGGCACGTACTGCCGTGGTGCTGGGGCCGCATAAGTCGGCCTCATCGGTGGTGCTGGCCATGTATACTGATAAGGTCCGGTACGATTCCGCCTCTCTGGAGGTGCTGAACTACTAGCTTGGCCTCTCGCCAACTCTCTCTTCTTAGACACTGCTTCAGAATTGGCCTCAACCAATAAGGCCTTATCCACTACTTCGGCGTAAGTGGCGTGCCTGAAAACTGACACTTTCTCCATGATGACATCCTTGAGCCCTTGCTCAAACCTCCTCGCCTTCATTGCCTCGGTGGAAATCATATGTGTCGCGAAGCGTGATAGCTCCGAGAACTTGGCCTCATAAGCGGCCACAGACATCGAACCTTGCTCAAGGTTGATGAATTCTCTCTCTTTCTTTTCCCGAGCTCCAACCGGGAAATACTTCTTATAGAACGTGTCCTTAAACTCCTCCCAAGTCCAAGGTTGACCCTGCATGGTCAAGTCTCGTGTCCTCAATGCGGACAACCACCAATGGTGGGCTTCACCCTCTAGCATGAAAACTGCCCATGCTACCCTATCCTCCTCTGTAGGCGAGAGGACCGCAAAAATATTCTCCATCTGGAGGATCCACGCCTCTGCTGCGAGAGGGTCCACACTCCCATGGAAGGATGGAGGCCTCAATCTCCTGAATGCCTCAACTCCAGCTGTACGATGTACTGGAGCTGCGGGCGGTGGAGTAGGTGCCGCTGATGCCGGTATAGTTTGCCGAGCCGCCAGGATGGCGAGTGTCTCAGCAATAGAGCCTAAGACCTGAGAGAGGTCCGGCTGCTCATCCTCATCTCTAGAAGAAGATGAAGCTCTGGTGTGTGGTCCACGACCCCGTGTGCCCCGCCTCATGACTAAAGTCCTGAGAAAAATAGCACCACATGAGTCTCACTTGAAAACACAGTTTATTTCAATGTTGTTTCACAATAATTCGATCTGTATTAGTTGTATAATACTAATATACATCACATCAAGTAATCAGAGTATTCATCACATTATACTTATACTTTAGTGTTCTAGCGTACCTAGGACCCGTACTTGGTTAAAGCAACCATTTTAGACTAAGACTAAAGTTTAGTCTTACACTTGGAACCAGACTCGCTCCCGACTTACTTCCTTCCTAACTTGTTTCCTGACATATGCTCTTGTCAAGCCATGGCATAAGATTCTAAGTGACCCTAGAGACCTAAAGCCTAAGCTTTGATACCACTTCTGTCGCGACCCAAAACCCACCCTAGGAGTTAGAGTGAATCTTGGACGACTCAATCATGACTTACATGACTTGCTTGACAAACCAACCTGCAAAAACCCACAGAGCATATACAATAGAGGACATTATAGCGGAAACATAACTATAAAACACAGCGGAAGTCTAACAAACCTCTAAGTATATACATATGGTCCAAGTTTATACAAAAAGTAACCAGAAGAAAGTGCGGACAGACCCGCCAAAATACATGGATATAATCTCTCATCTCACCCACAGCTAATCCACTCAGAATCTACAACCACCTAATGGTAACCCTCTACTAGAGGTTCCTCAAAAGGCTCCTCGACGTACTCCTCCTCCACCCATGGACTCGGAGCACAGATATCAAATGGAGCAGCTGCTCCGCCGTCACCTGCCGACATAAGAAGTACGGCTGAGCATGGAATACTCAGTGGGTACTAAGCACTAACCAATAGTCATAGCATACAGATAGCATACATAAAGGAGGAAGCAAGTTGCATATATAGAACATGAACAATTTATATCATACAAGGAAGCAAAACAATTTATAATCATGCTTGTATTTCGTAGAAAGCCGATGAAACCTCTTGAAAACATCGTGCACTTGACTTGACTTGAAAATACCATTTCCGTGCTTGAAACTTGTTATGTTGTCTTATCTTGTCATATCATGCGTGTCATGTCATGTCATGCGTGTCATGCGAGTATCATGCTTGCTTGTTCATAATTTAAACATGTTCACATGCCTAGTTGCCGTTCATAGTCCGTCACAACTAGTACCCTATATGCAGATGGGTATGCCTAGTTGCCGTTCATAGCCCGTCGCAACTAGCATCCATGCAGAATGTGAATGCCTAGTTGCCGTTCATAGCCCGTCGTAACTAGCTTCCATTCGTGATGTGTGATGCTATGCTATTCGTGTCATGCCATGCTATGCTATGCGTGTCATGCGATGCTATGCATGTCATGCGAGGGGATGGGAGACCTTTCCCTATGAAATGCATGATTGTCTTGCCCTTGTCAAAAGCGAAGTGAAATATATCTTAGGATATGCCCCACCTCTACGCCCCATACTTAAAACATCGGTAAATCACGTCATTTCATGCGTGCTCGTGAGATCGTGTGCATACTTGCATTTGGAATTAAATATAGCAATTTGGGGTAATTCACAAAGCATAGCATATAGCAATTTAAGTGAGTAATAATCTACGCATTTTAAGAAATGTAGGAAACACACTATCATGAACCCTAACAATTTAAAGAGCAATCAAGCGTAGGTTCCCTTAATTTATCATTTATTTTGTTCACCTTGGCATTTCATCAAACATGGGGTGTGTTCATTATTCACTTAAACCTAGATCATGCTTTTCTAGGTGGGTTATGCTCACATCACACTTGTATGTTCATTATTAGTACAATGCCCTTTCCCATTCGTTCATCACATCATCCACACGGCATCCATTCGCCAACATCCATCTCCATTCACCATTCATACCACCAATCTCATAACACATATATATGTGAAGGAAAACAAGAAGAAATAAAGGAAAAGAGAAGCTATAACTAGGAGGGTAGTAAGAAGTACCGACCTTGAACAATGAGGAAGAAATCCCCCTTTCAAAACGACCGTGAGTTGCTGCCCTAGCTTGAGGAGAGTGCCCCACACGAGCTTGAGCCGAGATCTCGAAGAAAATGAACTTGAGGTGAGTGTGGGTTCACAACCCTTTGATTTCTCCTCCAAAAATCAAACCCTAGGTTAGGGATCGCCTTCTTCTCCTCTCCTTAGCTCTCAATCTTCTAAGTATTGTAAAATAAGCCCTAAAGGCTCGGGCAAGACTCTTAAGGTAAGAGTAAACTGCCCAAAAGACTAAAACACCCTTACTAAGTTTTCTGCAAAAACGCGAGTACCGAGCGATCGGTGTTAATGACCGATCGATCGGTTGCCTACCGATCGATCGGTTTCATAACCGAGCGATCGGTTAAAATTTCACTCTCTGGAAAATTTCCCCATACAAAAATCTCGACCAGTCGATAGCCTCCGAGCGATCGGTTTTGGACCGATCGATCGCTCCATGGACCGAGCGATCGGTGGTCTGCAGGTCCAAACTGTTTTGGCCATAACTTTTGACTCGTTCGTCCGATTTCGACGATTCAACTTGCGTTGGGTTCGTACTTCGAAAACGAACATTTTTGACGTTTCGGAATTTCCAATTTCTTCCTTATTTATTAATTATACCTCTTTAAAGGCAAAATGGCAACGAAAGTGTCATGCATTAAATGTGAAAAGGTCCGGGGCTCTACACTTTCCCCTTCCCCCTCTCTCTCAAGTGCATCGCACGTGCCACCCACTAGTATATATATATGAGAAATGCTCTACTTCACTCAATGTGTGAATTTATTAACCTTGACCAGACTCTTTTACTCTATGTATTGAATATCATTCTATTAAATAAAAAGATATTTTGGTATTTTCATAGGAGACAATTCATTAAATAGGGGAGACAACAAATTCAAAAAAATTCAAACTATACCTTCTCTCTCTTACATTTAATAACTAATCACATATGTAAAGACTAAAGTACCCTTAACTTTAGTGAGTTTTGATAATTAGTACCGTAAGCACCTAATTGTTACACCTTGTCTAACTAGGATTAGTTTAAACTTAACCCTGGCCATCCCCAGCAAAGTCCCCTGTAGAAACCTAGACTAGCCCTAGACCTAGCCATAGGTGGACCACAGGCCGAACCTAGTAATCCCTAGATATACCCTCAAACCCTTGGGCTCAAAGCCCATTACCAATACGAAAACCCTAAACCCTAGTGTGACCTTAGCTGAACCCTAGCTAAACCCTAGATAAGCCCTAGAACTAGCACTAGTTTAAACCCTAGCCAAGCCTAGGTACAACCCTCTTGGGCTCAAGGCCCATCACCATTAAACATACCCTAAACCCCAAGCAAACCCTAGGCTAACCCTAGTTAAACCCTAGGTCTAACCTTAGGTGAGCCCTAGAACCAACCCTAGGCCTAACCCTACCCTAAGCCCTAGCAAAACCTAGGTTTAGGTCCTCATGGGCTCAAGGCGAGTTTACAGTCCAAAATCCACAAAAGCTATAGAGCAAGGCCCTTGGGGGCCCAAACTTGGGCCCACCAACCCCTAGGGTGGGGCCCACAACCCCTCCATCCGAAAAATGGGCAAGAAAACCCTAGAATGGCAAGTCTTATCCTCAACATGGCCCAAGTGTGTGAGGGCCTGGTCCTAAGTAGAAAAAACCTCAAAGTGTCGGTAATCGAATTATTGACACCTTATTTTTGCCTGTGTTTTGGGTGGCGGTAATTCGATTACTGCCACTCCTGAAACTCTGCAGTTGCTTGTGTAGGCTCCCCCCTGCCCACCTGGGTCCTTCACCACCGGTTCTCCATGCCTGTAGGATTACCCAAAGGCCCTTGAGGACCTCCCCTTCTCCTCTATAAATCCCAAGCCTTCCCAGTGCAAAACTCACGGCCAAAAACTTGTGGCAAAGCTCTGCCAAACTCTAAACCTTCACCCTCACTGCAACTAGTGCCATCCCAGCCTTGTCTTTCGATCCAAGCAAACCCTTAGCCTTCCCTGAGGCTTACCAGGACCCCCAGGTCACCCCTAACCCACACCACCACCTCCACTCACAGTCCATTGCCAAGCACTTACTGTTTATGGTAAGCTAAGCCTCACCCCTCCACTCCCACTGTAGAGACCCCGAATCTTTTTCATGTTTTTACTTCATTGTATTAGGGGGTATTATAGTCTTTATGATATTTATTGTATTATATATTTATTTGGTATGGTGTAAACTATGCTTAATCAAACTTGTAACGGAGGGATGTCATATCACACCCTAAACTTTAGGAAGCTCTAGTTTTGGCACCGTTTACTGGAATTGAGTGATTCTTGAACCATTAGAAAGGTGTTGGAACCCTCTTCGAAGTTCATGTTTAATTGTTTTCCTTATTTTGAGTTTAAGCCAAGTCAATGGTGGGTTTTATCTAATGGAATTGCAGATCAGTCAACTTTGGGGACAATTTAGTCTATTAATTAAGTGGAATTTAGAAATTCTAAATTGTTAGAAATGTTCGTTTTCGAGAGACGAATCCAACCCAAGTTGAATCGTCAAAATCCGTCGAGCGAGTCAAAAGTTATGGCCAAAACGGTACGATGGGTCAGAAATCTACAGAGCACCGATCGCTCGGTTAGAAGTAGCGATCGATCGGTCCAAAACCGATCGATCGGTATCTATCGACTGGTCCAAAATTTTGTTGGGGGAAAATTTCCAGTGAGTGCTTTTTTTGACCGATCGCCTTGTCAAGAGCACCGATCGCTCGGTTGAGAACCGATCGATCGGTCATAACCACCGATCGCTCGGTCCTTCGTGTTTTTGCAGAAATTTAGTAAGGGCTTTTTGGTCTTTTGTTCTCAGACCTTGGGGCTATAAATAGGGGGTCCTACTCGAAATATTAAAATACTCTACCTATTTCTAACCTAATTTGGCAAAAAGGGGGAGAAAACCTAGGGTTTGAGGGAGAGGGTTGCTTGGAGAAGAAGGAGGTTGCTAGAAGATTGAAAGGAAAGCTTGGAGATCGTCCTCAAAGCTTCTCCAAATCTCCTCGGGAGTGTTTTGAATCCAAGGGAAGGATTCCTAAGGTCGATATACTATCCTAATCAACTCTATTTTAATGTTTTGTGAATATTAATTTGATAGAAATGATAGAATAGAGATTAAATGCATTTTCCCCAAATTTTCTATGAAGTAAGCTAATTATTGATGGAAATGTGGATTGGATGTGGATAGAATATATGGAGGATGAGAAATGTATGGAGGATGGGATTAATATGTGGATGTGAATAATGAATTGATTGTATGGATGAATTATGGTTTGATGAATGCTTGAAAATATAGAAAGGAAATGGATTCATATTATGCGTACACAAGGTGTTTGTGAAAATGCTTGAAAGAATAAATGCTATTATACTCTTATGAAATAGTGGTAAATAGATCATGAATTGTGTTAAGAATTATGATAAGATATATATATATATGATTGTTTGGTAAGTATATCTAATTACTTGCATGGAAATTGGTAGTCGGGAATGTAAGAACTTAGAGGAACATCTCTCAAACCGGGAATTCTCTAACTATTTGGTATGGGACATATAGTGGAGTTTCCATGGTGGGAGATCGGAATCTAAGCAATTACCGACTCGAATGTTAATTTCGACACTTAAGTACACAAGCACGTGTATGTTAAGATAAGAGTCTCACAAGTCACACATGTGGACCACAAGCATGAGCATGACCTATGTATGACATTCTGAATAAGCATAAGCATGACATGGTCCGTATCCGCCAAGAACGGCATGTCAACCATATGATTTCTAAGGCATGGTCCGTATCCGCCAAGAACGGCATGTCTCATTACTGTGTGATCTGAATAAGTGCATAAGCATAAACATCTCACAAGCACGTGGTCTCATAAGCATAAGCAACTCATAAGTGTATTGTCTTCCAAGTCTAAGATTCTCACAAGTACACGAGTCAAGGTGATGATATGATGTATATGCGCACACGTTCTTCCACACTCTGATTATGTTATTATGTTATTGGATATGTTTCTAACTAAGCGCAAGTATATTATTATTGTTGGTTGGATTTTATATACACTGAGTACCTTTGTACTCAGCCGGACTTTGTCTTGGCAGGTTTAGAGCAGGAGTACACGGCGGAGCCGTGGGTTGAGGAAACATACGCAGAGGAAGGAGGTGAAGGTGGGCCTTCTGAGGAGGGAGCCAGAGACTTGGGTGGCTACACCTCTTAGTTTTTATTTCATTTGATTGAGAGAGTTGTATTAGACATGAGTAGACATTGCTTAGTAGACATTTTTAGTTGTGTATCAGACTCTTTGGTTTTAGAGTGAGTTGTATATGTTTACCGTAGACTTTTGCTATTTGATTATAGTTTATATACCAGAATTTTATTATCCTCATTTTTGGAGACTCGTGTTAGTGTGCCTTGCATGTCATGGATTTTAAGCAGGTTAAGTAATATGGCGATCTTAAAGAACTATTTCAGCCTTGTGGGATTTTGGGGTCGTTACACCCACTCTTGTCCATGACCACTGGAGGTTTCCTACACCCAAAGGGAACTCCTTAGGCCAGGTCCACCCTCTACACCATTGCGTACCAGGGACCACAGCAACCCACAGCCACTATCATACCTCTACAGTAGGTAGGATTCTCCTTATTGTTGTTTACTGCTCAACCGGATAAAAGACCCCCTGGTCCTGTTCCAGGGGGTATTCTTTGCTTGTTTTTTATTGTTTATAGCTTAAACAGGCCAAGGATAAGGTTCCCTCATCTCCTCGTAGGTGTAGGGATACCTTTGAGGTTTGAGTTTGGGTCCAAGACCCCATTTCGACGCATGGAACACTCCCCATAGGGGCTGGGGGTCCCTTAGTCCATGACGGAACCCCTAGACCCCTGCTCGTATAGTTAACATTGGAGAAATATAGTTTTTTTAAAAATCTGCAGATGGTCGGTAATCCCATTACCAACCAAACCTTATCCCTCTGTTTTTGCTTCGTTAACCATGGTTAACTTGAACCCTGGTCAGTTCTAGGGCCAGGGTTAGTTGCTTTAGGCCCTTGGCAAGCCCCCTGTAAAAAACCAGATCCTAACTCAACCCTTAACTAGGGTTGGTTAGCTTGCAAACCCAAATCACTAGACTGTCGGCAGTCTGTTTATTGACTTTAAGGGCTATTTTCACAGTGACTTTGGGCCCCTGTGGGGCCCACAACCCTTGTGCTCTAGGGTCCACCCCAAGCATGTTTGAAAGCCCTCATGCCCCTCTACCTCCCTACAAATTTTCAGGTCCAGGTTCCATGCTTAACCAGGGTTAACAGGCCCCCAAACATAGTTAATCACATGTACAGTGTTGTCGGAGGTCAGACTGCCGACATTACAAGTTCTATTTTTATCAACTTTGGGCCCCTGTGGGGCCCACACCTAAGCTCTTTGGACCTAAGACCAAGCCCAGTAGACTCCTGGCACTTCAGGCTATCTTTTCAAGTGTTTGTTTTCCTTAGGGGTGATCCCTAACCCTGGTTACAACCCTACAAACCATGGTTAAAAATTTACGGAAATGGAGGTAATCCGATTACCTCCATTCTGTATATTTTTTATCTTAGGCTTTGTGCTGGGCCCAAACCTGGTAGGAGGCCATTCTAGGCCCTGCCATACCCTTTGGGCCCAATTTTGACTGGCCTTGACCCTTAACCATGGTTAAAACGGCCTCCGGTTAACTTTTAACTATGGTTAAACACCACTTAACCCCACAAAAATTTGGAAAAATCCCTAAAAATTCAGAAAAATATAAAAGACCAAAAAAATTATCTTTTTGACCTTTTTAACAATAGTTAACACTCTTAACCATGGTTAACTCCCTTTTAACTCTGGTTAGCAACCCTAAACCTGAGTTAATACACCCATTTGCCTCCAGGCTTCATCCTTGGCCTACCGGGCCTAAACTTAGTCTACCGGACTACCCCTCGGCCTACCAGACCCATCACTTTGCACATTGGCCATCCTCGGTCAAGCAAAACCCTAATCTATTGGATTAGGCTCATTAGCCGCCTTTTGGGTTCACACACACATATCCCCTCGCCTTAGCACGGGCTCAAGTGCTAGAACTACGCTCGGTCTGATCTCACCCAATGTGAGTACATAGGTAACCCAACCCGGGTTCGACCATAGTTAGCTTTTACTTTCTTCCGGTTAGTATTAACTTAAACACTTAGGCATTTGTTTAATCTTGACATTAATTTTGGCTTAAACCTAACAAGTAGGGAACCACCATGTGTAGAAGTGTCAGAGTGCCTAACCCCTTCCCCGAACTTAACCGAACCTCTTACTGCGATCTTTGATCGTAGACCAAGACCTTATCCAATATTTTCTGGGGACATATCCCTTTCGAACGAATAAGTGGCAACTCTTAACAATCCTGTGAGACCTTTTCGAGGGAGCGAAATCCTGTACTCACGGCTCTAGCAACTCTGCTGCAGATTCTTGGCTTCAATGTTCAACCCGAAACCTAGGTTTAAGCCAAAATAAACCTCAAAATTAAAACAAATGCCTTAGTATTTAGCTTAACACTAATCACTTTTACACCTCTTAATGATTTGTGTACTGTGCATTTCATTCATACCATTATAGTGTAATCAAACCCAATACCCTTTAGACAGGCTTATTACGTTAACGGCCACTGGATGATCCTTGGTGTCAATGGCTTAAAAGTCTTGGAGGTCCGCTGAACTTGGCCTGCTGAGTGATGACCCTCAGGAAACGGTTCTAAACGCTCTCGCATACACCAATCATTCATTTTCAGGTATGTTTCATACCGGGAAGCAGAATATACGGTGTTAAGTGACCCCCCATCCTTAGGATCACACTTGCATACACCTGCATTCATACATATAGCCTAGGCTAGAGTATAGTCTACAAGCATTCCATCTGAAAGGATTCCCTAACCCTAACCTACTTGCACCCTATACCTGTCACCAACCTTGGCTGGTTATCCGGGTACTTTACCCGAGTAATCACCCATCCAGGGGCATGTACTGAGCCTTACCTGTACTTGTAATAAAACACAACTAACCCCGTGTCCTGACATAGTATATGGGGTTCAAATCCCAGGCGGATAGGCCTTCTCCAGGCCTACCCCTAGCCTTGACCTAATAGGCTCCTTGGGTTCCCAACAAACCGGGTTAAAGCACGTCGGAACTCTGTCCGACTGCCCTATCGGCTCACATATGCCTTGTCACACCCAATCAAAAAATCAAAAATTGCATCATTTTGCATCTTTGTATTTTCATATGAATTTCACAATACACTCATCAAGTCTGTACTTATCCTTGTAGATGACAGGTCCTTCAGGGATCGTACAGACAACTGGTCAACCCTCGCGGTCCGTGCACTTGACTTTTGAGGGGGTATATGATAGAAGCCTCCAGGAAGCAGTAGAAGCCCTCACTTCCGGTCAGCTTTTGGCTTGGGCCCAACATTATCATTTGGGATCCGTCCTAGACCTATCCCTACCCAGATCCGCGCCTCTTGAACGCTGTAATTCAGTGTTGGAGCCCCTCGAATATGGTCTTTCGTTTCGGTAAGAATGAATTATGTCTGACTTTGGAGGAAATTCAGCGTATTCTGAGGTTAAACATGGATGGCGATGCCATAGTACCGCACTACAAGATAAATTACCAGGTAGACCTATCCAGGTTCTTGCATCTTAAGCCTGCCTGCTTGCAGCCCGGTTTTAACGGTACTTTCGACCAGATCCCCGTGCAGCCATTGGAGAGGTTGTACCACCCCAAGTGGAACCCTGACCGCTTCGTAATAGAACTTTCCGGTCTTAACGCCTTTACACTGATAGCTGTATCTCAGTTGCTGTTCCCGAGATGCCGAACACTCGTCAAGTCTGTACTTGTGGATATCATTGAGGATACCTGCGGTTCCAGAACCATCATACCAGTCATCCTTGCAGAGCTTCTTAGGGTTCTCAGCCAGGCAACAGGCTACTGAAAGGGCATCTTCCATGCCAGCACACCGCTCCTGCACCTCTGGTTGGTAGCACACCTGCCGACGATTATGTCTATACCGGACGACCTCTGTGAAGCTTATAGTATCCCCCGGAAGATCTCTCAGGGTCAGGGTCCGGTTGTAATTACAAACGTCCGGAAGCTCTACCAGCTTCTCCAGGACCTGATAGAGAAGGACTTCGTGTGGCAGTGCAACTGGCTAGTCATGCTGAGACTATCTTGCTTTGTCATCTCAGGGAGACGATGAATGATCCTTGCCGGTCTTACAGGCTATACAGCTTATGTACCACTCAGAGTGCTTCACCAGTTTAGACTGCCTCAGCACATACCAGTCATAGACCGATAGAGAAATGATTTTGCTGACTTCACAGTGTACTCTGAGCACCTCACCGCCTGATTCCGGTCCAGTTGGTGAACCTCAAGGCGAGATCAGTGGCCAGACTTCGTGGTCACAGCAGGAGCATCTACAGATGCAGCGTACCGTCTTTTGGTGGAAAATCCTGACGTTCCATCCCCCATACCTGCACCTAGGGAACTACTTACTCTAGTCTCAGCACATCACAGGGCACCATACCCTTATCTGAGACGGTGGTTCCTTAGACCGATATCTTCATGGAGAGACAGCTCCATATTTAGATGAAAGAACAACGACTTTGGAAAGCCCGGCAAGCATTCAGGCTACAGGAAGTAGAACGGGACCGCTAACTCCAGGCCAAGCATAAGCAGATCGAGCATCTTGAGTAGACTATCCGCTCTTACCAGAAGAGGCGGAAAGGTGACGCCAAAGAGACGTCTGTCCTCAGAGCCCAGTTGCACTTCTATCAGGAGCAACTTGATAGTGCAAAGGCGAAGATGACTGACCGTATTCGACAGTTTGGATACTGGATGTTTGGTGCTACAGAGTCCTTTGTACTCACTGCATATCACAATCTTGTACTCACTGCACATCACAGTCTTGTACTCATTGTACATTAACATGCATCAATGAAAAATATTTTTTCTAGCATCATCTCTCCTGTCTTCATGCATAATCGTGATTAGCCGTCGCATTCTTTTTCAGTTTGCATGAGTCAACCCATGACTCGTTCTATGACTGTGATTTTCGCAGACGTCGCAGAAGTAGTCTTGACGGAGATACCAGTCATGGAGCTAGTACCTTACCGGCCTCCATCTGAGAGCAGCTCAGAAGAATGACAGAACCATCGGACCATCAACAGAGAATCGATGATCTAGTGCAGTCACAAGACCAAGAAATTAAGTTGGACCGAGTTTTAGAATCACTGAACATTCTTCTTGGTGCCCATACCAGAGAACTTTCCATCAGAATCCCTACCACAGAAACCCCCGATTAGCCTCACATAAAGCCACATCAACCTATCCTAGTCATCATCCCTAATCCTGGACCAGTAACAGGTGGAGAAGCGGAGTTTGATCAATATGAAGAGTAGCTCAGGGCCTCACATGTCCACCCGGACAAGCCGTCTTCGTCTGACCCTACACCATCCCTCAAAGATCAGTATGAAGAGATTAAGCAGATGAAGGAGGAGATGAGAAAGATGAGAGAGGCATCTGCCAACCCCACTCTATCTTTAGAGGATCTGACATTCTCTTCTGGGGATGCTATCCTCCCCATGCTTCAAAGTTCCAGATTTTGATAAGTATGACGATTTAGGCTGTCCTAAGCAACATTTGTAGACATACCTGGGAGACATGCTCCTATACAATAAGAACAAGTCATTGTTGATCCAGTATTTCCAGAAGAGTTTGAAGGGAGCAGCCCTCACCTGGTGGATGTCAGTTGATAAGTAGAAAGTCAAGACCTGGCAGGATACCATGGATATGTTTGTGGGGCAGTACTCCTTCAACTAAGAGCTTTGACCTCAACGGAGCCAATTGGAACAGATGAGCCACCAGAATAATGAAACATTCCTGGAGTATGCCTCGCGCTGGAGGGCGATGGCTGTAAAAGTCTCCACTCCTATCCCTAAGGAGGATCTGACAAATATTTTTATGGGCACTCTAAAGCAGCCCTACTCGACCCTGATGGTCACTCTGCCGGTCGTAGACTTCGACATAATTGTCAAGACAAGTGCCCGTATTGAAACGGCAATACATAGTAGAGCCATACATTCCAGTCTTGGGCTCGATCCTCTGAGAACAGCTGCAACTTCTACAAGCAGGAACAGTGGTCCCCGTGACTAAAAGAGAAAAGAGAATATCAATTTGGTGGCTTCTGCAGCACCGATCAGATTACCGGCTCCAACCATACAACAAATGCCAGCACCAGGGTATTGGACATATATGCCCTCGAAAGCCAATAAGAGACTTTTCTATGTTGATTAGACAAACATCATATTCACACAACCAACTATAAAAGGTATTTATATTAATTACTGTCTCAAATGATGATGACATAAAGTTCCATAGGTAACATTATATGAAAATCATGCAAAGGTTGTAAGGAGAAATGATTTTCCGGTTCCTTGTAAACCTAATATTGTTTGAAGACTCTAGAGTACTGGTTGGGCACAGTACTTCATCATGGCTTCCACATATGTAGTTCTATGAGACAGTGTGATGAATCTCATTCAAAAAGAGTGGTGACTCTTGACTAACATGTGAGTATATGTAACAAGTACATAATACTGAATTGGGTCACTAATGGCTTTGATGTGCCAATCGGCAATGTCCAATACACAAGACTAACTCCGGGTACGTTGGGTCATGTACACAATGTTTGGAGAAGTGTGTAAATACTCATTAAGGAATCCACAACTCCTTAATTGGAGATAATGATATCAAGGTGATACTTGTTGAACAGAATTGTTAAATCCAGTACTGGTGCTTTTTGGTAAAATGGTCTTTATCGAAGTTGATATTTTCAATATGGAAACGTATATACAAATATATATGTTAGTTCTTTTCTAATGTTTCTTCAAAAGTGTTTTGGAGGTTCAATTCAATGAAAAAGTAATCATGAGTTAGAGTTCTATTCATAAGCTAGGGACTAGACAGTAAAATTGTTCAAATCTCGGAAGCTTACGAGTGATATCGGAATGTAGAAGGATTTATTTGTAAATATATTGTGAGATGGTACTTACAAGCAATTCTCTAATTTTTGGAGGTTAGTCACATTGTGTTAATGGACATTAATTGTGATTGGTGGAAGTCTAAGGATATAGATAAAATTCTATAATCCTAATGGAGTGTAGGAAAAGTGTTTCCTAGTAACAATGCTTTAACCAAAAGGTTGAGTACTTGGTCCCACAACCGGAAATAGGAGATCCCTTTAGATCCCACACACAAGGACCTTCTTAAAGTATTTAATTTAATAATTTATTAAATTAATTAATTTCTCTAAGTAATCACTATATGGTATAGTGAAGCTCTAAAAAGGTAGAATCACATTAGATGTGAAAATCAAATGGGTAGGACCCATTGGGGATTATTTTAAAAGAATAATTGAAGTGACCTAAATAGGGTTTAGAATCCTAGGGGCATGTGGAGTGGGGCCCACCTAGGGTGGGACGCCCACTTCAAGGAGGAATAATAACTGTTATTATTTTAATTAGTTTCTAATAACTAATATCCTTATTGCATAAGGTTAATTAGTTAGTTAGAATTAGTTACTAATTAAAGATTCATTGTTGGACAAAGATTCTAATAGTTTCTTGCTAATCAAGGAATCCTAGTTGGATTAGGATAATGGTAAGATTAGTTGGACACTAATGGATAAGGTTAGTATTTATTTTGATTAATCCTAATTAATTAAGGAGAAATCAAAAAGGAAACAAATTGAGGAATTCTAATTGGATTAGAAAGTGGACTCTTGAGTTGCAAGCAACCCAAATCCTTATAAATAGAGGTGGATGTCCAAGGCTTGTAAAAATCCAGAATTTTTGGATCTCTCTCTCCCTCTCCTCAAATACATCACGCCCCTCTCTCTCTCTATTAGAGTTGTACGGTCACCCCTCTCCCCTTTCTTCTCTTGTGTGTTCTAAGTTTTGAATAATCAAGAAGAAGAAGATCAAGGATTTGATCATCAAGAAAGGTTCTTGATAATAAAGATTGGATCTTTATTTCAAGATCCTAAAGCTGGAAATTTGGAAGGGCCATTAGCTTCCATTAGAGAAAGCTTTAAAGGAAAAAGATGGTTCGTGTGAATCGACAGGAGACTTGACACTTGTGAAGTTTTACGAGTACTATTCTAATGTGGATTTGACTTAACAATTTTAAAGTTGCAAAGGTGATTGTTATTCCTACCTTCATTGAATAAAATCAATTAGAATCTTAGCCAGATCTTAAGATTCGATGTATGCCCCCCAAGAACTGTATTTCTAAAATTAAAAAGAGGCATACTTTCACAGGGAACACGTGGCTGGCTAGACAAAACCAGGGGCAACCTTGTCCCCCCAAAAATTTTACACCTCTCCCTTATACCCTCAGTTAACTCCTTGACTTTCTGACTAAATAGGGTCTTCTCAAATTGAGAGGCCCTACCCATCTCCTTTCCCTTGACAAACAAAGCAAAAACTATGATGCTAATCAACACTGTGCCTTTCACCGAGGCCCAGGCCATGCAATAGACTACTGCATCAGCCTGAAGTGCACCATCCAGCATCTTCTGGATGCAGGTAAGGTAGAGCTAGCACCTGGCAACACCAGCATCAACCAGGTGCCACTGCTCCCACACAATAACTAAGTCAATTTCATTGAGTGGGTAGAGATAGGGGCAGGGCATCCGAGACCTTACACACCCGCAGTTCATGACAGCATCATCAGGCCTTCATACCGACCTTCAGTCATAATCCATCTCCCTCAATCAAACATACAAGCCATCCAGGCCCCAGCACAAGTACCCGCTCTTGAATCTGACAGAGAGCAAATTGTCTACACCATTCTCTATCCCGCCAATTAGCCTACAACCTCCACTCAAGCCTCAACATACTCCGGCCCAGTCAAGATCCCCTCCATCCCTTCTGAGCCTTTCAGCCTTAACCAGGTACCCAGCTCTCGCTCTCTCATCTTAGAGAGCAAGTATATAGCTAACCTCATCCGATATGGTCGAGTGTACCAACCTCCGGTAGTTGAGTCGGTAAAAGAGAAGGCAAAAAACAAGGCAAGAGTGTTAGACCCAGTGAAAGAGACAGTAGATTCGGCTCTCATATTAAAAATTCTTGAGAATGCAGAAGAGTTTAATATCACCTAGCAGTTGGGTAAAACTCAGGCACAGATCTCCATATTGGGTCTTCTCTTGACATCTGAACATCACAGGAAGCAGCTCCTGTGGGTATTTAATAATGTACATGTCACACCGGACATCTCTCCTAAAAACTGGGGCAGATGGTGGGGCAGGTACTCGAATTGAGAGTCATCTCTTTCACCGAAGAAGAGATACCTGACGGAGATAGGGACCACACCCTGGCCTTATATATTGCAGTTCAGTGTATGGACAGAACTCTTTCCTCAGTACTCATTGACAATGGCTACGGCCTGAACATCTGTACACTGTCTAAATTACAAAGCCTGGGCTTGGATCTCAGCCAAGTGAAGAAGAGGCCCATGACCATCAGGGCTTTCGACAATACCACCAGGCAGAATCTGGGTGACATAGACTTAACCATCGGGGTCAGACCAACACAATTTACAACGAACTTCCAAGTAGTGAATGTGCCAGCCTCGTTCACCTTGCTCCTAGGGAGGCCATGGATCTACACGGCCGGAATCCTCTTCCTGGCATCAGAGGATCAAATTCATAAAGGATGACCACTTAGTCATCGTTCTGTCTGATGAATTGGCGAGTTCCTTCGGGGACATCCAAGAGCTAGGGCAAGGTTCAACATTCATGTCCTATCAGTTCGAGCAAGTCAGCTCTATCTCCCAGGTGGAAGAGCTCAACAAGAAGGCAGTACTGCCGTTTGTCTGAACAACGGCCCACATGAATTATCAGCTAGGATAGGGTCTCAGGGTCAGGAATCAAAGCATGAAAAAGAGATATGTACCTCCTCACTACGTTTCTCCATTCAGGCTGGGATACAAGCTCAAGTATGAGGACTATCTCTCAAAGTTGACCCAGAAAAATAAGCAGTCGGCGAAACTTGAACCCTGACCCCATATCTCTATTATTTTCCTCGTGGGAATCTTCAAAACCTATCTAGAAACTTCCCTTACACCCATTGCTAATACACCTTACCCTCAATCCGGCACCGAATCTTCAGGGATTCTCGAACTGGAGGTCTTCAACGTCGCCCAGATGTTTGAAGAGCTAGCTGTCAGAGATGCAGAAGCTGAACTAGAATACTCAGCGGGAGAACAGGTTTACACCCTCTCCAACAACGTAGAAGCATCTTCCAGCCGCCGACCACTAATCCGTTGGTGGACCGAGGCTCTTACCGTTGAGGTCGCTCAGGGCCGGGGGTAGCACAGTGCAGGGAAGGTTGGTTCGGACATGCAGTGATCCAACACCATTCTATTTCTTCTCTTAATCTATCTCTCTTTTGGTCCCGTTGCAAAATCCATAGTGTCGGCCATCTGTAGGCCTCTTTTTGTCATGTCAATTTTGTAAATAGTCCACTATTTTATCAATGAAATCTGAAATTTTGACTAAAAAACATATTTTTCAAAAATATTTGCATCGGCTGATGACGAAATCACACGGACTCTTCCCCTAGAAGGCCTAGTGTCCTGAAGCCAACATAAACATAAAAACATAAGCATGCTAAACTAAGCTTGATGATTTGTCAGGAAATCGCCTCTGATAAGGCTACCCTTGAAACCCTCCTTGAGCTATCAGAAGTTAAGTATGACTCGAAGCAGGATGAAGAACCACCTCAGGAGATACTGAACCTCCTAAAACACAGTAAAGGGATTCTGCAGTCAAATATTAAGGATACCGAGACAGTCAACCCTAGTTCCAAGGAAAACCCACAGCTAGTTAAGATCGGCACAACCATGAGCCCATAGTAGAGAACAGACATGATCAACTTCCTGAAGAGCTACAGTGACATCTTTGCCTGGTTATATACAAACATGCCCGGCCTAGACCTAACATTGGTAGTACACAGACTGCCCCTGAATCCTGACGTAAGATCAGTTAAGCAGAAGCTGAGACGGATGAGGCCCGAATGGTCACAAAAGGTCAAAGAAGAAGTTAAAAAGTAGATCAGTGTAGGCTTCTTAGCAGTAGCAAACTACCCCGAGTGGTTGGCCAACATTATCACGGTACCCAAGAAGGACGGCAAAGTCCGGACATGCATCGACTACCGGAATCTGAACAATGCCAGTCCTAAGGACAACTTCCCTCTCCCACACATCGACATCCTGGTCGACAATACTGTAGAGCACGAGACACTCACTTTCATGGATGGTTTTTTCGGATACAACCAGATCAGAATGGAAGAGGAAGATGTGGAGAAAACCTCCTTCATAACACCTTGGGGCATGTTCTGCTACAAGGTCATGCCTTTTGGACTCAAGAACGAAGGGGCAACCTATCAGAGGGTCATGAGGGCACTGTTCCGTGACATTATCCACAAGTCAACAGATATCTATATGGATGACATGATCGTCAAATCACCAACTACCTGCCAGCACCCGGAGGACCTGAAAAGACTCTGTGAAAGACTCAAAGAGTTCGGCCTGAGACTGAATTCGGCCAAGTGCATCTTTGGAGCCTTATCAAGAAAACTCATTAGCTTCATAGTTAGCAAGAGAGACATTGAGATCGATCCAGCTAAAGCCAGAGCTATCATCGAAATGCCAACACCCCAGAGTGAAAAGGAGATCCATGGTTTCCTGGGTAGAATTCAGTATATCAGTCGGTTCATCTCTCAGTTTACTCCGATCTGTGAGCCGATCTTCAAACTTCTCTGGAAGAATACACCGACACTCTGGACAGAAGAATGCCAAGAAGCCTTTGACAGAATAAAGTAGTATCTTTTCAATCCTCCAGTAATGCTGTCTACGCCATGACGGCCCCTACTACTCTATATCTCTGTGCAAGAAACCTTCATGGGGTGCGTCCTAGCACAACATGACGAGATGGGTAGAACAGAGCAAGCCATCTACTACATCAGTAAACGTTTGCTTGAATATAAAGAGCAGTACAACCCTCTTGAGAAGACAGGTCTAGCACTGGTCTGGGCAACTCAGCGTCTTCGGGACTATCTGTTTTCCTACCCGGTAATCCTGATCTCCCGGATGGACCCACTGAAGTATCTACTAGAAAATCCAGCCACCATCGGAAGGACTGCCCGATGGCTTATGATGTTGTTTGAATTCAACATCACGTACAATACACAAAAGTCAATCAAGGGGCAGGCGATAGTAGATCACCTCACCCACAGTCCGACCCAAGACTACGTGTCTGTACATGATCAGTTTCCAGATGAAGCCATCCTGTACGCAGAAATAGACAAACAAGAGTACTCCGGTTGGGAGTTGTACTTTGACGGAGCTGCCAACAGTCACGAGAACGAGATAGGAGCAGTCCTGATCTCACCTAACGGAGCATATCTCCCTATCTCAGTCAAATTGAAGTTCAGATGCTCCAACAACGAAGCGAAGTATGAGGCATGCATCTCCGATCTGAAAGAAGCCCTGGGCATCAGGATTGAGGAGATAGACGTCTAAGGCGACTCATCTTTGGTAATCTGTCAGACAAATGAATCTTGGGTCATCCAAGAAGCCAGATTGGTCCCGTAGTTAGCCTACCTCAACATGTTGATCACTCAGTTCAGAAGAATCACCTTTAGCTACAGATCCAGGAACTACAATAGATTCGTCGATGCACTGGCCACTCTTGCTTCCATAGTTCAGATCCCCAGGGGCATCTTGCTCTGGCCGATTGAAATTTAGCAATAGGATCAGCCTGCCTACTGCCTCAAGCTAGATGCAGTCACGGATAATAAGCCTTGGTGTTCAGACATCAAGCAGTACCTCAAGAACGGGACCTTCTCTCTCGATGCCACCAAAACAGATCGTCGGGCAATCTGAAGGCTGGCTATTCAGTTCGTCCTGTCAGGAGGAGTCTTGTATAAGAGATTACCAAACATGATTTGGCTCAGATGCCTAGACACCAGTGAAGCAGCACAGGTGGTCAAGAAGGTTCACGGAGGAACCTGCAGCCCACACATGAATGGGTTGATGCTCTCCAAGAAGATTCTCAAGCTGGGCTACTACTGATCTACCATGGAAGCTGATTATTGCAGGCATGTACAGAAGTGCCACCAATGCCAAATCTATGCTAACAGAGTCAATGCACCGCTGACAAGGCTGCACAATCTGACTGCTCCTTGGCCTTTCTCTGCCTGAGGCATCGACGTCATCGGACCCATAGCTTTGAAAGCATCTAACGGTCATCGATTCATCCTGGTTGCAAACGGTTTCTTTACGAAATGGGTCGAGGCAGCCTCTTATGCTAATGTAATAGCCTCCGTGGTTCAACGCTTTCTGAAAAGGGACATCATCTGCCGATACAGTGTTCCGTTTGAGATTGTAACAGATAATGCTCTTAACTTCTGCAATAAGGGGATGGTGGATCTCTGTCAGAAATTCAAGATACATCATAATTCCACTCCATATAGGCCATAGACTAATGGTGCAGTGGAAGCGGCCAGCAAAAACCTGAAGAAGATCATTGAGAAGATAGCAACCAACTATTCTACTTGGCATGAGATGCTCCCATACGCACTCATAGCCTACAGAACTTCCATTTAATAGGGGCAATGCCCTTCTCTCTGGCCTATGGTATGGAAATAGTCCTCCCTATCGTAGTCGAGATCCCAGCACTCTACGTGTTAATGGAAGCAGAAGTATCAGAAGCAGAATGGGAACAACCCCGGTTTGAGCAACTGAAACTGATTGAAGACCGGCGACTGAAAGCCATCAATCATTCATGGGCCTATTAGAGGTATATGGCTAGGGCATTCAACAAGAGAGTCAAGCCTCGCAGCATCAAAATCGGTGACCTGGTTCTCTGGAAAGTGTTGCTAAACCGCCTTGATCCTAGGGACAAGTTTGTTCCAAACTACGAAGGCCCATAGATCGTCTGAGACAAATTCTCAGGCTGTGCCCTTTGGCTCGGACGTATGGATGGTGAAGATCTCCCCAAGCCTGTCAACATGGACAAAGTTAAACGATACTACGCGTAGGGTCTAGATCTGATAAGCACTTTACACTCGTAAAATCTTCGGGAAATGATAGGAGGCCATCCTTGGCACACTCTTTATCCATTTTCAATGTATCCCGTTTACAAATCAATGAAATCCGCTAGTTAGCCCATTTGAACCTAACAACCTTTCTTCAAACAAACTTTTTAGGGACACCCTCCCTCACCATCCATGGCATTTGCCTGAACTAAATCATTACCTGATCCCGCAAAGGGTACGTAGGCAACCTGACAAATCAGGTGCGGTCATAAAACGGGTAATCATTCCCCAATTTTCCCCAAAAAGAGTCATCAACTCTCCCCGTAGAGTCACTCCCCAAGCCAAGACAAAACTCTCTTAACCTCCTCGGCGGAGTCAGCCACCAAGTTTACAGAATATTTCATCAAAGGAAAACCCAAAATAGAAATCGAAACATTCTCCATATCAGGGACTCCCCGACCAAAAAAATCTCTCCAGGCTTTATCCCCAACAAAATCAACTTCTCCAAAATCAATCTCCCCAGTAGAAACAAACTAAACTCTCCCCGTGTGGAGAACAATCCCCAAAGAATCAACCTCTACCAGAGAGGATAATCCCCAGTGGAGCCCGTCCCAAAAAAAAAAATCTCTCCACTGGAAATATCAAAGGTACAAATCTCCAGCTGAAAATCCTCATGCAAACCAGTTGCAACAAAAGAAACATTTCCAAAGTGTCCTAAACTTCGGTCGCCCAGCCTACATTTCATCCCACTCTAAGTCTTCCAAGATCCCCTAGAAACTACGAGTGCAAGTGCAATATCATATCTACATCCTCAGTGGAGTACAATCCCCCAAGGAACGCAGTCCAGGGTGATGAAAAGAGCATACTTATTTCCCCAGCAAATCACAGGCTTCCCCAACCAGTCACGGGCATGAGTGAAAACTGGCAACGGCCTCATTGCGCAAAAATTACACGATTTCCAGACCTAGTCTTGCGGCTAGGCGTAAAAAAGGGACAAAAAATCAATCAGCTTCGCAAGCATGAGGAAAACCGGCAACAGCCTCATCGCGCAAAAATTATGCGAACCCCATGACTTGGTCAATCCAAGGGTAAAAAATGGAGAAAAAACTGAAAACCGATTTGGCAACACAATCTGGCAGCAACCAGGCTCTTTGGACTCCCCAATCTCCCTCTGCAGTTAGTATCTGTCAACAGGTTAGCATCCTCAGCAGAGATTCCAACAAGGAATGTGCCTAGTGGATATATTACTCCAGGACATATCCCCAACAGAGATTCCAACAAGGAATACCCTCAACAGATATGTTGCTCCAAGACATATCTCCCGTATACACGGAAACATCAGAAAATCCCCAACAGACTTGAAACCCCGAGTTCCCCAGCCAACAGTCTACAGTAGAGACCTACTCCCCAGTAGACCCTCAGCAACAAGCCATAACAGTCTTCAATCCCCAGCGGATCCCTCAACAAAAGCCTCCAATAACTCTCAACAGTACTCTTCCCCAGTAAAAGTTCAGCTAGCTTCCGAAGCCTAACGGAAAACTCTTTCCCCGGCATGAGTCCAGAAGTTTACAACAACATTTAGACAAACTCGTTTATCCCCAGCAGCATTCTGTTCCTAGTCATACTCCACTCTCCGAGAGTAAAAGGGAATCCGAAATCCCCTTAATCCCTGATGTAAGACAATTTACTAGCAAATCTGAAAGCTAACAAAGCATACTTTTATCAAAATTAAAAATCTTTTACAATTCTTCTACACTTTTTCAGAAAAGATTTTAAAAAATAAACAAACTTTTGGTGTCAAAAATCCGTTGAACCAACCTGCACCAAGCAGCCCCAGCAGAACAAGCAGAAGAAGCAGCTTCCACGCCTCCCCAGCAAACAGCAGTCAGCAGAGTCATAAGAAGCGTCCTCGCCTCTATCGCTTGCATGACATCACTTGCATAGCGTCATACCTTAGCATGACCAGCACTTCAGCATCATCAACATGATCAAATCTCAATGCCTCTCGGCCATACCAAAGTCAATCCGACATCATTTGCCTCAAAACTTTGAAACATCTTGTACCTTGACAGTGTACACCCCACGACACCCTCGTGTGTCTTTTGACATCATCGAGTCTCCTTTGACGCTGAGTCAACCTGCTGACACTCACTGCATGTCTCCTCAGAGACATCCCCGTGTGATCTCGACATCCGAGTCTCCTTTGACAAAAACACACCTTATCAACTTGCCAACACTCAATGCATGTCCTCTCTTTCGACACCTCGTGTTTCCTTAACATCCCAGGTCTCCATTGATGCTGAGTCAATATGTCGGCACCTCGCTTTTCCAACACCCCATGTGTTCCTAATGCCCCGTGTGTTCCCAACACTTTGTATGTTCCCGACACCCCATGTGTCCTCTGACCGATTCGGTTAATATCCTCCGATAAACACTGTTCGATTAATCCCCTCGTCGCTTCCAAGTGACACCTTGCTTTCGGCCAGCGCCTTCGGGCCACGCCATTTCTACGTCTATCTCTCATCCCCAGCTACTCACTATCCCCAAGCAGTATTCTTCATCACTTCACCGCACTCACCATATGCACAGCATGCATGCATCTCATCATCCATCCCAATCCATCTAAGTGTAAAAATAGGATGATTCCAATCTTTACCGTTCAATTACCATCCTGACACACTTCGACAAAGAGGGACAGCTGTAAGCACCCAATTTTTACACCCTGCCTAACTAGGATTAGTTTACACTTAACCCTGACCATCCCCAGTAAACTCCCCTGTAGAAACCTAGACTAGCCTTAGACCTAGCCATAGGTGGACCACTGGCCGAACCTAGTAAAACCTAGATATACCCTCAAACCCTTGGGCTCAAAGCCCATTTCCATTAGGAAAACTCTAAACCCTAGTGTGACCTTAGCTGAACCCTAGCTAAACCCTAGATAAGCCCTAGACCTAGCCCTAGTTTAAACCCTAGCCAAGCCTAAGTACAACCCTCTTGGCCTCAAGGCCCATCACCATTAGACATACCCTAAACCCCAAGCAAACCCTAGGCTAACACTAGTTAAACCCTAGGTCTAACCCTAGGTGAGCCCTAGAACCAACCCTAGGCCTAACCCTACCCTAAGCCCTTGCGAAACCTAGGTTTAGGTCCTCATGGGCTCAAGGCTGCTTACAGTCCCAAATCCACAAAAGCCATAGAGCAAGGCCCTTGGGGGCCCAAACTTGGGCTGACCAATCCCTAGGGTCCACTAGGGTGGGGCCCAAAACCCCTCCATCCAAAAAATGGGTAGGAAAACCCCAGAATGGGAAGTCTTATCCTCAACATGGCCCAAGTGTGTGAGGGCCTAGTCCTAAGTATAAGAAACCTCAGAGTGTTGGTAATCGAATTACCGACACCCTATTTTCGCCTGTGTTTTGGGTGGAGGTAATTCGATTATCGCCACTCCTAAAACTCTGTAGTTGCCTGTCCAGGCTCCCCCTGCCCACCTGGGTCCTTTACCGCCAGTTCCCACACCTGTAGGATTACCCAAAGGCCCTGAGGACCTCCTCTTCTCCTCTATAAATCCCAAGCCTCCCCAGTGCAAAACTCAAGGCCAAAAACTTGTGGCAAAGCTCTGCCAAACTCTAAACCTTCACCCGCACTGCAACCAGTGCCATCCCAGCCCTATCTTTCGATCCAAGCAAACCCTTAGCTTTCCCTGAGGCTTACCAGGACCCCCAGGTCACCCCTAACCTACACCACCACCTCCACTCACAGTCCATTGCCAACCACTTACTATTTACGGTAAGCTAAGCCTCACCCCTCCACTCCCACTCTTGTCCACGACCACTGGAGGTTTCCTACACCCCAAGGGAACTCCTTAGGCCAAGTCCACCCTCTGCACCACTACGTACCAGGCACCACTGCAACCCACAGCCACTATCATACCTCTACAGTAGGTAGGATTCTCCATATTGTTGTTTACTGCTCAACTGGATGTCAGACCCCTTGGTCCTATTCCAGGGGGTCCTCTTTGCTTGTTTTTTTTATTTTTTATAGCTTAAACAGGCCAAGGATAAGATTCCCTCATCTCCTCGTAGGTGTAGGGATAACTTTGAGGTTTGAGTTTGGGTACAAGACCCCATTTTGACGCATGGAACACTCCCCATAGGATCTATGGTCCCCTCAGTCCATGAGGGAACCCCTAGACCCTTGCTCGTATAGCAAATATTGGAGAAATATTTTTTTTTTCAAAATCTACAGATGGTCGGTAATCTCATTACCAACCAAACCTTATCCCCCTGTTTTTGCTTCGTTAACCATGGTTGACTTGAACCCTGGTCAGTTCCAGGACGAAGGTTAGTTGCTTTACACCCTTGGCAAGTCCCCTGCAAAAAACCAAACCCTAACTCAACCCTTAACTAGGGTTGGTTAGCTTGCAAACCCAAATGATCACCAGACTGTCGGCAGTCTATTTACCGACTTTAAGGGCTATTTTCACAGTGACTTTGGGCCCCTGTGGGGCCCACATACCTTGTGCTCTAGGGTCCACCCAGGCTTGTTTGAAATCCCTTATACCCCTCTACCTCCTTGCAAATTTTCAGGTCTAGGGGCCATGTTTAACCTGGGTTTACAGGCCCCCAAACATGGTTAATCACATATACAATGCTGTCAGCGGTCAGATTATCGACATTACAGGTTCTTTTTTTTATCAACTTTGGGCACCTGTGGGGCCCACACCTGAGCTCTTCTAAGCCTGAGACCAAGCCCAGTAGACTCTTGGCACTCTAGGCTATCTTCCCATGTGTTTGTTTTCCCCAATGATGGTCCTTAACCCTGGTTACAACCCCACAAACTATGGTTAAAAATTTATAGAAATTGAGGTAATCCGATTACCTCCATTCTGTAAATTCTTTAACTTGGACTTTGTGCTGGGCCCAAACTTGGTAGGAGGCCATTCTAGGCCCTTCCATACCCTTTGGACCCACTTTTGACTGGCCTTGGCCCTTAACCATGGTTAAAACAGCCTCCGATTAACTTTTAACCATGGTTTAGTACTACTTAACCCCACAAAAATTTAGAAAAATAACAAAAATCCAAAAAAATATAAAAGATCAAAAAATCAATTTTTTGACTTTTTAAACCATGGTTAACACTCTTAACCATGGTTAACTCTCTTTTAACTCCGGTTAGCAACCCTAACCTTGAGTTAACACACCCCTTTGCCTCCGAGGTTCATCCTTGGCCTACCAAGCCTAAACCTAATCTACCGGACTATCCCTCGGCCTACCAGGCCCATCACTTTACACATTGACCAACCTCGGTCAGGCAAAACCCTAATTTACCAGATTAGGCCCATTAACTGCCTTTTGGGTGCACACACACATCCCCCTCGCCTTAGCACGGGCTCAAGTGCTAGAACTACGCTTGGTCTGATCTCACCCCAATGTGAGTACGTAGGCAACCCAACCCGGGTTCAACCCTAGTTAGCTTTTACCTTCTTCCGGTTAGTATTAACTTAAACACTTAGGCATTTGTTTAATCTTGACATTAATTTTGGTTGAAACCTAGCAAGTATGGAACCACCATGTGTGGAAGTATCGGGGTGCCTAACCCCTTTCCCGGACTTAACCGAACCTCTTATCTTGATCTTTGATCATAGACCAAGACCTTATCCAACATTTCCCGGGGACTTATTCCTTCCGAACGAATAAATAGCGACTCTTAACAATCCCGTGAGACCTTTTCGAGGGAGCGAAATCCCGTGTTCACAAGTACAGGGTAAAAATGTCTCTTCCTCTCTCTCTATATATATATATCATTCTACTAATAAAGTACAAGGAGTATACTAAACTTTATGTTGACTAAAATACCCTTTAATTTATTTTATTTTATCAATAACTTAGGGTATTCGAAGCTTTAAAGAGATAATTTTTGTCTGTAGAACCTACTAAAAAATTAATAGTTAATGATTCTCTTAATTAAATAATAAATATTATTATTCGTAGGACTCTATTAGGGGAGACTTTGAAGGACTATTAGAGAGTCCTTACTCATCAATGTAGAGTTAGAGATTTGATCCTTATCGTTAAGTAAGTGGTTTAAAGATTTGGGTTTCTTAATATGAAAGAATAAACTCTACTTTGGGACTCAGTGGAGGGTAAGAGGCTTATAATTATCTCTTTATAGTTTCCTACTCCAATTAAGTTACTTGGAATTATGGAGAATATGAATCTTAAAGTGGGGGAAGAATATACGGGTTTTGCTAATTTGGCTTCTGGGTTAAGAGTTTTCGTAGAGCAATTGAAGGCCAATAGTGGCATCTTTGATGAGTATGTTCAGCACATTGATGCTATAGAACAGCAAGTGAAGAAATTTAAAGCTGTAATATATGAGGATGTGTTGTTTAAAGCAATGCAGGTCATTGTACAAGCCATTGATGTGAAGCTTGGACGAATAGTGATCCGTGTGGTGCTTCCTCATGTTGTCATACATTCACAATATCATTATGGGGCAACTCACAAGTTCTATATCTTTATCATGTGTTGATGGTTTTTTCTTTTGCTAGAGCAACATGAATTGAAAGAGAACTCTTTCTCAATTCTTTATGAGTTTTGTTTCCAACCCTTACTGAGTTTTTCATTGGCAGGCATTCTCTGAGAATCTTTATCGTCTTTGTTCTTACAATGTTCGATTGATTATTGATCATCAAAACTTGCATCGACTATTGGATGTCAACATTGAAGTGCATTGCTGTCATCTTAAACCAAAAATTTATTGTATCATGTGATGTTTATGGACATATTGGGTTATACAATGTTAATTTTTTGCTTGAAACTTGTTTTAGATTATTGTAAACTAGCGGGTGGCACGTGCGATGCACGTGAGAGCGAGGGGAAGGAGTTAACCACAATCAATAGGAGTTAAAAGGGACACGTGTTAACCCGTGGGTGCGATTGAATTCTCCCCGAGTTCAATCGCGAGTGATTGTGATTCTATTATTTTAAATAGATAGATGAGGGTAGTTTGGGAATTAAAGTAAAACATTAAATTAAGGTTTTGTTTTATATAAGGGTAGTTTAGGAATTTCGGAAAATTCAGGCTACGCCTGCCTCTCCCATTATAATAGTAAAGATATTCATAAAGGTTATTGAAGAAGAAACAGATAATAAATACTGAACTTAAATATGATACTTGTACTCATTATGTACAAATGAAAATTTGATCAGTAAGGACAATGCAGTGCATCCAATGTTTATATTAAATCTGTGGTTGCATTTGGTACCTGCTACTAATTATAATATGACAGATCCTCTTGGTTTTGCAATATGTAGAAGGGAGCATACCATTGCAACACAATACAATTGTCGGACTGTACATATAATAGGGAGGCAGAAAGTTACTGCCCAATTGTAAGTTATAGGGGAGACCTCCTCAGTCGGCTTACTACTTTCCACGGGCTAACAAAGGTGTGTCCTTGTGACTTTTTTTTTTTTCTTTTCATTTTTTATTAGATAGTCCTTACGTTTAAGTGTTCTATCTTATGTAAATTACATTGTTTGCAGGGCTGGCCAAGCCATTTGGAGGCAAAATTTTAAATTGGGCTTTTTAAAAAAAAATATTATTAAAAAAAAATTAACTATAAATGGGGCCTTTTAAAATTCTAAATGGGCCTTTTTTTTTTTTTTTAAATATTCTAAATGGAGCCTTTTTAATATTATTTTTTTATTTTTTTTAATAGGGCCAAAAACAAAGGCTTTGATGGCCTAATGGACGGGCCGGCCCTGATTGTTTGTTTATCCAATTATTAATAGTATTTTATTTTATATAAATGAAGCTAGAGTGTTATATATTACATTTTCTGCACTTTTGTTTCTGAAATATGATTTCTCTAAGATATTTCTTTGTTTTATTATATTTCTTTGTATATTTATATTAATAAAAATTAATACGTGCACATCTATAACCGTAAATATAAAAGCATGAAGAGTTGGTGTCAACCAACTTTGTTATTCCAAAAATACCCTTCATAAAATAAGCTTTTAACTTCACCCACCCCTACGGTTCACCCACCTATCCTTGGTTTTTAGAAATAAATGTTTTAAAAAATAATCCTAAGAGTTACTGAATTTTAACCATGGTTAAATTTCTTTTTAAATATTTTTTTCTAAGAACCAATGATAGGTGGCTGAACCCTAGGGATGGGTGAATTTTAACCACAATTAAGGGATGTCTACCTTGCAACGACGCTTAATCAAGACCACATGGTGGGGATGATGTTGGTCAACATCAAGGTCCCATGGATGAATGAGCTGGAAGGTGGAGACTTGGATCTCGGGGCGTTATCATCCCTACCTTAAAAAAATTACTTAATTCTCATTATTAATTTTTCATATCTAATTCTTTAAATTACATGTTTCAAATAATCCCGATTCCCTTTGGTTGTTTGTTTTAACTTCTAAACCTCTAAGTTAATGGTCTTTCTTCCTGGGTCTCTTTTTGTTCAATAGGTATGAAGAAAAAAAAAACTATTTTTATATGGTCTTGGATGTCTAATTTGTTAATTCATGTTTTGGAGAAGAAGGCATACACGTGCATGGCCTAACTAGTTTACTAAAGTATATATAAGTGTCTAGACCTTGCAAAATCAATGACGTTTATAATTAAAGTAAATAAAGTATAATGAACTTAGTGGTTAATGTTGACGAACTACAATCTCCGAACAATTCAATTCAAAATTTACATGTTGCGTGTCTGAATGGAGAGCGGGAATAAACTTCTACCAAGTATAATATCCCATTGTAAAAATCTTTGGAACTCTACCTCATACCCAATTGTAGAAATCTTTGGAACTCTACCTACATTATGAATATCTCAACTCATAAAAAGTTAGGCAGGTCAGAAATTGTGCAACCCATAAGTAGGGTGTCACCTTATCTCGGTACCTCCGACCCCATCTAATTAATTGCTGGGTCTAAAAATAGTCACAAAGAACCAAAGTGATATACAAATTATAAATTGTATGTCAGGGTAATTAAAGTTTTTTTTTTAAGTTGGACCCAAATGCCACATTTCCTAGATCAGAAATGTAGACCCCAGTTGCAGTTTCCCTAGACGTAAGGTGGTGACAAGAAGTTTCAAACCATCTCCTATTACTATAGTAATAGGTAGAAAAATTCTAACTTATTGCATGAGGGGCTGGCACTCCTTTTCCTCGATGTGAATGGATGGACATCTCCATTTGAAGAATATTAATTGCGATTGAACTCGGGTTAAATTCAATCACACCCACAGGCCAACACGTGTCCCTTTGAACCCATATTAATTATGGTTAAGATTCACCATCTTTTGGAGTTCAACAATATAACCCTGGTTTTTTAAAAATATATATATTATAAAAATATTAATCCTATGGGTTAATATTTCTTAACTAGAACCAAAAAAAATTAACCTTTGGTATTATTTATTTTCACTCACTCATGTAGTTAATTTTTCTAAAAATTAAGGATAAATTATTTAACCCTACGAGATGAGTGAATCTTAATCACTGTTAATAGGTATCAAAGATGACAAATGGTGATCAGTTGGGGAGGTGTGTGCCTAGTTGGGGAGGTGCGTGTGTACTGCCCAACGAAACATCTGAAATAGATGCAATCACTTCTTTAGTGAAATACCATTGCGCGCTAGTTGAAGAGGCTTGCTCTGAGTGTGATACTCGGCAACTTCCCTGCAGAAATCTGTTGCCAGATTTTGGAGTCCGAGTCACGTGTGCAACTTGGCACACAAATTTGGTGTGGTACAGCTTTATAATTACAACACACTATACACCATGTACTGAAGGTGGGGTATGCTTTTTTTTTTTTTTGGCCTAATCATTTATCTACCCTAGGTTAATGGTTAGGGGATAGCAGGGTTAACACTCATAGTGGCCGTCAACAGCCACACCAAGACTTGAACACGAGTCACACCATCCCAAAGGAGATACACTACCGTTGGGACAAACCTATGGTGTGTAAGGTAGGGTATGCTTGAAACACTAACGTTATGTTTGGTTGTCAGAAAATAGGTAAAAACAGGGAAAAGAAAAGAAATTTTCTAATACAATCTTTAGTTGCGTTTTGTCCAAGTGACATGCGTTAAATTATTACTAAATTTCTAATACGTAAATCAATATGCCTGACTATCACAAATGAGGTGCCTTAAATTATTATTAAATTGGTAAAGATGAACCTCAGAAAATGAATCACGTATGGGAGGAGTATCCAATTCAGTGCCAAGCAGTGTGTCCGGAGAAGTACGCGTCGCTGGATTCTTCATCAAAACAGATTGCTACATATTGCTGACACAAATTATTTATTGACTTTGGTGGGGGGGGGGGGGGGGGGGGGTAGGTGACACAATTTATTCTCATAATCATGTTTGAGCTGTTAGCATAAAAGTGACTTTCGACCATTAACCGATTGTACCTGCTATGGAGAGCTGGCCAGGTTGATTTTCAGTCCTAACGGTATCAAACATTAAGACGGAATTTGATATCACTAACCTAAATAGGTAAAGCTTATTTTAAAATTATACTTAGTTGGACTTAAAATTATATTTAGACTTTAGATTGTTAAGTTGAAGGTTAATTATATGTCCACATCTTTTTTAAGTAGAAATTTTAGAGATAAAAACCTTTATTTTAAAAATAGTTTATATCTACTTTTTACTTTAGATGTAAAACTTATACTTTAAAAAGATGTAAACATCCAATTAACCTTCAACTTAACAATCTAAAATCTAACAAATAACAATTTTCAAATAAGCTCAACATATTTAGGTTATTGTTACCAAATGCTACCTAAGTGGGGCCATCATTTAAAACAGGTGTGAGTAATTGAATTTTCAATCCAACAGTCTAGTTCTCGATAGTAGGTACTATCAAGAGTCTTTTATCATTTTATAAAATAAAATAATAATAAAAAAAAGAGCAGAGCGGATCCGCTTCATATTTTACCCCGCTCGTTGTGTCTCTTTTAACAGCCTTTAACCCTGGTTAAGCTTAAATAAATTAAAGTTGAGATTTTGAGTTTTTTTTTTTTTGTTGAAAAAACAAGGTTGGATTGTTTAACTTTAGGGCAGGTGTATCTTAAACACAGTTGGCATATATTTAAAATTGGGTCGTGGACCATAATTGATTCCGTTACAAAATGGGAACCCGGGCACGTTAAAGATTTTTCCATTAAAAAAATGACACCTAACATACTGTACTTACTGACCACTTTGGTGAGTATTTAAGAGGAGCATGAAGTGGTGCCTTAGGTTTAGAAATGGTTTTCATGGGTACGTTGACTATTTCCCTGAACACAATTAGGATAAGTAAGAGACAACATATAAAGTTTTAACAATATATTTCTGTTTATTTTATTTTATCATATATATTTTTGTTTATTTTATTTTTAATTTTGTAAACTACCTTATCGTTCTACTTGTCTCTCTTCGTTTGTGATTTTGTATTCTTGGCATATTTCAAAACCCGGATTGATCAGGCTGGTTGGATCAATACTTGACCTAAAGATTTGAACTCATACCCCCCCCCCCCCCCCCCCCCCCCCATCAGTCTGGTTTGAACTCTCTATTGGTCAAATGTTTAATCTCTGGATGAACCAATTCGGTTAGCTGAACTCGACATGACCCCTTACGGTTTTCTTCAAATTATTTGGCTGACTGCATAAGTTATATATAAACTTCAAAATCTGTAAGGGATAAAATTCGTAATTTAATCTTGTATTGTGGCAAAAAGCATATTTTCGGTATTAAACGGTGGATACGAGCTTATATGTGTTTTTGAGTACATATTCGTTCTGTATATAACAACGAACTCGTTGTGCCATTCACAACGGAAACGTTTTTCTCTAGACAACGAACTCGTAGTCATCAAGACAACGGTATCGTCCTCGTTGTGAACAACGAGTTCGCGCTTTATGTCGACAACGAGACCGACTTTCAGGACCCGATCCTCAGGAGGCGATCATTTGTCTCTAACGTTAGGTGGAAAGTACTCTCTTAGCATTTATTACTAATCAACTCAGTTGAGTTTTCAACCCACAAACCGACTTAGAGATTGTAGGCTACCGCGTGTGCTGCGTTTGTCATCAAATACGTCTGGCATATTTGGTAATGAGTGGCAAGCTTATGACATGGTCATCCAAGTCATCAGTGGTCATCTATGGGCATCCCAAGCTTAACCTATAAATACCCCGGAGACCCAGTGCATTAAGATCGATCAGGGAATATCTGAAGACAGTGCCTTAATTTTCATCTCAGTGTTTTAATGTAGAACCCCTGACCTTTTCACAGTTAAGGCATGACATTTTCGTTGTTATTTTGCCTTTAAAGAAGTGTAATTAATAAATAACGAAGAAATTGGAAATTTCAAAATGTCAGAAATATTCCTTTTCGAAGTGCGAACACAACGCAAGTTGAATCGTCAAAATCGGACGAACGAGTCAAAAGATATGGCCAAAACAGTCTGTACCTATAGGAAAACGTATACTGTGTGCATCCGTTGTACAACTCACCACGGGCACGTTGTGCAGCTCACCACGGGTACGTTGTACAACTCACCACAGGCACGTTGTACAACTCACCACGAGTTGGCACTATTCACGCCACCACGAGTTGGCACTATTCACGGCACCACGAGTTGGCACTATTCACCCCACCACGAGTTGGCACTATTCACGGCACCACGAGTTGGAACTATTCACGCCACCACGAGTTGGCACTATTCACGCCACCACGAGTTGGCACTATTCACAGCACAATGTGTTCAGCACTATTCACGGTCCTCGCGTCATTGCAGAAATCCCAGTAAGGGTATTACGGTCTTTTGTAAGTTCACTCTTACCTTAAGAGTTTAACCCGAGCCTTTAGGGCTTCATTCGACACTTAGAGAGTTTGAGAGAATAGGAGAAAGGGGAGAAGGCGATTCCAACCTAGGGTTTCCATTTTGGAGAGAAATCAAAGGGTTTTGAAACCCTAGATCAACCTCCAGCCCATTTTCTTCAAGATCAAGGCACAAACTCGTGAGGAGCATCTCCTCAAACTAGGGCAGCAGCTACACAGTCGTTTTGGAAAGGGGTTTCTTCCTCATTTCTTCAAGGTCGGTACTTTTTACTACCCTCCTAGTTATAGTTCTTCTTTCCCCTTCATTTCTCTTTATTTTCTTTCATTATACATGTGCTATGAGATGAATGGTGGTGAATGGTTGTGAATGGGTGTTAATGGAGAATGGAGATGGAATGGGCGACTGGATGCCAATGGTGTTGTGTGATGAACAAATGGGGAAGGGCATTGTTCAAATAATGAATATACATGTATGATTTGAGAAAAAAAACCATCTAGAAAAGCATGTTGTAGGGTAAATCCAAAATGAACACACCATGTTTGATGAAATGCCAAGGTGAATACAGTGAACTGTAAATTTGGAAATGCATGCCTAATGAAGTATGAATATTGCTAGGGTCTATGATAGTGTGTTTTCTGCTTTCCCTAAATGATATGAATATTACATTGCTCAATCATTGATACTATATGTGTTGTGAAATTTCCCAAATGTCATGTTTAAATTTAAATGCAAGTATGTACACGATTCCCACGAGCACGGCATGCATAACATGATTTATCGAGGTTTACAAGAACATGGTTAGAGGTGGGACATATCTTGCGATATGTTTTACCTCGTTCATGACAAGACATGGCATGACAAGCATAAGCATTCTAGGAAGAAGGGTCTCCCTTCCCTCACAAGTAGTTTACTCTTCCAAGCAAGCACAAGACATGACATGACAAGCATAAGCATTCTAGGAAGAAGGGTCTCCCTTCCCTCACAAGTAGTTTACTTTCCAAGCAAGCATGACATGGCATGACACACATGATATGACAAGATAAGACAAACATGACAAGTTTCAAGTACGAAAAGATATTTCAAGTCAAGTCAAGTGCACGATGTTTTCAAGAGGATTTATCGATTTTCTACGAATTACAAGCATGATTATAAACTGCTTTACTTCCTTGTATGATATGAACTGTTTCCGTTTGACATATATAAACTGCTCCTGATTATGTATTGCCATTTTTATGCTATAATTGTTGGTTAGTATTTAGTACCCGCTGAGTATTCCATGCTCAGCCGTACTTCTTATGTCGGAGGTTCTGAGGGAGCTGCTGCTCCATTTGATGTTTGTGCTCCTGGTCCATGGGTGGAAGAGGAGTACGTCGAGGAGCCTTTGGAGGAACCTCCCGTAGAGGGTTACCAATAGGTGGTTGTAGATTCTGAGTGGATTAGCTGTGGGTGAGATGAGAGTTAGATTTATGTATTTTGGCGGGCATGTCCGCACTTTCTTGCGGTTACCTTTTGTATAAACTTGGAATTGCGTAACTATATACAATGAGGTTTGTTTAGACTTCCGCTGTGCTATATTAGAGTATGTTTCCGCTGTTTTTGTCCTCTATTGTATATGCTCTGTGGGTTTTTGCAGGATGGTTCGTCAAGCAAGTCGTGTAAGCCATGATTAGTCGTCCAAAGTTCACTCTAACTCCTAGGGTGGGTTTTGGGGCGCGACATTTAAACTCTCAGTGTTCTAGTGCCTCTGTGATTTGACTGTTTACCTTCTTCTTCGTTTACTGACCTTACCATCGGAGTTATTTCAGGGTGCAGACCTGCCCCCTCCCTTTCTTTTGTTTTAGTCTTATTTACAGGTGTAATATCATTTTGATTGGTCTACCAGCCAAACAACTATTGACGTGCATCGAACTCGGGAAAATTTCCCTCACAAAATGGCGCCGTCTGTAGGAAACAAACCTTTTCTGAATCACTTATACTATACAAAGTAATAAGTTGACTCCTTGCTTCTCTACCGCCCTGGCTGACCATTCTTCTGTCTCGCCAATGGATGAACAAACTTCAGAACCAGAGCTATCTAAAGCAGAGCAAATTATCATGCTACTGGAGTACCAGCAGTCTCTCTTGATGGCTTACCAACCAGCAGCAGTTGTTGCAAGAGCGGATCGAAACTTAGGCACAAGATGTGAATGCATCAAATTGTGTGTCACTCCAAGGCAACAGTCATCAGGTAGCAGAGTACCGACCCTCCAGCCGAGCCAACCTGATAATGTTCATTGCTCGCCCTGCGACGATTATGCGAGCCATAAAAGATGATCCAAATTTTGAATGGTCGTCTCGTATCAGTCGGGACATCACCAAAGGGCCGCGATTGCGAGAGTATTGCTAGTACCATAAGAGCCATGGTCATACGACTAACCGCTGCTGCAATTTAAAGGCCTACCTGGAGAGCTTGGCGCGAGAAGGTTTCTTAGCCGAATTTGTACTTCCTGCTGATGAGTCGGAGACCCCATGACTTGGGGATGTCTCTATACCCATGTTCTGAGTTCTTTTTCTTTTGTCTTGTTTAAATTTGTTTTGTTGTTTATTCTAGCTGAGATATCAGCTGGTGTGGGGCTTTTGTACTTTCTTCCTTTGTTATGTGAATTATCTAACGAATCCCTTTTATTTTGTCCGATGTTGTGTGAAACATGTGTACTTCGCAAAATCTATTATCATTCGTCGAGACATTATGAGCATGAGAAAAGAGGAGAAAAAGACAAGTGCAAACGCCTCTTCGGTGTTATTATAACCTTGTTCTCGTTGTCTCGATGTCAAACTTATCGGCGCAGTATCGTTAATGCGAACTCGTTCTCGTTGTCTATTTGTTCCTTCCCGGTGTTCAACATCTTCAGCGATCATATCACAACGAACTAGTGCTTGCAAAAAATGTCGGTGCCTTTACATAAAACACAAATTCAGAGCCGTGTCAGAGAGAATTCTAGAGTCGTGTCGAAAGTGAATTTTGGAGCCGTATCAAGTGAATTCAATTTCAGTGATCTAACAGGAGTGAATTAAATTTCAAACACCCAAGAGAGTGAATTTAATTTCAAAAACTACAAGTATATGAGACATCAAACGTCTCTGCAACATATCATAGTGTCTCCTCCAAGGATGTTCCGGTGTCTTTTCGATATTTTAGTGCTTTGTATTTCGGTGATTGACAAACAAAGAAAGATCATCAAGGTGAGTACAAATTGATCTAAATTTAATACATATGGTGTACATATATTATATATTCTTTGTGAAAATTTCCAACAAGTATAGCACGACGAGCGAAGTTACATATTAAAAGTATCATTCAAAGGAGACAACGAGTACTGTTTATGCAACGGAGTTATCTTCAATATTCATAATTTTTATCATTGAAGGATCAGTAGGGGGAGCAGGTATAGTTAGAGCTAGTTCAGTGGGCAGAGGAGGTTTTTCGATTTCTTCAGTTTCTTTTATCTCATCATCCCGAGTATTATCCTGAGCAGGGGATTCAGAATCAGAATCATTGAGTCTTCCTTGTTCTCGAAGCTGCCGCATTATGATTTCTTCAGTTTCTCTGTGGTCTTCATCCAGTAGCTGGTCCATTTGAGTTTGAAAGTGAATTCGAAGAGCCTCCGTAAGAGCATCTTCAGCGGCTTCAATTTCTTTCTCTTTTAAAGTTTGAGCTTCGTCGAGCTGTTTTGACAAGGTCTCTTTTATAGCCTCAGATGCTTCAAGACGTCGACGCAGCGTGTTTAAAATTTCATCCAGCTCACTACTCTAAAAAATAGCATTTTCTTCACTCTTTCTTCTGCATTGCGAGCCTCTTGCTGAGCTGCATCTCGTTGTGTTATCATCAGAGCAAGTTTATCTTTGGCAATCTTCAGTTCTGATTGAACTTTCTCCAGCTCGTATTGCAATTTCTTTTCTTCTTCTGTTCCTTTCTTTTTAAGCTCGGTAACTCGTGCTGTTAGTCCGGTGGATGTGTTCCGGACATTATTATAGTCTTCGTATAGTCCAGCCAGCATATTATTCATCTAAGTCAAAGAAGTATCGTTAGTATGAAGTTTTACAGATTAGCAGCCAGAGTAGATAAAACTCGAGTTCTTACTGTGGCAACAGCTCGGGATGCAGCGCCAAACTTCCCCATAAAATGCATATTATTCATCACAGTAATATCTTCCGGGAGCCTCGTTGCGAATAGCATGAATGTGGCTATATAATCATGGTCTATTGCTGTATGAGCAACCGGAGGGTGTGAGTATCCTCGTGCGAAGATAGGAATCCATTTCTCAGCCTCTCTGTCCGTTGTCTTTTTTTCTCGAGGTGGGGCAGACGATGGGGCAATTTTGGGATTTGGAGCAGTAGTAGTGATGGCAGGATTCAACGTAAGAGCAGGTGTAGCAGTAGTGGTTCGGATTCTAGTGGCCAGAGGTTGATCATACTTCGGCAGATTGTCGGAGCCGAAGAATTCCTCATCACTATCTATTTCAGGCTGAGTAGACGTTGTGGCAATCGTCTTTATGCCCTGTTGAGTTTGGAGTCTTTTGTTATAATTTGCTTCGAGTTGAGCTCGTTTTGCCTTCAGTTGTTTAAGAGCAGCGTATCACTTTTTCTATTCAGCCTTCTTTTCTGTTATAGTAAGTTGGGAAGAACGGGTAGATCTATGAGCTCATGGTTTTCGGTACAAATGAGGCATGCGATTAGCCATTCTTTGTCCGAGTTTTCTAGGAGCAACAGCTGTGGTATCAAGTTGCGAAACATAATCCGCGGCAACTGTAGATTCTGGTGTTGGTAGTGGTCTCTAAGTAATGTACTCGTCTCCTTTCTCTTGACGAATATTTCGTAGTCATTTTCCTCTACAGGAGTGAGTTCTGGATAACGCAGCTTGGAGATTTCTGTACACACAAAATGCTATTTTCGATTATAACAGATATATATAAGAAGCAACAGTGAGTAGAGCAGTAACAGCAACCTGAAGAGAATTTGTTGGGAACGAGTCGATCATTCTCATTTCTCCAGGCACCAAAGATGGTAAAGGGCATTCCTTTTCAATTCTTGTCTATATCGGGGAGGTGCTCAATGATATCCGTGATTTTGGCTCGTTGATTCCAAGCGAAGTACGTAAAGGGCATTCCTTTCCAATTCTTGTCTATATCGGGGAGGTGCTCAATGATATCCGTGATTTTGGCTCGTTGATTCCAAGTGAAGTACGTCTTATCGCAATCTTCAAGAAATTTTCGGCATTTCACCGTATGGCGGAAGTAGAATATGTGCCTAGGTTCTATATTGAATTCGTCTCTGTTAAATTTCATCATCAGAGACATATATTTATAAAACCTAGGATGCATCTGTCCAGAGACTACTTGCAGAGTAGAAAGGACTTCATCGACAATGGGTTCTAATGGAAATCATAATCCAGCTTCGAACTAAGTAATATATATAGTGGTGCAGAAAGAGTGATAGTCAGGGTGGACGTCTCCTTCATTCAGATGAAGGTAGACATATGAAAGAATCTCATATCTAGTTCTGTAGAAATCAAGAATGTATCTATCTACTGGTTTGGGTATGGGAGCAGTAGCAACTATATTTTGGGGAGTATTATCAGCCTGAATGATTTTTTCATCGTTATCAATCCTAACTATTTTAATCGACATGGTGAGACGGTTATGATCAATGAAGGAGCAATCAGAGGAGTAATATGCTAAATACACTACGAACAGCAAGAACAATGAAAACGGAAACAGAGCAACAACAAAGGAGATCTTACCACTTCAAATATTGTGCAAAATCCTTGAGAAGGTGCAAAGTTGTAAATCATTGGAGAGATGAAAATCCGGTAGAGTAGCAGTGCAAATGACTCAAGATGAGGAAGACAAAAGTCCATGCATCTTATATAGATGACGCCAAAATGCAAATGACTGACTTGGTCTTACATTTCAGTCGTACACGTGAACACATGATAGGGTAAGATGGTCATTTTCTTGAAATTTAAATATAATGTGTCAGACTAACTATCTTGTAGGACGCACTTAACCTTCATCTCGGCCGTACACGTCAACGATAAGGAGGGTAAGACCGTCTTTTTACAAGATAGAATAACCGTTGAGGCAAACGAATCGTCTCGGGTTCTGAAAAAGTCATGATGACCGATTTGCCATGCATTAATGCGGTGTGATAGATTTGAGAAACGTGCTACAGTGGTTTCGGCGATATATCTTCGCATATAATGCAAGTAAGAGATCAAGGACAACGGAACATACACAACGAAGTTTGCACAATGAGAAGAAAATATGGAGAACTGAGAACAGAGTAAGATCCACTTGGCATACGGTATTTTTCTTCTAGAATGCTGAGAGATTTATGATATTTTGAACTACGTTCAAAGCATCATAAATGGGCTAATTGTAAGGGATAAAATTCGTAATTTAATCTTGTGTTGTGGCAAAAAGCATGTTTTCGTTGTTAAACGGTGGTTACGAGCTTATATGTATTTTTGAGTACGTATTCGTTGTATATATGACAATGAACTCGTTGTGCCCCTCACAACGGGAACGTTGTTCTCTAAACAACGAACTCGTAGTCGTCAAGACAACGGTATCGTCCTCGTTGTGAACAACGAGCCCGCGCTTTATGTCGATAACGAGACCGACTTTCAGGACCCGATCCTCAGGAGGCGATCATTTGTCTCTGACATTAGGTGGAAATCACAGTCTTAGCATTTATTGCCAGTCACCTCAGTTGGGTTTTCAACCCATAAACCGACTTAGAGATTGTAGGCTCCCATGTGTGTTGCGTTTGTCATCAAATACGTCTGACATATTTGGTAATGAGTGGCAAACTTATGACATGGTCATCTAAGTCATCAATAGTCATCTATGGACATCCCAAGCTTAACCTATAAATACCTTGGAGACCTAGTGCATTAGGATCGATCAGAGAATATCTGAAGACAGTGCCTTAATTTTCATCTCAATGTTTTAAACTCTCAGTGTTCCAGTGCCTCTGTGATTTTACTGTTTACCTTCTTCTTCGTTTACTGACTTTACTATCGGAGTTATTTCAAAGTGCAGACCCGTCCCCTCCCTTTCTTTTGTTTTAGTCTTATTTGCAGGTGTAATATCATTTTGATTCCTCTACCAGCCAAACAACTATTGACGTGCATTGAACCCGGAAAAATTTCTCTCACAAAATCTATAAAGCCTCTTATGTAAGGCCAAACTAGGTCTATCTATAGTATTTTTAAACAATGCCTAACATTGAAGTAGTATACTAAATTAATATTTACTAAATACGAAAAAGAGGTAAAAGAGAAAATTAGGATTTTAAGAACAAAACGATATAGAAAAAGACTAACAATATCTAATATCTAATGTGCACACAGAGAAAGTGTAGGGGAGACGATTCATAATTGTTTGACATTATTTTTTATAACCATTTTTATGTGTATTGTAATACTTTTTATAATCTTATTATTATATACGTAATAATTATATATGTTGCATGACTTGATGTAACTGAGTCAATCAGTTTGGACCGACAACTTTGACTAGGCCAGTGTTTGAATTGACTTTTAAAATATCGGTATATACACCCTAAGGTTAGGTTCTTATATTTTATTTACTAATATAAAAATGAATCCTTTGATCAAAATGTTAATTGATATTTGTATTTATTCCAAAAATACCTTTTAACTTCGATCTATCTATTACAATATTACTCCATTTAAAAACGTAAACTAATTTGTGCTAAATTTCCAAATTACCCTTATCATAGTTATGTATATAAGATAAAAATTTCATTGAATGTTTGCTTAATTAATTCTCATATATAATACCCCTTACTAATCTATAGTAAACTTGAAATTTTTTACGATTATATACTCTTTAAGTGTGGTTAAGATTCACCCACCCCTACGGTTCAACCACTTATCCTTAGCTTTTTTTATAAGAAAAATTAACCCTATGAATTAGTAAATTCTAACTGGGGTTTAAAAATATTAATATTAAAAAAAATTAAGGATAAGTGGGTGACCTTTAGGGCTAAATCTTAACCACCGTTAAGGGGTGTCAAAAGAGATAAATGAAACCATACCCCTAGGCTTCACCCACTTATTCTTGGCTTTTAATTTAGAAAAAAAAAAACATTAATTTTTTTAAACCCCGGTTGAAATTCACCAACTCCTAGGGTTATTTTATTTTTTTTTCCTAAAAGTCAAGAACAGGTGAGTGAAACCTTAGGGGTAGATATTAACCATAGTTAATGAGTGTCAAAAGAGAGAGATGGCAACCTCAAGGGCATAACGAGACTCCAACTATGGTTAAGATTCACCCACCCGTAAAGTTTATCCACTTATCCTTGGTTTTTAGAAAAAAATATAAATTTTTTTAAAATCCCGACTAAAATTCAATAAACCCCAAGGTTAATTTTTTTTCATTTTTCTTCTTCTAAAAAATAAGGATAAGTGGGTGAACTTTTGGGGCAATTGAATCTTAACCACTATTAAGGAGTGTTAAAAGGGAAACATGGCGACCTCAGTGGCGTAAGCAAACCAAAGCCTTGCTCGCCCCCTTTCTTTCTTGGCAAAACGTTCTAAAAGAAGAACGTCTTGCCAAGGCCTTGCCCCCGGCCACTTTCTTTGCTATACCAAAAATGTCCCTAAAGCTTTTTGAGTCTCAAACTGTCTCTACTTCATATTTCTATAATCAACGTGTCTCTCACAATTTTTTTTAATAGGCACATCTAGATCTATCAAGATAGAAGAAATCTAAAATGTCCTTCAAGTTTCTATAGTCAAAATATTCCTTAACTTTTATTTTCAAATGTCCTCAATAGGATCCCTCTTCCCAGTCTCTCTCCCCTTCCCCTCTCTCACGTGCATCGCACGTGCCGCTTACTAGTAAACAATAATTGAATTTTCTCTAAAATACTCCCCATAATATTTTTTAATAGGTACAAAATGGCTTTGGCTTTTTAATTTAATTTCGATAGCCTTGCATGCCTAGTTATCAAACACCCGTATCGTATAATATTTTTGTGGGGGTTACTGTTTAAAACTTCGCATTTTTGTTGTGTTACGTATTATATGCATATCACCATTTGATATCCGCTTATTACGCGAATTACATACTAAACGGTATAATACACATATTTTATCATGTTTTTACTATGTTAAATGTATATTTCATATTAAATGATTGTTATTAGTTAATATCATAAATTTTATTTATATATAATTATTAAAAAACATACCGTTACCATCTTTTTGTTGTATAATACTCATACTTCGTAAATAGATTATTGCCGTATTATATCCATTCCCATACTTGGTAACTATGCCTACATGTGAAAAAGGTCACAAGGATAAAAGGGCTTGAATATATTGACAACCCTTTTCATGATTTTTAGCGAGATGTCTTTAGGGTGCCTCAAAAAGCCCCAAGACGTTTTAGGTGTTTCAGGCACTGAGAGACGCGAAAGAACCCCCACCAAGAGAAGAGGGAAGCAAATCATCTATGGTCTTCCGTGTTGGCTTCCCTATGACTTTTAAGTGTTTTAAGAGGCTAAGTATATATGCATGGTCTTGGACAGATTTAACAGATGTAAATAGCTGTACAAGAGATCCGGCTAACCTTTAATCACTCAAATCACAGGAAAGGCCATAGAAGATTTGGTTCCCCCACCAAGACAAGCGGTAAAAGTAAGTTAAGCCCAATCAGCCCCTTAGTTTAATCGTGAAAAAAATTTGATTTATTGATTATTTTTGGATGATTTACAATGACCCCATAATCTACTAATAAACCCGGCCCTAAGTAGCAATAGCATTGTGCTCCTTCTTTTACAAATAGCTTAAAAGGTACGAGAGTTCTCACACAAGTCCCAAAATTTACCAAATGTATCCTTTCAGAGTGGCAGAGCCAGGACTTTTTCATTGGAGGGTCAAAATACATGTATAAAAAAAAATTTGATTTGAGGGAATGGAATTTGGGGTTCGGAGGCCACGGCCCCAAGAAAAAAAAATTTAGGGTAGATTTTTTATTTTGAGAATTTTTTTTTCCCCGGTAATGCCTTTGAGGTCGCCATGTGTCCTTATTAATATCCCTTAATTGTGGTTAAGATTCACCAACCTATCCTTGGTTTTAAAAAAATATATCAAATTTTTTTTCGAACCCTAGTTTAAAATACACTAACTCCTAAGGTTAAAATTATTTAAATATTTTTTCTAAAATCCAAGGATAAGTAAGTGAACCCTGAGATTAGGTGAATTTTAATCATAGTTAAGAGGTATCAATAGGGACATGTGGCAACCTCAAGGGCATAAGGGGACTCTATTGAGGGGCCCAATATATATTTATTGAGGGTCCCACTATTCATCTACATCAATAATGATTTCCAAAAAATTTGGGGACCCCTGGCTCCGCCCCTGTCTATTCGGTATGTAAGACTCTCATAAGAGAGAGAGAGAGAATAGAATTTAAAAGCCGCAGAAGGCACACTTTTTAAAAAAAAAAAAGTAATAGAAATTCTTAGTAGAGTCAGACTGTCAGTTGGGGTTAGACTGGGGAGCTCTTGCTTCCTCATATCCAAGTGGGATTAGATCTCTCCACCTCCGATACCACTCACCCGAGGGGGTGTCGCAGAAGGCCCTCTTGTTCGGGAATGTTGACAACATTTATTGTTGCAACCATACGCGATATTTAAGCTTAAATGTGACCTAACAACTAGCTCAAGTTAAACAAATAGGCCTAGAGGAAGATCTGGTAATTCCAGACCACCATAGTTGCTCTGTACTGAAGGAGCAGGACAAGACATTTAGGGTCCATATACTCTCAGTAGTCCCCATACATGAGCTGCCTCTTGGTTGAGTGCCATATATCCATTACCTCGAATATCTTCTTTCCAAGTCCAACCTGAGATGGGATCTTGCGATTGAACTCTCCTCGAGTTCAATCACACCCACAGGTCAATACATGTATCTTTTAATCCTTTTTAACCGTGGTTAAGATTTACTAATCCTTAGGGTTCAATAATCTAATCATAGTTTTTAGAAAAAAATTAACCTTAAGGTTAAAAATTATTGGGTTGAACCTAAACACTCATGTGGATGCGATTGAACTATCTCCGAGTTCAATCACGATTTCATGTAGTCGGATCTCGTTCAGTCTTAGTCACCACTGATTCTATTTATTTCAAATGATCCTACACGCACCTGACCTGCCTATGATTAAATTTGTATATGCTTAACCAAGAGTTTTCTTGTGCTTAAAAGCATTGTACGTCAATTGTAGATCAAATTGTTGTAGTCACTACAATCACTACGCATTGTAAGCTAAGTAACCAAAGCGGGAAGCGGGAGCAGAAGTGTGAAAGCGTCGAATTCCAATTTATAATAGGGTTGAGAGAGCCTCCGGAGCACCTATATAAATTTTTTTTAAGATTATTTTAAAATTAATAAGACATACAATATCTTGTCATAGCAAACAAAATACTAAGTTGGAAAGCTTTTATTTATTTTAATTTTCAACCATAAAAAATATTTTAAGAGATTTTGAAAGATCAATTGATCGATTGATTATACAATCGGTTAATATTTACATTTACGTACCTGTGGATAGATGTAAGAATTGGATAGTTATAAAAGGAAAAAAAAAAGATTTAAATAAATGTGTGAAGTGACATAATGAAACTTAAAAAGTAAAAACACCTTTTGCAGCTTTTGCGCCCACTTAATAAAGGTCAAAAAGGTAAAATATAAAAGAACATCACGTCATCTTCCTTCCGCCTCTTCTTCTTTGGACGCCATTTAGAGTGGTTAAATGGTTAAATGAGTTCCATTACCTACTTCAAAACCGATGCGGTTTTCATAATTTAAAACCGTGCTCTCACGATGAATCCACTCTTAAATCGTGAGAGCGAGATTTGAAAGAGAGAACGGATACTAAGGTACACGGTTTGGGTTACTAAAATTGTAAGTCTCATTAGATTAAGTGCTTTGTAGAAAGAAAAAAATCACTAATAAAAAAAGTTATACGCCGCCCCATATAGATGAACGCATAAATTGAACCTTAACCAATTTTTTTGGTTGATAATAGCAGTTGTAGGTCTTGACGTACATAATATGGCTATAGAGAGTTTGTAGTGGACTCTACGTTAGGATTTGTCTGCTAAAAAACTTGGTAAGTGGACCTCTCACATGTCACTTCTTGAGGGAAGGCTTCCGCCCTTGTCCTTGGAGAGGGGTACAAGGATGCCCAAAACGAAAGTGAAAGAAAAGGCAAAGGAAATTTGATTTTACTTTCCCGCTTTGTATATGGAATAGATCTTTTTGAAAGTATGCATCTTTTTAATTTTAGAAACACAGTTCTTAGGGGGCGTACATCGAATCCCAAGATCTGACTAAAATTCTAATTGATTTTATTCAATAAAGGTTAGAATAACATTCACCTTTGCGACTTTGAAATTGTTAAGTCAAATCCACGTTAGAATAGTACTCGCAAAACTTCACAACTGTCAAGTCTCCTGTCGATTCACACGAACCTTCTTTTTCCTTTAAAGCTTTCTCTAATGGAAGCTAATGGCCCTTCCAAATTTCTAGCTCTAGGAATCTTGAATAAAGATCCAATCTTTATTGATCAAGAACCTTTCTTGATGAACAAGATGAATTCTTGCTTTTTCTCAAGATCCAATCAAGAAGACAAAAGAAGAGAGAGATGGGTGTGACCGTACACCTCAAGGAGAGAGAGGGGAGGGCGTGAGGTTTTAAGAGAGGGAGAGAAGAAAAAATTCTGGAGAATTATATATCTTAAAGGGCTGGGCATCCAATCCTTTATATAAGTTCCCTCTTGGTTGCTTGAATTGTAATCCAATTATAATTCATTAACCTTATCCTAATCCAATTAGGATTCCTCAATAGTTTCCTTTATTGATTATTCTCCTAATCCAATTAGGATTAATCTTAAAAGAAACCAACCTTATCCATTGATAACTAATCTTATCCTTATCCAATAAGGAATCTTGAATTAGTAACTAACAAATGGAATCTCTAACAATTAGGAAATCTTTAATTAGTAACTAACTAACTAACTAACTAACTTACCTTATCCAATAAGGTGTTAATTAATTAGAAACTAATTAAAATAAAACTTCCTCCATAAAGTGGGCGTCCCACCCTAGGTGGGTCCCACTCCACACGCCTAAAGGGTTTCCAAAACCCTCTTGGTCACTTGAATTATTCTTTTATAATAATTCCCAATGGGTCCTACCCATTTGGTTTTTCACATCTAATGTGATTCCACCTTTTATAGCTTCACTATACCATATAGTGATTACTTAGAGAAATTAATTAATTTAATTATAAATTAAATTAAATACTTTAAGAAGGTCCTTGTGTGTGGGATCTAAAGGGATCTCCTATTTCCGGTTGTGGGACCAAGTACTTCACCTTTTTGGTTGAAGCATTGTTACTAGGAAACACCTTTCCTAAAACTCCATTAGGATCATAGAATGTTATCTAAGTCCCTGGACTTCCATCAATCACAATTAATGTCCATTAACATAATGTGATTAACTTCCAAAAATTAGAAAATTGCTTGTAAGTACCATCTCACAATATATTTACAAATAAATCATTCCACATTCCGATATCACATGTAAGCTTCCGGGATTGGAACAATTCCACTGTCTTAGTCCCTAGCTTATGAATAGAACTCTTTCTCATGATTACTTTTCATTGAACTGAACCTCCAAAACACTTTTGAAGAAAACATTAGAAAAGAACTGACATATATATTTATATACACTTTTCCATATTAAAAATATCAACTTCGATAAAGACCATTTTACCGAAAAGCACCAGTACTGGATTTAACAGTTCAGTTCAACAAGTATCACATTGATATCATTATCTCCAATTAAGGAGTTGTGGATTCCTTATTGAGTGTTTACACACTTCTCCAAACATAGTGTACATGACCAACGTACCCGGAGTTAGTCCTGTGTATTGGACATTGCCGATTGGCACATCAAAGCCATATAGACAAATGTTTGAGAAGATGTTAACCTCTCAGGTCTAAGGACAATTTGTCAAATGGATAACCCTAATACAATCTGACAGTGTATTCTATAAGGTATCCACTAGTGACCCCGTTCAGTATTATGTACTTGCTACATATACTCACACGTTAGTCAAGAGTCACCACTCTCTGTGAATGAGATTCATCACACTATCTCAAAGAACTACACATGTGTAAGCCATGATGAAGTATGGTGCCCAACCAGTACTCTAGAGGCTTCGAACAATATTAGGTTTACAAGGAACCGGAAAATCATATCTCCTCGCAACCTTTGCATGATTTTCCTACAATGTTACCTATGGAACTTTATGTCATCATCATATGTGACAGTAATTAATATAAATACCCTTTATAATTGGTTGTGTGAATATGATGCTTGTCTAATCAACATAGAAAAGTCTCTTATTGGCTTTCGAGGGCATATATGTCCAACAATCTCCCACTTGCACTCTAAGCCAATTAGATGTAATACTCATCTTCTCGGTGATGTTTCTCAAACACCAATTGAGACCTAACTTAATATGTATGGGTCTGTCATGTCTGCTTTACCACAACTATTGTAAGCGAATCAGAGCCAATCCGAATTGATCTTGTTTTGCTCAAGTCTCGAATGAATTCAAGGACATATCCAAAAAAAATTTGACCGTCAGGCGGAAAGAATTCTCAGATGTACTAGTACTAGCAGTGCATCAAAGATGCAGTCATCGATTCTCCCGAGAGGCCACAATTACCGCGAGCAAACAGAGAGGAGCGTATTTTTGCTATGCTACTAATACTTGTACTTGCCAAAGAGAAATCCTTCTAGTATTATCGACCATTTAGCCCACTTCCCTCCACATTTTATCAAATGGTCATGCTAGGCTTTTAGTGAAGATCCGCTCATGCTGCATGAGGGGCGGCAAAAGGCGGCTTTGCTCATGAGGTCCGAGAAGTGCATGATAAATACCGCCAAAGATCCACTTTTTATTTTTCAATAGAAAAGAGAAGGGTCGTTCGAATGATGAACAATGATCTATACATTCGCTCATAGAAAATGGGACCAACCCCCATTGCGTATTGGTACTTATCGGGTATACATCTATAGCATTTAAGTCCGGACCCGCACCCCCAATCTTATCATTCGGATTTAAGATGATATTGAAACCACCTTATTTCCATACCATCCATTCGTTTTTTGCCCTCGAGTACCCACCCCCCTTGCGTAACCCCCTAGTTTAGGCTCATTAATTGCGCGTATAATCGAACCAGGCCGAATCTAACGCGAAAGCCCTTGTGCGGCATCAGTTTTCTTGTTTGTTGACAGGGGAAGTCTATTTACATGAAAAATGCCCAATTCCCCTTTTGGGGCTTCTACTCTTACATAAAGTTCTTGTTTCGCCAATTCAAAAGTGGGAGAAGGTTTTTTACTAAGAGCCAGGAAAGTAATTATGCTCTCACTAACCAATTTGCACACAAATGATATTTTCATTCTTAGATGAAAATCAAACAGTTTGATTACTTCATCAGAATAAAAGTTAGTCCATCTACAGATTCTGAGACCTGTGGGTTCTAGTGTACTATTTAGGTATAGTGAAAGTAGAGAGTTGATCTCTATCAATTCTCATAGTTATTGGTCTATTGGGCTTCCGCTTCTAGAACAATTCTAGATTCAGTTTCTCTACTAGGAAACTTGTATTCCTATTTACAAATATCCTTTGTTATCCAGGAATAGAGACTAAATGTCTCTAATGAGAATCTCAAGCTCATCTTCTATCAAATCATATCCAATAAAATTCGATTTAACAACACCATCATGCTATGGTTTGTTCTGGGAATTATCTGAGACAAGACGTAATGAGATTAAATTATGAAATTTCTATTAAGAGGTATTCTTCTCAATCATGGAAGACTTACCTAGCTGTTTATTTATTTCAATGCGGAATTCCTTGAACTTTTCAAAGAATGTGAAATAAAGTTAGCTACCTCTTAATAGAAGATTCATATAATTACGATCATCCAACTTTTGTCCCATTCCAAAGTAGAAGTTTCATCTACTTAAATTTCTCATTCTCCTTAACAAACATGCAACTATTGCACTTATGCAAGATCATACCAAGCATTAGGAGCTAGAGCTTCCAACAATTAAGTTGGACTTGATGAGTATACAAACTGGACAATCCTTCCAAAGGTTTGTCTTGTATCCAATGACCAATTGCTTCACTATAAAGCATAATCCTTATACTTTCATTTCTTCTCAGAAGAGCCCTTGTCCATACTACCAGAATACATTTCCAATGGAAAATCTTGGATTTCTTTCCTTTACATAAATGCTCGGGATTTAGAAAAATCCAACTCTTTTGAACATCTTTGCAAGTAGCATTGACTCTTTTGAACATCTTTGCAAGTAGCATTGAACTCTTCAAATGCTCTTAGTCATATGCAACATGTGGGATTTCAGACAATCTGATTTCCTACTTGTTCAACATAACCATATTAAAGGACTGCGGGAGTTTGTCGACGATCATATCCTCTAATCCCATAAATTTATCTCAATTTATCTCAGCACCAAGAATTGGGATTTATGAATCCAATGATCTCTATCATATTCTTTGTGATTAGGTTTCCCTGGTCAACTTGGTGTCCACTTATCCTTTTATATAGTAAACTGCCTAGCAGCCCTATTGTATTCTGTAAACATCTCATATGAGATTTAACATCAGTAGTGAGAACTTGGGCAATTCTTTAGATAGTAAGCGCAAACTTGAGATTCCTTTTTCCATTCCAAACACTTTGAATTGGTCAAGAGATTCTCATTAAAGTCTTGGTAAGGTGATTATAGAATGACATGAAAATAAAACATACATCATAATATTTCACACATTATAATATCATTAGATCAGGGCTTTCGATCTTTGATGATATTGCTCATCATTCAGTCAAATTTCATAGACTCCTCAATCTATAAAATTAGGAAATATGCTACTTCATATTTCTGATGAGCATTGGGTGCCTTATAATACACATGCAATCTTCCATGCTAGGATAGTACCACACATGCACTACAAGGTGGATAGTAACTATCCATCACTGAACATCTCATGCATAACTCCTTATGTTAATCAGTGATTTCCAATTTTCTTGTGACCTCCAAGGACAACATGACTGTCACTGTGTCAGCCGTCATGTTCCTTGGTTAAGTGAAACCCATTATTCTCGGTTGTCATATGATCAAGTAGGAATATGCCCCCATGCTAGTTGACACTCCCTATCAGGCCATACGCATTCCTATCTACTATAGAAATAAAACACTAGGAGTTTAATTTAGACTGAATTATGTCCAATTCCTGTCAGAGAGACAAGACTCAGGCTAATTAATTCCTAGTTTTATTGATAATGGAAGGTCATAGGACAATATTATCCCGTAGGATAGATTAGCCCATTTAATTCACTTAATATTTTTCTTGAGGGAAAACAGAATATCATGAATAAATTATACATCTAATGCATATATCAAAAGCATTCACAATATTTATCATTGTATCACATGTATAAAACAATATACAAATATCATCACATGATAATAAATCAAATTTCATTTAATTAGATCAAACTAATTCCAATGAACTCTCATTAGCCCCATAAATCTTAATGGATCTAATCCAAGGGTACAAAGGTCATTTTTAACATTAGTGGGCTTTAAATGGTTCATACATCCATATGATGGACCATTGGTCATACCAAGCACCATGGGCCCAAAATAACAATTATAAAGTGTCCATGTGCATCATTAAAGCCCATAAGTCAAAATGGACTATATTACCCTTTAATTCTCTACGAATTCTTTTTAGTACATTAAGGTTCAACAACCCTAAGTCTAAAAGAAATTATGGAAGTCTTTAAACAACTCTCTAAGACCTCTACTAGGGTCTATAAGTGTCACTCAAGCACTTCCCATAATCGTGAATATTGTTAGCTAACATCTATGCCAATTAAGACATAATTATCTCATAATCATGCAAGTAACATATTCCATGTAAAAATTTCAACATGGACTACATGAATCATGTCCAAAAGGGCTATAATAATGTGTTTTATTTAAACACAAACCTTTTATGTTTTAACAAAACACATATTGTGGGGTTTGATCCAATTATCCAAAATTTGTACAACAAACGATAATCACATTATCACAAGGGTTATGGACTTTTCTAAGCAACTAAAAGCTATAGCAAATCATCACATGAAATACATAATATAGCCACACAATGGGTCAACATGATCATGCTATCTTAGAAATCCTACAACTACTCTTGTAGAACGCCTTCCAAGATTTATTCTCCATGCGATCACCATCATCTTCGATCTTCAATATGATTTCTTTATAGAGAAAAACTAGAAACTCCTAATACTAAGATTACATCATATTCAAAATAAGAAACCTTGAGAAACCACCCAAAATAGGGTGCTCAAGGGAAGTACAACTCATAAGAAGAAAGAGAAGAGAATAGAGAGAGAAAAAGAAGGCATGATCATGGAATCCATCCACCATTCAACAAGAATATATATTAACAATTCATCAACTATGAATAATAACATGGCATGACAAATTACTTGGAAAGTCCATAACCTCAACAAGGGTTTTGTTAACCTTAGGGAAACTCTTTCCCATATGGTTAAGGTCTCTATTAACATTTAATAGAAAAACCCTAGAGCAAAGAAAACAAGCATGTCTAGAATGAATTCATAGGGTTTTTAGATCATCATTAAAAGAAAACAATTTTCCTTTAATGCTTGGAAAATCATTAAGAGAAACAATTTCTCTAAAATTTAATCTAACCTTAAAATTCATCCTCACATTCCTCAATTGATAAACAAATAGAAAACACCATATTAAATTCGGCTAGGCTAGGGATCTAATCCCTTCCATATTATTTTGATCTAATAAACTATTAAAAGACCAAAATAAAAATCAGCAAATTGCTAATTTTTTTAATATCACCTTATATTGATTCCAAAAATAAATTCAAAATCAATAATAGGTGAATTCAAAATTTTCCATAACGGCCAACTGCTTTAGGGATTATTTGATTTAACGATTAAATAAAATAATACCCTAAACAGTAGTATTAAATGTCCATAAAATAATTGATCTCTATCAATTAAAATTCACTTGAGATAAAACCCTGTATCTGAACCAATGACATTTATGTAATTACTTGATGAACTATTAATCAAATAAAAACTTATAAATACTATGTAGCCGAAAATTTTGAGCACATGTAATTAATCCAAAGCAACTACAATAATTATGGTATTATTCTCATAAACTTTTTAGGGAACCATAAAAGATATCATAATTAACATTTAATTAAATGATAGCCCGTGGACTCGAAGCAGATAATTAAACAATTTAATTAAATCTCAGCCCGTGCTCTCGAATCAAATAATTAAATTATTTAATTAATTGATAGCCCATTAAACGATTTAATAGCATCCCATACTCTCAAATCAAATAATGGAATTTAGGAAAAATTTGAAAGCCTCTTGAAAAATTAATTTAGAAAACTCCTTTTCTCGCTTAGATTTTCGACTCATGTTTTGACCCTCAAAATGATTGATTCTAGAAAAAATTTCTCCACAAAAGTTGTAGATCTTTTCGACGGCTTCGAAACGATGTATTGACGGACCTAAATCGGACTTACGGTCAAAAAGTTATGGCCCAAATACCGAAACTGTATCGATTCTTCTAATCAAATACAAATCCGAAAATCCATGAATCAATTTTAATCGAAATATGCTTTAATCTCCAAGAAAACTTAAGCAAGGGTGTTTAACACCATGAGATTTATTAATTAACATTTAATAAATAAAATCTCATCTATTTATGCTAGCCAAAATATCAATGGGTATCTAAGTGGTATATATCAAAGGGAAAACTTGCCCGGGGCTCATAAGAATAAATTAAACAATTTAATTTAATATAAAAATGATCTCTGAATCCTTAAAGGGCTTTAACCAAATTTATATCTCTATATACCTACCCCTAATAGAATTAAGAGAGATTTTGAAATCATCCAAAACTGTAATTAGTATCACACTAATTTCTAAGGGCTTGATCACTCTCTCAATAACTAGAGGGGGATCCCTTAACCCGAATAAATGATTATCCAATAATCAAGAATCTAGAAGATTGATTCATTAGGGTTACCAAAATTCATAGGGGAGGCAATCTTGATATAAATCTTGATTAAACTCAAAAATCAAAGAGAAGCATAGCCCTGGCTCTGATACCAATGAAAGTATGCCTCTTTTTAATTTTAGAAACACAGTTCTTGGGGGGCATACATCGAATCCCAAGATCTGACTAAGATTCTAATTGATTTTATTCAATGAAGGTTAGAATAACATTCACCTTTGCGACTTCGAAATTGTTAAGTCAAATCCACGTTAGAATTGTACTCGCAAAACTTTACAAGTCTCAAGTCTCCTGTTGATTCACACGAACCTTCTTTTTCCTTTAAAGCTTTCTCTAATGGAAGCTAATGGCCCTTCCAAATTTCCAGCTCTAGGAATCTTGAATAAAGATCCAATCTTTATTGATCAAGAACCTTTCTTGATGAACAAGATGAATTCTTGCTTTTCCTCAAGATCCAATCAAGAAGACAAAAGAAGAGAGAGATGGGTGTGACCGTACACCTCAAGGAGAGAGAGGGGAGGGCGTGAGGTTTTAGGAGAGGGAGAAAAGAAAAAATTCTGGAGAATTATATATCTTAAAGGGCTGGGCATCCAATCCTTTATATAAGTTCCCTCTTGGTTGCTTGAATTGTAATCCAATTATAATTCATTAACCTTATCCTAATTCAATTAGGATTCCTCAATAGTTTCCTTTATTGATTATTCTCCTAATCCAATTAGGATTAATCTTAAAAGAAACCAACCTTATCCATTAGTAACTAATCTTATCCTTATCCAATAAGGAATCTTGAATTAGTAACTAACTAATGGAATCCCTAACAATTAGGGAATCTTTAATTAGTAACTAACTAACTAACTAACTAACTAACCTTATCCAATAAGGTGTTAATTAATTAGAAACTAATTAAAATAAAACTTCCTCCATAAAGTGGGCGTCCCACCCTAGGTGGGTCCCACTCCACACGCCTAAAGGGTTTCCAAAACCCTCTTGGTCACTTGAATTATTCTTTTATAATAATTCCCAATGGGTCATACCCATTTGGTTTTTCACATCTAATGTGATTCCACCTTTTATAGCTTCACTATACCATATAGTGATTACTTAGAGAAATTAATTAATTTAATTATAAATTAAATTAAATACTTTAAGAAGGTCCTTGTGTGTGGGATCTAAAGGGATCTCCTATTTCCGGTTGTGGGACCAAGTACTTCACCTTTTTGGTTGAAGTATTGTTACTAGGAAACACCTTTCCTAAAACTCCATTAGGATCATTGAATGTTATCTAAGTCCCTGGACTTCCATTAATCACAATTAATGTCCATTAACACAATGTGATTAACCTCCAGAAATTAGAGAATTGCTTGTAAGTACCATCTCACAATATATTTACAAATAAATCCTTCCACATTCCGATATCACATGTAAGCTTCCGGGATTGGAACAATTCCACTGTCTTAGTCCCTAGCTTATGAATAGAACTCTTTCTCATGATTACTTTTCATTGAACTGAACCTCCAAAACACTTTTGAAGAAAACATTAGAAAAGAACTGACATATATATTTATATACACTTTTCCATATTAAAAATATCAACTTCGATAAAGACCATTTTACCGAAAAGCACCAGTACTGGATTTAACAGTTCAGTTCAACAAGTATCACCTTGATATTATTATCTCCAATTAAGGAGTTGTGGATTCCTTATTGAGTGTTTACACACTTCTCCAAACATAGTGTACATGACCCAACGTACCCGGAGTTAGTCCTGTGTATTGGACATTGCCGATTGGCACATCAAAGCCATATAGACAAATGTTTGAGAAGATGTTAACCTCTCAGGTCTAAGGACAATTTGTCAAATGGATAACCCTAATACAATCTGACAGTGTATTCCATAAGGTATCCACTAGTGACCCCATTCAGTATTATGTACTTGCTACATATACTCACACGTTAGTCAAGAGTCACCACTCTCTGTGAATGAGATTCATCACACTATCTCATAGAACTACACATGTGCAAGCCATGATGAAGTATGGTGCCCAACCAGTACTCTAGAGGCTTCGAACAATATTAGGTTTACAAGGAACCGGAAAATCATATCTCCTCGCAACCTTTGCATGATTTTCCTACAATGTTACCTATGAAACTTTATGTCATCATCATATGTGACAGTAATTAATATAAATACCCTTTATAGTTGGTTGTGTGAATATGATGCTTGTCTAATCAACATAGAAAAGTCTCTTATTGGCTTTCGAGGGCATATATGTCCAACACTTTTGTGTCCCTCTAATAAGGGAGGGGGGGAGTGATTAGGGTCAATGACTGATGTAAATTAATATTTAGCTCCTATTTGCAGAATTTAAGATTGAGCTAATTTAACAATAATAGAAACAATTAATTGCAAAGGTAATTGAAAGGATAAGGGATAGAGAATGCAAACACAACAGAATTATTATTGAGGTTCGGCTCTCCCACCTACGTCCCCATCTCAAACTCTCCGGCTCAAAGGATTCAACACGATTTCACTATCGCACGAGTTTACTCCTGGGTGAACTCAAACTTTACAATCATTTTCCCAGGCGAGGATTATCACCTTCAATGCAAGAGAACACTCTTTCTTGAATTACACAAAGCTCTCCGGTTTCACGGACAAGAATCCTCAATTCTTGATTTTCTCTAATACAACGAGTGGTTGAATTTGAATCCAAATAATAAAACTCCTTAATGAGCTGAATAAGATTGAAATGAATGCTCTGAAAATCTTTCAAAAGATTGGGAGTTGAAAGCTCTTATACTGAGAATTTGAGATTTTAGGTTTTCAACGAATGTTCTTGATGAGAAATTGAATACAACTAAAGATTTGATCTATATTGGTTCAAATGTTGTTTGATGTCCATAAATGAACTCAATTTATAGCCGAGCATTCAATCTAGCCATTGAGAACTCATTAAATGCGAAAATGACCGTTAAAAAACTAGCCGTTAAAGTGTTCCCGCAAGCAGTAGTTGACGAGTGCAACTCAGTCGTCGACGAGTGAAACTGTTGAATTGAAAATCAGCTATTGTTTCTTCTACTCGTCGACGAGTGTTGGGACTACTGTCCCACTCGTCAACGAGTCCTCTGTTTTTCAACAAAAAACTCATCTCTTAAAGACCAAAAAGATGAGAATGAATTCTTTGGTCTTATAACATCCTTTTAGCATGATTTTAACCATAATTTAAGATGTCATAAAACCTTGAAATGATGTTCAATTAAGTCATGACTTCCTAAGGGCAATCTATGGTTTTGAGCATTTTAACTTTCCAAGCTAATAAAGACTTTTTACCCAAGTTGTAAACTTTTCAAAGTAAAATAAAATAACTTTAAACTATCTTGAGAGTCTTCAATCTTCTAGTCTCGATCTTGATTTATTTTTACTTTGACTTCAAGATCCGACTTGGACTTTAGGTGAGAACGTCAATCTTCATTGAATCTCCAACTTGGACTTTAGGTGAGAACGTCAATCTTCATTGAATCTCCAATTTTGGCTTCAACTTTGAAATGATTAGTTCTTCACTTTGGATATAATCTTTTAATTTTCTTCAATGTGATCTTGGAATTTGAATCTTGAAACTAGCATTGTTCATGGAACCATTATTCTTGATGGATCATCTATAGCGTCTCAGAACTTTCCGTACCTAATGAACAGTGTTTTAGCCAATTGGCCTTCAAAGCAGTCCAATAAATAAATAGAGAAGAATTTTGAAATTCTAAAATGCTGGAAATGTTCCTTTTCGAATGACGAGTCCAATGCAAGCTGAATCGTCAAAAAATCCGACGAACGAGTCAAAAGTTATGGCTGAAATACCAAAGTGAGGAAAAATGAGGGAAAACAACAAAATCTGGGAAGTGCGATTGATTGCAAGATAGGTGCGATCGATCGCATACAAGCGAAATTGGCTCCAAACATTCTGGACCATATGTGATAGATGAGGTGTTAGGTGTGACAGATCGTAGGGATCTGGGATCAATCGCAAGAGTGTGCGATCGATCGCATGCAGGAGAAAATCAGACCAAAACTCTCAGGTTTATGTGCGATAGATCGCATCAATGTGCGATCGCATGCGGTAACTGATGCCGAAATTGAGGGTTTTAAACCCTTGATCAATTGAGAGGTCCTCATTTTGGGGATTTTCTAAACCTAGAGAAGAGAAAGAGGAGAGAAAGAAGAAGAGAGATTTGGGAAAAAACTTTCAAGGAAGTTGGATTGAGATCAAGTGGAGCCCAAATCAAGGTGGATCATCCTCACCTAGCAAGGACTCCTCCATCTTCAAGTGGTGTCCTTCCTCAAGCAAGGAAATTCCAAAACAAAGGTTTTCTTCAAGATCAAGCTTTGGATATCAAGGTTAGCACACCCTACTAACTACCTTAGCATTAACCTAGTTTCTTGTGTATATGTGTGTATTGAATCCCCCATATCTTCCCTTCTTAATTCGAATGTATAACTTCCCTAAATTAAACAAGATAAATGATGAAGGTGGGGACGTATGAATGGATGGTGGATGTGGAGGCGATTGGATGCTATTTGGATGTGGTGTAATGTATGTATGGAAAATGGTGGAAGGGTACTCTACAAATAATGAACACACTTTGATGTTTTGATGGAATGTATGCACTAAAAAGAGGAAATGAAATGTTGCATGCCATGTGTTTGATTTAATGCCCAAATGAGATGTTCGCCAATCAATAAAGAATATGAAAGCATGAATATGTGTAGTTTCCTCCAAATTCGTAACCTTGATCAAATGCTATATATATGTTATCTAAATTCTCACATGCTTAGGTTAGAAATTGATAGGTTATGCACCATCCCTCATGACGTAAATGTTTACATGATTATTACAATTGCTACACACACCCATATGCATACATAGACAGGTTTTCTAAAAGTATATGTATATGATAAACTAAACGAGAACAAGAGTTGTGATTCACGATACGTACGATAAAGCCGGACATCGGGCCAGTCAAGGATAGGGCATATCCATAGGATATGTCATGCCTGACTCACAAGGAAAACAAGCATGAATTTAAAGGGTAGGGCATATCCCTAGGATATGTCATGCCCGGCTCACAAGGAAAACAAGCATGATTCAAGGGTAGGGCATATCGCAAGATATGTCATACTTGGCTCACATGGAAACAAGACAAGGAGGTTGGTGTATCATTTTCTATATATATATTTCGTTGAAGGGAACTTACGTTCCCGACTCACAAGTCATTTCAAGGGCACTAATCTCTGGCTCACAAGTATACAAGCAAGTCAAGTCAAGAGCATGACAAGAACAAGCAAGACAAGTGATTTCAAGGAAGACGAGATAAACACGTGAAATTCTCACGAATAAGACCAAGACAAGAAACAAGTTTTCAAACATGACAAGCAAGTTTTGAAAGAAATATGAAAGACTATTTCCAAGTATAAGACATGATTTTAAAGTATGAGTTTTATCAGAGTTTTCGCATTCATTCAAGTTTGTCAAGATTATCATATTGCTTTACTTTCAATGCGATTTTCATATGCCACTATGAATTGTTTTAAATTGATGTGATGAACTATATCTTGTTGGCTTGTGTGATTGTTATTGCTATTGTTAGCTAGTAGCTTGTACTCGCTGAGTATTCCATACTCAACCGTACCTTTATGTCGGTAGGTACCGAGGAAGCCCTCAACCCTGAGCCTTGGGTTGAAGAAGAGTATGTTGAGGAGAGAGAGCCTCCTATCCCGATACAGTCGTAGGAGAATAGGGACCATGAACTTTGGCCTTACTTAGATTACTGTTGAGCATAGTCGGCTTAATAGTTCTTTTTGTATTTTGATATTTTGATAGGTGGACATGTCTACCTTTGACTTGATATGTTTTGTATATATTCACTTGGAATACAGACCACCTTATATAGAAAAGAAAAAGTTAGTTCACGCTTCTGCACTCATGTTTTAGCTTCCGCACTCTGATTATTATAGTTATGATATTATGTTTATCTTGTTCATTATCGGATGGTTTGATAGGTAAGAATAGTCACCTCTAAAGTATCCCTTAACTCCTAAGGGGTATTTTAGGGTGCGACAGAAGTGGTATCAGAGCTCTAGGTATTAGTGTCCCTAGGGTCACTTAGAACTGATACCAGGTTTAAACAAGGCATTAGATTCATCCTAAGGAGTTGTATTCCAAGTATAGACTCACAAGTTGGCCTTAGTAAAAAACAAATGGGTTGAACTTCAACCAAACTTATAGTCCTACGATAGGAACACAGATTGTATGTTATGACATTGTTTTATATACCATGTGTGCATTATTCTGTGGTTAGTGAATATGCTTTGAATGAATTATGGAATTGTTACTAAATGTGTATCCAAGTTAGACTCATGTTGTACTGTCGTCCTGAAGAGTAATCATGAGGCGTCGTGCACGAGGTTGCAGATATAATACTAGAGGTAATGGAGGTGATGCTCCATCGGGTGATGAACAACCCGACTTCACTCAAGCCTTTACATCCATAGTGGAGACATTGGCTATGTTGGCAGCAAGGCAACCAGCTACTCTTCCGTCAGGTGCCACTCTAATAGCTGCTCCTCCAAATCGAGCACAAGCCGGAATAGAGGCTTTTCGGAGGATGAGGCCTCCAACATTTTGTGGGAGCATTGACCCATTAGTTGCCGAAGGATGGATCTGGAAACTCAAAAAGATCTTTTCAGTATTGACTCCTACTGAGGCAGAAAGGGTCACTTGGGTCGCCTTCATGCTTGAAAGTGAGGCCGATCATTGGTGGAGGTCCGCACTCAGGACCAGAGAGTTGATCCGACAAGGCTAAGAATGGACATGGGGAGAATTCTTGGACGTTTTATACAAGAAGTTTTTTCTTATTGGGATTAAAGAAAAAAAGGAAGTTGAATTCATTACCTTGGAGCAAGGTAGCATGTCGGTGGCGGCTTATGAAGCCAAGTTCTTAGAGCTATCTCGATTTACTCCACATATGATAGCAACCGAGGCTATGAAAGCCCAAAAATTTGAGAGAGGGTTGAAGGCCTATCTCAAGGATCGAGTCTCAATGTTCAGACATGAGACATATTCAGAAGTTGTGGATAAGGCACTTTTGGCCGAGTCGAATTCCGAGGAATTTTTCAAGAGAAGAGGGAAGGAGAATAGCCATTCTAGTAGTTCAGGGGAGAAAAGAGCAAGGACTAGTTCTTACTAGTCCGCAGGGCCAGCGCAGTCATAGAGGATGTACTCTACACCTCAGCCTCTTCGCCCTTTTGCTCCACCAGCTTTTCACCCGACTCTCACTTAGGCTCCTCGCCCCGTAGTGACTCAGGTTACGGGTTATGCGCCTCCCACCTATTCACATGATGTCTGCACCCTGTTTGGAAGGAGGCATCCAGTAGGGGGATGCCAGAAGGCTACCGGAAGTTGTTTCCATTATGGCGACCATGGCCACATTATTAGAGATTGCCCCCGACGACACTTGCTAGCTCAGTCTCAGGGGAGTAGGCCCCTTGTTAGGCAAACATCTTAGCAGAGCTTTTCTCAGGCTTCGAGGCCCTCACTGTCTATACGGCCATCTCGTCAAGCAACTCAAGGACGAGTCTTTGTCTTATTCAAGCGGGACGCACGTGCATCGGATGATATCGTGCAAGGTACACAAAAATATTAAGATTTAAGTTATGAATGCGTGCTATTATATGATGTGTTTGCTTGTGTACTATGTGATACTTATACACTATGTATGTCCTTACTTAAAGTCTATTGATGTTAGTTATTTAATCACGCAGGCACCTTATTAGTGAACGAGTGTCTTGCCCGAGTGTTGATCGACATAGGATCCACTTACTCTTTTGCATCACCCAGTTTTGAAAAGGGCTTTTCAACTGAGTCTACTCTGTTGTAGCGAGAGTTAACCATTGCGACTCCACTTGGCAAGTCAGTTGATACGGACCGAATATACAAGGATAGTGTGGTTTAAGTGGGGGAGAATGAACTATTAGCTGACCTCATCATCCTAAATTTCCAAGACTTGAATTTCGACATCATCCTAAGAATGGATTGGTTGTCAAACCACCATGACCATGTTGAATGCTTTGAACAGATGGTGAACTTCAGGCTGGAAGGAGTTAAGCCATTTCACTTTCGAGGATTGAGAGAAAGGGATATTGCCCGCCTCGAAACTTTGAGCATAGCAAACCTAGAATCACCAAATTCCTCAACCATTCTGGTTGTGAGTGAGTTCTTGGATGTGTTTTCGAAAGAACTTCCCGGCTTGCCTCCTGATAGAGAGATCGAGTTCGCTATAGAGCTTACTCTGGGCACAGCTCCAATTTCAAGAGCTCCATATAGAATGGCCCCGATTGAACTCAAGGAGTTTATGGTGCAGTTGGACAAATTGCAAAGCTTGGGTTTCATTAGACCGAGTGTCTCACCATGGGGTGCCCCAGTGCTATTTGTGAAGAAGAAAGATGGCTCAATGCGTATGTGCATTGATTATAGACAATTGAACAAGGTCACAATTAAGAATCGTTATCCTTTGCCACGGATAGATGACCTATTTGACCAACTGAAGGGAGCGAGATTTTCTCCAAGATCGACCTTCGATCCGGCTATTATCAATTGAAGATCAAGGCAGAAGATATTTAGAACATGGTTTTCAGGACTCGGTATGGGCACTACGAGTTCCTTGTTATGCCTTTTGGTTTGACGAATGCACCGACATCATTCATGGATTTGATGAACCGGGTGTTCCGATCGTACTTAGATCGATGTCTGATTGTGTTCATTGATGACATTTTAGTGTATTCCCAGACACGGGAAGATCACGCACGAGACCTCCGCCTTGCTCTAGAGATGTTGAGAGAGCATAGGTTATACACCAAGTTAAGCAAGTGCGAATTCTGGTTAGAGAAGGTGGCATTCCTAGGCCACGTGGTGTTGGCCGAGGGTATCTCAGGTAATCGAGTGAAAATTAAGGAAATTATGAGCTAGGAGAGACCCAAGAGCGTCATTGAGATTCGGAGTTTCCTCGGTTTGGCAGACAACTATCGGAGATTTGTAAAGGGATTCTCCAGTCTAGCTGCACTACTCACTTATCTTAAGCGGAAGAATGCCAAGTTTAGTTGGAGCGACAGATGTGAAGTTAGCTCACAGGAGTTGAAGAAATGCATTACTACGGCTCCCATACTCACAGTACCATTCGGGAGTGGTGGTTATATCGATTACAGTGATGCCTCCCATGTGGGGTTGGGATGTGTGCTCATGCCGCATGGTAAGGTCATTGCCTACACCTCGAGGCAATTAAAAGAGCACGAGAAGAATTATCCTACTCACGACTTAGACCTCGCCGCGGTTGTATTTGCCTTAAAAATTTGGTGACATCTTCTTTATGGGGAACAGTTCGAGGTATTCACAAATCATAAAAGCCTTAAGTATTTGTTTTCCTAGAAAGAGTTAAATCTGAGGCAAAGAAGATGGGTAGAGTTTTTGAAAGACTCTGAGTGCTCCATCCAATACCACCTGGGTAAAGCAAATGTGGTGGCAGATACATTGAGTAGGAAGTCACATGGGTTTGTTGCATACATGATGGTTCGAGAATTGAAGTTGTTGGAGGATGCCTCCAACCTCAACATTTGTTTCAATCCTCCTACTCATAGATCATTGATGGTAAATATCACGGTGAAACCATGTATCATTGATCGGATCCGGGAGTTGCAAGTAGCGGATGTCAAGTTGATTACTTTCCATGACAAGGCGGTTAGCAAAGGAAGCGATGATTTCGCCACGAACGGTGATGGGGCAATCACGTTCAAGGGCAGACTTTGTGTCTCGGCCGATGTAGATCTTCGGAGAGAGATTTTTGATGAAGCTCACCGGTCCAAGTATACCGTTCACCCTGGGGGTACCAAGATGTATCGGAATCTCAAGGGGCACTTTTGGTGGTGGAACATGAAGTGGAAAGTAGCGGAGTATGTATCTAGGTGCTTAGTGTGCCAGCAAGTCAAGGTCGAGCACAGGAGACTGGCTGGACTTTTGCAGTCCCTCCCTATTCCCGAGTGGAAATGGGAACACTTCTCCATGAATTTTACTGTGGGCTTGCCAAAGAAGGTTAGAAACACCGATGCTATATGGGTTGTAGTTGACAGACTCACAAAATCCCCTCATTTCTTGCCGTATCGGACTACATTTAATTCAAATCAGTTGACTGCATTGTATATCAAAGAGATAGTCCGGTTGCACGGGGTGCCAGTGACCATTGTCTTAGACCGGGATCCAAGGTTCACATCCAGGTTTTGGAAGATCTTTCAGAGGGCCATGGGTTCATGACTAGACTTTAGCACCGCTTTTCATCCACAGACGGATGGGCAAACAGAATGGGTGAACCAAATCATCGAGGACATGTTCAGGGCATGTATGCTAGACTTTAAGGGAAGTTGGGAAGACTACTTACCTTTAGTAGAGTTCGCTTATAATAATAGTTATCAAGCGAGCATTCAAATGGCGCCTTATGACGCTTTGTACAGGAGAAGTTGTAGATCCCCTTTGTATTGGGATGAGGTTGGAGAAAGGAAGGTATTGGGCCCCGAATTGATTGAGCAGACTGCTAATAGGATCAAGATTATAAGGGAAAGACTGAAGGCTCCACAGGATTGCCAGAAGAGCTACGCCGACAACCGAAAGAGAGATCTTGAATTTTGAGTTGGCGACTAGTTTTTGTCAAAATTTCACCAACCAAGGATATTATGAGATTTGGGAAGAAAGGCAAGCTCAGTCCAAGATACGTGGGTCCGTTTGAGATCATCACTAGAGTCGGTGAGGTGACTTACCGTATCGCCTTGCCCGCTCATATGGCGGCGGTCCATAATGTGTTCCATGTCTCTATGCTTCGAAAATATATCCCAGACCCATCCCATGTCATTGAGCTTGATCCGGTAAAAATCGGGAGGATCTCACACTGATTGAGCAACCAATACAGATCTTGGACAGGCGAGATCAAGTCTTGAGTAACAAGACCATCCCTTTAGTCCTTGTAAGATGGCAACACCACTCAGTAGAAGAAGCTACATGGGAGTGAGAGGCCGAAGTGAGAGAAAAATATCCTCAATTGTTTGTTTAGGACTTTGGCTCTCTTTTGTAATTTCTTGTTGTTTTGTACATGTATGTCCCGTCCAAATTTCGAGGACGAAATTTTTGTAAGGGGGAAGAATGTAGCACCTCGGAACTTTTAGTACCTAATGAACAGTGTTTTAGCCAATTGGCCTTCCACGCAGTCCAATAAATAAATAAAGAAGAATTTTGAAATTCTAAAACGCTGGAAATGTTCCTTTTCGAATGACGAGTCCAACGCAAGTTGAATCGTCAAAAAATCCGACGAACGAGCCAAAAGTTATGGCTGAAATACCAAAGTGAGGAAAAATGAGGGAAAACAATAAAATCTGGAAAGTGCGATCGATTGTAAGATCGGTGCAATCGATCGCATATAGGCAAAATTGGCCCCAAACATTTTGGACCATATGTGATAGATGAGGTGCCAGGTGTGACAGATCGTAGGGATTTGCAATCGATCGCAAGAGTGTGCGATCGATCGTATGCAAGAGAAAATTAGACAAAAACTCTTGGGTTCATGTGCGATAGATCGCATCAATGTGCAATCGATCGCACTGACCTGCGATCGATCATAGTTAAGTGTGCGATCGATCGCAATTAAGTATGCGATCGATCGCACGCGGTAACTAATGCCAAAATTGAGGGTTTTAAACCCTTGATCTATTGAGGGGTCCTCATTTTGGGGATTTTCTAAACCTAGAGGAGAGAAAGAAGAAGAAAGATTTGGGAAAAAACTTCCAAGGAAGTTGGATTGAGATCAAGTAGAGTCCAAATCAAGGTGGATCATCGTCACCTAGCAAGGACTCCTCCATCTTCAAGTGGTGTCCTTCCTCAACCAAGGAAGTTCCAAAACATGGGTTTCCTTTAAGATCAAGCTTTGGATATCAAGGTTAGTACACCCTACTAACTACCTTAGCATTAACCTAGTTTCTTGTGTATATGTGTGTATTGAATCTCCCCTATCTTCCCTTTTTAATTCGAATGCATAACTTCCCTAAATTAAACAAGATAAAGGATGAAGGTGGGGGTGTATGAATGGATGGTGGATGTGGAGGTGATTGGATGCCGTTTGGATGTGGTGTGATGTGTGTATGAAAAATGGTGGAAGGGTACTCTACAAATAATAAACACACTTTGATATTTTGATGGAATGTATGCACTAAAAAGAGGAAATGAAATGTTGCATACCATGTATTTGATTTAATGCCCAAATTAGATGTTTGCCAATCAATAAAGAATATGAAAGCATGAATATGTGTAGTTTCCTCCAAATTCGTAACCTTAATCAAATGCTATATATATGTCACCTAAATTCTTACATGCTTAGGTTAGAAATTGATATGCTATGCACCATCCCTCATGATGTAAATGTCTACATGATTATTACAATTGCTAGACACACCCACACATACATACATGGACCGGTTTTCTAAGAGTATATGTATATGATAAACTAAACGAGAACAAGAGTTGTGATTCATGATACACACGATAAAGCCGGACATCGGGCCGGTCAAGGGTAGGGCATATCCCTAGGATATGTCATGCCCGACTCACAAGGAAAACAAGCATGAATTTCAAGGGTAGGGCATATTGCAAGATATGTCATACCTGGCTCACAAGGAAACAAGACAAAGGGGTTGGTGTACCTTTTTCTATATATATATTTCGTTGAAGGGAACTGACGTTCCCGGCTCACAAGTCGTTTCAAGGGCACTAACCTCTAGCTCATAAGTATACAAGCAAGTCAAGTCAAGAACATAACAAGAACAAGCAAGACAAGTGATTTCAAGCAAGGCGAGATAAACACGTGAAATTCTCACGAATAAGACCAAGACAAGAAACAAGTTTTCAAACATGACGAACAAAAATTTTGAAAGAAATATGAAAGACTATTTCCAAATATAAGACATGCTTTTAAAGTACAAGTTGTATCGGAGTTTTCGCATTCATTCAAGCATGTCAAGATTATCATATTGCTTTACTTTCAATGCGATTGTTGTATGCCGCTATTAATTGTTTTAAATGGATGTGATGAACTATATCTTGTTGCCTTGTGTGATTGTTATTGCTATTGTTAGCTAGTAGCTTGTACTCGCTGAGTATTCCATACTGAACCGTACCTTTATGTTGGCAGGCACCGAGGAAGCCCTCAACCTTGAGCCTTGGGTTGAGGAAGAGTATGTTGAAGAGAGAGAGCTTCCTATCCCGATACTGTCGTTGGAGGATAGGGACCGCGATGTTTGGCCTTACTTAGATTACTGTTGAGTATAGTGGGCTCAATAGTTCTTTTTGTATTTTGATAGGTGGACATGTCCACCTTTGACTTGATATGTTTTGTATATATTCACTTAAAATACAGACCACCTTATATAGAAATGAAAAAATTAGTTCACGCTTCCGCACTCATGTTTTAGCTGCCGTACTCTGATTATTGTAGTTATGGTATTATGTTTACCTTGTTCATTACAGCATGGTTTGATAGGTACGAATAGTCACCTCTAAAGTATCCCTTAACTCCTAGGGGGTATTTTGGGGCGCGACATCATCTTTGACATGTGAAGCTCTTTTCATACTTCACGCTTTTGAATGTTGGACTAATGTTCTTGCAATCTGAATTTTATATAAACTTTATAGAAACATTAGTATCAAAATAAAAATTTCATTATTATGTTATCATCAAAATTATTAGGGTACACAAGGTTGTAACCTTTAGGCTAACATATTTTCTCCATGAAAAAAATACTTTTTATTAATTGAGACATTTTTGACGAACAATTGTGTGGGCCAAAGAAAGTAACTTTCTAGAACAAGTGGATTTTCATGCTAACCAAATGCCAACAATTTTCTTCATTTTTCCTTTTCTTTTTCTTTCTTTCCTTTCATCTGAACCAAATGAAGCCCTAATGAATTAATTGTATCCTACGAAAATACCAAACTACTGTAATATTAAATAGAATGGTATTCAATACTTATGTTTTGGAAAAAAATATTAGTGAACGTTACCAAGTTCACTAGTCTTGGTGAACAATAGCATTCCCATGTATATGTAGTAATCACAGTAAGAAGAGATTTATCAATTAGAATATAATATTATATTATATTCTAAGCTCTATATTTATTAATAAAAATATTTCATTTCATAAATTTCTTGTGGTGACAATACATTTTTCTATTCAAACTTCTTATAGGTATAAATGCATTTGGCTAACCGTTAGAGAATATAAAAAAGAATAGGAATTATTGCATCCCAGCATCTCAAGTTCATTCATATTATATCTTGGTGAAGAGTGGAATGACAAGTATCAAAAACGTTGTTCCTACAACTTAAGTGCTCCTTCCCAATGCTTTTCAAGAGCTTCTTTCTTTAGAGTTCGGATGGGCAACAGCGCTAGCTGTTGCCTGATTGTGTCTACAAAAACACGGGGGCCCATCTCTGTTGTTTGGGGCCTACCCTATTGAATGTTGGCCTATGTTTTTGTAGACACAACCGGGCAATATCGCAACAGCTAGCGCTGTTGCCCATCCGAACTCCTTTTTTTTTATGATTCAACCGAAAAAAAGGATATGGTGTTTGTGAGCATGGGATTTTCCAACCCCACTTTCACAATTTATTTGTTGGTTTGACTGAGAGTCGGCACCTATTCATTTTAAGGGATAGGTCCCGGATGGTTGGATAAGGCAAATGGCCTATAAAAGTTAGGTAAGTGGTTCGATTAAGTCTTGAGGAAGGTGTTAGGCACCCCAAGACCCTCGTTTTATAACGGTTACCTACTTCTTAAATTTAAGCCAAAGTTTAATCTCAATATTAGTTAAAATGCCAAAGTATTTAAGTGAATATTAATCCAAGAAAAAGAGAAAGCTAGATGGCTATGGTCAAATCCGAGTAGGGTTGCCTACGTACTCGCAAAGTGAAATCAGACCGAGCGTAATTCTGACACATGAGCCCGTGCCAAGACTAAGGGGTATGTGTGTGTGTGCATAGGGGTGGTCAAGGGTCTAGCCCTGGGGCTAGGGTTTAGTTGACCGGGGAGGTCAAGTGCACAAGGGTTGAGTCTAACCGTGGTTAGAAGGGTCTAACCATGGTTAGGGGCTAACCATGGTTAGGAAAGGTCAAATAGATCTTTTATATTATTTTTCATGTTTTTTGGATTTTTGATGATATTTGGTAAGATAGGGAGACTTAATTGTGGTTAAACTAATCGGGGTTGAGTTAACCATGGTTATAGGGGGTAAACAAAGCTAATAGGTCCATTTTTTTTGGTCTTTTTGAATTTTTCTATTTTTTTGTAATTTTTATGATTTTATGTGCATTTACAAGTGGGGTAAGCTTAACTAGGGTTAAAAGTTAATCGAGATTGAACTAACCCCAGTTAGAAGTTTGGTTAGGGTCAAAGTTGGGCCTAGCACGTGGCAGAGCCTCAGTGGACCTTTGATTGGGCCAGGGACTTGTGCAAAGCCACTTTTATGCAATACAGGGAATGACTCCATTCAGTTTACTGTTATTCCCAATACAGCACAGATTGGGAATGTCTGTAAACGTATTGGCGCCATTCTTGTATTACAAGAACAGCAATGTTGCAGCCAGTAGGGGAGCTCAGGGGTTATGCCACATAGACTGATGGACCCAAGGATAAGTAAGGGCATGGTGCCATGTGTCTTGGGCCCAGTGTGGGCCCTGGCTTGGCTCAGGTTAGGCCCACAAGGCCCCTATTATCATTGGTTTAAAAAAAATTCCGGATGTCAGTAATGGGATTACCGACATTCTGTATAAGTTTGGTTTTGTCTTATTAAACCCTAGTTAAGCTAACCCCAGGTGCCTAAAAAGCTCAGGGGTGATAGAGGGGAGTCCCATGGACCCAAAACAGGCCCTGGATTGGACCAGGACCTCACCATTTGTGAGCTATGATCTCTACAGCAAAAACATCCATAATGGCAGTAGTTATTCTACCGCCCTTACTGGATTTTTTTAGAAAATGAAAATCCAACTATGGTGCTGTTCCACGATGCTTTTTGTAATGACCCGTATTTAATTCACGGCATTCGTAATTCTATGAGTGGAATTTTTAAATAAATGTACCTAAAATAATGTGTAAATCCTAAGAGAAATCAATGCATTAAAATATAGAATCACAAAACTCATTTAATTCACTCAATTTAGTGAATTTATGGAGATAAATTGCACTAAATAAAAAAGGAACAAAAAGTAGCAAAAAAGTAAAAAAAAAAAAAAAAATTCCGGTGCTAGCAATCGATCGCCCAAAACGGCTTTGGGCTGAGGGCTTGCACTTTTTTGTGGTTTTTGAGTCCCTAGGGCTCCCAATGTATAAATATCCCTTTTATACTCGTGGAGAGGGTTTTCTTAAGCCTTCTAAACCTAAAAGAGAGAATTTTTGAGAGATCAAAAAGAGAGAAACTGTAAGAGTTCAAAGATTTGGTCAGAGAAGGAGAAAAGAGACGTGAAGATCAAGGTAGAACCTTGTTTCGCAAGCGATAGATCGTAGAGAGACGATCAAGTGAGGTAAATAACAGATCTAATATTCAATATTTTGAGTATTTAAGTTAAATAATGAATAAAAAGAGATGAATCTAGGCAAGGATGTAAGAATAGGTGGGATCTGAAGAACTATAGTTGCCTCTATATTAATGTTGGTGGATCTATTAAATAGGATGTGAAGAACATGTTTATGATCTCAGTTATTATTTTTATGAATAAAATAGGATGTGAAGAACAAGTTTATGATCTCAGTTATTATTTTTGCGATTAAAATAGGATGTGAAGAACCTAATTTTTATATATTATTATTGATGGTTAAAATAAGATGTGAAGAACCTATCTGCGATGTATTGTTTCTTGATAGTTAAAATAGGATGTGAAGAACCCATGTATAATATTGTATCATTATTTTGATGGTTAAAAATAGGATGTGGAGAACCGATTTATGATTTTGGTTTCATTATTGTGATGGATAAAAATAGGATGTGAAATACCTAATTATGATACCTTTTATTTATTCTCGAATCATTAAATACGAATGACCATGTTTAAATTAATTATGATTCAACAAGGGGATTGGGAAAGTTATTTGAAGTAGGTGGAGTTATAAGGAGAATGAGATTATGGATGAGATGAAATGGATGATTTAATTGGTGATATTTTAACAATATATGAGCTTGATTTTATGTTTAAGACCAGGAGAATTATTATTAATTAAAGACATTATAATTAAGAGGCTAAACTTCAGTAAAACGAATAGGAGATTTCAATATGTAAGTTAGCTCGTGAATTATGAATCTTTTAATGACATTGGTGATGTTTGATTGTAGTATTATAAGAAATACGATAAATTGTGTGTTTCTGTTATATCTTTAATACATGATATACTATTGGGTAAACGAACCTTTGATGGAAGTCGAGCTTGCCTAGGCCTGGTTAACATAGTGGTATAGGACGCTATGGTGAGATGTCCTACGGCCCTCGACGATTAGTCTTAGGTGCAATTTAAACAAGAGATATATCATTGTGTACTCACGAATGAAATATCGGTGAAAGTAAGAAAAGAAATTAAAGACATTAATGAGATGTTAAGTAACACCAAAAGTAAAGTAAGAAAAGTATGAAAGTAAGAAAAGAAAAGGACACACGAAAACGATAATGTATGTTGCGTTGCACACCACCGGATACCATCAGAAAGGGCGAGATATATGCCAAAGTAAGTAAGCCATCGTACCGGGAAATGTACTAACCCGTCCATACCGGATAATGTACGAAGGGTGGTATCTCGGTAAAGTAAAGTATAGTAACCCCTTTCCTTATACGGTAAAGCGGTATTTTAAGTTATTACAAATGCATGTGAATCGGTATTGGTGTGATGATAATATATGAAATACGAAAAGTAAGAAAAGAAAGAAAAGCAAGGAAAGAAAGAAAAGTAAGAAAGAAATAACAGAAAGAAGAAAAAAAAAAAAAAGAAAGAAAATTAGCATAATGTAAATGTTTAGCTTCCGCACTCTGATTTTATATGTAAGTAAATGTGTGAAGTGATGAAATGCATGTAAACGTTATTCTTTATATTGTTTATTATGCTCTGTTATATACGCGGAGTAACTCGTTTACTCAGCCGATGACTTTTGTTGTCGGCAGGTCTAGGTTCAGGTTCAAGTTCAGGTTTTGACATTTGTGCATCCGGCCCTTGGGAAGAAGAAGAATACATCAAGGAACCTGAAGGTGATTATCCCGAGGAAGAAAGGGACCTTGATCGATGGCCCTATTATTGAAATTGTGTTATGGTTATTTAAATTCCGAATGATTTTAATTATTGACAGAGACACGTGTTATTAGTCTTTTATGTTTATGGTCCAGATGGGTGACTAGGATTTATTACTTTTCAGTTAGATTATGAGATTGGAGTTTTAGTTGATGTTTTATTTTAAGAAAAAAAAATTTAGGTCCATATTTTTTTGCCTTAATTGCTTTTAACAGGATGATCATTAAGTGAGTCACGTGCTAAGATCTCACATCCTTCTAGGTGGAGTTTTGGGGCGTGGCACTTTTAGGGGGTTCCTCATGAACTGAGGACCCTCCAGAATACTGGTGGAAGTGGTGAGAGGATTTGTGGATGGTTTGTGAAGGTGTGGGGGATCATGTGAGGTTCCACTGCCTAGGGAGGAGGCAAGGAACCCCTCCTAAACTAAAAACAACTGAGCTAAACCCCTTAAAACTTGGACCAGGGGTTTACAGGTGCTCGAAAATAGGAAGAAAGGGGTAGGGTAGGTCCCAACCTTGCTGGTGTGCCTGCTGTGGTGACTAGAGGTGGCTCTCGGTGGCGCTGCTGCGAGTGGGAGGTCTGACCTTCAGATTTTGAGGGTTTTTAGGAGTTTGAGAGGTCTGAGGGTGTTGAGGGACTTCGAATTCCTTCAGGGTTTCCCTACCGTGGTTCAGCCTGAGTTTGGTAATGGGGTGAGCTTGGGTTTTATAGACAATGGGTGTGGGGATATAGAAGGGAATATGACAGGGATGGGAGGAGGTCTCAGGCGTGTGGAGGGGTGTTCTGGGGAGGTTCAGGGGTGTGCCTGCACCCTGGCCGAGTAGGTGGAGGCGATGGAGTGCATAGGGGGTGGCTGTAGGTCTGCATACATGCAAGATCAACAATGGCGGTAGACTATCTACCGCCATTCTCAAATACACAAGTTTGAGAATGTCGGTAGATAATCTACTGACATTCTGAAATTTTAAAACAAAAGACCAGCACCCCCAGGGCTTGAACTAGGGTTAGCTTGGGCTACCTAGGATTTGACTTAAGGTTATGTAGGGTTTAGGCTTAGGGCTACCTAGGGTTTAGGCTTAACTATGGTTTAGACCTAGGGTTTAGACTAAGGTTGTCCTAAAGTTTAGCTGAGGTTGACCTAGGATTAGGATTGAACTAACCAAGGTTAATTTTGTTAACCATGGTTAAAGGGGGGTGTAAAAATGGGGTTCTGACAGTGTTGAGGAGTATGGTGTTAAAAATCCTTGTAAGGAAGAAAGAAAAGAAAATGTCATTGTACTAAAATATAAAAAAGTCACTCGATTTGAGAAAGCGAGGTATTTGTAGTTTATAACCTATATTAGGTAAAATATCATTGGACCAAAATGTCCTTGGGATTCTCTAAATTTCAAATTGAAATTTAAATGTGCGAGACATGTAATGTTGTATAGCAAAACATGACATGCATGGTAGCCTACCAAAAATAAAAGATAATGTACAATATGTAGTAAACTATCTAGTACCTATTGTATTTAATATATACTAGTGGCCCGCACGTGCGATGCACGTGAGAGAGAGAAGATTGAGAGACAGCAGGAACTGTTACCAATCTTAGTGATAGTGATTAAAAATCAACATTTTATGATCTATTAATCAGCCCTTTTTGGAGTGATTGTGTGGAGTTACCCTTATGGCACCTTAGTAGTTACCTTAGTTTTGGTTGTATTTGTGTTTAGGGTGTTACTGTTACATTATCACCTAACAAAAAAAAAATCTATATTTTCGTTAATAAAGAAGATAGAGAAGAAGGATAGAGAGAAATTGAATCACAATCACGATTGAACTCTCTTCGAGTTTAATGACACCCACACATCAACACATGCCTTTTTTAACCTCTATTCATTTTGGTTAAGATTGATTAACTTTTGAGGTTCAACAATATAAATTTGGTTTCAAAAAATATAAATTATAAGAGTTAAAAATTCGTAACCAAAAGTTATTGAATCTTAACTATAATTAATAGAGATTAAAAGAGAGATGTGTTGACCTATGGGTGCAGTTGAACTCAGGGAGGGTTCAATCGCCTTTTTTTTTGGGGTAAATATAATCCCAATGAGATCGAATCACAGCCAATCATTACTGAACTCAAGGAGAGTACAATCGCACTCACAGGTCAACATGTGTCCCTGTTAACTACTATTAATTGTGGTTAAGATTCATTAACTCTTACAGTTCAATAATCTAATATTTGTTTTTAGAAAAAAAATATTAACCCGAAGGGTTGAAAATTCCTAATCAGAGTTAAATATATATTTTTAATCTAAGGTTAGATTATTGAACCCAAGAGTTAATAAATTTTAACCATAGTTAATAAGGGTTAACAGGTACACTTGTTAACTTGCGGTGCAATTGAACAATCCCTAAATTCAATTGTGATTGGCTGTGATTCAAATTCAAATTCAATCCGCATCCAAACTGCACATAAGGAGGAGAGAGAGAGAGGTGGAAAGAGAAGAGAGTGAAAGGACGTGGGAGAGAGAATGGATGGATGAAATGACGTGAAGGAGAGAGATGGTAAGAAATAAAATTACCAAATTATCCTTACAAACATTACAGGTTTGTACATATTGTTGTTTACAATTTTTTTTTTTTTGTATTCATTATACCATTGGTAATTTAGGTATAAAGGTTTTTCAATCAACGTTTTTAACACAATTATCTGCTTTATAATAGTATATATATATATATATATATATATATATATATATATATATATGAGAGAGAGATGAGTGCTATCCTTACTCTTAGGCCTTTCATACTCTTCTTGAACTGGCCAACGATTCATTTCATGATTGTTAAAGACATTGCAATCAGCAAGAAGTGTGTACTTAAACAGTGAGAATGAACAATTAAGTAGTTGGCTCGGGCTGAGAGAGTAGAGATTGCACTCCTCATATATATATATAACAAAGATATCAAAATATTAATTATAAACGGTGGTAACATGCTTGTTCCTAAAAAAAATTATTAAAAATTTATGAGTTATTAAGTTATAAAAGACTAATTAAAGGAGTTTAATAGCAGACCATCTTATTTATTTTTGGGTGGCCCCCACAAGGGCTCTTACCAGGCAAATAGGCATAGCCAATACGGTACAAGACCGCTCCAACATATATAGCATACTTTTATATCGACCACGTATGAGTGATACACAAGATCTCGTGGATAGCTAACCATGAACCATCTAGCCCCACTCCACCTAGATGGATACAAAAACGGATGACATAAATGTTACGAAAGGAAAAGGAGGGAAATCATTAATTAAGTGTAGTTCGCAATTAGTTAAAGAAATAAAGCTGAAATTGAAAGGTAAGGGAGAGTCATTTAGCTGAAATTAATGAGGAGGGTGCGTGGTTAGATGTAGCATTCTAAAGTGCATATTAATATGCATGGGGCTTGTGTTTGAAATTGGGTTGCTCATCTCCTCCTCGTGGTGTCTCCCAGGCGTCATTGCTTACCCTTAATTCTCCCAAATCCGCATAAATAAATACTATATATATATATATATATATATATATATATAAGTTATACGCATACGCATACGCATATGCATAGGATGGAGCACAGACGAGCCGGAAGCTTCATTTTTCCGGCGGATGCCAAGTTAGAGCATTCACTGATTGAGTTAAACGACATCGAGGCTGACGTCCCTGAATCCATGAATTCCACCAAGACACTACTCCTTACCGGTGGAAGACCAATTTACGTGAACTCACTCTCCTCTCGCGAAATGGACTCACTCGCAGCTCTATGTGACACCCTTTTGCCCTCCATCCACGTTTCCTTTTCCGGCGCCATCGACCACCACTCTCTCCTCACCTTCTTTTCAACTTCTGCGTCCATGGCTGGAACCCCGCAACATGTAAGAAATTAAAATTTTGTGTGGATTTTATTTCTTCTCTTTTTTGTTGTTGTATTAATATCTATATATATATATCTATGTAGCTTGGAGGGTTCATGAGCCAAAGACTACAACATCCAAAGAAGGTTCTGCTTCGTTTGTCTTTATGGCTCTTGTCGACGTGGTTCGGGACCTTCATATTGTGTGGGAGATCGAGCTTGTCGACCCAGTTTCCTTACTTTCAGAGATTCTCTCAAATATCTCAGAAGAACCGGGAACAGATACTGCTATCATGGTCATTCAGCTCTCTTTACCTTATCAGGATGCTCTTCAAGGCCTTCAAGTTCCTCATCCTCCTCTTCTTCTTCACTCAGGTATTCAATATCCTTTAATTATTCCTTCCAAAAAAAAAACACTTTCATTATTTTCTATATTATCCAACCCAACCTCCTCATAAAGATGTCAGTTGTGTGTGTGCAACTGGTGTGGCCCCAACGAATAGGTCAAATTTGTCTCATTTTTTTATATTCCTGATACCATGGGGGCACACATGATCTGTGTCTCGATTACTACACGCAAAACCAAATTGGTTTGTATATGACTCTTAAGTGTAATTTGGAAATTTCATTTTCACAGAATGATATTAGGGCTCGCTTGATAAGAAAATCTATAAAAAATGGATCCGTACACAGTAAAACCATTTGGCAACACATCATAATAAATATATATATATATATATATATATAGTTTTTTTTTATAATAACATTAATAATAAAAATAAAATAATAATACTAATAATATTTTTTGGATGGTATAATAATAATAATAATAATAATGATGATGATGATGATGATGATGATGATGATGATGATGAATAATGAATGGGCAAAATGGTAAAAAAAAGAAAGATAGAAAACTCAGTTTTGTCGTCTATTCGAAATTGACATGTACTTCTCTCCCAAAAATCACCAAAATCTTGAATTTCTATTTTAGACATTTCATATCTTTTTGTCTTTTTTTTTTCTATAACAAGTAAATGCTCTACCAAACGGTCTACAATATAAAAACATCTACTCACAATAAACGTATAGGTATAGACAAATAGACCTGAAGTTTGAGCATTCCAAACAACACCTTGAAGACATGCCGCCCTTTTAGGTGAGGCAGTTGGAAAGCCTCCAATTTACTAACTTAACTTAATAGCACTGTAGCAAGCTAGCAGCAAACGTTTACTTAGCTAAGAAATTTTTTTGTATATATAGGGGTGTATTGGAGTTAGGCTGAGCCATGCTTGGCCCTGCTTGGCTGGAATTGAAATTTTTTCATCTCTGCTCGAGCTCGGCTCGTTTTGAAATATTTTCATCTATGCTCGAGCTCAAATCTGCTCGGTTAGGCTTGAGTTCGGCTCGAGCTCAAATTTATTCGAGCTAGAGCCGAGCCCGGCTTAGCTTGAGCTCGATATGAATTAATTAAAAAAAAAAAAAAAATTAATATTAAAAAGGTTTCATTTAAAATATTAAAAAAAATAAAAGATTTATTTAGAATACTAAAAAGGCTCTATTTATAGTTAATTTTTTAAATAATATTAAAAAATTAAAAAAATAAAAGTTTAATTTAAAATTTTCACTTTAGGCTTCCAAATGGCTTGGACAGCTCTGCCCCACATCCACATCAACAGAGGATGGCCTCCGTAATTTTTAAGACACGGAGGGGCAACAATGTGTGGATCCGAACTCCATATGAATAAGGATCTGTAACTGGCTGTCACCCTATTGCCCAAAATCCAACCACTGAGATGCCTCCTACTGTATGATGGTGACAGGATGGTAGGTACATTGTTGATGTGGCATACAGAGATGCCTCCCTATGTGTGATCGGATCCACACATATGAATGTATAAAACACATTTTGTCATGCATATAGGATCGATTATTTGTTGGGGAGTTCTCTCTCAGACTCTCATAATTAAAGTCCCCCCAATTATTCTACAAGTGTATTTATGATAACTGGTTAAAACAAGAATCACTTTGCATAACACTTAACTGATTTTACAAGTAACAGATAAAAGCAAATCAAATACACCTATGTAATGTTATTGGGGGGCGATTTGAATTGTGCGCGAATGCTCCTAGCTAGTATTCCCCTTGTTTGTTTGTGTATTTGCTTACATGCTTGCATGTAAGAAAATCTTCCTATTTTTTCAGGTAGACGAGAAGAATGAGAACCCCTCATGGAAAGCAATTGGCTACTGTGGACCTGATCCAGAATTCAAAACCCAAACTCATGGAGCCAAAACATCAGACCAATGTAGGTATAGAAGAGCAGAAGAAGAAGAAGAGCTCTATGGACCTCTTCATAGAGGCCTCGTCGATCCAGCACACCCAAGAGAAATCCTCGCAGAAACACTTGGGCGATCTGGATTTCATGTTTCAATTCACAGCCGTCGAAAATGTAAAGCCCCCTCTACATCCTCTCCTTCTTTAACTATCCGATGCGACGCAGTTGTTGTAGGTTCAGGATCAGGTGGCGGGGTTGCTGCCGGTGTTCTTGCCAAAGCTGGCTACAAAGTGCTTGTCTTAGAGAAAGGGAACTACTGTGCAAGAAGCAAGCTCTCGCTTCTGGAAGGAGCCGCCATGGATGAAATGTACCAAGGTGGTGGATTGCTGGCCACTGATGATTTGGGTGTTGTCATACTTGCCGGCTCCACTGTTGGTGGAGGCTCTACTGTGAATTGGTCTGCTTCCATTCGGACTCCCCGTCACGTAATTAAAGAATGGTGCAATACCTACGAGCTTGAGCTATTCGACAGCAAGCTATATAAGGAGGCCTTGGATGTGGTCTGTGAGCGGATGGGAGTTCAATCTGATATTCATGAAGAAGGATTCAATAATGCAGTGTTAAGAAGAGGGTGTCATGAATTGGGTTATCGAGTATGCAATATCCCTCGAAATTCCTCGCCGGATCATTACTGCGGGTGGTGTTGCCTTGGATGCAAGGATGGAAGAAAGAAGGGTACCTTAGAGACATGGCTTGTGGATCTGGTGAATTCAGGGAATGGTGTGATTCTCCCAGGGTGCGAGGCTCTAAAAGTCTTACGTGAGAGAAAGAAAGGGAGCAATCGGGATACGGCAACCGGGGTTGCTTTCGAATTCAACAATGGAGGAGGGGAGAAAGACGTTTATGTGGTGGAGTCGAAGGTGACTGTGGTCGCCTGCGGTGCTCTGAGCACGCCTACACTGTTACAAAAAAGTGGGTTGAAGAACGCTAACATTGGAAAACACCTCCATCTCCATCCTGTGGCAATGGCGTGGGGCTACTTCCCTGACTCGTCTCCCAGTACTGAGTGGCCAGAAGAAGAGAAGAAAAGCTATGAAGGGGGTATAATGACGGCAATGTCGACAGTTGTAGCAAATTTCGAGGGATCTGGGTATGGTGCCGTAATACAGACGCCGGCATTGCACCCTGGTATGTTTTCGGTGGTGACGCCATGGGTGTCCGGCTTCGACATCAAAGAGAGGATGTGTAAGTTTTCAAGGACTGCCCATATTTTCGCCTTGGCAAGGGATAGAGGATCGGGCAAGGTGATTTCACCAAGCTCACTGAGTTATCAAATGGATGTCGCCGACGAAGAGAACCTAAAGAAGGGACTGGAGAAGATATTAAGGATATTAGCAGCGGCTGGGGCTGAAGTAATCGGAACCCATCACTGTAAGGGGAATACAATAAATGTGAAGCGAGTGAGCTCACACAAGTTCGAGAGGTTCGTGAAAGAGGAGAGTGCAAGGGGATTGAGGAACCTCTCAACGCCGATATGCTCGGCACACCAGATGGGGAGCTGCAGGATGGGGGTCGACCCGAAGAGGTCAGTCGTGAACCAAAGAGGGGAGACTTGGGAGGTAGATGGGCTGTTCGTGGCAGACACAAGCGTATTTCCAACAGCATTAGGTGTAAATCCGATGGTCACCGTTCAGGCAATTGCTTATTGCACTGCACAATCAATTCTTGAAGTTCTTAGGAGGAAGAAGGATGGATACTAGATTAATCAAAACATGTTGTTTCTATATGCTTTAGCTTTTGTTGCTTCATTTTTAAGAACCGTTGTTGTCTACTAGGATGAATGTCAAGTGTGGTATCATTAGCCTTGTTCTGTAACCAAATTGGCAATGGTTGTGCTCTAAAATTTGAATTTTTAAAAAAGAAGCCGCACAGACCCCTGCGGCCCTGCCTATTTATTAGAAAGAAGGATGAAAATTACAAGAAACACAAAAGGAGGAAATAAAACAAAAGAAGTAATTACAAGATACAGAACATTTCAATTGGACCAAAAAAATCCATCCTTATAAGACATTTGATTAGATTAGGAACCTCCACAATAGCCGAACTTTGGGTTATAAACAAGCATTATTAGCAAACAAATATGCAATTGAATTTGATTCCTGTAAATATGATGAATATTGTAACTAAAACCAATAAGTTAAGTGTCAATAAATTTCTTCCAATTATTCGACTTAGCAACCATTGGACCAATACTCCATCTTTCTAGTTTAATTAGTGAAGCCCCCTCTCTCAATTTTTTTTCTTCCAAAATGGAGAGCGGTTGGGTAATTGCTTACATTTCAAATTAACCGAAGAACATGATACATCGGTTACTTCTTCTGCAACCTATTGTTGATATGGAGATGTAAAAAGATGACAGGGAAGTTGTCACGCCCCAAAACCTATACACAATAATACTCATATTTGCATAGATATCAAGGCGTGAACCGGAAACAAATTCCAAGATATAATGGAAATTAAAACAAACAATAATCCATTAAACAAATATAAAATATCTAGCACAACAACATGAGTCCTCCCAAAAACTAATCACCAAAAAGTTCCACATATATAGTTACATCACTATAGTTCTCTCACTCTCTAACGAAAAAGAAAACTCTAAAACTTGTCTCGCTGGCTCATGCGAGGATGATCTTTATCCTTCTCAATCACCACCTAAAAAGAATAATCAACAAAGGTGAACTCACAACTCAACAAGAGAATACAATTATAGCTTAGATGCATTAATAATTCCTATGATAAAATGACTAACAATTTATGGATGTTATTTGAGTAAGCCTTTACTAATTATACTTTTGACCTACCAATAGGGGTCTCACGCAACTTACCTTACTCGCCACGGGAATCCTTGGGATCTCACACAGTTCACCCATGGAGAATGAGTATCGTACAGAACTCCTCTCAATTTGCTGTTTTTGGGTTAGTATTCTACACCACCTTGAAACCATTAGTGGGTAGTACACAACCTCACCCTAGAAGATATTCATGGAGGTCTTACACAATTTACTCCTTGAATGACCCATACCCAAGGTATATCACGTTGTATAACATCATAATATTAGAAGATGAATTCCTTATCATCATGTAAACATAGTAAAACATTAAATGACATATATTCAAAGTTATAACAGACAAGATAATAATTCAAAATTAAAATCTAGCATGCTATAATTCACAATTAAAATCTAGGTAGACATAGCATACTTTATTATAAAAGGGATTTCAGCTGTGTTCTTACAAATGAAACTTTGGTTATAAATATTAAATATTTATAACCCTACACTACTAAACTACATGTCTGTAACGGCAATTCTAAATAACCGCAGTAGCAGGTTACATATCACGGCGGTTCACTACAACCACAGTAGAAGCTTGGTTGCCGCCTCATTGTAACGATGGTATTTTAATAACCACAGTTACTGTATTGATTGCCACGACGGTTTATTAATAAACGCTGTTACAACCTTAATTCCCACGGTAGTTTTTTAATAACTGCCGTGGTAAATAGTTCCCACCACCTTTTCATCTTCCCGCCCTGTCACTTCCCGCCTTGATTATAGCGGCAGTAAGTTTAATAACCATCGTTATAAACATTAATGGTAGCTGTGGTTATAAAATAAATGCCGTTATAACTAAATTGTACCGCCGGTAATTAAAAATCTCCGTTATAACTCTTTAAATAGTACCTCGATGTTTTCTTCTCATTTCACCCTATTTCATCGATTTCGGCTTCTCCTTCTCCGTGGTCCCCTCTCCTTTTCCATGCTCCGGTCTCTGTGCTCCTGTCGCCATCTCCGTCAACTCCCTGATCTATGCTCCGGTCACCCTCTCTGACATCACCATCTCTGGCATCACCCTCTTCAGCATCACCCTCTCCACTCTCCGATAGCAACACCTTCGGTAGCACCTCCACAGCATCTCCCCTCTGCGCCTGCTCTCTTCCTCTTCTCCGACACATCCACGGTAAAGTTGCGTGAGCTAACAAGCCTCTTCTACATGCTAAGCCAACTCTTGCTACTCCTACTCTGCCCACTGAGGTTGTCTCCGTTGATGATGAGAATGAATTCAATGCTCCATCCACTATCGCTCCAGGACCGAATGATGATTTGGTTATCTAGCTCTTTTCTTTTTCTTCATTGTTTGTTTATTTCTTTTCCCTACCTCCGTTGTTGTATGTCAATCTCTCTGTAATTTTACCTATTAAGGATGTTTATAAATGCTAGCTCCTTTTTATATCTATCACACAAAGAGAGTAGCTCACACATAAATATAGAGTAAATGAATTGATCTCAAATTTGCTAAGGCACTGAGCACGCATGTGTAAGTAGCATAAACATACTATGAGAACAATACTAAAATATTCTCGGGATCAAAAACTGTTGCACCCCAGAACTTTTCATACTTAATGAACGGTGTTCTTATAGCCCATTTGGCCTTTCACGTAGTCTAATTAATAAATAAAAAAATAATTTGAAGATTTTAAAATACTAGAAATGTTCCTCTTTGAAAGACGAATCCAACACAAGTTGAATCGTCAAAATCTGACGAACGAGTCAAAAGATATGGCCAAAATACCAAGTGAAAAAAAATGAGGAAAATCAGGAAAATTGGCAAAACACAGACCAACCGGTTGACCCGTTGCCTACCAGTCGACCGTTCTTGCACTAAAACTTGTATGGGGAGATTTTCCAGAGAGGGGTTTTTGGACCGATTGACCGCTCCCACCACCGGTCGACCGCTCCTCGAGCATTTTTCTTATTTTGGTCTGTCTTGCCGAAATTCTAAGGGTAGGATGGTCATTTGACCACCCCATTTTCTATATAAGCCCCAAATCCGTGGGTGAGGGTTTCATAAACCCTCAAAGCTCATATTTGGGAAAATTGGAGAAGGAATAGAGGAAGAAACTAAGGTTTTGGTGCAAGGTGGGTTGGATGAACCATTGGAGCTTGGATCTCTCCTTTCAAGCCAAGATCTTTCTTCTTTGAAGCTTAGATCCCATTTCCCTCAAGCTCCCTCTAAGATCTCCTTCAAGTATTCAAGGTTAATACACCCTACTAACTCACTTAGCAATAACCTATGTTTTCCTTTCAAAAATGATGATTTTGATAATGTGTTACTCATTCTTCTTGAGTTATGTTATTTTCCCCTAAATATAAACAAGATAAATAAGAGGTGTGGGATGTATGGATGGATGTGGATGAGGCGATTGGATGCCATGATGTGTTGTGTGTAATGGAAAATGGTGGAAGGGCATGGTGTACATAATAAACACACTTGATGTTTGGTGAAATATTAATGATGAAAATGAAAGAAGAAGATTAAATAAAAGTGTTGTATACCAAGTGTTTGAGTAAATGCATAAATGAGAAATCCCTAATTTAATGAAGAATAGGCAAATATGAATATGTATAGTTTCCTCCAATTATGTAACCTTGATCAAATGCCATATAGGTTATCTAAATTCTCACATGTTGATACTATGAATTGAAATGTTATACACTATCCTTCATGTCATATATGTCATCATGATTACTACAAGTGCTACACACACACACGCATGCAAGCATATACCGGTTTTCTAAAAGTATATGTATATGACGAACCCAACAAGAACAAGAATTGTGATTCACGATACGAATGATAAAGCTGGACTTCGGGCTGGTCAAGGGCAGGGCATATCCCTAGGATATGTCAAACCTGGCTCACAAGGAAAACAAGCATGATTGATAAAGCCGGACATCGGGCCGGTCAAGGTTAGGGCATATCGCAAGATATGTCATACCTAGCTCACAAGAAAACAAGACAAGGAGGTTGGTGTACCATTTTCTATATATATATATATATTTCGCTGAAAGGAACTTACGTTCCCAGCTCACAAGTCACTTTAAGGGCACTAACCTCTGGCTCACAAGTATACAAGCAAGTCAAGTCAAGAATATGTCAATAATATGACAAGAACAAGCAAGACAATTGATTTCAAGAAAGAAAAGACAAACTTGTGTGATTCTCACAAACAAGACCAAGACAAGAAACAAGTTTTCAAACATGACAAACAAGTTTTGAAATAAACACAAAAGACTATTTTTAAGAATAAGACATGATTTTTAAAGTATGAGTTTTATCGGAGTTTTTCGCATTCATTCAAGCATGTCAAGATTATCACATCGCTTTACTTTGAATGCTATTTTTCTTATGCTGCTAGTATTGCTTTAATTCGATATTGTGTATTGTGTTCATTGTTGTTGTGTTTTTTTATTGCTATGGTTAGCTAGTAGCTTTTACTCGCTAAGTATTCCATACTCAACCGTACTTTTATGTCAGTAGGTATCATAGATGCCCTCAACCCTGAGCCTTGGGTTAAGGAAGAGTGTGTAGAGGAGAGGGAACCTCCTATCTAGATGCAGTCATAGGAGGATAGAGATCTCGACGTGTGACCATACCTCGACTACAGTTGAGAGGAGAGTATGTGAGAGTTCTTTTTGTATTTTGATAGGTGGGTATGTCCACCTTTACATTGATATGTTTTTTTGTATATAAGCTTGGAATACTGAGATTGATTATAGAAAATGAAAAGTTAGTTCATGCTTCCACACTCATGTCTTAACTTCTGCACTCTATTTATTGTAGTTATGGTATCATGTTCACCTGGTTCATTATAGGATGGTTTGGCAGGCATGAATAGTCACGACTAAAGTATCCCTTAACTCCTAGGGGTATTTTGGGGTACGACAGAAGTGGTATCAAAGCTTTAGGCATTAGAGTCCCTAGGGTCACTTAGTACTTGATACCATGATTGAACAAGGCAATAGGTGTTATGAAAGAGTCGTATTCCAAGTATGGACTAACGAGTTAGTCTTAGTCAAAATAGGTTGAACTTTGACCGAACTTAGAGTCCTACGCTAGGAACACGAATCGTATGTTATGACATTGTTATGTATACCATGTGTGTGTTGTTCTATGCTTGGTGAATATGTATTGACTGAAATTTTGAAATCTTGACTAAATGTGTGTCCAAGTTAGACTCATGTTATACTATCGTCCTTAGGAGTAATCATGAGGCGTGGTGCACGGTGACGCGGATACAACACGAGAGGAAATAGAGGTGATGCTCCATCAGGTGATGAACAACCCGATTTTGCCCAAGCCTTTACATCAATAGCCGAGACCTTGGCTATGCTAGTAGCAAGATGACCTACTACTCCTCCTGCCGGCACACTTATTGCTGCTCCTCCTAATCGAGCACAAGCCGAAATAGAGGCTTTTCGGAGGATGAGGCCTCCAACATTTTGTGGAAGCATTGACCCATTAGTCACCGAAGGATGGATTTGGCAACTTGAAAAGATCTTCTCTGTGTTAATGCCTACCGAAGTGGAAAGGGTCACTTGGGCTGCCTTTATGCTTGAAGGCGAGGTCGATCATTGGTGGAGGTCCGCTCTTAGGACCCGAGAGTTGACCCGGCAAGGCCAAGAATGGACATGGGCAGAATTCTTGGACGTCTTCTACAAGAAGTACTTCCCCATCGGGATGAAAAAGAAGAAAGAGGTTGAATTCATTACCTTGGAGCAAGGTAACCTATCTGTGGCCGCCTATGAGGCCAAGTTCTCGGGAGCTATTCAGATTTGCTCCTTACATGATAGTTACCGAGACTATGAAAGCCCAAAAATTTGAGAGGGGGTTGAAAGCCTACCTCAAAGATCGAGTTTCGATGTTCCGGCATGAGACATATGTCGAGGTAGTGGACAAGGCACTATTAGCGGAGGCTAATTCTGAAGAGTTCTTCAAGAGAAGAGGGATGTAGAAGAGCCAGTCTAGTGGCTCGACAGAGAAGAGAGCAAGGACTAGTTCTTATCAGTCTTCAGGGTCGGCACCATCACAGAGATTATACTCTGCACCTCAGCCTCTCCACCCTTTTGCTCCACCATCTTTTTGCCCGATGACTACACAGGCTCCTCTCCCGGCACTATCTCAGGCCACGGGATATACGCCCTCCACTTAATCCTATGAGCCCTATACATATTGTGGTAGGAGGCATTTGGCAGGGGAATGCTTGAAGATATTAGGGGGATGCTTTCATTGTGGTGACCAGGGCCACATGATCAGGGATTGTCCCCGCCGTCAGATGCTGGCTCAGTCTCAGGGGAGTAGACCCCCTGTTAGGTAGTCTTCTCAGTAAAGCTCTTCACAGGCTTCGAGGTCCTCACCGTGTACACGGACACCTCATCAAGCAACTCAAGGCCAAGTCTTTGCATTGTCAGAAAGGGACGCACGTGCATCGGATGATGTCGTGCAAGGTACGCGAAAATGCTAAAGTTTTACATGGAAAATACTTACTATTATATGATATGATTGGTTGTGTGAGCACAATAAGATACTTATACATTATGGATGTCCTTGTTTGAAATACCTTAATGTTAGTTATTTAATTTTATAGGCGCTTTGTTAGTAAATGAGTGTTTAGCCCGAGTGTTGATCAACTCAGGATCCACTCACTCTTTCGTCTCACCCAGTTTTGCTAAGGGTTTTTCGACTAAGGCTATTCCATTGGAGTGGGAGTTGACCATTGAAACTCCACTTGGCAAGTCAATTGATACGGACAAGATATTTAGAGATAGTGTGGTTCAAGTAGGGGAGAATGAACTGTTAGCCGACCTCATCATCCTAGATTTCCAAGACTTGAATTTCGACGTCATCCTAGGGATAGATTGGTTGTCAAACCACCACAGCCATGTTGTGTGCTTTGAAAAGATGGTGAACTTTAAGCCGGAAAGGGATATTGTCCGCCTCGCAGCTTTGAGCATAGCAAACCCAGAGGCACCGAACTCCTTAGCCATTCCGGTTGTAAGTGAGTTCTTGGATATGTTTTCGGAAGAACTTCCCGGATTGCCTCCTGATAGAGAGATCGAGTTCGCTATAGAGCTCACTCTGGGAACAACTCCAATTTCAAGAGCTCTATATAGATTGGCCATGATTGAACTCAAGGAGTTGAAGGTACAGTTAGAAGAACTACAAAGCTGGGGATTCATTAGACCAAGTGTCTCACCGTGGGGTGCCCCAGTGTTATTCGAGAAGAAGAAAGACGGTTCAATGCGTATGTGTATTGATTACCGACAGTTAAATAAAATCACTATTAAGAACCGTTATCCTTTACTACAAATAAACGATTTATTCAACCAGATGAAGGGAGTGAGATTCTTCTCCAAAATTGATCTAAAGTCGGGGTATCATCAATTAAAGATTAAGGAGAAAGATATTTCGAAGACAGCTTTTAGAACTTGATATGGGCACTACGAGTTCTTTGTTATGCCTTTTGGTTTGTCGAATACACCAGCGGCGTTCATGGATTTGATGAACCAGGTGTTTAGACCGTATCTCAATAAATGTGTCGCAGTGTTCGTAGATGACATTTTGGTATATTTCCAGACACGGGAAGATCACGATCGAGATCTTCGCCTTACCCTAGAGACGCTTCGTGAGCATAGGCTGTATGTCAAGCTAAGTAAGTGCAAATTTTGGTTGGAGAAGGTGGCTTTCCTTGGCCATGTGGTGTCTGCAGAAGGTATTTCAGTAGATCCAGCTAAGGTAGAGGCCATATTGAATTGGGAAAGACCAAGAAGTGTCACCGAGATTCGGAGTTTCCTCGGGTTGGCAGGCTATTACCGGAGATTTGTGGAGGGATTCTCTAGTTTAGCTGCACCGCTCAATTATCTCACGAGGAAAAATGTCAAGTTTAGTTGGAGCAACAGAAGTGAAGTTAGATTCCAGGAGTTGAAGAAACGCCTTACTACAACTCTCGTCCTCACAGTGTCTTCCGATAGCGACGGCTTTGTCATGTATAGTGATGCCTCCCATGTCGGCTTAGGGTGTGTTCTAATGCAAAATAAGAAGGTTATTGCATATGCTTCTCGACAGTTGAAGGATCATGAAAAGAACTACCCTACACATGATCTAGAGCTTGCTGCAGTAGTGTTTGCATTGAAGATATGGCGGCACTACCTCTATGGGGAACAATTTGACTTATTCACGGATCATAAAAGCCTAAAGTATTTGTTTTCCCAGAAGGAGCTGAACTTAAGGCAAAGACGATGGATGGAGTTTTTGAAGGATTATGAATATTCCATTCAATACCATCCAGGCAAGGCGAATGTTATGGCCGATGCTCTTAGTCGGAAGCCTACTGGACTTTTGGCTTATATGATATTAAAGGAGTGGAGGTTGTTGGAGGTTGCTTCTAACCTGACATCAATTTTAGTCTCCTTACTTTTGGGCCGATAATGGCTAATATTACCATTAGGCCTTACATCTTAGACCGGATCCGAGAATCGCAAGAATCGGATGTCGAGTTACTTGTTTACCGAGACAAGATGATTAGTAGGGGTAGCAAGGATTTTGCCATAAGAGGAGATGAAACTATCACCTTCAAAGGAAGAGTATGTGTTCCTGCAGATGAAGAGCTTCGAAGAGAGATCTTGGATGAAGCTCACCAGTCCAAGTATACCGTTCACCCTGGGTGTACCAAGATGTATCGGAACCTCAAGGGGTACTTTTGGTTGTGGAACATGAAGAGGGAAGTAGCAGAGCATGTATCTAGGTGCTTAGTGTGCCAACAAGTCAAGGCCGAGCACAGAAGACCGGCTGGACTTTTGCAGTCCCTCTCTATTCCCGAGTGGAAATGGGAACACATCTCCATGGATTTTGTTGTGGGGTTGCCAAAGACGGTTAGAAATACCGATGCTATATGGGTTGTAGTCGACAGACTCACAAAGTCCCCTCATTTCTTGCCATATCGGACTACATTCAATTCAAATCAGTTGGATGTATTGTATATCAAAGAGATAGTCCGGTTGCACGGGGTGCCAGTGAGCATCGTGTCGGATCGGGATCCTAGATTTACATCCAGGTTCTAGAAGAGCTTTCAGAGTGCCATGGGTTCCCGACTAGACTTTACCATGGCTTTCCATCCACAGACTGATGGGCAAACCGAGATGGTGAATTAGGTGATAGAAGACATGTTCCGAGTTTGTATGCTAGACTTCAAAGGGAGTTAGGAAGACCACTTGCCTTTGGTTGAGTTCACCTACAACAACAGCTATTAGGCGAGTATCCAAATGGCGCCTTTTGAGGCATTATATGGGAGAAGTTGTAGATCCCCTTTATATTGGGATGAAGTTGGAGAAAGGAAGGTATTGGGCCTAGAATTGATTGAGTATACCGCAGACAGGGTCAAACTTTTTCGGGAAAGATTAAAGACTGCACAAGATCGACAAAAGAGCTTTGCCGATACCCGTAGGAGAGCTCTTGAATTCCGGGTTGGCGACATGGTATTCGTGAAGGTTTCGCCGATGAAGGGTGTTATGAGATTTGGCAGGCGAGGCAAGCTTAGTCCTCGGTACGTCGGCCTCTTTGAGATTATCAATCGAGTCGGCGAAGTTGCTTACCGGGTAGCTCTTCCAACTCATACGATGGCAGGTCACAATGTGTTCCACATTTCCATGCTCCAGAAATATATCTCGTACCCATCCCATGTCATCGAGCTTGATCTGGTGGAAATCAGGGAGGACCTCACATTAATTAAGCATCCAGTACAGATCTTGGACAGGCGAGATCAAGTCTTGCGCAACAAGACTATTCCCTTAATCCTTGTAAGATGGTTACACCATTCAATAGAAGAGGTTATATGGGAACGAGAGGCCGAAGTGAGAGAAAAATATCCTCAATTGTTTGTCTAGCACTTTGACATTCTTTTGTATTTTTTTGTGGTCTTGTACATGAAAGTATCGTCCAAATTTCGAGGACGAAATTTATGTAAGTGGGGAGAATGTAGCCCCCTAGAACTTTTCGTATTTAATGAACGGTGTTCTTATTGCCCATTTGGCCTTTCACATAGTCTAATTAATAAATAAAGAAGAATCTGAAGATTCTAAACCACCGGAAATGTTCCTCCTCGAAAGACAAATCCAACGCAAGTTGAATCGTCAAAATCCGACGAATGAGTCAAAAGATATGGCCAAAATATCAAGTGGGAAAAAATGAGGAAAATCAGGAAAATTGGCAAAACACAGACCAACCAGTCAACCGCTCTCACCACCGGTCGACCCGTCGCCTACCGATCGACCACTATACACACCGGTCGACCGCTCTCGCACTAAAACTTGTATGGGGAGATTTTCCAGAGAGGGGTTTTTGGACCGATCGACCGCTAGCCTACCTATCGACCGCTCCTTGAGCATTTTCTTATTTTGGCCTATCTTGCCGAAATTTTAAGGGTAGGATGGTTATTTGACCACCCCATTTTCTATATAAGCCCCAAATCCATGGGTGAGAGTTTCATAAACCCTCAAAGCTCATATTTGGGAGAAATTGGAGAAGGAAGAGAGGAAGAAACTAAGGTTTTGGTGCAAGGTAGGTTGGATGAACCATTGGAGCTTGGATCTCTCCTTTCAAGCCAAGATCTTTCTTCTTTGAAGCTTAGATCTCATTTCCCTCAAGCTCCCTCTAAGATCTCCTTCAAGTATTCAAGGTTAGTACACTCTACTAACTCACTTAGCAATAACCTAGGTTTTCCTTTAAAAAATAATGATTTTGATAATGTGTTACACATTCTTCTTGAGTTATGCTATTTTCCCCTAAATATAAACAAGATAAATAAGAGGTGTGGGATGTATGGATGGATGTGGATGAGGTGATTGGATGCCATGATGTGTTATGTGTTGTGTGTAATGGAAAATGGTGGAACGGCATGGTGTACATAATAAACACAGTTAATGTTTGGTGAAATGTTAATGATGAAAATGAAAGAAAAAGATTAAATAAAAGTGTTGTATAACAAGTGTTTGAGTAAATGCATAAATGAGAAATCCCCAATTTAATGAAGAATAGGTAAATATGAATATGTGTAGTTTCTTCCAATTATGTAACCTTGATCAAATGCCATATAGGTTATCTGAATTCTCATATGTTGATACTATGAAATGAAATGTTATACACTATCCTTCATGTCACATATATCATCATGATTACTACAAGTGCTACACACACGCACGCATGCAAGCATGTACCGGTTTTCTAAACGTATATGTATATGACAAACCCAACAAGAACAAGAATTGTGATTCACAATACGAATGATAAAGCCGGACTTCGGGCCGGTCAAGGGTAAGGCATATCCCTAGGATATGTCATACCTGACTCACAAGGAAAACAAGCATGATTGATAAAGCCGGACATCGGGCCGGTCAAAGGTAGGGCATATCGCAAGATATGTCATACCTAGCTCACAAGAAAATAAGATAAGGAGGTTGGTGTACCATTTTCTATATATATATATTTCGCTGAAAGGAACTTACGTTCCCGGCTCACAAGTCGCTTCAAGGGCACTAACCTTTGGCTCACAAGTATACAAGCAAGTCAAGTCAAGAATGTTAGTCTCAGGGTTACAACCATGGGTACCCCTAATAATTTTGATAATAACATAATAATGAAATGAAATATTTTATACTAATAAACCTGTTTAAGTGCGTGAATATTTCAGATTACACAAGTTGATAGCACTCTAATCATGAAAAATGATGAAAATTACCCAAGAGGAAGTTCAACTCATTATATACAAGATGAAGATTCAAGATAAGACCATATTCCAAGTCGGATCCATTGAAGACATAAAGCTAAATCACAAGACCCAAGTCAAGCCAAGTTCATCTCTCAACAATCTTAAATGTATTTATTTCTTTTTTTTTTTTAGAGTTCATAGGACTTATGTAAAAAGTCCTCAAAAGAATGGTAAAGTTAAAAAGCTCAAGTATTATAGATTGACCATAGGAGCCTAGGACACCTTTTGGAAATTATTCTAAGGCCCTAAGGATCATATAATCATGATAAGAGTATAGCTAGTTAACCTAGGAAATCAATCACATCCCTTTGATCTGATCCAAGACTGAATTCAGAATTTTTACTCTGAATTCGTCGACGAATTCTCTGGGTAGATTGAATTCGACGAAGAAGTCATGATAGAAGTTTTCAAGTTCAGTTCTGTTTCTTGATTTCGGCGACGAAATCTTTGGTTGGGTTATAATTCGGGGATGAAGTCATTACAGGATTTTTTAGAATTCAATTCTGTCTTTTGAATTCGGTGACGAACTCAAGTGGGAACTCTACTTCGTCGACGAAATCATGTCTGAAACAGAAAAATTTGTGTAACGGCAAGTTTGCAACGGACCTAAAAGCATTTAATGCTATCCCAACGGCACTATTGGATAAAATGCTATAAAAGGAGTTCATTTATGAACAAATAATAACTCTTGAACACAGTAATAACTTCGATTGATCTCTCATTCATTGCTATTGATTTTCACTTACTCTCACGATTAGAAAATCCCCAAAAGTTTCTCTTGAGCTCATTCAAGCCTACTTTCTTTGAGAGACTTTATTAGAGTTTGTATTTCACTCTTATCTAGCTCATTCAAGAAGCTTTCAATTCGGATCTTCAATCCAAAACTCATTTATTGAGATTAGTCAAGGATCCAGGATTCTTACATTGAAGTTGTTGCTTCAGCTATATCAAGAGAGGGTTGTACTCTTGAAAGGTTTCAGCTCGGCCTAAAGGATAGCTTGAAAGGTGATATCTCGACTTGTAAAGAGAGATTGTAAGGGTTTAGACTCCACCTGTGAAGGAGGCTGTACGATTAAAGAATCGTGGTGAATCCTCTAGCTGGAAGCTGAGGCGGGTAGTAAGCTGGTTTGCTGAACCTCGTAAACAAATCTTGAGTTTGCACTCTTCTTATCTCTTCTCTCTCTTTTAATATTCTTTAGTTCAGGTTGTTGCATATTTTACTTTATTCCGCACTTTTAAATTTGTAGTTCAAGTTCTAAATCTGCTATAGACCTTATTCACCCCCCCTTTAGGGTCATTACCTGACCAACAAAGAATATGACAAGAACAAGCAAGAAAAGTGATTTCAAGCAAGACAAGACAAACATGTGTGATTCTCACGAACAAGACCAAGACAAGAAACAAGTTTTCAAACATGACAAGCAAGTTTTGAAAGAAACACGAAAGCCTATTGTCAAGAATAAGACATGATTTTTAAAGTACGAATTTTATCGGAGTTTTTCGCATTCATTCAAGCATGTCAAGATTATTACATTGCTTTACTTTCAATGCTATTTGTCTTATGTTGCTAGTATTGCTTTAATTCGAGATTGCGTATTGTGTTTATTGTTGTTGTGTTTTATTATTGCTATGGTTAGCTAGTAGCTTATAATCGCTGAGTATTCCATACTCAGCCGTACTTTTATGTCGGTAGGTACCGCAGATGCCCTCAACCCTGAGCCTTGGGTTGAGGAAGAGTATGTAGAGGAGAGGGAACCTCCTATCCCGATGCAGTCGCAGGAGGATAGAGATTTCGACCTGTGACCATACCTCAACTACTGTTGAGAGGAGAGTATAAGAGAGTTGTTTTTATATTTTGATAGGTGGGCATGTCCACCTTTACCTTGATATGTTTTTTTATATATAAACTTGGAATACTGAGATGAATTATAGAAAATGAAAAGTTAGGTCACGCTTCTGCACTCATGTCTTAACTTCCGCACTCTGTTTATTGTAGTTATGGTATCATGTTCAACTGGTTCATTACAGGATGATTTGGCAGGCATGAATAGTCATGACTAAAGTATCCCTTAACTCCTAGGGGGTATTTTGGGGCGCAACAAAAACACTTTGTTAGTACACAATAGTAAAAGCTTAATATAAAATACTCAAGAATGATGACATTGGTACTGACACTGGCATTGACACTGATACTAGTACTGGAAATATCACCGATACTGCGCAGAGATGAATAAATTACTGAGACGTAACTAAAAATCGGATATCGAGAATGTAAGCTACAAATGACATTTCAGAGGATGAACTTATGGTAACTCTCAGTGGGACACTTTGCTCAGATGAAATTTCATTAAGATAAGCCACTGGATTTGCTCAGAAGACAATTCATTAAATAAGTCACATGTGTCCCACAATGAGCACCCCGTTTCTTATGAAAAATCATTTGATTTAAGCGAAGATATTCAAGACATTTTACTCTATACTAAAACATATGTTAGCACAGTTGTATAAACACAAGGAGAGAAAGAATATGAGCACAAATGAGACAAAACACCGTAAAGGATCACTAAGCAAACCATCTCTCATGAACTGCATGGGACTCATAGTGGTGTACTATGGTATCGGACTCAAAGACATTACTTCTCAGTTATAAGCCACTTGGTTTGCTTTGGGGACAACATCTCTGACGGAATCACAAATATCCCACAGCGAGTACCACACTTTTGATGATCGATTATCTGATATTAGATTCACAATATTTTGACATACAATCAATTCATTCACCAAGGAATACTTAAATTCATATGATGCTGAGTAAAGACACTGAGCACTAACCTCGAGGTCATTGGATGAAGTTACCTCTATTTACATAGCTCCAAATATATATAGAGAATACTTAACATCAGAATACGAGTGCGTTGATAGCGATAACAAGATCTCGTTACCGAGGATGTGCCAACGAGACCGACTTAACGGGCAACGAGGACGTACCAATGTTCAACGATAGTGAGCTCGCAACAATGAAAATACCCCCGAAAGATAATAAAGCACCGGCATGTACATACATCACGTAAAAAGGATGTTGGTTAGATACGCTGAACACGGGAATATGCAAAAAACACGAGGCATACCTCCCCATATATATATATATATATAGTCCTTGCTAGGCAAAAAGAACCTACGCCATTGATTACATGATGCCTGGGGTTCAAAGATCCGTTTATGGCTCATCATCGGGGAGCAAATACTGGTCCAGAAAGCCCTCTTTTGCCAATCTCTCCAGATATATCTTCAAGATGCTGCACTGGTTTGTCTTGTGGCCGCGACTCTTATGATAGTAGCAGTATTCTTATGCACGAGGTCCTTTAGAGACGTCACAGCATGCTTGTACAGGCCATTCGAAGTGCGGATCGTCCTCTATAGCTCTCATGGTTGCTGCAGGACGGGCTGTGAACATCAGCTATGTAGGTTGGCTGGAGGAGGGACGCTGCTCTGCTGCCTGGTTGCCCTTACCTTGGAGTAACGCACGGTTCGATTCTGATAAATCATGCGCCCAAGTGTCTATTCACTCTTGAACCAACTGCTGCTGGTTGATCAATTACGTTAAGAGGGACTGCTGGTACTGCAACAACATGATGATCTAGTCTGCATGGGATATCTCTGACTCTAGGACTTGCTTGTCCATTGGAGACGCATAGGTTGGCTCAGCCATGGCGATAGAGATGAACAAAGGGAGGGTTCGATTACTTTCTCACAGATATGAGAAAAAATGTTTTCTCACAGATGAATCAACTTATCACTTTGTATGGTGTAAGCAATTCAAGAGAAAAGTAAATTTCCCACAGACGGCGCCAATTTTGAAAGGGAAAATTCCCGGACTCGCCACAAGTCAGTAGCTGCTACGGAAGCTCCGATTTACTGGTAAAAGGTTGAAGGTGGAGGGTTTGAACCCTGTACTGCACTCCGATGCTAAAATAAGTATGTGGAGAAGATGATAAATAGTAAGAGCAATAAGAGTGTAAGATACGAGATTTCTTGGTTGGGTTTGCAATAATTTTTCGGTCCTTATTCATTGAAGCTCTGGGGGTATTTATAAGTTTAGCTCAGGATGCCCATGGATGACCATAGATGTTCATACCATGTGCTAAATGATCATTACCAAATATGTCAAACAGATTTGGAGCTTACGTGTCACACGTGGGAGCCTACTATTTATTGATTCAGTGTGTTTTGACAGCACGCAGAAATGACCAACATTAAATGCTAAGACAGTGCTTTCTCCTGTGAGTCATTCTCGATATTTGACTAAAGCATGGGTCCATTGTTATAACGAGGACGATACTGTTGTCTTAATGACTATGACTCCATTGTCTAGAAGACAACATTTCCGTTGTGGGGAGCACAATGAGTCTGTTGTCATACGCACAACGAATACGTACTCAAAAACACATATGAGCTCATTTCCACCGTTATAACTCCAAAAAACATACTCGTTGTCACAACACGCAGATAAATTACGAATTTTATCATTTACAAATATAAGGTGAAGAAATGAAATCAAAGAAAGAGATGATGGTGAGATCTAAAGCTGAGTTGAGTGATTCTTGGAGAGAATTGACTAATTCGAAGGGAGCAATGGTAGCTTCAATAGGTTACTTATACATGCTCAGGAGCGGAGCCAGGAATTTTCCCTTGGAGGGGCCGAAGTACATGCATTAAGAAAGTGGTCATGAGGGTCGGGGCATAGCGCCATGGGTTCATTGTGGTCATAACAGCCGTTAGCGTTGCATTCCAATAAAGGTAAGTTCAATAAAATAAAATAAACAGGGTCTTTTTTTTTTGGGAGAACTATTATTTACATAAATTTAACTATTATATAATTTTTTGGGGGATAACTATGATGGAAAATGATTCTTTCCGGTAGAATGCATAGGCTTCTACAGTTGTCACGTGCCCCTTTTTAACACCCATTAACTGTGGTTAAGATTCACTCACCCTAGGGTTCATCTATCTAACCTTGGTTTTTAGAAGAAGAAAAAATATTAACCTTGGTTTGATTAATCTTAACCACAGTTAAAGGGAGATGAACAGAACGCGTAGTTTGAATTTGGGGGAGTAATTAACTCATAATTTGGGGGGCCAGTATATATAAAATGTAGATATTGTTTTATTTAAATTCTACTTAAATGTACAATGGTTGACCCCTCCCCGGCGTCCCCTCCCTGGGCTCCACCCCTGTACCTGCTGCTTGTGTTAGTGGCTGTGTGTTCCTCCCATATATGGGTTCTTTTGTAATGTGACAATTGAAATGTCCTGCATTTTGGCCCACATTCCATGTTACGCATTTAACTACTAATAGCACCGCTAATTTGGATTGCGGCCTAAGCCCCTAACCATGTGTCCTCAAAAAACAAAAACAAAAAAAAATTTATAATAAAATCTTTCAAAAAAGCAGGGACACATGTTGTAACTCCAAAAGAGTTTAGAAGTCTGCGCTAGGACTAGCATTTCTGATTCTTGATTGATGATTGACCCACTTTTCATGAGCCCATGAGATCGCCACGTGTCCCTTTTGACACCCCTTAACTATGGTTAAGATTCACTGACCCATCCTTGGTTTTAAAAAAAAAAAAACATTAGTTCTTTTTTTAATATTACAAACATATTTTCAAGGTTTTTTTAATATTAAAAAAAATTAATATTTTTTTCTAAAAACCAAGGTTGGATGGGTGAATCTTAACCACAGTTAAGGGGTGTCAAAAGGGACACGTGGCGACCTCAAGGGCCAAATCCGGTTATCACAGTAGAGGATTTGGTTTCCTTTTCATTGGTTGGGGAGAGAATGGGGTAATGTCCCTTTCCTAACCGACAGAAAACCAGGCTGGTGCACTTATGTGGAAAGAAATAAATAGGTGAGGAAACCCCCAAAGAGAGGGGGAACTCGAATTCTCTTTGAATGGAGAATAGGCTAATATTGCTTGTACGTGCACACACACAGGATTTGGCAGATACAAGCAGTGTTAAATATCCATTAAAAACGGATTGAGTTGAGACCCAGAGACTTTAAAGTCGCTACGTAGTATAGGTCTAGTTATAGTGTTTAGTGCTGGGCTAGTTATTGAGTTATGTTCTGTGGATGATGAAATAATTGGATATGTTTATACATTGAATGCAGTGTTGTCAGAACCGGACTGGGCATCGAACCGGTAGAGTAGCCGATTCCCAGTTCCACTGGTCCAGTTTGACCGCGTACCTTTTGCAAAAAAACTTTTTTTTTTTCATTTTTTCCCGGGTTTGATTGGTCCTAACCGGTTCTACTGGTTTTGGCCGGTTATTAAAGAATACCGATTTTGAGGGTTTTGGGAACCAATGAGGGGGCCGGTTCCCAGTTCAGTTCTCATATAACACTGAAATGTGAGGAGCAGTAGTGATTTTTGTTTTATGTTGTTAAGAGCATTGGTAAATATTTTTTTAATTTTTTTTTGGTGACAAGGTGGAAGGAAACACATACACACCGCTCAGTAAGCTTCACCCACGACTCACCTCAGAACGAGTACCAACCGGTTGGGGGGGAGGAATATGAAACTTAAGCATTGGTGATTTATGACTAAAGAAAAATATTTTTGTCGTGAAAGAGCAGAGTTTCCCTTGAAGTTTAGTTAATTTCAGGAGGCTGCATCAAATTGTATGTTAACTTGGCGGATCTCTTGCGCGCTATGATATCATGATAAAAATTGGGCTTTACTAAATAATTGGATGATTACATTCTTTCATAATAGGGTTTAAATAGAATCGTTAACAAAATAATAATAATCTACAATAATATCGAATTATATCCTAATATAATATATTTATTAATATTCATTTGATATTGCGACATTTTGGAGTGATTGAGTGAGTTTACCCTTATTGCACCTTTGCGGTTAAGTGTGTGTTTAAGTGTTACTTTGCCTCCTTAACAAAAAAAAAAAAAAAAGGGTTTATTCCCACGTGTTGTACGGTGCCCCTCTATACACCCTCCCTTTTAAAGTTCTACTTTTATACATCTCTACAAGGAGAGGGGCTTGGACAACATCCATTTTACCCGTCAATATAACATTTCTTCTTATCTTTCTTCCTTCCTATTTGTTTTTGGAAAATGTTTAATGAATTCACACCCCCTTTTTAACCCCTATTAATTTTGGTCAAGATTCATTCACCTCTAGGGTTCATCTATTCAACCTTGTATTTTTTTTTACTAACTATGGTTAAGCTTCATTCACCCCTAGGGCTCATCCATTCAACCATGGATTTTAGAAAAAAATAATTAAAAAATAATTAATCATAATTTAGTTAAGGTTAACCATACTTAAAAAGGGGTTAAAAGGGACATGAAATTAAGGTTAAGCTTAACTAAATTAATATTAATATATTTTTTTTAATTTTCCCCCTAAAATCTAAGTGGAATAGACGAACACTAGGAGTGAGTGAATTTTAACCATTAGCAGATATTAAGAAATGGTGTGAATTCGTCAAAATTTTTTAAAAACAAATAGGAAAGAAGAAAGATAAGCCAGAATCGTTGTATAGAGGGGCAAAATGGACGTAGTCCAAGCCCTTTCCTCCACTGCTAACAAGGGCTGCACAAAGCCCGATTGACCCGATTGTGTGGCTTGGCTCGGCTCGGCTCAAATTTTAGGCTCAATCAGGCCCAGTCAAGCTTTCAAAAAAGCTTGAAAAGACAATCAAGCCGAGCTCGGGCTAACCCCTATTTGATTCGGCCTGGCCCGAAGCTTGGCTCATTTATGTTTGGTTCGACTGAAGTTCGGCTCGGCTCGTTTATGATATATATATATATTTTTCCTCAAACTCTCAAATCCCTAAATCGGGTTAGAGCTTTCGAGAGAACCCTAGAGCTCTCAGAGAGAAACCATAGAGCTCTCCTCCGCCTGCTACTGCCATTGCCGCCTTTTGCCTGCTGCTGTCGCCTTCCGCTTGCCGCTATCGCCTTCTGCCTACTGCTATCGCCTTCCGCCTGCAGCGTTGCTTCCAGAGGACATCTGAGCTCAAGGCATTAATGGAGTCTCTCTTCCAGAAGAGATTTGCTCTCAAGGCATTAGTACAGACAATTACAGAGAAGCAAATGAAGAGAAGATGAAGTAGAAGAGAGTGGGGATACCATAATGTTTTCTAGGGTTTCAAAAGGTCTCTAGAGGTTCGATTCTCTCTCTAAAACCTTTCTCTCTCTACTTTGCCGCTGCAAGCGTTGAAGGGTAGATGAGATGATATGGAATGAAAAATCGAAGCGTTATATTTTTAACTTAAATAATATGACCTCCACTTAATTAAATATTAAATACGTTAAATGATTCTTATTCCATCACAACTCTCTAAATGTTGGACCTCCATCTCCTTTATTAATGATCATCAATTTAATAAGAACGCTTAATTAAAATAATTATTTTTTAAAATTAAATATAAGACATTCGTTTAAGTAAATATTAAATGCGCTACTTACTTCCATCACAACTCTCTAAACATTAGACCCTCCATCTTACTTCTTAAGTGATCATCTACTTAATAGGAACCTTTAATTAAATTCATTATTTTTTTAAAATTAAATAATAATCATCTACTTAAAACTGTAAGACCATAAGTTTTGTGCTTCAAATTTGTTACTCATTCATAGTTCTTATCAACAATAAATAAGTTCCTGATATTCACATTTTGTCCGTTTTATATAATTCTTATAAATCTATCAATTCGATTTATTCTGTGTACTTTGGTTTTATATTAATATTTAATCTAACATCTCAATTTCATGTTGTGTTATACATGTCCATGTTGATGATCCTTTTAAATTGCTTTCTTTCTCTTATTTTATTTCTAATTTTTTTTTTTCTACTGGGATGTCTGAAGATTGTGGTTAGATATAACACAAAGCCACGTTATAGGAAATCACAATTAGCAAATCTCAAGGTTTCTTTTAGAGTGTCGTATTATTTCAACAAGAGCAAAGTTAGTTGTGACATTTGATTCTTTTAGGATGAGTAATAATTTAAGGCTTTTGGTGAGAACCGAAACTTAAGCTTCTATTTTCTTTTTTGAACTAACTGAAATTCTTAACTTCTTCAAATCTAAATTAAATTTTTTTTTTTTTTGGCTCTCTATAACTTGTTGTAGGTTAGTCACTTAGTTTAATAAATTCTTTGCATATATCTCTTCTCTTTATACTTTTTCATGTTTCAATTATAAGATGATAAAGTATAATTTATAATGTTCTTTAATTTTATTTTTATTTTAAAGTTAGGTCTTTCTTCATTCCGTGCATCGCACGGGGTATTTGCTAGTACTACTTATATTATAAAGAAATAATACTTTCTCTATTTGCTCTCCAAACTCTCATCCCTTCAATCCTATAAGTTTTATTTTAGAGATGACACGTGGATTTTCTCTTTAATCCCCACCGCTCAGGTTTGGGACCCACTGCCTTATTCTAGAGTCCTCTCTATCTCCATTATTGTAAAGTCTTCTCTTATCTCCAACTCTTGCAAGTAGATTTGAGACTCACTATCTTATCTTAGAGCCCTCTCTATCTCTACTATTGTAGAGTCCTCTCTTATCTCCAACTCTTGGGTGTATTAATTTAAGTTTTATACTAGAAGACTTGTGATTTTCTATTAAATATTATTAAAATAATAATAAATTATTATTATAAAATCAATTACTTAATACAAATAATAATGTCTATCAAATAAAAATATAGTATTAAAATTAATGGAATATTCTTAAGATATATTACTTAATATTTAAAATTATTATCTGTGCATCGCATGGGTCTCTACTAGTATCTCTAATATTATATGAGAGAAGCGGGGTTAAAGAGTAGGTTGATTTTTTTCTAATATTCCTAATGAGTCCCAATTTCATAGTATCATACTGTGAACGTAGTTAGTGAGGTGAATTTTTTATATTTTTTCTATTTTATCCATAACTACATATAAAAAAAATTTAAGATATTATATTATCTTATTTTACATAATAAATGTTAGTTGGAGTATTGAAGTAATATCAATTATAACGAACAATAATCCCTCTATATCTCCACGATTCCCTCAAATCTTTATCCTTATCTTCTCTCATGCTGGTAACTACTTTTCAAAAGAAAAATTAGGACTTTTTGGTTTTCAAAATGTCCCTTTCTATACTAACGTGTCCCTCATGGTTTTTTTAAATCTAAAAAGTCCCTCAAGTTTTTATACCCAAAATATTTAATTTTTTTTTCAAAATGCCCTCACTAGGATCCTTCTTCCCAGTCTCTCTCCCCTTTCCCTTCTCTCTCACGTGCATCGCATGTGCCGCCCACTAGTATATATATATGAGAAATACTCTACTTCACTCAATGTGTGAATTTGTTAACCTTGACCAGACTCTATAACTCTATGTATTGAATATCATTCTATTAAATAAAAGGATATTTTGGTATTTTCATAGGAGACAATTCATTAAATCACCTAGATTTCTCTTGTAGAGCCCCGAAATTTCATTTCGCTAAGAATGAATAGTGTGTGAATAGTGCCCAAGTGTGGTTTTGTACACTTATGAGTCTTATGTTAATATATGTGTGTTTGGAATTATGCCGTATATGTTCTAATGGGTCTATATGTCCTTAGGGAATGTGTTGAAAAGCATAAAAGAGTGTTGGAAGTGCATTGGGGAAGATTCGAGTGGCGTAAACAAGGTTTTTCAGCAAAACAGGGGTCGACCGATCGCTCGGTCATTACCTGCGATCGATCGGTCAACTACCGATCGCTCGATAGCTGTCGCACGGTTAACTTTTTTGTATGGGGAAAAATTCCAGAGAGTGTGTTTTTGACCGATCTCTCGGTCATAACACCGATCGACCGGTAAGTCACCGATCGCTCGGTCCATACCACCGATCGATCGGTCATACGCAGATTTTCTTCATTAAGGGTGTTTAAGACTTTAACCATCACCCTTTGCCTATAAAAGGGCTGGGTTCGTGCCTTAGGGTTTCACAAACCCTTTGTGCATTGTTTTTGAGGGATTTGAGAGGAGAAGGAGGAGAGGACCTTGGTGATCGTTCAAGCTTGTGGAAGATCAAGTTCTTCCTTTCCATTTGGTGTTTTCCAACCAAGAACTCACTGTTCTTGCTTGTTCCAGCCATTGGGAGTCAAACTCATTGATTTCTCTAAGGTAGATACACTCTACTACAATCTTGCAATCCTACTAGTTACTAATTATGATTCTTCTTATCTATGCCCTATCTATATGTATTGATTTTATGTATGAAAAGGTGTGATTATATACTTGGATGAAGGTTACTATTATGATGCACTCTAAGTGTTTGATAAAATACCTCTAAGGGATTCTATGCCTAAATATGATGGTTTCTCTTATTAAGTGCATATGCTCGCATGTCTCGCATGAACCGATGGTTTCCATGGATTTCTTAAAGTGCAAACAAAGGTTTTTCACGAAAAGACGAATAATGAATGATTCTAAGTAACTCTATGATTTCTCTAAGATCGTTTCACAAGCTCTAAGGATCATACCATGCTCACAAGGAAACTCTATAATAATGCTCTAAGATCGTCTCACAAGCTCCACGGATCACAATGAAATGCTCTAAGATCTCTAAGGTTATGCTCTATGGAAATGCTCTACGGTATCGCTCTATGCTCTATGTCTCTACGGATCATAATGACTCTAAGTAACTCCATGAACTCACAAGAACTCATAAGGCTATGATTATCGATTGACTCACACGGTTACAGTTTTGGTTTCGAATATTATCTCACATATGTTTTCACGGTTTCCATGCTTTAAGGATTTTACGGATTTCATTCTCCATGTCTTGTATGCTCCATGCCTAACCGTTTTATTGTTATTAGTTTGTATACACTGAGTATTCCATGCTCAGTCGATATTGTTATGATCGGCAGGTGCTCGGGTTCCATTCGATTTGTGTGGCGAAGAACCTTGGGTCGAGGAAGAGTACCGTGACCCGGAGCCTTCCATGGATCACTATCATGACGATGGTGCTTTAGATAGGAGTCGTGACTTCGATTTTCTGTTGATCGACCGACTTAGAACTTGTGTCATTTTGTTATGTGAGTGTGGGGTTTGTCCACTCCACTTTTGGGTTTCTCACACATGTATACTTGTTGGCTCTTACTTGAGCCAAGTTATAGGAGTATTCATTTTGCTTCCGCTATGTTTAGTATTTTATTTTCCGCTGTGCATTGTATTTCATTTCCGCTATGTATATTCAGGTACTCTGACAGGTTTCCACGTGTGCCTTATGTATCATACTGGAGGTATGATACGGCGGTCACAAGTCAAAGTATCCTTAACTCCTAGGGGGTATTTTGGGTCGCGACAGACTTGGTATCAGAGCTAGTTATGTCTAACGACAGACTTAGTTACACTCAGGCTCGGTCTAAAGCGGAAGTAATTCCTATGAGTTGAACTTAGAACTCAGAAGGACTCAGTTGTTTTAGGTTTGTTACCACGACATAACCGGTATCAGGTGAATCCTTAGGTCAGTATAGGATCCGAGATCGATGTGATCCTATGCGAGGTCTAGTATAGGCTTTAAATTATAATTATGTGATGATATATATACCTCGATGTATACTATGTGCGGTATAGTATTTCATGATTTTTGAATTGCTATATGATATGTGAGGTTTGGTATCCAAGTTAGACTCATGTTTTGCCAAATTGATCTCAGGATTTGATATCATGAGACGTGGCAATCGGGGTCGAGGTTACCATACTCGGAGGGTCGAGAGTGAAGTTCCGAGAGAAGAGGAACCGTTGTATTTCACAAATGCTATGGACTCCATAGCCGAGACTTTGGCATTGTTGGCAACGAGGCCTATGCCTACCCCACTGTCCACGCCTGTGCCTACACCGGTGCATCACACCGCGGGGCTCGAAGCTTTCAGGAGACTGCGGCCTCCTACATTCTATGGCACTCTGGACCCCATGGTGGCCGAGTCTTGGATTATGCAGCTAGAGAAGACCTTCCGGGCTCTCCGTTGTACCGATGAGCAAAGGGTAGAATGGGCTTCCTTCGTGATGGAAGGTGAAGCCGAACACTGGTGGAGAGCTGCCCAAAGGCAGAGAGATGTTGCTAAGGCAGGTGTACCCTGGACTTGGGCGGAGTTCTTAGAGACTTTCAGGGAACAGTAATTTCCCAGGTTTATTCGGGAACAAAAGGCGAGAGAGTTTATGCTTTTGGAGCAAGGGTCGATGAGCGTAGCCGAGCATGAGGCTAAGTTCACCGAGTTGTCTAGGTTTGCTCCACACTTGGTGGCTACTGAAGACCTACAGGTCAGGAAGTTTGAGATGGGCTTCAAGGCTTTCATCCGAGATCGGGTGTCCATTCTCCAGGTAGAGTCTTGGAGAGAGATAGTAGGGAAGGCGAAGATCGCTGAAAAGAATGTGGAAGACTTTGTGAGAAGAAGAGACAGTGGCTTCGGGAAGAGCATGTCTCGGGGTCAGTCCAGTAGTTCTTCAGAGAAGAGGACTAGGACTGCACCGTACCAGTTCTCCCAGCTGATGTCGGGTCAGAGACCTTCTTTTGCGCCTCAGGCACCGCGTCCTACGGCATCGCAAGCTACGAGGGTTATGCCTCCGGCTTCCTCCTCATCGCAGACATTTGAGGAGTGCGCCGTATGTGGTCGTCGGCCTAAGACTGGAGATTGCCGAAGAATGTCAGGTGGATGCTTCCACTGTGGCGAGATGGGCCATATGATTCGAGATTGCCTGCGCAAGCAGTCACAGTCTGGGTCACAGGGAGTTCGGCCTCCAGGCAGGCAGAATTCACTTCAGGGGTCTTCATCTCAGGCCTCTAGATCCTTGCAGCCTACCCAGCAGCCTCGTCAGGTGAACCAAGGCAGAGTCCTTGCCATGACTGATAGAGACGCACAGGCATCTGATGATGTTGTGCAAGGTACGCGCGAACTAGTCTTTGTCGAAGTTCTAATATTGCCATGATATGTTCGTATCTATATATATCCTATGTGGTGTTTTGCGGTGTTTGTATCTATATGTATAGTTGTGTTATAACTGGGATGATTCAAATTCTCAGGTTCGTTGCTCGTAAATGAATGTTTGGCAAGAGTATTGATAGACACAGGATCCACTCACTCGTTCGTTTCACCAAGCTTTGCCAAAGGCTTTACGTCCGAGCCAAGCAAGCTACCTAGGGAGTTGTCCATTTCGACTCCATTGGGAAAATCTACTGAGACAGATAAAGTGTATCCGGATAGTGTTGTACAAGTCATGCAGCACGAGTTGCCAGTCGACTTGATCCTTCTGGGATTTCAGGATTGGGATTTCGATGTCATCCTAGGTATGGATTGGCTCTCAACTCACCATGGACACGTGGCGTGTTTCGAGAAGGTGGTGCATTTTAAACCGGTGGGGTTAAAGCCGTTTCATTTCAGGGGACTTCAGAGAAGAGACATTGCCTGCTTTGCAGCTCTTAGTCTCGAGGGTGTAGAAGTGCGAGACTCCACACCCATTCCGGTGGTATGTGAGTATATGGATGTTTTTTCGGAAACCTTGCCGGGATTGCCTCCCGATCGTGCAATCGAGTTTGCGATTGAGCTAGCTCCAGGCACAGCTCCGATTTCAAGAGCTCCATATAGGATGGCCCCTATTGAGCTTAAGGAGTTAAAAGAGCAGTTAGAAGAATTGCAAGGCCCTGGTTTCATCCGGCCAAGTGTTTCACCTTGGGGAGCTCCGGTTCTCTTCGTGAAGAAGAAAGATGGATCAATGCGTATGTGCATTGATTACAGGCAATTGAACAAGGTCACGATCAAGAATCGTTATCCATTGCCTCGGATAGACGACTTGTTTGACCAATTGAAGGGTGCGCAGTTTTTCTCCAAGATTGACCTTCGATCTGGTTATCATCAGTTGAAGATCAAGAAAGAGGACATTCCCAAGACAGCATTCCGAACTCGATACGGTCATTACGAGTTTTTGGTCATGTCTTTTGGACTGACTAACGCGCCGACAGCATTCATGGATTTGATGAATCGGGTGTTCAGATCATCTCTCGATCAATGTGTGATCGTGTTCGTAGATGATATCCTTGTGTATTCACAGTCACAGGAGGATCACGCGAGAGATCTCCGTCTAGTATTGCAGACACTTCGAGAGCATAGTCTGTATGCTAAGTTGAGCAAGTGTGAGTTCTGGCTGAACAATGTATCTTTTCTTGGACACGTGGTATCTGCTGAAGGTATTTCAGTTGATCCTGCAAAGATTGAAGCGGTGATGAATTTGGAAAGACCGAAGAGTGTCACCGAGATTCGTAGTTTCCTCGGGTTGGCAGGATATTACAGAAGGTTTGTGGAAGGATTTTCGAGTTTAGCAGCTCTGCTTACCTATCTCACACGGAAGAACACGAGGTTCACTTGGAGTGATAAGTGCGAGGCTAGTTTCTTGGAGTTGAAAAAGAAGCTTACTTCGGCTCCTGTTCTCATAGTTCCATCTGGGAGCGGTGGTTTCGAAGTCTATAGTGATGCTTCACTAGTGGGACTTGGATGTGTTTTGATGCAGTATAAAAAGGTGGTCGCCTATGCTTCCCGTCAGCTGAAGGAGCATGAGCAGAATTACCCCACACATGACTTAGAGCTCGCTGCAGTCATTTTTGCACTGAAAGGAGAAGAGTTCGTGGTGTTCACAGACCACAAGAGCTTGAAGTATCTTTTCCTCCAGAAGGAGTTGAATATGAGGCAGTGTCGTTGGATGGAGTTCATGAAGGACTACGACTGTTCCATCCAGTACCATCCGGGTAAGGCTAACGTGGCAGCCGATGCTCTTAGCAGAAAACCTTACAGAGTTATGGCTCAATTGAGAGTGCAAGAGTGGAAGTTATTACATGATATGTGTCATTTGGACACTACTCTCAGGCATGTCACCTATGGGCCGATAATGTCCAACGTGGTGGTTAGGCCACAGATCCTGAGCCAGATCAAGGAGTTACAGAATTCAGATGTGGAGTTGCTTGCTTACCGAGACAAGTCGGTGAGTAACGGCAATCAGGAGTTCGCTTTAAATGGTGATGGTGCTATCACATTTAAGGGCAGGTTATGTGTCCCCGCCGACACAGTTTTGAGGGATGAAATTTTGAATGAAGCTCACCGATCAAAGTACACGGTACATCCGGGAGGTACTAAGATGTACCAGAATCTCAAGAAGCACTACTGGTGGCGAAACATGAAGAGGGAAGTCGCTGAGTACGTCGCCAGATGTTTGATTTGCCAGCAGGTAAAAGCCGAACATCAAAGGCCAGCAGGTCTTTTGCAGTCCCTTCCTATTCCGGAGTGGAAATGGGAGAACATCTCGATGGATTTCATTGTGGGTTTGCCGCGAACGGCGAAGGGCTCCGATGCTATTTGGGTGATTGTGGACAGGTTGACTAAGTCTGCACATTTTATTCCGTACCGAACTACTTTCAATGCAAATCAGTTGGTAGCCCTATATGTTAAGGAGGTGGTTCGACTGCACGGTGTGCCAGTTTCTATCGTGTCTGATCGAGATCCTCGGTTTACTTCCAAGTTTTGGAAAACTTTCCAGGATGCTATGGGTTCTCGTTTAGAATTCAGTACCGCCTTCCATCCTCAGACCGATGGACAAACGGAGAGGGTGAATCAAGTAGTGGAGGATATGCTCCGAGCTTGTATGCTGGATTTTCAGGGTAGTTGGGAGGAACAGTTGCCGTTGGTTAAGTTTGCCTACAACAATAGCTATTAGGCAAGCATCCAGATGGCACCTTTTGAAGCTCTGTATGGTCGGAGTTGTCGATCACCGCTATACTGGGATGAAGTTGGTGAGAGGAAGATTCTTGGTCCTGAGTTGATAGAGCGGACCGCAAAAAGGGTCAAAATTATCCGGGAGCGATTGAAAAGTGCTCAGGATAGGCAGAAGAGCTATGCGGGATATACGCCGCAGAGATTTAGAGTTCCGAGTTGGAGATCGGGTCTTTGTGAAGATTTCGCCGAGTCGGGGAATCATGCGATTCGGGAAGAAGGGAAAGCTCAGTCCTAGGTACGTGGGACCATTTGAGATCGTCACAAGGGTTGGTGAGGTTGCTTACAGGGAAGCACTACCGCCTCACATAGCAGCGGTCCATAATGTATTTCACGTCTCTATGCTTAGAAAATACATTTCGGATCCGTCTCACGTCATCGCTCTTAATCCTGTTGAGATTCGAGAGGATCTTACGTTGGTTGAGCAACCAGTTTAGATTCTGGATCGTCGAGATCAAGTGTTGCGAACCAAGACTATCCTATTAGTCCTAGTGAAGTGGCAGCATCATTCCAAGGAAGAGCCTACATGGGAGCGAGAAGCGGAAGTGAAGGAAAAGTACCCTCACTTGTTTGAGTAGTTTTCTTTGTTAGTTTTGTGTGTATTTTGTTCTTGTTATGTTTTTGGCATCGTTCTAATTTCGAGGACAAAATTCTTGTAAGGGGGGAGGGATGTAGAGCCCCGAAATTTCATTTCGCTAAGAATGAATAGTGTGTGAATAGTGCCCAAGTGTGGTTTTGTACACTTATGAGTCTTATGTTAATATATGTGTGTTTGGAATTATGGCGTATATGTTTTAATGGGTCTATATGTCCTTAGGGAATGTGTTGAAAAGCATAAAAGAGTGTTGGAAGTGCATTGGGGAAGATTCGAGTGGCGTAAACAAGGTTTTTCAGCAAAACAGGGGTCGACCGATCGCTCGGTCATTACCTGCGATTGATCGGTCAACTACCGATCGCTCGATAGCTGTCGTACGGTTAACTTTTTTGTATGGGGAAAAATTCCAGAGAGTGTGTTTTTGACCGATCTCTCGGTCATAACACCGATCGACCGGTAAGTCACCGATCGCTCGGTCCATACCACCGATCGATCGGTCATACGCAGATTTTCTTCATTAAGGGTGTTTAAGACTTTAACCATCACCCTTTGCCTATAAAAGGGCTGGGTTCGTGCCTTAGGGTTTCACAAACCCTTTGTGCATTGTTTTTGAGGGATTTGAGAGGAGAAGGAGGAGAGGACCTTGGTGATCATTCAAGCTTGTGGAAGATCAAGTTCTTCCTTTCCATTTGGTGTTTTCCAACCAAGAACTCACTGTTCTTGCTTGTTCCAGCCATTGGGAGTCAAACTCATTGATTTCTCTAAGGTAGATACACTCTACTACAATCTTGCAATCCTACTAGTTACTAATTATGATTCTTCTTATCTATGCCCTATCTATATGTATTGATTTTATGTATGAAAAGGTGTGATTATATACATGGATGAAGGGTACTATTATGGTGCACTCTAAGTGTTTGATAAAATACCTCTAAGGGATTCTATGCCTAAATATGATGATTTCTCTTATTAAGTGCATATGCTCGCATGTCTCGCATGAACCGATGGTTTCCATGGATTTCTTAAAGTGCAAACAAAGGTTTTTCACGAAAAGACGAATAATGAATGATTCTAAGTAACTCTATGATTTCTCTAAGATCGTTTCACAAGCTCTAAGGATCATACCATGCTCACAAGGAAACTCTATGATAATGCTCTAAGATCGTCTCACAAGCTCCATGGATCACAATGAAATGCTCTAAGATCTCTAAGGTTATGCTCTATGGAAATGCTCTACGGTATCGCTCTATGCTCTATGTCTCTACGGATCATAATGACTCTAAGTAACTCCATGAACTCACAAGAACTCATAAGGCTATGATTATCGATTGACTCACACGGTTACAGTTTTGGTTTCGAATATTATCTCACATATGTTTTCACGGTTTTCATGTTTTAAGGATTTTACGGATTTCATTCTCCATGTCTTGTATGCTCCATGCCTAACCGTTTTATTGTTATTAGTTTGTATACACTGAGTATTCCATGCTCAGTCGATATTGTTATAATCGGCAGGTGCTCGGGTTCCATTCGATTTGTGTGGCGAAGAACCTTGGGTCGAGGAAGAGTACCGTGACCCGGAGCCTTCCATGGATCACTATCATGACGATGGTGCTTTAGATAGGAGTCGTGACTTCGATTTCTGTTGATCGACCGACTTAGAACTTGTGTCATTTTGTTATGTGAGTGTGGGGTTTGTCCACTCCACTTTTGGGTTTCTCACACATGTATACTTGTTGGCTCTTACTTGAGCCAAGTTATAGGAGTATTCATTTTGCTTCTGCTATGTTTAGTATTTTATTTTCCGCTGTGCATTGTATTTCATTTCCGCTATGTATATTCAGGTACTCTGACAGGTTTCCACGTGTGCCTTATGTATCATACTGGAGGTATGATACAGCGGTCATGAGTCAAAGTATCCTTAACTCCTAGGGGGTATTTTGGGTCGCGACATCTCTAGATTTTTGAAAAAGAGCTCTGGAGGTGCACTTTAGCCAACTAAAAAATTTAGGTGCATGTTAACAAGATCTCCTTCACGTTTTTGCTAGGGTTGAATGGAAAACCCTAAGGTGGCTGCCGGTGGGGAGGGTAGCTCCTCCTCCAAGCCGCCGGACCCTCCTCCCTCTTATGCTGATATTCTTGCTAAAAATTCTTCTATTACTTCTCATTCTCCTTATCCTTTGATCCTCATTAAAAAACCTAGTTCTTATCAAGGCGAACCAGCGATTTTTTTCTCCGAAGAAGAGTCCTCCATGCTTGCTACTCCTCTTCAATTAGCACTGATTGCAAAATGCTCTTATAGCCGGCCTTCATTGGATGCTATCAAGACACATATGAAAAAAACTGAAGGTCTTTGCTTAGCTTTCACAGTGGTACTTAGATTTGCATCGAAAGAAGATTTCCTTATGGTTTGGATCAAAGAAGCTATATACATCAATGGATATCTCTTTCGGTTTTTTAAATGGACTCCCTCCTTCTTATCGGGGATGGAACTATCCATAGTTCCGGTATGGGTAAGCTTTCTGAATCTTCCCCTTCATTTGTTTAATGATTCAGCTCTTACATCCATTGGTACCATTCTCGGTAAGGTCTTAAAGCTTGATGGAGCAACAAAATCTATTTCTAGGCCGAGTGTTGCTAGAGTGTGCATTGAAATTAATCTCCTCAAACATAATCCAGATTGGTTCTGGCTAGGTTTAGGGGATCACGGAAGATGGAAATCCATAGAATATGAGAAGAAATTTCGATATTGTGTAAGGTGTAAAAAGCTTGGTCACGATGTTCAATCTTGTTCGATGGGTAGATCTAAAACCAAAAATACAGCACCTATGGAAGAAGAGGAAGGTCCCTCAAAGAATACTACTAAACAGTGGGTGGTAAAAAATGCTAATTCGGAAGAGCCATCCCAAATAACACATCCTTTTCTGATCTCGTCTAAGGATCCCACTCCAGTACTCATGCTAAATTCGGATCGTGAAGAGATGGAAGTTTCTAATTCTTCATTACAAAAAGCAACAAAGGCAATCAATCTGAATGATCCAAGATCATCTAATGCAGATCCTTTTATTCCAAATCAGAAGGATAATACAGAATAGCCAAGGAATCAAACGAAGCAATGGGTGATAAAGAGTTTTGGTTCGGTGGAAACTAACCATGCTGTTACTAATTTTCTGTTACAATCTCCTGTGGCTAATGGTCCAAATCTTATGCAAGCTGATGAAGAGATGGGCTTATCATTTGCTGATCCCGATCTTACTATCTTAAACCCAGCAATAGGAAATTTGAAGGAGCTTAATGCAAGATTTATACAGGCGATAGGGAGAAAGGTATGGATAGAAACCCAGTTTTAAAAACTCCTATTACAATTGATGATGTTGGTAACAATACAGGTATGGTTTTCCATAATAATTTTTCTGAATCTCAACTAGGAAATTTTGATCATTCTACTTTAACAAATCATAGGATATCCGAAATGCATTATTATGATAAATCCATTGACTTAGATGAGATTGAAACTAAATCTGACGAAGGGAAAATTTCTGCTCACTTGGAGGACAATGATATTCTAAAAAATAGTCCTCCCATTATTCAACCTATAGACGAGTTCCATGGTTATAAAACTGATTTAAATTTCTCAAACTCTTTGCCTTCTACTGTTTTTACAGAATTTAGTTTTAACAATAATACTAAGTTTAATTGACATTTCCATAATTCTAAACAATATCATATGTGGAAGAAATTAATTATAACTTTAGAGGATTCTCCAAATCCCAAAAAAAAAACTCAACATTGGTAATATTTTATGGGAGAACTCTCAAACTTGGGAATACCATGATGATTTTGAACCTTGTTTGCTAAATGATATTGATTTATTCAAAGAAGATGCGAAAAAATTCTCTCTAAGATTACTAAAGTCTGAAATTTTTTAAAAATTTCCTTCATGAGGATATGAAGACTAAATCAAAAAAACCTAAAACTGTGATTTCAACTGGTAGAATGACTCGATCTAGAACTGCGGTTCGATCTTTGGTTTCGGAGTCAAATAAATTTATTAATGAATAATTTTCTCCTGTGGAATATCCGTGGTATTGGTAATTAGCTTCTAAGTCTAGATTGAAACAACTTATATCTTCTAATCATATCATCCTATTTGCTATTATGGAACCAAAAAAGAACTATGATACTTTGCATGAAACTTGCTCTTTTATTGATATGGATAACCATTTGGACTCTCATCTTTCTCATCCTAAGATATGGCTTTTTTGGAAAAGCTATATACAAGTTTCTTTTATCTCTTCTTCTAAACAAATGATTGTTGTTGATGTATATTCTCATTCTATTTCTCCCATCAGATGCGCTTTTATATATGCTAAATGCACTAGCAGCAATCGTCTCTCTTTATGGATGGATCTTTGTAATTGCTTTTCCTTCTATGCAGGCCCCTTTTTTATTGGAGGTGATTTCAATGTTATTGCTAGATCTGATGAAAAACTGGGAGGGAGGGATGTTAATATTGATTCTCTTTCTGATTTTAACAATATGATTAATGATTTGGGCTTGATGGATTCTCTTTCTGATTTTAACAATATGATTAATGATTTGGGCTTGATGGATGCTGGCTATATTGGTAATAAATTCACTTGGTATAATAACCGAGAGGGTTTGAATCGTATATATGCCCGTTTAGATCGTGTCCTTTTTAATGCTGATTGGAGGATAAAATTTTCTCATACTTCTGTTTCTCATCTTACTAGATTAACCTCTGATCACTCCCCTATTTTATCCTCTTTTGGTGAAGATAATTCTAGGATTCCTGCCCCTTTTAAATTTCAACAGATGTGGATTTCTCATGCTGATTTCCAAAAAACTGTTTCTAAATCATGGGAAAACCCTATTTATGCTAATCCTCTTATGTCATTCTTTTTAAAATTAAAAAGACTCAAAATTACTTTAAAAAATTGGAATAAGAATGTTTTTGGAAATATTTTTCATAAAATTAAAGATTTTGAATGTAGTATTAGTTCTCTTGAGGAAGACATTCAAAATAACTGGGATAAATCGAAAGTTTCTCAACTTCAGAACTTGAAAGATGATTTAAAAAATGTTCTCCTTCAAGAAGAAATTTTTTCGCTTCAAAAATCTAGAATTAAATGGCTTCAAGAAGGGGACAATAATACTAAATTTTTTCACATGGTTACTCAATCCAAAAGGGGCAAGAATTTCATTTCTAGGATTAAAGATTCGCAAGGAAACTGGTTGGAATCTAGAGATGATATTGGTGAAGCAGCTGTTTCTTATTTTAAAAATTTATTATCCTCATCTAATGGTATTATTGATCAAAATATTGTTAATTACATCCCTTGCCTTGTTTCGGAGGAGGAAAATAGGTCTATATCTAGCTCTCCTTCCATGGATGAAATCAAGAAAGTGGTATTTGATATGTCTGCTGATAGTGCCCTGGGTCCGGATGGTTTTTCGGGTCATTTTTATAGGTCTTGCTAGAATACTATTAAAAATGATCTCTATAGTGCTATCTCTCATTTTTTATTCAATCTGATATTCCTAAAGTCATCAATGCTACTGCTATTGCACTCATCCCCAAATGTAGATCTCCTGTTTCCTTTGCTGATTACAGACCTATTAGCCTTTGTAATTTTTTAGATAAGATTATATCGCGCTTACTGACTGATCGGATAGGTATTCTTCTTCCTCATATTATTTCTGATGAACAAAGTGGTTTTGTTAAGGGAAGGAATATTACTGATAATATAAGTTTAGCTCAAGAGATGGTACTGGACATTGATAGATCGACTTCGGGAGGTAATATTATCTTCAAACTGGACATGTCGAAAGCTTATGATCATATGGAATGAAATTTTATTATTGCTGTTCTTCACAAAATGGGCTTCTCAAATGTAGTGCTCAGATTAATTAAAGGTTGTCTTTACTCTCAATCTTTTTCTATTATTATTAATGGTAGTCTTCAAGGTTATTTTCAGAGTTCACGTGGACTTCGTCAAGGAGATCCCCTTCCCCCTACTCTCTTTATATTAGCTGAAGAAGTTCTTAGTAGGGGTCTGAAGGCTTTATCTGAAAATCTTTCTATGAATTATAAACTAGGGAAGTATGGATTTCCGATATCTCATCTTCTTTTTGCTGATGATAGGCTTATCTTTTGCAATGGTAGAAAACAGAACATCATGAAAATATTTGAATTTGTTTCTAATTATGAAGCTTCTTCTGGTCAGCTGATTAATCGTGCTAAAAGTGCATTTTATTGTTCATCTAAACTTTCTAGAATCAGAAGTAATGCTATCTCCAATTGGATTAATATCCCTAATAAAAATTTTCCTTTTACTTATTTGGGTGTCCCTCTTTATAAAGGATGTTTAAAAAAAGCCTTTTTTAATCCTTTACTTGATAAAATTCTAAATAAGATTGAAGGATGGGAAGGAAATTTTTTATCTACTGGTGGTAGATTGATTCTCATTAAGCATGTTCTTTCTTCAATACCTACTCATCTTCTAGTTGGCCTTTATGTTCCTAAAGCTATTTCTGCTCTCATTGATAAAGCTATGGCAAAATTTTTTTGGAATAATAAGGTTGAATCTAAAAAAAGACATTGGATTAATTGGAACACTTGTGCCCTCCCCTTATTGGAAGGTGGTCTGGGCATTAGAAAAATGCAAGATTTTTCTTCAGCCTTTAGAATGAAGCAAGCTTGGATGCTTTATCAATCTGAGAATCTCTGGTTTAATTTTTTAAGTCTAAGTTTCAATTTACTCACATTTGGTATGCTTCTTTTCGTCCTAGTGCTTCCAAAACTTGGACTCGTATTAGTAAAATGTGTAAGGATATTGTTTGTAATACGTCAGCTTTAATTGGTAATGGTAATAGAATCAATTTTTGGCTAGACTGCTGGTTTGGAGATGCCCCTTTGATTTTAAATTCTATTAATCCTCCTGTTGTTTTCCCTTATATTTCGGAAATGCTTGATAACAATGGTTTATGGGATTTCAGCCTTGTTTCTAATTATCTTCTTGAGTACCTCCTAAATGATATTAGAGATGGGGGTTTTTTTACTTCGGATGCTGAAGATGCTTTCATTTGGAAACTAAGTTTGTTTGGAATAAGATCATCCCAACTAAAATCCAAATTTTTGGATGGAAGGTAATGTATGGAGTTATTCCTATTGATTATATGATTCAATCTGTTGGTATTCTCCTAGCTAGTTGTTGTTCTTGTTGCTCTCAAGGTCATTATGAAACTTTAACCCATTTTCTGTTAAAAAGTGACATTGCAGGTGAGGTTTAGAGGTACTTTGGTGGGCTTTGCTCTATTCTTCCTCAATCAAGCGACAACATTCACTGTTTTCTCATGAGATGGTTTAGATCTTTTGAGAGACATCATAAAGAGGGCTTTTCTATTCTTCCTCTTATTTCTATTTGGGGGATATGGAAAGAACGATGCTCTCAAAGATTCAACAATGTGCGCAAACCAATAGAAGTCATCATCACTAGAATTCAGAAATGGATGTTTGATCTGGGCTCTCTTCCATCTAAAAAGCCTAAGGATTTCTCATTTCTCCAACATATGCCCCCTCCTATTCATAAAAGAATTTTTATCTCTTATATCAAGTGGATTAGACCTCCTAAAGGCCGAATAAAATTAAATGTGGATGGAGCTTCCAAAGGTAACCCTTGTTTATCAGGAGGAGGGGGTATTATTAGAGATCATAATGGAGCTATGATAGCTTGCTTCTACTCTTTTTATGCTACTTGCTCGAATTATGTTGCTGAAACTAGAGCACTTCTGGATGGTCTTACTCTATGTCAAAGTCTAGGCTTTCTTCAGGTGGAAGTTGAATCTGATGCTAAATCCCTAGTGGAAGCTTGGAAGGGTAATAATAGCCATCCTTGGAATGTTTGGTACTGGAATAGAAAGATAACTCAAGTGATGGAGATTAGTTATTCTATTTCTCATATTTATAGGGAAGCTAATATGGTGGCTGACTTTCTTGCAAATCGTGGTTGTTCCACTCAGCGATCAGGAAATTTTTTTTCTATTCAAGAGGGTCCTTCCTAGCTTAGATCTCTTATCTTTCTTGACAAAACAGGTTTGGGTAATGTTCGTATGGGAAATGGTAATTGATTGTATTTCTTTTCTTTTTCTCCTCTTTGTTCTTTTAGGGGTAAGGTTTTATGTCCCCCCTGTTTTTTGGTGTTTTGTTTAGGGGTAAGGTTTTATGTCCCCCCCTTGTTTTGGTCTTTGTAGGGGTAAGGTTTTTTGTCCCCCCCCCCCCCCCCTTGGTCTTTGTAGGGGTAAGGTTTTATGTCCCCGCCATTATCATTTTATTTTATTAATAAACAGGTAGGGGTCCGCCAAGCCCCCCACTCCTTCTAAGTGGATTTTATTTTATTTTTTAAAAAAATTTATTAAATTGGGGAGACAACATGTCGCGACCCAAAATACCCCCTAGGAGTTAAGGATACTTTGACTCGTGACCGCCGTATCATACCTCCAGTATGATACATAAGGCACACGTGGAAACCTGTCAGAGTACCTGAATATACATAGCGGAAACGAAATACAATGCACAGCGGAAAATAAAATACTAAACATAGCGGAAGCAAAAAGAAAACTCCTATAACTTGGCTCAAGTAAGAGCCAACAAGTATACATGTGTGAGAAACCCAAAAGTGGAGTGGACAAACCCCACACTCACATAACAAAAAGACACAAGTTCGAAGTCGGTCGATCAACATAAATCAAAGTCACGACTCCTATCTAGAGCACCATCGTCATGATAGTGATCCATGGAAGGCTCCGGGTCACGGTACTCTTCCTCGACCCAAGGTTCTTCGCCACACAAATCGAATGGAACCCGAGCACCTGCCGATCATAACAATATCGACTGAGCATGGAATACTCAGTGTATACAAACTAATAACAATAAAGCGGTTAGGCATGGAGCATACAAGACATGGAGAATGAAATCCGTAAAATCCTTAAAGCATGGAAACCGTGAAAACATATGTGAGATAATATTCGAAACCAAAACTGTAACCGTGTGAGTCAATCGATAATCATAGCCTTATGAGTTCTTGTGAGTTCATGGAGTTACTTAGAGTCATTATGATCCGTAGAGACATAGAGCATAGAGCAATACCGTAGAGCATTTCCATAGAGCATAACCTTAGAGATCTTAGAGCATTTCATTGTGATCCGTAGAGCTTGTGAGAAGATCTTAGAGCATTATCATAGAGTTTCCTTGTGAGCATGGTATGATCCTTAGAGCTTGTGAAACGATCTTAGAGAAATCATAGAGTTACTTAGAATCATACATTAATCGTCTTTTCGTGAAGAACCTTTGTTTGTACTTTGAGAAATCCATGGAAACCATCGGTTCATGCGAGACATGCGAGCATATGCACTTAATAAGAGAAATCATCATATTTACGCATAGAATCCCTTAGAGGTATTTTATCAAACACTTAGAGTGCATCATAATAGTAACCTTCATCCAAGTATATAATCACACATTTTCATACATAAAATCAATACATATAGATAGGGCATAGATAAGAAGAATCATATTTAGTAACTAGTAGGATTGCAAGATTGTAGTAGAGTGTATCTACCTTGGTGAAATTAAAGACTTTGATTCCCAAAGGCTTGAACAAGCAATAACCTTGTGTTCTTGGTTGTGAATCACCAAGGGAAGTGGAAGAACCTTGATCTTCCACAAGCTTGATCAACAAGTAGTTCCTTTCCTCCTTCTCCTCTTCAAATCCCTCAAAAACAATGCACAAAGGGTTTGTGAAACCCTAAGGCACGAACCCAGCCCTTTTATAGGCAAAGGGTGATGGTTAAAGTCTTAAACACCCTTAATGAAGAAAATCTGCGCATGACCGATCGATCGGTGGTATGGACCGAGCGATCGGTTACCGGTCGATCGGTGTTATGGACCGAGCGATCGGTCAAAAACACACTCTCTGGAATTTTTCCCCATACAAAAAAGTTAACCGTGTGACAGCCATCGAGCGATCGGTAGTGGACCGATCGATCGCAGGTAATGACCGAGCGATCGGTGCTCTGTATGTCTGGACTGTTTTGACCATATCTTTTGACTCGCTCGTCGGATTTCGACGATTCAACTTGCGTTGGATCCGCCTTTCGAAAATGAACATTTCTGACGTTTCGGAATTTCCGATTTCTCCCTTATTTATTAATTAGACTACGAAAACGGCCAATTAGCTACGAAGGCGCTATTCATTAAGGATGAAAAAGTCCGGGGTGCTACACAACAAATTCAAAAAAATTCAAACTATACTTTCTCTCTCTTGTATTTAATAACTGATCACATATGAAAAGACTGAAATACCCTTAACTTTAGTGAGTTTTGATAATTAGTACCGGGTAAAAATGTCTCTCCCTCTATATATATATATATATATCATTCTACTAATAAAGTACAAGGAATATACTAAACTTTATTTTGACTAAAATACCCTGTAATTTATTTTAGTTTATAAATAACTTAGGGTATTTGAAGCTTTAAAGAGATAATTTTTTTTGTAGGACCCACTAAAAATTAATAGTTAATGATTCTCTTAATTAAATAATAAATATTCTTATTCGTAGGACTCTATTAGGGGAGACTTTGAAGGACTGTTAGAGAGTCCTTACTCATCTATGTAGAGTTAGAGATTTGATCCTTATCGTTAAGTAAGTGGTTTAAAGATTTAGGTTTCTTAATATGAAAGAATAAACTTTGCTTTGGGACTTAGTGGAGGGTAAGAGGCTTATAATTATCTCTTTATAGTTTCCTCACTACAAGAAATCTTTCGGATAGAAACGGAAGATTATACATGGATCCATTTCCATGTCTAATACCTATTTTTAGACACGGAAATGGATCCATGTCTAATATTCCGTATCTAATTTTGATTTCAATATTTATATAATTTTGATGACTAATACATTTATGGGAAACGGAATATTTTCCGTATCTAATACGGTTAGACACGGATATTGATTTTAGAGAAGGAAATATTTCCGTGTCTATTTTTGAATGATCATTAGACATGGAAATATTTCCGTGTCTAATACCTTTTAAGTTATTTCCTATTCCCTAACCCACGAAGATCCAAAATTTCCCCATTTTCTTCTCTACCGTGCTTGTCTCTCTCTCTCTCTCTCTCTCGCTCCTTCTCCTTCTAGCTCTGACGACACTCACCGGTCACCGCCACCGCGAAGCTCCAATCACCGCCACTGCCAAGCTCCGATCACCGTCTCCGGCAAGCTCCGATCACCATCGCCGTCTAGCTCCGACCCCCACTGTAAGTCCATGTCGATGCTTACCTCTTCAAGTTGAGTTTCCTCTTCAAGTATGAATTAGAACTGTAAATATGGGATTCTTGCCCTAATTCATAAACATGCATGTATACTTTAGGGAGTTCCGACTCGAGTTCGAGTTTTGGGTGTGGCTGTTGATGCCCACCTTCAGTACTTACTCTAACCTGCTAACCGGGGTTGCGGGCTAACCGTATTAGTGATAAACTAAAATCTTCCAGTTGATAGTACCAGCTTCCATTTTTAGTAAAAGTAAACATAAAAACATGGGTTGTTGTCATAAATTCTTCTTATTGCTTCACATCTCATTAATTTGAAGCCAATCCAAGCCAATATGAGGAAATGCTATAGCTTATTCCATTTTCGAATAAGAGGGCAGATGAAAAGCCATGTAGAAGAAACGGGAGATCCTTACCAATTGCCAAGCAGAAAAATAATAGTGTACCTGAAAATAATGATCTAATCAGGCTTCCTTTTCCCAGCAGTACTTACATAGAAGTCCACCAATAGCTCCTTGCAGTAATTAACACAACAGTCATCCTTTCAGCAATGTGTGATGACTAACTAAACTCATAGCAGTAAAACTAGAGAAAATCAGTCACGAAGAAACAGACTTGGCTTTTTAGAAAGCATTCACTCTTGTCATTGAAGTAAATAAGAGAAATTGCAAAACCAACAACTATAGAAACTTTGAGAACATTAATTGAGTGAGGTCAAATTACAGAGGTTACAGAAACCTAACCGAACTATGATTCCATCCTCTGTATCTGATACTGGCTTAAATAGAGAATCTATCATGTCAACTTTTGGTGACTTTGTACGGACATATGCCCTATAACGAGAAACCATTGATCATTGCCTAGAGTTGACTACCTAAAAAGTTCATCAATATATAAAGCACCAGAATCAAAATGATGATAAAAAGGTGTCTTTTTACATGTTAGATAGTGTTTTCTGTAACCTTGAAAAATATCCAAATTTTGGCCTAGAGTAGTTGATTGATTGTACACAAAGCAATTAGAGAAGTAAAACACAGTATGTTACCGTAGCAATAGACGATACATCAGACTGGTCAGGAGAGCCATGTGAGACATCCATCCTAATGATTATGGTGGGCATCTTAGAAACTAGAGGAATAGAAGGAGATTGTTCAACGGCCATATATAAATTTATTCCACCAAGCTGTAGCAGGAAGTTTTGATTTGATCTGTTCAAACATATTCTCAACTCTAACACTTAGGAGGCGGCGCCCGTCTAGACTGAGGATTCTCTTCAAATACATCAAATGGGGGATCTCTTCAAAACCATCAAATAGTAGTATACACACCAGAAAAGAACTCACTATTCCTTTCATTTCTCCACACTTGATTAGATATCGGCAAAGGTTGCATATATCACAGCGAGCAGAGAAGTTTATAACAGCTCATTACTCAATCCTAGTTGGCTCAACTAGTTTCTACACAAGTGTGAATCAATTGTCAAGACCACTAAAATCAATATTTCAATTTGGTGAAAAAGCCCATACATGTCATACAAAGATCATCAGGGTAGATCCAACAATACATAACGCACAAGTACATACAAATGAGCAAGGATATAAAATACCTTAGGGGCAGACTGAACACGACCTTCAATTTCCGTTTAAATTGAGTATTAATTAATCTAATTTATCTCAGCTTTGTACATCCGAGATAAAATGAACCAATTTATGATGTGGTTATGAGTCCAACTTCTATGTTTATGGATAATTACTGCTACCGCGTTACAGTTGGTTGTGTTTTTGTTTGGCTCAGGAGTATTGAACATGATATTGTTATTTTTATTTCTGCAAAATATTATGTCTATTGCCTATTATTGATGATTTTTCTACTTATATTGACGAATGTGGGTTGTTTTAGATTATTGCAATAATCTGGAACTCTATTCATTATAATTTTCAACTGTAAGTTCCATAATGATTCTTGCATCCCTCAAGGTCATGGTGAATGTGCATGCATTGAAACTTAGATCCCCTGTTCAAGAATGATTGTTGGATAAGTGCATCTCTTACCATCACTATGGACGGATTCGTTGTAGATAACGATATACAGTTCCTATGTGGACTAGATAACCTCTAACAGCTGATCCATCCTGGAGGTGAAGAGGAGTAATTGTCTGCAAATGATTCTTGAATTTTCCGTGTGGACAGTTTGGGAATGCATAATCCCGAAGCATGTCTCAGTCGCTCGTGCACCATCAATTTTGGGAATATCTTCGTCAGTCATCCTTATTGTTCTCTGGGTACATATTTGGACAGGGAATGCATCTGCCCCTAGTCTGAATTGTGTACTTGGAGAGCCATAGAGAGATGCTACCGAAATTTCCTGGAAATTATAAAAAGCACGTGCGGTACTGATTCTTGGGGATTATGTATTCCTGAATGGGATAGGAACACCCCACCCAATAAGTATTCAATAATCATGGTGCTTGCATGCATTACCATAATTATTTTGGTGTCATTTCTATATCATTCACTAATGACATGTATATATTATCTGTTGTTGTTAGTGATTTCGAGACCTGATCAAATGACCATGGATAAAAGTTGGGTTTCTACAAATAGGTGGAGTGATATATATAAAACGGGTGTCAACAATTTTTTAGATTTTACATGTATCCAGTCACCACAACCCGGCAGTACCATCAAGTGTCCATGTAATAAATGTAGTAATCGATATTATTACAACCGGAGCAATGTGTACGAACATTTGATTTGTGATGGATTTGATAAACATTATGCCACGGCTACATGGATTTTCCACGAGGAAAGACCGCATCCTACATCTTCAACTGTCCAAGTGGTGAGAGACATTAATAACCCGGTAATAGATGAAATGCAAGAGATGTTGCATGCGGCTTTTGGGCCCAATTGTGCAAACGAAGTGACAGTCGATGGGGGGCCAAGTGAAACAAGAGAGAGTCTCAACGCTGAAGCTGCAAAATTCTATAAGTTGGTTGAAGATGCCGAACAACATTTGTATCCCGGATGTAAAAAATTAAGTAAACTATCATTTATCATCCGCTTATATAACATTAAGTGTCTGAATGGATGGAGCGACAAATCATTCACGATGTTACTTCAGTTACTGAAAGAGGCACTTCCCAAAGGCGAGGCGTTGCCTTCATCCTTCTACCGAACTAAAAAGATAATCGGGGAATTAGGTCTTGGTTACAATAAGATTGATGCTTGTCCAAACGATTGCATGTTATACTGGAAGGAACATATTGATGATATTGCATGTTCCGTTTATGGAATTTCACGGTGGAAGACTGCAGACTCCTGTATTCCGCCGTCATCTAGGAAGGAAGACAAAATTCCCGCAAAGGTTTTGCGTCATTTTCCATTAAAGTCCAGACTTCAAAGACTTTTCATGTCAGACAAGACAGCTGGTTCCATGAGATGGCATGCAGAGGGTCGGACTCGAGATGGGGTTCTAAGGCATCCAGCTGACTCTGAAGCCTGGCAACATCTGGACAAACGATACCATGAATTTTCTGTAGAACCTCGCAATGTAAGACTTGGGTTAGCAAGCGATGGTTTTAATCCTTTTGGTTCCCTTAGCATCGCGCACAGTACTTGGCCTATTGTTTTGACTCCATATAATTTGCTGCCTTGGATGTGTATGAAGCATCCTTTTTTGATGATGTCATTACTTATTCCCGATCCTCGTGCTCTTGGAAATGACATTGATGTCTACTTACAACCACTTATAGATGAGTCATTTGATCTGTGGACTGATGGCCTACAGACATATGATGCATCAAATTGTCAAAAATTTCAAATGAGAGCAGCATTATTGTGGACAATCAATGACTTCCCTGCATATGCAAACTTATTTGGATGGAGCACAAAGGGCCGATACGCTTGTCCACATTGCAATCATGGCATCTATTCCCAGTACCTGAAACATGGTCGTAAGTTTTGTTATACTGGTCATCGACGATTCTTGGGAGCTAGTCATAGATTTCGCAAGAACAAAGCGTCATTTAATGAACAGTCCGAAACAAGACCTGCTCCTGTTGCACACATAGGGACCGAATTGTTGGGGAAATGTGTAGTCTGAACGTCTAATTTGGGAAGCATAAATTAAACACCTCGAAAGGAAAAAGAGTCCGCGACGATGATGTAGAGTATATTGGATGGAAGAAGTTAAGTATTTTTTTTCAAATTACCTTACTGGGAGCATCTACTAATAAGACACAATTTGGATGTGATGCATATTGAAAAAAATATTTGTGATAGTATCACAGGGACGTTATTGAATATTGATGGAAAAACAAAAGACTCTTGGAAAGCACGTCTTGACCTAAAGGAAATGGGTATTAGAACTGCACTTCACCCACATGCATTAGGACAAAAAACATATTTACCTGCTGCATGCTTTTCCATGACGACTGATGAGAGAAGTATTTTCTGTAACGTACTAGCAAATGTCAAAACTCCAGATGGATATGCGGCTAATATTTCAAGATGTGTGAACCTGAAAGAGCGCAAGATAACAGGGTTGAAAAGTCATGATTGCCATATTATAATGCAACATCTACTCCCATTGGCATTACGGAAAGCACTACCAAGGAATGTAAATAGACTGTTGATTGAGTTGAGTAGATTCTTCAAAGGGTTATGTTCTAAGGTTGGCACCGTCGAAGAATTTACAGAACTTGAGGCTGGATGTGCAGTTACACTTTGCAACCTCGAAAGGATTTTCCCACCTACATTCTTTGACATCATGGTACATCTAGCCATCTATTTGGCAGGCGAGGCCAGGGTAGCAGGTCCAATACAGTACCGATGGATGTACCCCATCGAAAGGTATGTGTTACGCATTGAAAATTGTATTTCCTGCAATATGTTACTAAGTTAGTCATATTCTGTCATATGACGTTGACATTGTTATGTTCTGTGTATAACAGATATCTCCATACATTGAAATCATATGTCTGTAACAGAAGTAAACCAGAAGGTTCTATAGCAGAGGGATATCTTGCTGAAGAATGTGTCACTTTTTGCTCAAGGTATGTGCAAGATGTTGAAACAAAGTCCAACCGTGTAGCTCGCAACTATGATGCAGATGTGGTTGGGACATACAACAGCTTGTCAATCTTTTCTACATCGAGCCGTGCTATAGGAAAGGCGGTGACTGCATATTTGTCTGATGAAGTATCTAAACAAATACACTGTTATGTCTTGTTCAATTGTCCTGAAGTAGCACCATTTATTGGGTAACGCGACTCCACTCTATATTTATATTCATTGAAAGCACCTGCAAGTGGTATGTGCTAATTAACTATGATTTTTGAAATGCAGGGCACACTTGGAAAAAGTAATGCTTGAAAATCCACATAGGTGGCAAGTAGTCATTGACCGCATCCATAATAGAGATTTTCCAAATTGGTTTGCATCCAATGTTAGTAATATATGAAAAATATGTTTAAACTGAGAACAAAGTATCTATTTGTGAATGTTGACTAACATCAATTTTCCTATACACTCATAGGTTACTATGTTGAGTGGTGGAAGTTCAAACCATGTACGTCATGATCTAAAACGGCTGACTCGTGGCCCATCGAAGATTGCATTGAGCTTTCAACTGTTTGTCATGAATGGCTTTCGGTTTTGAACGAAATCGGTTGACTATACCAAGAAGACACAAAATAGCGAGGTGGCTTTGACCGCAGACACACCGCGGACAGGCGATGTTACATACTATGGCGTTTTGAAAGAAATAGTTCAAGTGGACTATTACGAAAGAAGAAATTTTGTGTTATTTAAGTGTGATTGGGTAAATGTTATGTCAAAAGGTATGGGCATCAAGGTAGATGAATTCCAGTTGACAGTTGTTAATCTGGAACGGATGCTAAAAATCGATGAACCTTTTGTGCTTGCTGTAAAGTCCATGTTTTTGTATTGGCATATTCCGGTGTAAAAACAAGTGAGTCTAGGTATCTAGGAGTAGTTCTTGTGTCATTGCCGTCAAGCATCCACGACAAGTGAAGTTGAAGCGCTTTGAAGAATCGCTTGATCCACTCGGATGATCATTTCCTTTATAGGATGGTAAGTGACCTAGATATCATGTGGCCATAGGTGGGATTTGACCTAGAATAATCCTAACTTGATGCCTTAAGTGGTAAAAGTGTCCTAGTCTAATCATACGGACCCTAGGTGATGACATAAGTAGTGCAAAACAAGTTAACAATGCTAAAAGGTTGCTTGTTTTGCGCATATCTCCAAAACCGTAGATTAGATTTTGCTCTATAATATGTCAAATTGACCGTGTCAAAAATAGCTACAACTTTCATGAGGGGACCGAAATCTGGAAATGAAGTTTTAAACCCTAGGTGATGAGATAAACAGTTCAAAACTTGTTTTAAAATCTGAAATTTTTTCAAAAAACCAAGGTTGCTTGTTTTGGGTGTATCTCACAAACCGTATCTCAGATTTTGCTTTATATTATGTCAAAATGACCGCGTCATAAAGAGCTACAACTTTTGTGAAGGGTGCAAGACCCAAAAATGAAGTTTGAATTTCGGGTTGGCACCTCAGGGTCGACCCTGACCATTTTGGGTAGACCCTGGGTATAGCAATATTTGTACCAGATTTTTTGGTAGAGAGTAATTTTTTTAAGGGTCGACCCTGAGGACCATCCGGTCGATCGAAAGGCACCATCTGGTCGACCGAATCTGCCCCATGGGTCGACCCTGATATGTGGGTTTTGCTAAAACGATTCCTTGGTTCCTTCTTTGGTTTTTAACCTAGTTTAGCAACTTCTAAGCATGGTTTTCACTTCCCTATTTATATAGAACCCTTCCACTTCATGGAGTACAACTTAGGGAGTGTGTGGAGAGGGTTTTTAAGTTCCTCCAGAGGTTATAAAACCTATGAAAATTGGTGCTCTCCTCCCCTTTTGTTAATGCTTTTAACCTAGAGTTTGCAAGCCCAAAGTTCGACTTTTGCTTGTTTGGACTTGTGCATTGAAGGAGTCCATCTAGGTGATGATTCTTATAAAACCATCAAACCATTCTGGATAGAACACCTTGGCCGGAGTGTTTCGGAGCTTTTGCAAAGGAGATCGAATCGAGAAGGATTGTGGTAGAGTGATTTGGTCGGTGGATTCCGAAGCCGTCATTGACGGAGATCGATTGGAAGATCGTTGACTGTTTTCGAGACACAAAGAGAAGTACAAATGGCTGCGGTTGATCACGAAACTTGAGAGTACGTGATGAATTTTCAAGGCATGGAGGACTAAGAACTGAAGGATCATGATGTCGAGTCCGAAGGAGTCAAGTTCGAGTCTTGTAAGTTCTTGTTTACTTTGTCTTAGTGGATTCTCATGGCTGGACTAGGTCCCGTGGTTTTTCCCGGAAGGGTTTCCACGTAAAAATCTTTGTGTTGTGGTTTGCTTGGTTTTCCTTACTCCGCACTTAAATTTTATCATCTCTTAACTAAATAACTTAATTGTTAAAATCATAGAAAGGGTTGATAGACTTATAGGAAAACCTATTCATCCCCTCAACTTTGTGAGTTCTCAACTCAAACATAGATTTGGGATTCACCGAATTAATTTTTTCAATTGGTATCGAAGCAGGTTCACTTACTTTTTAGTGTGATCTTGACTCATATTTTCAGTGAATATGAATCTCCAAAGAGAGAGAAGATCCATCACTTGTCCCCCATTATTTGATGGGAATAATTATGCCTATTGGAAAGCTCGAATGGGAGCGTTTCTTAAATCATTGGACGAGAGAGTATGGTTCTACATTGAACAAGGTTGGACCCATCCAACAAAGACCATAAATGATCAGACCATCCCTAAACCTTCTTCTGAATGGACCAATGTAGAGCTTGAGAGTTGTAGATGGAACAGTAAGGGTCTAAATGCAATCTTCGCTGTTGTCACACTCGAAGAATTTTGACGTATTGCTACATGTGACACTTCGAAAGAGGCATGAGACATTCTTCAAATTACCCATGAAGGGACTACAACTGTCAAGATCTCCAAACTTCAATTACTGACCTCTAAGTTTGAAAAGTTGATGATGGATGATAATGAAACTTTTGATAGTTTTTATGCCAATCTGAGTGACATTGTCAATTCTAGTTTCAATCTAGGGGAAAAAATTCAAGAGTCCAAAATTGTGAGAAAAGTTTTGAGATCTCTACCTGAGAGATTTTGATCGAAGGTTACCACCATCGAGGAGAGCAAAAATGTTGATGCTCTCAAACTTGAAGAGTTGGTTTCTCTCCAAACCTATGAGTTAAATCTGAATCCATCTAAGAAACCAAAATCCATTGCCTTGAAGTCCATCAAGGAATCCATAGATGGTTCAGATAGTGACTCTAAGGATGAAGAAGAAGAGTTGGCTTTGTTTGCTAAGAAATTCAGAAAATTTTTGAAACTGAATAAGAGATTTAATTCGAAAGGACAAAAATCTTTTGAAAAGCCCAAGTCCAAGCACTTTGAAAACAAGAAACATTTTAAAAGTGTGGACAAGAAATCCCAAGGTGTTCAATGCTATGAATGCTAAGGCTACGGCCATATTGCCGCTAAATGCTCCAATAAGAAAATATTTAAGGGCAAGGCAAGGGATGACAGTGAATCTGAATCTAAAGAATCAGATAGTTCTTCTTGTGAGGAGACTAGGGGTTATGTGGCCTTCACTGCATCCTTATCTGGGATTGAGGAATCTTCTTCAAATGCTGTGAGTAACCAACTCTATAGGGATGGTGAGGAGGATGATGTGAGTCAGAATGACTCAGATTCTGAGGGAGACCTTGAGGCAACCTATGATGAACTATTTCAGGAATGCCTAAAGCTGAAAAAGGTTCAGTTTTCCATGTCCAAAAAGATCAAATCTATTGAAATGGAAAAAGATGCCTTAGACCAAGTGGCTTCAGGGTTGAGAGCTCTTGTGTCACAGCTTGAGGAACAGAAGGCTCCCCTCCTTGCCAAGACTCAGCTACTTGAATCTGAATTACATGTTTGTTTTGATGAAAAGACAAGTCTTGAAATCAAGTTGGCTGAACTTGAGCAAAACCAGAGGTGTAGAGATGTGAAAGGAACTCCATCCACCTTGAACACTGAGCCTGGTGCTAAAAGGCACCCTCCTGCTAAAGGGAAAGACCCTTCTATTCAGAAATTCATTCCTACATGTCATAATTGTGGAGTGAAGGGTCATATTAAGCCTCGATGTCCTAAACTTCGAAGAATGCCCAATCATAGTTCAAGGAACCAACAAAACTTTAATGAGAATCTTCAAAGGAGAGTTGAGGTCCTAGTGGAGAAGTCTAGGAGTTTGTGTGAAGATGGCTCACAACTCTAGACAGTGGCATAGTCATGACACTCCTCATGCTAGATATAGAGGAGGTAACAGGGAGAACCATAATGCCCACCATAATTTTAGGACTCAATCCTGGAAAAGGAAGAACAGGAGGAAGAGGCGGAAGGTCATACCTACCTCAACTGAAATGGTTAGAAACCATAGGGTCAATCAAACTTCTAAAACCGTTTGGGTGAGAAAGGAAGACCTGAAGGGCTTCACTTAGCCCGTGCCTGTCATGGCCTAGGGTGTGCTGTTAGTGATATATATTATCTTAGTGCTATGCTATCTATGTATACTAGTATGTTTTTTCTTTTTACTAGTGTTTATTTGCTTTGGTATGTTTTTCTGTTTTCCTTATTTTGAAAAATCCAAAAATACTGAAAAACCATAAAATCCAAAAAGATTTTTTTTCATGTTGCCCTTGTTTGACTTGCATGATCTGCATTCCTTGTGTGATCTTTATTTCTATACTTGTCCAAGGTTGAACATGACTTTGTTACTGATTGAGGATATATCACCTTCATAGTCTCTTGGTTAGGCTGAAAATTGGACCGAACAGTTAGAGACTTATTCATGTGTGTATGCTTTACAAATTTCACATGCACTCTGACTGATTCTATTGAGAGGTCTATTTTCCAATCTATAGGTGTATGGCTTATCCCTTAAGTGTGACCTTGGATGACCAATATAGAATGACCATATTTGTTAGTCATCCCCATTTTGTGTATCCTCCATGAGCTTAATTTTTTTGCAATGAAAAGGGCTACCTACTGGGATAGTGTGAAAGTCACTATTTGATGCAAACAGTATGAAATGGCTACCTAGGCGGACAGTAGGTATCTATCTGGGTCACTAGAGTGAAAGCCTCTGCTGCTAATAGCCAGGACTACCTACCTAGATAGTGTGAAAGCCATCATTGCATAAAAAGAAATGATAAGATAAAGATCATCAAAATAAATCTTACAATGTTTGGAGGTATTTGACCAAAAGTAAAAGAAAAAATATTGAGTCAAATAAAATGGAAAAAGGAGCACTAAAATGTAAAACATCAGCATATCTGGATCTAACTAGGTTTGACTTCTAAGATTTATGTCTTCGGGAGTCCCCTTAGTGGTTAATGTCATACCCTTGGAAAGGGAAAGAAACCTTGATCTAGTATCTTGTTAGACCACCACTACACACAATGCTTCACTTTTGAACTGTTCACTAAATATGTCTAAGTGAATTGGCTATGCTTTAGCATTCCATGAAATTTAGTTAGATGGGTATCCTCAGTCAGACTAACTAATCATGTTCTTCATTGGATTTGTAATTTTAAATTACTACTGCTTGGAATGCTTTTGATCCATGTTTGTGTGGTAGGTGATATTTTTTTTGTATTATTATTATGTGGTCTCTTATTGGTTTACCATGGTCCTTTCTAGCATAAATGCCCAGTTTTTGGTGGTATCCTTGATTTTAGGGGGAGAAGATCAGGGTGAGTTGTTGAGGGGGAGTTTTGTGCTTGAGTTGTTAAGGGGGAGTTTGTGCTTTATATTTCTATCTCGTTCCCCGGTTTTTAGTCCCTCATTGTCTGTTTTGATTGGTTGTACTGTGGTTGCCTTGATATTTCACTTTTGTTAAATTGGTATATTCTTTTTGAATATTAGCTTCCTGCCTTCATTTGGGAATTATGCCAAAAAGGGGAGAATGTTAGGGTAGTATTTCTCTCGTTCAGTACATTCCTTGCTTCACCTGTGATTACTTATTTTCATATTCCACACATGCTTCACTGGGTATTTTGCTTTTGAGCATGTGCAGGTGCAAGGTTGCAGCAGACTGATTTTTATTGGCAAGAGCTTAAGTGTCTTAAATTAAGATGATTTGTCGATTGATGTCATGTAAGAGTGTTGGAGTCATGTAATGTCCTGATTCACATTTTTGATGTGTTTGGGTGAGTTTGTGTCAAGTCATGTACTTCAGTTTGGTTTTGCCATGGAATTGTCAAAGGGGGAGATTGTAAAGTCCATGTTTTTGTATTGGCATATTCCAGTGTGAAAACAAGTGAGTCTAGGTGTCTAGGAGTGGTTCTTGTGTCATTGCCGTCAAGCATCCACGACAAGTGAAGTTGAAGCGCGTTGAAGAATAGTTTGATCCACTCGGATGATCATTTCCTTTATAGGATGGTAAGTGACCTAGATACCAAGTGACCATAGGTGGGATTTGACCTAAAATAATCCTAACATGATGCCTTAGGAGGTAAAAGTGTCCTAGTCTAATCATACGGACCCTAGGTGATGAGATAAGTAGTGCAAAACAAGTTAACAATGTTGAAATGTTTTTAAAAAAACCAAGGTTGCTTGTTTTGCGCATATCTCCCAAACCATAGATTAGATTTTTCTCTATAATATGTCAAATCGACTGTGTCAAAAATAGCTACAACTTTCATGAGGGGACCGAGATCTGAAAATTAAGTTTTAAACCCTAGGTGATGAGATAAACAGTGCAAAACTTGTTTTAAAATCTGAAATTTTTTCAAAAAATCAAGGTTGCTTGTTTTGGGTGTATCTCACAAACCGTAGCTCAGATTTTGCTCCATATTATGTCAAAATGACCGCGTCATAAAAATCTACAACTTTTGTGAAGGGTCCAAGACCCAAAAACGAAGTTTTAATTTCGGGTTGGCACCTCAGGGTCGACCCTGACCATTTTGAGTCAACCCTGGGTATTGCAAGATTTGTACCAGGTTTTTTGGTAGAGAGTAATTTTTTTAAGGGTCGACCCTGAGGACCATCCAGTTGCCCGAAAGGCGCCATCCGGTCGACCGACTGTGCCCCATGGGTTGACCCTGATATGTGGGTTTTGCTAAAACGATTCCTTGGTTCCTTCTTTGGTTTTTAACCTAGTTTAGCAACTTCTAAGCATGGTTTTCACTTCCCTATTTATATAGAACCCTTCCACTTCATGGAGTACAACTTAGGGAGTGTGTGGAGAGGGTTTTTAAGTTCCTCCAGAGGTTATAAAACCTATGAAAATTGGTGCTCTCCTCCCCTTTTGTTAATGCTTTTAACCTAGAGTTTGCAAGCCCAAAGTTCGACTTTTGCTTGTTTGGACTTGTGCATTGAAGGAGTCCATCTAGGTGATGATTCTTATAAAACCATCAAACCATTCTGGATAGAACACCTTGGCCGGAGTGTTCTGGACCCTTTGCGAAGGAGATCGATCCGAGAAGGATCGTGGTAGAGTGATTTGGTCGGTGGATTCCGAAGCCGTTATTGACGGAGATCGATCGGAAGATCGTGGACTGTTTTCGAGACACAAAGAGAAGTACAAGTGGCTACGGTTGATCACGGGACTTGAGAGTACGTGATGACTTTTCGAGGCATGGAGGACTAAGAACTGAAGGATCGTGGTGTCAAGTCCCAAGGAGTCAAGTTCGAGTCTTGTAAGTTCTTGTTTACTTTGTCTTAGTGGATTCTTATGGCTGGACTAGGTCTCGTGGTTTTTCCCGGAAGGGTTTCCACGTAAAAATCCTTGTGTTGTGGTTTGCTTGGTTTTCCTTATTCTGTACTTAAATTTTATCATCCCTTAACTAAATAACTTAATTGTTAAAATCATAAAAAGGGTTGATAGACTTATAGGAAAACCTATTCATCCCCTCGACTTTGTGAGTTCTCAACTCAAACATAGATTTGGGATTCACCGAATTAATTTTTTCACTTGCCTCACAAGCAATGCAAGTGTTTTATGTTGAAGACCCGTTGGAAAAAGACTGACATGTCGCTATTCAGTTCAAAACAAGGAATACTTTGACATGGGAGAGGGCGGTCATTCAAATTTTGCTGAGGCATTGCCTGAAATTCTGTAACCTAATGTTGTACGATTAGATGACACTGGGCTAGATGTTGAAAATATTAGTGATATTAGTTGCAGATATCCCTGGAACAACAATCTATGTACCTCTACCCATCACCGAGGTGGAGTCTTTACATGACCGCTCAAGCGATTTTGAAGAAAATGATGATGGACTCTCTATATAGACACTTGATGTGATTAATAACATTCTTGTAGTAAATTACTATGTTGGTGTTTGCTATTGGAACTCATTGTTAAACGTTGTTACAACAAGACTATGATGTGTGAACTACACAACATTGACCATATTTATATTTTTATAATATCCAGTTTGTTGATGCAATTGTAATGGTCATAATCTTATTGTCAGGGTTATCAGGTATACCCAAACTTATATTATGTTTCTTAGATATAATAGATGACTAACCTTAGAAGAATGAGTAACCTTATTATTAGGGTTATCATTTGTAGACATGATGATGTCATGGGTTGTTTATTTGCACCAGTAATCAAAATGAAAATATTCTTATTGCTTTCATCTCATTAAGTATGAGATTTACTTTAATGAGTTGTTTATTTGAATGTTAATGGCGAAATCAATGCAATTTTAAATATTAGAACTCTCTAAGTATGCAGTTTCCTATGAGTTGTTTACATGCATGTTCTTTTAAAATATATTTATCCTTGTTAAATGCATTATCTATATTGTACTGTAATAGCAGGATGCAGTCATATAATAGACGCCCGCGTATAGACTGTGAGGCCTCATCTTCTTCTGGGGTTGGTACAGCCCAATCAGTGATCGACCCCCCGCAGGACCCGGGTCATGAGATGGAACAAGTAGGGGCACCCCAGCAGGATGCAGGATCGTCTGCATCAGGTACATATTCCATTGAACAACAATTTATTTACGATTACTCCAGTATTTTACATGTTCATTATGTATGCTAATGTCATTATATTTATTGCACAACACCCCGCAGACGCACCAGGGGTGCAAATAGGATGCCGCCACTGCCCCCATCATGGGAAGGCCTGAAGATTGTGAAAGTTAACAGACTGGGGCAGCCCATTGGGCCACTTGGGTCGGAGCTGACTACGGCGATAGGAGTCCTAGCCAAGGACGGGAATATCATTCCTTTAGATATACATACGGACTAGAGGCATGTCCCTCGGGAGAGGAAGCAGGCGATGCTAGATATCATCTTGGTAAGACAAATGTGTGTTTTCCCTACTGTTATATATTTCCTTATTGTCATGTTCAATGTACTGACCCTAATGCTGTGGTTGCATGCCTTTCTTTTTCACAGACTACGTATCACCTCCCCGACGAGCGGATGAGAGCTTGGGTGGTGAAGAAGTGCAATATGCTATGGAAAGCTTGGCGGAAGCGGTTGTACGACAAATGGTATAGGTCAAATCGCCCACTTGAGGCGCAGTATACTCATGTGTCTAATAGGGTATAGCCAGACCAGTGGAGGGCACTTGTGGACCACTGGAGGACGCAGGAGGCCATAGTATGTTTTCAAATCTCAGCTTTCATATTTTGTTATCACTAATGACCCTCAAAATAATACATGACTGACATCATGTAAATAATAGACTACCAGGGCGAGGAATAGGCGGAGTCGAGCGAATCTCACTATGTCGCACACAGTTGGGACAAGACCATATGCTCATTATAGGGAGACTGAGGTATAGCTATCACACAATCATTTACGGTCTAAACGTTTTTTCAAAATTTGGAACGTCAATTTCCATTACTTGAATTATTAATCCCCTCTTAAATTGTTCATGAAGCGTGCAAACCATCCGGACGGGCTGGAGTCGGACCGGCTCCATATGTTTGGGGTGTTTCATACATACAGAGATGACACTTTCGCCGACCAGACCTCGCAGCGGTTGCACGTAAGTGTATGCATTTATTCATTAAGTATTATTGACGTTGCATGGAAATTTCCTTTTTATTGTTAGGTGTGATTATCTTAATTGAAGATATACCTATTACTATAGATGGAGATGACTGAGTGATTGAGCCATCATCCTGAGGGTACCGAGAGTAGTACTGCTCGAAAGGAGGTATTCACCCAGGTGATGGGTCCAGACGGACACGGGCGTGTCCGCACATATGGACTGGGTGTTACCCCTTCGTAGTTCCACGCTCCAGATGTAGATCATTGGAGGCGAAGGGCACAGGAGGCTGAGGCTGCACAACGGATTACAGAGACTGTGCGACTAGCAGTAGAGGACCCACACCGAGCGACTATCTTGGGGTTGGAGGATGAGCTTGCCATGCACCGGCAGTACATGGCCCAGATTGTAGGGTTCTTCCAGGCAGGGGCATTCCCATCCTTCCCTAGCATACCATCCCAATCTGGAGCATGCGAGTCCCACCCTGCCGAGCCACCCAGTTTCCCCCTGGGGAACCATCCCAGTCTTGCCCTGCTCATGATGATGATGCGACACAGTCCCCTGAGTTCCCCCTTGAGTAGAGATATATTAGATGTCGTTGGTTGGCTTGACTGGATGTTTCACTAGACTTCACATTACTTTACTTGACTGTTCATATTTTGTTATTATGCACTTTTGGACTGAGTTGTTTTGGTTAAACTATGCCCACATTGCCTCTGTGTTATTTGACAGATTATGACACGATCTATATATTTCATTAGGGATTATTTCATTGCTTAGAGTAGCTCATGATTCTTTAACTGCCATATATAAATTTACTTAGACTAGATCAGAATATTTCAATTGCCATAATTCATTTTACTTGACAGACATATTCTGATTAGACTAGCTCGTGATTCTTGCTCTGGGTAAATATATGTCACTCTTCTTCATATAACCATTTAGGCATAAAGCAAAATTTGGGTCTCCTTCACCTTTTGCTTTGGTCGAAGCATTTTGTTTTCTGTTTGTCATTTAGGGTGTAGTTGCTAGATCTTGTTTTGCGTATCAGGCTTGCGTAAGCTTATTATGTTGAACATTGAGGGATGCCTCATTACTCCTGAATGCTTGGAGTCTATTTCAGGTTCACATTCTTTTCAGCCATCAACCTTTCTACTGGTAATTGTAATCTTTCTCATCATTGATATCATAGCATAGAAGATTGTAAAGAAAATCCTATATTAATCTTGTGGAAACCACTAACAAGATAATCCTATTTTCTGCAGTTCTTCATAGCCTGTCATACTTGAATCTCAACAGATGTAGCCTATTTGATGACGGTTGTGAGAAGTTTTGTGGTGAGTGATATTCAGACTTCAAAGATGAATTATTATGTCAGATGCCTATTATCATGCATACATTTGTAGACATAATGATATCATGAGTTGTTTATTTGCACCAACAATCAAAATGCAAATATTGTTATTTGTTTAAACTCATTAAGTATGAGATTTACTTTAATGAGTTGTTTATTTGCATGTTATTGGTGGTAGTGGTTGTGGGTACGTGTCGTGGTGGGTAGTGGTGATGGTGGTGGTGGTAATGGTGGTGGTAGTGGTGGTGGGTAGGTGATGGTAGTGGTGGTGGTAGTGGTGATTGTAGTGGTGGTGGGTAGGTGATGGTTGTGATGGTAGTGGTGGTGGTAGTGGGTGGTGGTAGTGGTGGTGGTAGTTGTGATTGTAGTGGTGGTGGGTAGGTGATGGTTGTGATGGTAGTGGGTGGTGATCGTAGTGGTGGTGGGTAGGTGTCGTGATGGGTAGTGGTGATGGTAGTGGTGGTAGTGATGGTGGGTAGGTGATGGTAGTGGTGGAGGGTAGGTGATGGTTGTGATGGTAGTGGGTGGTGGTGGGTAGGTGTCGTGGAGGGTAGTGGTGATGGTAGTGGTGGTAGTGGTGGTGGGGAGGTGATGGTAGTGATGGTGGTAGTGGGTGGTGGTAGTGGTGGTGGTAGTGGGTAGGTGTCGTGGTGGGTAGTGGTGATGTAGTGGTGGTAGTGGTGGTGGGTGGTGGTAGGGGTGATGGTAGTGGGTGGTGGTAGTGGTGATGGTAGTGGTGGTAGTGGTCATGGGTAGGTGATGGTATTATTGTGTAAGATGTCAAATGAAACCTTGAATGTGATTTGCCAAAAAACAAATCTCCCAACTGTTGGTACTAAGAGCATTCCTAGCAGCCTCACCAAATTTTAGACCTATTTAGTTAGTATGTTAGTAATGGAAATACCTCATATTCATAAGTTGGAACACTTTACTCTGCAAATCTAAATCTTATACCTATTTAGTTAGCATGTTAGTAATGGGAATACCTCATTTTCATAAGTTGGAACACTTTACTCTACAAATATGAATCTTAGACTTATTTAGTTAGTATGTTAGTGAAGGATGAACCTTACTTTTGTGAGTTGGACTCTATACCGTGCAAAATCTGAAATATATGTGATTGCTTAGCACATTAGTGATAGAGATACCTCACTTTCGTGAGTTGGAACACTATACTCTACAAATCCGAGATTTAGTTAGATTAATTGGAGATTTCCTAAGGTTAAAACTTAAGGGTTAGCTTCAAGATCGGGAATTCGGCTTTTCGGTGCCCAAATCGGGCATCAAAAGGTGCTGATGTAACTCCAACACTAGCTAGCTAACACTAAATTCAGAACATGGATAAACTTTGACTTACAGATTGCATGTTATGCCTCAATGTACCACCCGATTCCTGCACTGTTTATTACAACCGTATTTATGGAAGAAGATATTTGATAAATTTTCTTACTAAATGACCCTTACAGGGGTCAGGAATGTCCTCATTCTTAGACTGCTTATGCGGACACTCTTTACAATAAAAAGTCTAGTGATGTTGAGGTTCGTGATTCATAGATATACATTCTTTTAGAACCTCTTCCTTGACCAGACCTTCACATGCGTATGCACACGGAATGGATGATGATGACATACAATGACCAAAACAACGTGAATAACAATATTCACCTTTAGTTATGTCGTTAACATCGTGGAAGGTTCTGTGTTACTAAAAAACCACCAAACTACGTGAATTTGAATAACTTGAACTTTTTCATTTCTTTCTCTTCTTATCCCTATCACCATTACTGTTCCCGATAACTTTCTTTTTGGGATAGAGGTCATCTAAACAATTCAGAGATAGAAGAAATGACATCTTGATGCCTAAATAGGGCTTACTTCCACATACCTAGTCCTGTAGTCGTTTAGTAGCGCGGAATCCTCCACGATGTTAACGATATAACCAAAGTTGAATATTGTTGTTCACATTGTTTTGGTAACCGTATATTATCATCATCGATTACGTGTGCATGCTAACGTGAAGGCCTAGTCAAGGAACAGGTTCTAAAAGAATGTATATCTATAAATCACGAACCGCAACATCGTCGGACCTTTTATTTTAAAGAGTGTTCGTATGAGCGGCCCAAGAATGAGGACATTCCTGACCCATGCAAGGGTCATTTAGTAAGAAAATTTATGAAGTATGTACTTCCATAAATGCGGTTATGATAAGCAGTGCAGGATTTGGTGGATTTAGGTCATAGTTTGGATTTGGTGGAAGATTATAGGTTTATGCCAAAGTATAGTTGAGAAAACACATTAGAAGAAACGAGATCGAAATCCCACCCCCAGGTTAGAAATTGTGGGACGATGTAGGTTTAGGCCAATGTATAGGATCCAAGTATGGATTTCGGTCGTCTCGGTGCTCATATTGGGTATACGACCTCGGATTCGCTCGAAACCAACTCAAACACTAAGGAAGTATTGAAACACACGCGTTAGAAGAAACGGGATCGAAATCCAACCCCCGGTGTGGAAATGGTGGGACGATGTAACTTTAGGCCAAAGTATAGTATCCAAGTATGTATTTCGGTCGTCTCGGAGCCCAAATCGAGCATATGGCATCGGATTCGCTCGAAACCAACTCAAACACATAAGATGTATTGAAATACACCCATGAGAAGAAACGGGATCGAAATCCGACCCCCGGTTTGGAAATTGTGGGACGATGTAGCTTTAGGCCATATTATAGTATCCAAGTATGGATTTCGGCCGTCTCGGCACCCAAATCAGGCATGCAGCATTTGATTCGCTCGAAACCAACTCAAACACATAGGATGTATTGAAATATGTGTGTGAGAAGAAACGGGATTGAAATCCAACCCCCGGGTTGGAAATGGTGGGACGATGTAGGTTTAGGCCAATGTATAGGATCCAAGTATGGATTTCGGCCGTCTCGGTGCCCATATCGGGCATACTACCTCGTATTTACTTGAAACCAACTCAAATATTTAGGATGTATTAAAATACATGCATTAGAAGAAACAGGATTGAAATCCGACCCCCGGTTTGGAAATGGTGGGACGATGTAAGTTTAGGCCAATGTATAGTATCCAAGTATGGATTTTAGCCGTCTCGGCGCCCAAATCGGGCATACGGCCTCGGATTCGCTCGAAACCAACTCAAACACATAAAATGTATTGAAATACGCGTGTGAGAAGAAACGGGATCAAAATTCGAGCCCCGGTTTGAAAATGGTGGGACAATGTAGGTTTAGGCCAATGTATAGTATCCAAGTAAGGATTTTGGCCGTCTCGGTGCCCATATCGGGCATACGACCTCGGATTCGCTCGAAACCAACTGAAACACATTGGATGTATTAAAATACACGCGTTAGAAGAAACGGGATCAAAATCTGACCCCCGGTTTGGAAATGATGGGACGATGTAGGTTTAGGCCAATGTATAGTATCCAAGTATTGATTTCGGCTGTCTCGGCGCCCAAATCGGGTATATGGCCTCGGATTCGCTCGAAACTAACCCAAACACATAGGATGTATTGAAATACATGCGTGAAAAGAAACATGATTGAAATCGGGCATACAGTTTGGAAATGGTGGGACGATGTAGCTTTAGGCCATATTATAGAATCCAAGTATGGATTTCGGCCGTCTTGAGGCCCAAATCGGGCATACGGCCTCGGATTCGCTCGAAACCAACTCCAACACTTAGGATGTATTGAAATACACGTGTTAGAAGAAACGAGATCGAAATCCGACCCCCAGTTTGGAAATGGTGGGACGATGTAGCTTTGGGATGTATGCATTTTTTACATTAATTAATAAACATCATAATGTGTAATAATACGACCGATTATTCTTTTGGATTCTCCAACAACATCAAATTATTTCTCATCCAACGTTTCAAACGCAAATTGTTTATAGTCATTGCTATGAATATGGATATTTTTTCTGCACTATCAAATATTGATTCAAGGTAATTGAATGTTTGACTTTTAGGTACTAGGGAAGTATGAGAACAATGTCATAACACTATTGAGACGAGGGAAAGCTAGGGGAGAACTGGGGATTGACAGATGGTGCTCGGGAGGACCTTCGTAAGGCTTGTAAATATGCACCTGAAGACATGCAAGGTTGTTGCGAGGGAGTTGTCTTTACGTGATAAACATGACAAGGCTGTTTCAAAAGTAGATTTACAAAGGACATTGAATTTACAGATATAGTTATGGATGTGGATGTGGAATGTATAGATTTTGATATGAATTTTTCTATGATGTGAAATGTTTGAACACAGGTTACAGGTTTTCTTGAAAAACAGGCTATTGAAAATAAAAAATTTAAGTATCAGAGACGGAATAATTTCCGTCTCTGATGTTAATTGCGACAGATGTATATAAACGTGTAAAATTGTATTAGACACGAATCTATTTCCGTCTCTCATATTTCTGTTTCCAATATGATAGTATGAGAGACGGAAATCGTTCCGTGCCTAATACCTATTAGACATGGAATTATTTCCATTTCAGATATGTTTAGAGACAGAAATAATTTCGTGCCTAATACTTACTAGACACGGAACTATTTCCGTTCCAGGTATATTTAGATACGGAAATTTTGTCGTGCCTAATACCTATTAGATACGGAATTATTTCCGTGTCAGATATATTTAGAGACGGGAAAATATCCGTGTCTAATAAGAGTATTAGACACGGAAAAATGTGATGTCATAAATGTTTTCGCATTTTCCATAATTCTCATTAGCGACGGAATTTTCCGTCTCTAATAACAGTATTAGGAACGGAAAATTTCTTCCGTGTCTAGTAGCATCAGTGACGTGAGCAACTGAGACAGTTTAGAGACAGTTTTTATTTCCGTGTCTAATAGGTATTAAGCATGGAAATTCGATATCAGGCACGGAAAATTTCCATCGTTCATAGGTTGTTTTCTTGTAATGCCTACTCCAATTAAGTTACTTGGAATTATGGAGGATATGAATCTTAAAGTGGGGGAAGAATATACATGTTTTGCTGATTTGGCTTCTGGGTTAAGAGTTTTCATAGAGTTGTTGAAGGCCAATAGTGGCATCTTTGATGAGTATGTTCAGCACATTGATGCAATAGAACAGTAAGTGACGAAATTTAAAGCTGTAATATATGAGGATCTGTTGTTTAAAGCAATGCAGGTCATTGTACAAGCCATTGATGAGAAGCTTGGACGAGTAGTGACCCGTGTGATGCTTGCTCATGTTGTCATACATTCACTATATCATTATGGGGCAACTCACAAGTCCTAGATCTTTATCATGTGTTAATGGTTTTTTCTTTTGCTAGAGCAACATGCATTGAAAGAGAACATTTTTTCAAGTCTTTATGAGTTTTGTTTCCAACCATTGAGTTTTTCATTGGCAGGCATTCTCTGAGAATCTTCATCGTCTTTGTTCTTACAATGTTCGATTAATTATTGATCACGAAAATTTGCATCGACTATTGGATGTCAACATTGAAGTGCATAACTGTCATCTTAAACCAAAAATTTATTGTATATTGTGATGTTTATGGACACGTTGGATTATACAATGTTAACTTTTTTGCTTGAAACTTGTTTTAGATTATTATAAACTAGTGGTTGGCATGTGCGATGCACGTGAGAGCGAAGGGAAGGAGTTAACCACAGTCAATAGGAGTTAAAAGGGACACATGTTAACCCGCGGGTGCGATTGAACTCTCCCCGAGTTCAATCGCGATTGACTGTGATTCTATTCTTTAAATAGATAGATGAGGGTAGTTTGGGAATTAAAGTAAAACATTAAATTAAAGTTTTGTTTTATATAAGGGTAGTTTAGGAATTTCGGAAAATTCAGGCTACTCTTGCCTCTCCCATTATAATAGTAAAGATGTTCATAAAGGTTATTGAAGAAGAAACAGATAATAAATACTGAACTTAAATATGATACTTGTACTCATTATGTATAAATGAAAATTTGATCAGTAAGGACAATGCAGTGCATCCAATGTTTATATTAAATCTGTGGTTGCATTTGGTACCTAGCTACTAATTATAATATGACAGATCCTCTTGGTTTTGCAATATGTGGAAGGGAGAATACCATTGCAACACAATACAATTGTCGGACTGTACATATAATAGGGAGGGAGGCAGAAAGTTACTGCCCAATTGTAAGTTATAGTGGAGACCTCATTGGGCCTGCTACTCTCCATGGGCTAACAAAGGTGTGTGCTTGTGACTTTATTTTTATTTTTTTTCATTTTTTATTAGATAGTCCTTACGTTTAAGTGTTCCATTTTATGTAAATTACATTGTTTGTTTATCCAATTATTAATAGTGTTTTATTTTATATAAATGAGGCTAGAGTGTTGTATATTACATTTTCTGCACTTTTGTTTCTGAAATATGATTTCTCTAAGATATTTCTTTGTTTTATTATATTAAATTTGTATATTTATATTAATAAAAATTAATATGTGCACGTGCATGTGCACATTTACTAAGTATATATGTGTCTAGACCTTGCAAAATCAATGACGTTTATAATTAAAGTAAATAAAGTATAATGAACTTAGTGGTTAATGTTGACCCACTACAATCTCCGAACGATTGGATTCAAAATTTACATGTTGCGGGTCTGAATGGAGAGGGGGAATAAACTTCTACCAAGTATAATATCCCATTGTAAAAATCTTGGAACTCTACCTCATACCCAATTGTTAAAATCTTTGGAACTCTGCCTACATTATGAATATCTCAACTCATAAAAAGTTAGGCAGGTCAGAAATTGTGCAACCCATAAGTAGGGGTGTCACCTTATCTCGGTACCTCCGACCCCATCTAATTAATTGCTGGGTCTAAAAATAGTCATAAAGAACCAAAGTGGTATACAAATTATAAATTGTATGTCAGGGTAATTAAATTTTTTTTCTAAAGTTGTACCCAAATGCCACATTTCCTAGATCAGAAATGTAGACCCAGTTGCAGTTTCCCTAGACGTAAGGTGATGACAAGAAGTAAAAATTTTAACTTATTGCAATAGGGGCTGGCACTCCTTTTCCTCGATGTGAATGTGATGGACATCTCCTTTTGAAGAATAAGATCCAATAACAGTTAATTTCGATTGAACTCAGGTTAAGTTCAATTGTACCCACAGGCCAACACGTCCCTTTGAACTCATATTAATTATGGTTAAAATTTATTAACTAGAACAAAAAAAAATTTAAAAAAATTAACCTTAGATATTATTTATTTTCACTCATTCATGTAGTTAATTTTCTAAAAACTAAGGATAAATTATTTAACCCTAAAGATGAGTGAATCTTAATCACAGTTACTAGGTATTAAAGAGGACACATGGTGATCAGTTGGGGAGGTGCGTGCGCACTGCCCAACGAAAATTCCAAAATAGATGCTATCAATTCCTTAGTGAAACACCATTGCCCGTTAGTTGAAGAGGCTTGCCCCCGAGTGTGATACTCGGCATCTTCCCTGCGGAAATCTGTTGCCAAATTTTGGAGTCCGGGTCCCGTATGCGACTCGGCACACAAAATATGGTGCGGTACGACTTTATAAGTAAAACACACTATACACCATGTATTGAAGGTCGGGAATGCTTTTTTTTTTGCTTGGCCTAATCATTAATCTACCCTTGTTTGCTTGGGTGGTGTGAGTATTCCCTTGTCTTTGCCTTCAGTCATTGTCTTGCGGTATGATTGAGTTTACCAAAAAAAAAAAATCATTTATCTACCCTAGGTTAATGGGTAGGGGGTTAGCAGGGTTAACACTCATAGTGGGTGTCAACAGCCAAATCAAGACTCACGAGTCACACCTTCCCAAAGAGAGATACACTACCACCGGGACAAACCCATGATGTGTAAGGTGGGGTATGCTAGTAGAAACACTAAGTTTATGTTTGGTTGCCGAGAAAATAGGTAAAAACTGGGAAAAGAAAAGAAATTTTCTAATTCAATCTTTAGTTGCATTTTTTCCAAATGACATGCCTTAAATTATTATTAAATTTCTAATACGTAAATCTATATGCCGACTACCACAAATGAGGTGCCTTAAATTATTATTAAATTGGTAAACCTAAGATTAGATGAAGCTCAATGAATCACATATGGGAGGATGTAAAAACCCGAATTTATTATTTCTTAATAATTGTGATCTTTATTAAATGTTATGGAATCATGTGGTTAATTCTTTTAATGTATTTAAGCTTATAAATTAATGCGAAAAGTAGTGAATTTAAAACCCAAATAAAATGTTAAATTCAAGTCGTTTTTGAAGTTTAATTGCATGAAAAGAAAGAAAATCAAAAAGTAGCAAAAGAATTAAAAAAAAAAAAAAAATTACCGCCGGCAATCGATCGCCCAAAACACCGTTCGGCGGTGGAATTGCATGATCTCTCTTATTGTGGAGTCCATAGGACTCCCAACACTATAAATACCCCTTTTAGTCGTGGGTTGAGGGTTTTGAAAGGTCCCTAAAGCTTTCTAAACCTAAAAAAGAGTGAGAGAATGAATTTTTGAGAGATCCAAGAGGGGAGATTAAAGGCTTTTCAAGGAGAAATGGTGAAAAAGCGTAGATCAACCCCATTCGCAAGTGCGTGATCGTAGGAAAAGGATCGTGAGAGGTAAATATGATTTCCTTCCTATCAATATAGGGATTTTTGAGATAAATATGATGAAGTCATAGATCTAAAGCAAGAGTAAATATGCTTGTGATGTTTCAATCTATTATGAAAAATAAATATGATGATCTTATGATGTTTATACCTGGATTTTCTTATGGAAAATATATGTGATGACTTTGTGATGTTTAAATCATGATTTTCCCTTGAAAAAAAAAATCTATATATGATGTTAGGGAATTTTTAGATTTTGATTTTCTTATGGATGGTATATATGATTAATGGAAAATGTTCTTAACGGTGATTTCCTTGTGAAAATTTTTATGTGAAGGATGTTCTTCATGATTTAAATTTTGTATCAACAAGGGGAAAGGGATTGATTTTATAGTGTAAGGAAGATGAGAATGGAGGAAGGGGATGATATTTACAATTGATGAACTATTCTAAGTATGCTTTGAGATCATGATGTGTATTAAAAACCAGGGTCCTGTGAGATGTATTTGATTACAAACGTGTATTAAAAAAATAGACAGGATAAATAAAATTGTCTTTTATTTTATTTGACAAATCTATGTTTTATATTGATCATTTATGAGAACCCCTACATGTTTAAATGTATGCATGATTTACAAGCTTTTATTTCACTCACACGGATTCACGAAATCTATACATGAACAAGTATGAGAATAAACAAGATGACAAGTATTATGCAAGTACACAAGGACACAAGCATCATGCATGATTGAGTTTTGCACTGACTGAGTACCCACAGGCCTATAATCAAGGCAAGACCAGCCGTATACACCGGCGAATGTGTAGACAAGCCGTATACATCGAATAATGTGTATATTGTGTGGTACTTCGGAAAGTAGCGTATATGTTAGTCTTTACTCGATATATGGGATAGAGTTATATTAAGTTATTACATTTGCATGTTGTTGGATAAATTCACGAACGGAAAAATAAGCAAGATAAACAAGAGAAATAAGCACAAGTGATCATGTATAAGAATCGAAATTGAATTATGCTTCCGCACTCTGAATTGTTACATGTTTATATGATATGTGAATCTTAAAAACCATGTTTGTATTAAATCTCGTTATATTGTTAGATATGATTTTATATATACGTTGGGTAATATGTTACTCAGCTGATGACTGTTGTTGTCGGCAGGTTATAGTTTCGATACCGATGCTCCAGGACATTGGGAGGAAGAAGAGTATGAGGAGGAGCAGGAAGAGCCAGCAGGTGACTACCGTGATGGAGAATGGAATTTGGATTGTTAGCCATACACTGGACATGAGATCACTAGTATTTTGGATTTTGAATTTTAGACCTTGTAATAGACTAATTATAGATTTATAGTTAATTGAATTTATGATTGGGGATTCATAGAGGATGATTTTAAATTGATTATGATATCTTAGTATTTATTTCAGATATTGGACTTGATTAGCATTTATTTGAAGAGAAAATTTTTCAAGTCCATGTTTTTAGAATTGCCTTAAATGCTTTAAGACAGGAAGTGATGGAATTAATGTTTAAGTCACGTGCTAAGATCTCACATTAAGTTAGGTGGGTTTTTGGGGCGCGACAGAGGAGTATCCATTTCAGTGCCAAACAGTGTGCCGGTAAATGTACGAGTCGGCTGGATTCTTCATCAAAACAACTTGCTGACACAAATTATTTATTGACTTTGAGGGGGGTAGGTGACACCATTTATTCTCATAATCATGTTTGAGTTGTTAGCATAAAAGTGACTTTCTACCATTAAATATAAAAGGGAAGTGATTTAAAACTCTCGTTACTACTTGCTATCGAGAGCTGGACAGTTTGATTTTTAGTCTAACGGTATCAAACATTAAGGCGGCGTTTGGTAACAGTAATCTAAATAGGTAAAGCTTATTTAAAAATTATACTTAGTTGGACTTTAGATTGTTAAGTTGAAGGTTAATTGCATGCCCACATATTTTTAAAGTAGAAATTTTAGAGATATAAACCTCTACTTTAAAAGTAGTTTATATCTACTTTCTATTTTAGAGGTAAAACATATATTTTAAAAAGATGTAAACATCCAATTAACCTTCAACTTAACAATCTAAAGTCTAACAAACAACAATTTTCAAATAAGCTTTACATATTTAGATTAGTGTTACCAAATGCTACCTAAGTGGGGCCATCATTTAAAACAAGTGCGAGTAATTGGATTTTCAATCCAACAGTCCAGCTCTTGATAGTAAGTACTATCAAGAGTTTCTTATCGCTTTTAAAAATAAAATAATAAAAAAAGAGCAGAGCAGACCACAAGGTCCGCTTCATATCTTACCCCACTCCTCGTGTCTCTTTAACACCCTTTGACCCTGGTTAAGCTTATATAAATTAAAGTTAAGATTTTGAGTGTTTTTTTCTTTTTTGAAAAAACAAGGTTGGATTGTTTAACTTTAGGGTAGGTGTATCTTAAACACAGTTGGGCTATATTTAAAATTGGGGCGAGGACCATAATTGATTCCGTTACAAAATAGGATCCCGGGTGCGTTAAGGATTTTCCTATAAAAAAAATTTGACATTATTTTTTATAACTATTTTTATGTGTATTTTAATATTTTTTATAATCTTATTATTATATACTAGCAGGTGGCACGTGTGATGCACGTGAGAGCAAGGGGAAGGAGTTAACGACACCCAATTGAACTTGCTAGTGGCACGTGCAATGCACGTGAGAGCGAGGGGAAAGACTTAACCACAGTTAATAGGAATTAAAAGGGGCAAGTGTTAACCCACGAGTGTGATTGAACTCTCCCCAAGGTCAATTGCGATTGGCTGTGTTTCTAAATAGATAGATGGCAAGAGGTAGTTTAGGAATTAAATTAAAACATTAAATCAAATACAAGGGTAGTTTGGAAATCAAAGTAAAACATAAAATCAATATTTTGCTTTTATATAAGGGTAATTTAGGAATTTCAGAAAATCATCCACACATGCCTCTTATAATAGTGAAGAAGTAGTAACTATATATGTTGCATCACTTGATGTAATTGAGTCAATGAGTTTGGACCGACAACCTTGACTAGGCCAGTGTTTGAATTGGGTTTTAAAATATCGGTATATACACCCTAAGGTTGAATTCTTATCTTTTATTTACTAATATAAAGAAAATTCCTTTGTGCAAAACAGTGATTGATATTTATATTAGATTCCAAAAATACCCTTGACTTTGATCTATCATTACAATATTACTCCATTTAAAAATGTAGACTAATTTGTGCTAAATTTCCAAATTACCCTTATCATAATCAAGTATAGAAGATAAAAATTTGATTGAATGTTTGCTTAATTAATTCTCATACTACCCCTTACTAATCTATAGTAAACTTGAAATTTTTTACTGTCGCGCCCCAAAATACCCCCTAGGAGTTAAGGGATACTTTAGGTGTGACTATACGTACCTGTCAAACCATCCTGTACAACAAGGTAAATATAATACTAAAACAATGATAATCAGAGCGCGGAAGCTAAACATAAATGCGGAAGCGTAACTAACCTTTTTCTTTTCTTCTAAGATTTTCAAAATAGTATTCCAAGTTAACATATATACAAAATATGTCTAAGTCTAAAGTGGACAGGCCCACCTATCAAAATGCCAAAATACATAAGCACCATCTCGTACTCTCCCCTCAACAGTAGTCGAGGTACGACCACACGTCAAGGTCTCGGTCCGCCTGAGGCTGAAGTGGGATAAACGGCTCTCTCTCCTCTATATACTCTTCCTCGACCCAAGGCTTCGGGTCGAGGGCTTCCTCAATACCTGCCGACATGAAAGTACGGCTGAGCATGAAATACTCAGTGAGTACAAGCTACTAGCTAACCATAACAATAAGAACACACAACAACGATAGTACAATACAAAGCAAAAATAGGAGCATCACAAAAGAAATAGCATAAGACACGGTACAATGCAATCATCTTGACGTGCGTGCATGAATGCGAAAACTCCGATAAAACTCGTGCTTGAAAACCCGTTTCATATCTCGGTATGCCTTGTAGAAATCATGTATGCGTGCATGCATGAATGCCTCGTCATCATCTTGTAAACTTGCATTTTGTAACTTGTGAGCCAGAGGCTAGCACCCGAATCTCCCTGGGTTGCCAACCTCCTTGATATATGGTTTTCTTGTGAGCCAAAGGCTAGTACCCGAATGCCCCTGGGCTACCAACCTCCTTGACAATATGTGATTTTTATTACTTGTTTAGTTTTCTTGTGAGCTAGAGGTTAGTACCCGAATGTCCCTGAGCTACCAACCTCCTTGACAATATGTGTTTTGGGTTTTCTTGTGAGCCAGAGGCTAGTACCCGAATGTCCCTGGGCTACCAACCTCCTTGACATGCAATATTTTCTTGTTGGTTATTATATGCATATGCTCTTGAAATCTCGATTCATGCAACATGCGTGCTCATGTACGTGTCAATAGTACAATCAGGAAAATGAGGATAACAAAAGAGATATTGCATTTCATTTAAATTCATAGCAAATCATGCAAACATTTAGGTGATCAACATAGCATTTGGTCGAGTCATCACTTACAAGAACAATTACATAAGGCTTACATCCAATTCCTTTAAGTCATCATTTCATAGGTTAGGCATTTATCAAACACATAACATGCGATGTCCATTAATAGTTCATCTTCTTCTTCTTTAATGCATATTTTCCATCCAATCACATAAGGGTAAGTTTATTATTTGTAAAATGCCCATCCTCCATTTTCCATTTCCCACACCACACATATCACACATCATACATTTGGCATCCCATCGCCTCAATCAACATTCCATACACATCCATATCTTTTTTCCTTATCTTGTTTATATTTATTGAGATGATACAATTCATAGGGAAGGAAAGCATAATATAAATAATCGCCATTTACAATAAAAAAAAACCTAGGTTATTGCTAGGAAAATTTAGTAGGGTATACTAACCTTAGATCAAGGCTTGATCTTGGTAGGAACCTTGATTTGAGCTCCAACTTGAAAGGAGGAAACCTTTTCTTGAGGGAGACTTGGTTTGGGGAAGAAAATCCTCTTGAAATACCTTGGAGAATGCTGCCCTAGCTTGAGAACGAGATCCCCCCACGAGCTTGAGCCTTGAACTTGAAGCAATCCAAGTTTGAGGATGATCTAGGGTTGTCAAACCCTTTGATTCCTTCTCCAATGGAAACCCTAGGTGCAAATCCCCTTCTCCTCTCTCTCTAACTCTCAAAACCCTCTAAGTATGTTGAATAAGCCCTAAAGGCTCGGGTAAGCCTTATGAAGTAAAGGTTTAACACCCGAAAGACAAAAATGCCCTTACTGAAATTTATGTAAAAACGTGAAGACCGACCGATCGGTGGTTATGACCGATCGATTGGTTGCCTACCGAGCGATCAGTGTTCTGACCGAGCGACCGGCCAAAAACATGCTTTTTGGAAAAATTTTCCATATAAAGAAGTTAACCAGTTGATAGCCTCCGATCGATCGGTTTTGAACCGATCAATCGCTGAATGGACCGAGCGATCGGTGCTCTGTAGGTCAGAACTGTTTTGACCATATCTTTTGATTCGGTCGTCGGATTTTGACGATTCAACTTGCGTTGGGTTCGTCTTTCGAAAAGGAACCTTTCTGACGTTTTAGAATTTCCAATTTCTCCCTTATTTATTAATTAGACTATAAGAAATACCAATTAGCTACGAAAGTACCATTCATTAAATATAGAAAAGTCCGGGTTGCTACATTTATGGTTATACACTCCTTAATTGTGGTTAAGATTCACCCACCCCTAAGGTTCAACCACTTATCCTTAGTTTTTTTTATAAAAAAATTAACACTAGGAGTTAGTGAATTCTAATCAGGGTTTAAAAATATTAATATTAAAAAAAATTAAGGATAAGTGGGTGAACCCTATGGGTGGGTGAACTCTAGGGGTAGGTGAATCTTAATCACCGTTAAGGGGTGTCAAAAGAGACACATGGAACCCCTAGGGTTCACCCACTTAATTTTGGCTTTTAGAAAATAAAACATTAATTTTTTTAAACCCTGCTTAAAATTCACTAACTCCTAGGGTTATATTTTTTTCTAAAAGCCAAGGATAGGTGAGTGAAACCCTAGGGGTAGGTGAATCTTAACTGTAGTTAAGGAGTGTCAAAAGAAAGAGATGACAACTTTAAGGGCGTAACGAGACTCCAAATGTGGTTAAGATTCACCCACTCGTAAGGTTTATCCACTTATCCTTGGATTTTAGAAAAAAATTTAAAATTTCTTTTAACCTCGACTAAAATTCAATAAATCCCAGGGTTAATTTTTTTTCATTTTTTTTCTTTTAAAAAACAAGGATAAGTGGGTGAACTTTAGGAGTGGGTGAATCTTAACCACTGTTAAGGAGTGTTAAAAGGGAAACATGGCGACCTCAGTGGTGTAAGCAGACCAAGGCCTTGCATGCCCCCTTTCTTTCTTGGCAAAACGTTCTGAAAGAAGAACGTCTCGCCAAGGCTTTACACCCATCCACTTTATTTGCTATACCAAAAATGTCCCTAAAGCTTTTTGAGTCCCAAAATGTCTCTACTTCATATTTCTATAACCAATTAACGTATCTCTCACAATTTTTTTTAATAGGCACATCTAGATCTATCTAGATAGAAGATATCCAAAATGTCCCTCAAGTTTCTATCCCCAAAATAATCCTTAACATTTATTTTCAAATGTCCTCAATAGGATCCCTCTTCCTAGTCTCTCTCCCCTTCCCCTCTCTCACATGCATCGCATGTGCCCCCTACTAGTAAACAATAATTGGATTTTATCTAAAATAGCCCTCATAATATTTTTTAATAGGTTTTGGCTTTGGCTTTTTAATTTAATTTCGATAGCCTTACATGCCTAGTTATCAAACACCCGTATTATACCGTATAGTACTCGTATAATCTTTTTTGGGGGGTCACCATTTAAAACTTCAAACTTTTGTTGTGTTACGTGTTATATGCATATCACCGTTTAATATCCGGTTACTACGTGAATTACATATTAAACGGTATAATACACATATTTTATCATGCTTTTATCGTGTTAAATGTATATTTCATATTAAATAATTATTACTAGTTAATATCATGAATTTTATTTATATATAATTATTAAAAACATACGTTTACCCTGTTTTTGTTGTATGACACCCGTACTTAGTAAATGGATCATTGCCGTATTATATCCGTTCCCATACTTGGTAACTACGCCTACATGTGAGAAAGGACACAACGATAAAAGGGGTTGAATATATTGACAACCCTTTTCATGTTGACAACATTCATTGTTGCAACCATATGTGGGGGTGTCGCAGAAGGCACCTATGTGGGGGTGTCGCAGAAGGCAGAAAAAAAGGTCACAACTCAAGAGTGCCTTCTGCCACACCCCTACCACTCACGCAAGAGGTGGGGGTGTCGCAGAAGGCACTCTTGTTCAGGTATGTTGACAACATTTATTGTTGCAACCATACGCGATATTTAAGCTTAAATGTGACCTAACAACTAACTCAACCATACGCGATATCTGGTAATTCCAGACCACCATAGTAGCTCTGTACTGAAGGGGCACTGGACAAGACATTTAGGGTCCACATACTCCCAGTAGTCCCCATACATGAGTTGCCTCTTGGTTGACTGCCATACATTACCTCGATTATCTTCTTTCCAGGTTCAGCCTGAGATCGGATCTTACGATTGAACTCTCCTCAAGTTCAATCGCACCCATAGGTCAACACGTGTCTCTTTTAATCCCTTTTAACCGTGGTTAAGATTCACTAATCCTTAGGGTTCAATATTCTAACCATTGTTTTTAGAAAAAAATTACCTTAAGGTTAAAAACCGTTGCGTTGGACCGAAACACTCCTGTGGAGGTTCGTTCTATTGGATCCCCTATCATTCCATTGAAGCATGCCAAAAACGTCATAACCAAATCAACTAAATCTATTTCAATTCTTAAGATTAGGGTTAATTTTTTTTTCTAAAAACATAAGGTTAGATTATCAAATCCATCACAGTTTTCATAATTTGAAATCGCACTCTCACGACAAATCCACTCTCAAATCGTGACAACGAGGTTTGAAAGAGAGAGCGGATATTAAGGTACACGGTTTGGGTTACTAAGATTGTAATTGTAAGTCTCATTAAATTAAGTGCTTTGTAGAACGAAAAAATCACTAATAAAAAAAGTTATACGCCGCCCCATATATATGCACGCATAAATTGGCCTTAACAAATTTTTTTGGTTGATAATAGCAGTTTTAGGTCTTGACGTACGTATATGGCTATAGAGAGTTTGTAGTGGACTCTACGTGTCTGCTAAAAATATTGGTAAGTGGACCTCTTACATGTCACTTCTTGAGGGAAGGCTTCCGCCCTTGTCCTTGGAGAAGGGTACACCTCAAGTGATGCCCAAAAGAAAAGTGAAAGAGAAGGCAAAGGAAATTTGTTTACTTTCCTGCTTTGTATGTGCAATTGGTCATACAGATCTTGTGTGTCCATCTAATAAATAGGGCATATTAGTAAAAATATAAGTTATGAAGGGTAAATTATTTATCTCGAGTATTTTTACAAATATATCCATAATTTAGATACGGGGCACTTTAATCAACGGGAGACTCAAGATTTGTGTGCTGATCAGTTGCACACCAAATGGATTCTCCTTTCCTCCATGTGTTTGCTTAGCAAGAAAAATATATAGAAAAAGCCATATTGTTGCCCCAGTTATTGGATCCTTGGGGGGGGGGGGGGGGGGGTAAGGATTTTTATCGAGGTTCGGCACTCCCGCCTATGTCCCCACCTCAAACTCTCCAGCTCAAAATATTCAACACGATTTCACTATCGCACGAGTTTATTCCCGGGTGAAGCCCAAACCTTTACAATCTTTTTCTCATGCGAGGATTATCACCTTCAATGTAAGAGAACACCCTCTCTTCACTTACACAAAACTCTCCGGCTTCACAGACAAGAATCCTCAATTCTTGATTTTTTCTAATACAAAGAGTGATTGAATTTGAATCCGAATAATAAAACTCTTGAATGAACTGAATAAGATTGAAATGAATGCTCTGTAAATCTCTCAAAAGATTGGGAGTTGAAATCTCTTATACTGAGAATTTGGGATTCTAGGTTTTCAACGAATGTTCTTGATGAGAAATTGAATGCAACTAAAGATTTGATCTGTATTGGTTCAAAGGTTGTTTGATATTCATAAATGAGCTCAATTTATAGCTAAGCATTCAATCTATCCATTGAGAACTCATTAAATGCGAAAATGACCGTTAAAAAACTAGCCGTTAGAGTGTTCCCGCAAATAGTCATCGATGAGTGCACCCGAGTGTAGCTCAGTCATCGACGAGTGAAACTACTGAATTGAAGATCAGCTACTATTTCTATAGAGCCCTAGAAATTTGGGTCACTGTTCATGTGAATAGTGCCCTTATATGGTATGTGTAAAGGGCTAAAGCCTTACATAGTGTTCTTGGTATTATGGTGAGTCAAGTGAGCATTTTGGGGGCATGTGTTAAGTCTCAAAGAGAGAGTATAAATATACTCTAAGTGGATAAAAGCAAGGGTATAAAATACCCGAGGTGTTTAATGGGTTGTAGGTGAGCAGTGTTGTGAATAGTGCTAGTGCACGAGGCATAAAGAGGCCAGGGCCTCTCACGCATATTGGTAGGAATTCAACGATCACTGAGATGGGCTGCAAACCTATGGGGATCGATTCGTGAGGTGTGATTAGGGTGTTGGACCTGAGGGAAAAGAGTGTGAAAGCACTTCTTATGTTCTAGGTGTTGAAGAGGTATGTTTTGGCATTACCCTCAACTTTAAAAAGCTCTAGCTTAGTCACCTTTGCCCAGAATTAAGTGATTCTTGAATTTTTGGAAGGGTATTTAAACCTTCTTTGAGGTTCATGCTTTACACGTTTTCAGATTTTGAGCGTAAGATATGTCAAACGTAAGGTTTCCAAAAGGTGGTCTGTGGTCGATTCAGCAGTTAAGTTGGACTAGTCCACTTGTGGGCCCATTTAGACTATTTAAAACTCAAAATTAGGAGTTGGATAAACATGAAAGTTGTGCCCCTTTCAAACAAAAATCTAACGCAAGTTGAATTGTCAAAATCTGATAAGGGAGTCAAAAGTTATGGCCAAAATACCAAACCGGGTCAGCAACTGGTCGACTGAACACAAATCCGGTCGACCGACCCTCTAGCCAGTCGACCGAACTTGCCAATTTTTGTATGGAAAATATTTCCAGAGAGCTTATTTTGATCCGGTCGATCGAACCACGTGTTTTTGACATTTTTTAGCCCATTTTAAGTAATTTCATTAAGGGTATGTTGGTCTTTGACCACCCCAACTTCTATATATACCCAAATTTAATGGGTTAGGGTTTTAGAAACCCTCTATGACACAAATTGAGAGATTTTGGAGAGAGGGAAGAGGGAAGAACTAATGTTCTTCTAGGATTTTCCTTGATTGGTCTTGAGATCAAGGAGAAAGTTTGATCTTACTCTTCAAAGCTAGAGTTAGCTTCTTCAAGCCTTCTCAATCCTTCTAAAGCTCTCAACAAAGAGGGGTTTAATCTTAAAAAGGTAAATACACTCTACTAGGTTCTAATTTCATAAACATTTAATGATATGCATGATTTTCTTGACAAGCATAGTTATATATAGCGTCGCGATCCTAAACCCACCCTAGGAGTTAGAGTGAATCTTGGACGACTTGTCAAGACATATATGTCTTGCTTGACAAAATAACCAGTAAAATACATGGAGCATATACCATAAAGGACAAAATAGCAGAAGCATTTACTACATGGCACAACGGAAGTCTACAAAACCTCTATGTATATATACATGATCCAAGTTTGTACAAAATGACATTACAAAAGAAAGTGCGGACATGCCCGCCAAAATACATGGATATAACTCTCAAGCTCACCCACAGTCTCTCATTTAGAATCTACCACCTAATAGTGACCGTCTACCGGAGGTTCCTCCATAGGTTCCTCGACAAACTCCTTCTTCACCCAAGGGCTCGGAGCACAGATATCAAAAGGAGCAACTGCTCCGCTATCACTTGCCGACATACGACGTACGACTGAGCATGGAATACTCAGCGGGTACCAAACACTAACCAACAGCCATAGCATAGCAATAACAATACAAGGTAGGAAGCAATTTATATCATAAGAGGAAAGCAAACAGTATATAATTCATGCTTGCATCACATCAAGTCGAAAATCTCTTGAAAACGTCATGTGCTTAACTCGGCTTGAAATACTCTTTTCGTGTTCAAAACGAGTCTTGTCATGTATCTTGTCTTGTCGTGTCGTATCGTGTCATGCTTATATCATGCTTGTCATGCATGCTTGCTTGCTTCCAAAATAAACATGTTCATGCTACTTGTGAGGGAGGGGAGGCCCCTCTTCCTATATGAATGCAACTTGTCATGTCATGTTCTAGCTTGTGATCATGCTTGCTTGGAAAATAAACTACTTGTGAGGGAAGGGAGACCCTTCTTTCTAAATGCATGCTAGTCTTGTTCTTGCCAAAAGCGAGGTAAAATATATCGTAGGATATGTCCCACCTCTATTTACCAACCCTTCCTTTTGGCCTTGTCATGGTGTTCGTAAATCGGGAATAAGACCTTGGAAACAAAACACGGTGTTTAATGCTTGAAACCCTACTCGTGGACTACATGCCGTGCTCGTGGTTTCGTGTACAATAAAGGATGACATTGGCATAGAAAGCATTTGCATTTAATCAAGAATTAAATCAAACAATTAAGCATTTAATCTATCCACATGCCATTCTAGAATTTAAGGAAACTCACGCATATATTTTCTAAGAACAAATCAGCATTTTCTTCATTGTGGCATTTCATCAAATACTTGGTATGTGTATTATGGTAAATCCTAAATCTCGGATTTCTAGGTGGGTTAATGCTCACAACATACATGTGTGTTCGTTATTAGTACAATGCCCTCCCCATTTCGTTCATTTCATAACATACACACGGCATCCAATCGCCCATACACACTCCATCCATACATCCCAACCATCCTTATTCTGAGAAATTAGGGAAAACAAAAAAAAAGGAAGAAAAGAGAGGAGAAGGTGAACTAGGAGGGTAGTATAGGGTACCGACCTTGATTTGGGTTGAAGAACACCCTTGATGTGGATTTCCAACTTGAGGAGGAACTCCCACTTGGTTTGAAGGAACTCTAGTTGCTATGGGGAAGGCCCCTTGCTTGAAATCTCCAAGCTTGAACCCCCTTTGATCTCCCACTCCAAGCCTCTTTGGAGGATTTTCCCAAAATCCTCTTCTCCTTTCTCCCCTCTTTCTCTCCTCTCTAGGTTAGAAATACCTCAAATGAGGATCCCTAACAATACAAGGGTTTAAGACCCTCAAATCCGGCTTCAGTTACGGCATGTGATTGATCGCACACTTATCTGCGATCGATCGCAGGTCCTTGTGATCGATCGCACCTGGATGCGATCTATCGCACATGAACCCGAACACATTGGTCTGATTTCCCTCTGTATGCGATCGATCACACATTCTTGCTATCGATCGCAGAACCCTGCGATCTATCGCGCCTGGGGAATCCATCTATCGCATATGACCCCGAGAGTTTGGGAATCATTTCACCTGTATGCGATCGATCACACCTGACTTGCGAGCGATCGCACCCTTTAGATTTTGTTGTTTTCTTCCTTTTTTTTCCCTACTTTGGTAATTCGACCATAACTTTTGACTCGGTTGTCCAATTTGGACGATTCAACTTGCGTTGGATTCGTCTTTCGAAGGGGAACATTCCTAGGATTTTAGAATTTCAAATTTCTTCTTTATTTATTGACTAAATTGCTCCTGAAGTCGACTGATTCGCAAATTGGTTTCAGTAACTCGGGTTTTCGATATATTCGACTTAGGAATACTACTTCTTAACACTTAGAGTTCTTTAAATTTTCTTATTTCATAGAATTAGGAGGATTACAAAGGAAAACTGCCTTGGCATAGATCCCAATACATGACAAAAATTTTTGGGGCTCTATATCCTCCCCCCCTTATAAAAATTTCATCCTCGAAATTTGGACGACACATGCATTACAAGTCCCAAAACATCATTACATAGCATAAACAAAAGCCTATTCAAATAACTCTGGGTATTTCGCTTTGACTTCAGCTTCACGTTCCCATGTGGCCTCTTCCCGAGCATGATGTTGCCACTGAACGAGCACTAATGGAATACTCTTGTTGCGAAGGACTTGATCTCTTCGATCCAATATGTGAATCGGCCTTTCGACTAGAGTGAGCTCCTCTCGGATTTCCAACGGTTCCAAGTCTATGACATGCGAAGGGTCCGCAATGTACTCCGAAGCATAGACACTTGGAAAACATTGTGAACCGCGGCCATGTGAGGTGGAAGAGCTACTTGGTAGGTGACTTCACCAACTTGTGTGATAATCTCAAACGGCCCAACATACCGAGGACTACGCTTGCCTCTCTTTCCAAATCTCATAATCCCCTTGCTAGGAGATACTTTCACAAAAACTTGATCCCCTACTTGGAATTCCAAGTCCCTACGGGGAGTGTCAGCATAGCTTTTCTGACGATCTTGGGCAGCTTTCAACCGATCTCGGATGATCTTGACTATACCCGCAATTTGCTCGATTAACTCCGGACCAAGTATTTTTCTCTCCTACCTCATCCCAGTAGAGAGGAGACCTACAGCTTCACCCATACAAGGCCTCAAATGGTGCCATTTAGATACTTTCCTGGTAGCTATTGTTATAGGCGAATTCAACCAAAGACAAGTGTTCTTCCCAACTGCCCTTGAAATCCAACATACACGCCCGAAGCATGCTGACTGCCCAAAGCAACTAGGAAACTTTCATAACATAAGGTAGCATAATTACATACATGCGGCAACTGACTGCCCATGACAAAACACAAAATACATTCATTTCTACAAAATCTCTTCTCTCTCTCACGTCCTTGCGCCCTATCGTTTGGTGCCTGAGCATTATGTCCTGGCGTGGCAAAGGCTTGCCCCTGGTTAGCCTAGCAAGGTGGCTGTGTGGACTACTGGGGCTTGATGCCTGTGTAGAGCTCTGCAAAGGTGGCCGTCTAACCGTGGGCCTAACTCCTTGAGAATAAGGTGACATCAGACGATAGGGACAATCTTTGATCATGTGGCCCCGACGACCACAGTGGAAACATCCACTGGAGATCTTCCTACACTCTCTGGCCACATGCCTCCTCCCACAAAGGGTAAATTTCTCATAAGAGTAGGTGGAGGGCACATATCCCGTGGCTTGAGATGGTGTGAGGCGGGGTGCCTGATGGTAGCCGTGTGCGCAGCCGGTGAAGCAAACGAATTAGGAGCCTGTGGTGTAGTAGGAGGACTCTGTACCTGCGTATGTCCAGAGGACTGGTACCTAACCCATGCTTCTGCAACCAATGGGTCTATGCTGCCATAAAACACCGGGGGCCTCATCCTCCAAAGTGCCTCAATTCCTGTGGCATGATGTGTAGGGATAGGTACAAGTACCACCGCAGGAGTGGGGGTAGAGGGCTGCCTAGCTGTAAGCATTGCTAGTGACTCTGCTATGGATCCCAAGACCTGAGTGAGATCAGGCTACTCATTCTCCGATGGAGGAGGAGATACTCTACCTCTCCTAGTGTGGTATCCACGACCCTAATCGCCACGTCTCATGGGTTACCCCTAAGGACGATAGCAAAGCATGAGTCTAACTCGAATCCCATCATAATTCAACATTACATTTTCATAATAGTAGGTATGCATCAAAGTCTAGAACATACATCAAGATACACACACCATAGCATAATAATATACTCTAAGGTTCCTAGCGAAGCCAAGATATGAGGTTGGTTGAGTTGCAACCGGTTATGGTCTAAGGCTGACTTGTTAGTCGCTACTTGAGGGCAATAAATTCTCTTGGGTGTAAGTTGAACTCAAGCCCCTAACCTATCCGAGCACATCGTATATGTCTAAGTACAATTATAATAGTATAATCATACAAGTAGTTTTCCTAGCGATGCTAAGCTTCACACTCGATTATGGTATTAACCGATTACATACTTAAGACCTTAACCAATTTAAACTAACACTAATGACTAGTTCATTTATTTGATTTGTTTAAGTGGGATCTCTTTACTTTTTGGTGACACGTATGATGCTTCTAAGATCTACTGGATGCATGCAGGATATGCACATGATGTTATGGTATGTGTGTGATGTTCATGCCATGCATGACATGTATGAAAATGTATGATGTGAGTGATATGTATGAAGCTCATGCGATGTAGGATGCTTATGCAATGCATGGAGTGCATGCTATGTATGATGATCATGAGGTGCATGATGATTATGCTATGTATGAAACGCATTCTACTCTGTGGAGTTTGTAATTTCTTTATTATTTTGGACTGGGCATCGTGTCTAGAACGTGCTGCAGAATGAACGCGCATCTGTATCTAGACTAGGACCGAGCACTGAGTCTAGGGCGTGCTACAGACACGCATCTAGAAACGTGCATCAGACATCCGTGAGCTTGTCCAAATTATTATCATTTGGGACTGAGCACTGGGTCTAAGACGTGCTGCAGAAAATGCGGAACTATACTTAGAAGCGTGCATCAAGCATCCCTAGGCTTGTTAAAATTATATCTGTTCCTTGAGTTTAAAACATATTGCTATTTATATCTGTTTCTACTAGTTGTGGGGTTACATAGACTTATTGTCATACCGTGATGTGCGACTTATGCTTATTTGTGATGAAATACAAATTAAGTATAGTTTATCAAGTCAAATTACGCCAGATTACGCATAATAGTATATACATCAAAACCTATGTCCCTGTTTTCGCAATAATTCTAAATATACTAGAATTGTAAGACCTACAGGCATCCTATAGCCCCTCTTGGGAAAAAGTTCCTACAGAAACCTAATAATACAATGTATGACAAAGACCTACCACCCCTTTGTCAACTAACACCTAAGCTGGACTCTAGCCTGAGTATCACTCAACTCATGAGTCTAACTGGGAATTCTTTCATAAAACATTGGTTTTCACTTAACGTGTAACCTACAACATGCACACCATATAGCATATAGTACCACATAACAATACCACATATAATAGTATAAGTACATAGTACATACACCACATAGCATATAGTACTATATGACAATACCACATGTAATAGTTAGTACCATCATATTCATCACGTCAAGTCATCGGAGTATTTATAATATTATATTTTGGTGTTCTAGCATTCCTAAGACCTGTACTTGGTTGGAGCAACCATTTTTGACAAAGACTAAAGTTTAGTCTTACACTTGGGACAAGACTCACTTCCGACTTACTTCCTTCCCAACTTGTTTCCTGACATATGCCTTTGTCAAGCCGTGGTATTAGATTCTAAGTGACCCTAGAGACCTAAAGCCTAAGCTCTGATACCACCTTTGTCGTGCCCAAAACCCACCCTAGGAGTTAGAGTGAATCTTGGACGACTTGCCATGACTTACATGTCTTGCTTGACGAAATAACCTGTAAAATACATGGAGCATATACCATAGAGGACAAAATAGCGGAAGCATTTACTACATGGCACAGTGGAAGCCTACAAAACCTCTATGTATATATACATGATCCAAGTTTGTACAAAATGACATTACAAAAGAAAGTGCAGACATGCCCGCCAAAATACATAGATATAACTCTCAAGCTCACCCACTGTCTCTCATTTAGAATCTACCACCTAATAGTGACCGTCTACCGGAGGTTCCTCCACAGGTTCCTCGACAAACTCCTTCTCCACCCAAGGGCCCGGAGCACAGATATCAAAAGGAGAAACCGCTTCGCTATCACCTACCGACATAAGACGTACGACTGAGCATGGAATACTCAGCAGGTACCAAACACTAACCAATAGCCATAGCATAACAATAATAATATAAGGTAGGAAGCAATTTATATCATAATAGGAAAGCAAACAGTATATAATTCATGCTTGCATCACATCAAGTCGGAAATCTCTTGAAAACGTCATGTGCTTAACTTGGCTTAAAATACTCTTTTCGTGTTCAAAACGGTCTTGTCATGTATCTTGTCTTGTCGTGTCGTATCGTGTCATGCTTATATCATGCTTGTCATGCGTGCTTGCTTGCTTGCAAAATAAACATGTTCATGCTACTTGTGAGGGAGGGGAGGCCCCTCTTCCTATATGAATGCAACTTGTCATGTCATGTTCTTGCTTGTGATCATGCTTGCTTGGAAAATAAACTACTTGTGAGGGAAGGGAGACCCTTCTTTCTAAATGCATGCTAGTCTTGTTCTTGCCAAAAGCGAGGTAAAACATATCGTAGGATATGTCCCACCTTTATTTACCAACCCTTCCGTTTGGCCTTGTCATGGTGTTCGTAAATCGGGAATAAGACCTTGAAAACAAAACACGGTGTTTAATGCTTGAAACCCTACTCGTGGACTACATGCCGTGCTCGTGGTTTCGTGTACAATAAAGGATGACATTGGCATAGAAAGCATTTGCATTTAATCAAGAATTAAATCAAACAATTAAGCATTTAATCTATCCACATGTCATTCTAGAATTTAAGGAAACTCACGCATACATTTTCTAAGAACAAATCAGTATTTTCTTTATTGTAGCATTTCATCAAACATTTGGTATGTGTATTATGGTAAATGCTAAATCTCGGATTTCTAGGTGGGTTAATGCTCACAACATGCATGTGTGTTCGTTATTAGTACAATGCCCTCCCCATTTCGTTCATTTCATAACCTACACACGGCATCCAATCGCCCATACACACTCCATCCATACATCCCAACCGTCCTTATTCTTAGAAATTAGGGAAAACAAAGTAAAAGGAAGAAAAGAGAGGAGAAGGTGAACTAGGAGGGTAGTATAGGGTACCGACCTTGATTTGGGTTGAAGAACACCCTTGATGTGGATTTCCAACTTGAGGAGGAACTCCCACTTGGTTTGAAGGAACTCTAGTTGCTTTGGGGAAGGCCCCTTGCTTGAAATCTCCAAGCTTGAACCCCCTTTGATCTCCCACTCCAAGCCTCTTTGAAGGATTTTCCCAAAATCCTCTTCTCCTTTCTCCCCTCTTTCTCTCCCCTCTTGCGATCGATCGCACCTGGATGCGATCTATCACACATGAACCCGAACACATTGGTCTGATTTCCCTCTGTATGCGATCTATCGCGCCTGGGGAATCCATTTATCGCATATGACCCCAAGAGTTTGGGAATCATTTCACCTGCATGCGATCGATCGCACCGTTCAGATTTTGTTGTTTTCTTCCATTTTTTTCCCCTACTTTGGTAATTCAACCATAACTTTTGACCCAGTTGTCCAATTTGGACGATTCAACTTGCGTTGGATTCATATTTCGAAGGGAAACATTTTTCGCATTTTAGAATTTCCAATTTCTTCTTTATTTATTGACTAAATTGCCCCTAAAATCGACTGATCCGCAAATGGGTTTTAGTAACTCGGGTTTTTGATATATTCGACTTAGGAATACTACTTCTTAACACTTAGAGTTCTTTAAATTTTCTCATTTCAAAGAATTAGGAGGATTACAAAGGCAAACTACCTTGGCACAGATCCCAAAACATGGCAAAAAGTTCCGGGGCTCTACATATAGTCTCTTATATGTGGAAATACTCTCTTGTAGCTATTGATTTCATGAAACCCTCTCTGCATCAAGATAAAATCTTATGAATAGTGAAGTGAGCTAACTTGTGATGATGCTATGCCTTTAACCCATGAATAAAAGGTGTAAATGGTTATATGTTTTATATGTTAGTATCCAAAGATGAAAAGCATGTTAAAAGCCACAAGTTTTGGGAAATACAAGTAGAAAAACCTTACTTTCAATGTGATTGGAATGATGTAAAGTTATTATATATGGATTATTGTGATGGATGAATTATGTTTAGTATTGGACATATGACCATATGTAAAGTGTTTCCTTTAATCTCTACCATGTTATATCACAATTGCTACACGGACACATATGTATATGCGTGATCGAGTTTTTTTAAATTATGGGTATCCAAAAGAAGAAGTACAAGTATATAAGATGTAATACAAGAATAAGAAGAGGAAAAGTATAAGATACAAATGAACCAAATGAAAAGTACAAGAAGCAAAAGTGGTATACGAAAAGTACAAGAAGTACAAGATGTATATGAAAACTATAAGAGGCAAAAGAAGTTACAAGAAGTACAAGAAGATGGAATGTATATGGAAAAAGTCGATGGCAATGCATGATAGCAGGCCACCTGGAAGGGAAATGGATACTGGCTTCGGACTCCGATAATAGCAAGCCGCTCAGAAGGGAGATGGATAATGGTCGTCTACTCCGAAGGTAGCCAAAGGTGAGGCTAACATTAGGCCACCCAGCTTACGTGGGTACGGGTACTGGTTGTCCGACTCCGGAGGTAGCAAATGATGAATACCAAGGTATTTTAAATACCCGTACATGAGATGACAATAAAAGATGAAAACCAAAATATTTTAAATACCTGCATATGCAAGGATAAAAGATGACAAAAGATGATAAGAAGACGTTTTTGATAAAAGATGATAAGAAGATGTTTTCCGGTGGTATTTTTCTGAGATAGATGCACATGATATGATTTGGTTTTCCACTCTCTGATTTCAGGAATGCATGTGAAGTGATTAAACTGTGACATATGTTGTATTGCTGTTTATGATATTACTATCTAGTGGTTTGTATACGCTGAGTATTCCATACTCAGTCGTACATATTATGTCGGCAGGTCCCTTCGATATCTGTGGCGAGCGCCTTCAGGAGTCGTGGGTTGAGGAGGAGTCCACTCCTGCTGAGCTTCAGGAGCATCAGAGGTTGCTCGAGAGGTGGCCTCATGTTTAAGCAAGAGAGAGAGAGACTTGTACATAAATTTTGTTGAGCGAGTATGTTTGCTCTTTGTTTTAGGTTATATATAAATGGAGATATATTATGTATAGATATTTTGTAGTACCCTTCTGCTACCATACATAGATTTGTATTATGCTTCTGCTATCACATGTCTTATACGTTGTACATGATTTACATGTTGTATAGGATGGTTTGGTAATGAGTTCACGTCGCCAAAGTATCCTACCTCTTAGGGAGTATTTTGGATCATGACAGTTTTTGGTATCAGCGCTTAGGCTCTAGATTCCCTCGGACTGGGGTTGTTGTTTCAGGGTAGATATGTCTCCTTCGAGTTAGAGCATGTTCAAGTCTAAGAATTAGAATGGTATGGGTAGAAGTGGTCCTTTAAGTTGAACCTTGAACTCAGATGAACTTGAATTTTGGGATGATACAACGACACAATAGGTACCAAGTAAGGGTATTAGATCTGTGAGCATGCGATTTCACTCCCTATAAGAATCTCATTGGATTGTTTAAGAGTCGCCACTTATTCATTCAGAAGGGATAAGTCCCCCGGGAAATGTTGGATAAGGACTTGGTCTAGATCAAAGATCGAGGTAAGAGGTTCGGTTAAGTTCGGGGAAGAGGTTAGGCACCTTGATACTTCCACACATGGTGGTTCCCTACTTACTAGGTTTAAGCCAAATTAAATGTCAAGATTAATCGAATGCCTAAGTATTTAAGTTAATACTAACCGGAAGAAAGTAAAAGCAAACTATGGTCGAACCTAGGTCTGGAATTTTACAAAGAGCCAGAGAGGAGTAAGGGCTTCCCAATAGACCTACAGTGGGCCCCAGGAGTTGAGGTATGTGGGCCCTACGAAGGCCCAAAGCTACTATAAAAAAGGCTCATAATGTCGGTAATAGGATTACCGATAGTATGCTGGTTTAGGTTTGCAGACCCACTAACCATGGTTAGGGGTCGAGTTAGGGTCTGGCTTTTGGCAGGGAGTTAGCTAAGGGTCTAAAGTGACAAATCTTGGCCTTGGAACTGACCAGGGCTCAGCCTAACTAGGGTTAAAGCTCGAGTTACAGGGGTTGTGCATAGTGTCGGTAATGTAACTACCGACCACTAGCAGTTTTGCTAAAAACGCCATTTCCTCTTTTTGGGCTTGAACCAGTAGACATCTAGGGGTTCCGTCATGGACTGAGGGACCCCTAGACCTCTTAGGGAGTAACCATGCATGAAAAAAAGGGTCTTGTACCTGAGTACAGCTAAGGGAAGTCCCCAATGCCTATGGTTAAGGTAAGGGGACTCCCTATCTTTGGTGGAAGCTACAGTCAGAGAAGATGATAAATGGGACCCCTGGAGTAGGACCAGGGGTCCTTTACATTGGTAAATAGAGAAATCAAGAAGGGGAGGGCCTGTTACCCTTATACAGCACTGCTCACTGCGGTGGCTGCTACCGGTGTTGGGTGGAGGTGCACGGTGGCCCCTGGCAGGTTATGGAGGACTGGTAGGGACAAAGGATGAAGGTCTAAGCAAGGATTGAGCTCAGGTAAGGCTGAGTTGGGCTGGACACAGTTGGGCAGAGGTTTGATCCTTCAAAATCGGATCTAGAAGAAGGAGGGGTGGTGGAGCTTATATAGAGGAGTGGAGGATAGGCTAGGGGCATTTGAGTAATCCCTACAAGCGTGGGGAACCGGCAGTGAAGGACCCAGGTGGCCAATAGGGTCCTGTAACACGCAATTATAGAGAACACAGAGTGGCGGAAATCAAATTACTGCCACACCCAAACAGAGGCAAAAGGAGGGTGTTGGTAATTCGATTATCGACACTCTGAGGTTGTTGCTATTACAGGCAACACCCTTACTCACTTGGGCCAAAAGCAAGTAAGGCACCTATTTGGGGGTCTTTCCTGCCTGTTTTCGAACTCATGAGGGGTGTGGGTCCCACCCTAGTGGGCCCCTAAGGTTGGTGGACCCTTGCTTGGGCCTACAAAGGTCTAGGCTATTGGTTTTAAGGCTTTAGACTAGGTAAGTGGGCCTTGAGCCCGAGGGACTTGTTATAGGGTTTTACTAGGTTCTAAGCTAGAGTTAGGTCTAGGGTTTGATCTAGGGCACACCTAGGATTAGTCTTAGGGTTTAGCTAGGGTCAGCCTAGGGTTTGGACTAGGGCTAGGGTTTTGGGAGTTTGGCTTTGCTAAATGGGCTTTGAGCTCGAGGGGTTTGTACCTAGGCTTGCCTAGGGTTTAAGCTAGGGCTAGGTCTAGGGCTTACCTAGGGTTTAGCCAGGGTCACATTAGGGTTTAGCCTAGGGTTTAGGGTTTTCCTAATGGTAACGGGCTTTTAGCCCAAGGGTTTTGGTTCTAGGGTTTTAGGGTCTTAGGACCTACCTAGGATTTTTTTAGGGTTCTACAGAGGACTTCACTAGGGGACAAGGTTTTGACAGGGTGTAAAAATTGGGTGCTTACAGCTGCCCCTCTTTTCCGGAGAGTGCTAGGATGGGAATTGAATGACAAAGACTGGAATCATCCTATTTTTACACTGAAATAGATGAGATGGATGATGAGATGTATGCATGTTATGCCCATGCTGATTACGGTGAAGTGATGAAGACTACTACTAGGGGATGATGAGTAGCTGGGGAAGAGAGGTAGATGCAGAGATGGCATGGCCCGAAGGCGCTGGCCGAAAGCGAGTCACTCGGAAGCGGTGAGGGGATTGATCGTAACGGTGTTTCCTGGAGGATATTAACCGAATCGGTCGGAGGACACACAGGGTATCAGAAACACACGGAGTGTTAGGAACACATAGGGTGTTGGACATGTGAGGTGTCGGCATATTGACTCGGCGTTAATGGAGACCTGGGATGTCAAAGACACACGGGGTGTCAAAAAAGAGGAGATGCAGCGAGTGTTGGCAGGTTGACAAGATGTGTTTTATCAAAGGAGACTCGGATGTCGAGATCACACGGGGGTGTCTTTAAGGGTACATGCGGTGAGTGTCGGCGTGTCGACAAGACATGTTTTTGTCGATAGAGACTCAGAGGTTGGTGGACAAGCATGGTGTCGGCATATTGACTCGGCGTCAATGGAGACCTGAGATGTCGAGAATGTATGGGCACGTCTCTGAGGGGACATGCGGTGAGTGTCAACAGGTTGACTCGGTGTCAATAGAGACTCTATGATGTCAAACACACACAGGGGTGTCGAGGGGTGTACACTATCAACGTACAAGATGTTTCAAAGTTTTAAGGCAAATGATGTCGGATTGACTTTGGTATGGCCGAGAGGCGCTGAAGTTTGATCATGTTGATGATGCTGGGATGTTGGTCATGCAGGGTATGACATTATGCAAGTGGTGTTATGCAAGAGATAAAGGCGAGGGTGCTTCCCCATGACTCTATTGACTACTGCTTGTTGGGGAGGCGCGGAAGCTGCTTCTTCGGCTTGTTCGTCGGGGCTGCTCGGTGCAGGTTGGTTCAAATGGATTTTTGAGACCAAAAGTTTACTTTTGAGAACCTTTTTTTCAGAAAAAGTGTAGAAGACTTTTGTAAAAGATTTTTGATTTTGACAAAAGTATGCTTTGTTAGCTTTCAGATTTTACTAGTAAATTACCTTAGTTCAGGGCTTAAGGGGGTTGTAGGTTCCCTTTTAAAGTATGACTCAGAGTACAATACTGTTGGGAATAGACGAGCTTGTCTAAATGCTGTTGCAAGCTCATACCAGGGAAAACCTTTCTGCCAGGCTTCGGAAGCTGGTTAAACTCTTGCTGGGGCAGAGTAATGTTGAGAGTTGTCGGAGGCTTCTGTCGAGGGATCCGTTGGGGATTTGAAGACTGTCATGGCCTGTTGCCGAGGGATCTGGTGGGGAGTAGGCCTCTGTTGTAGACTACTGGCTGGGGAACTTGGGATTTCCAGTCTGTTGGGGATTTCCTGATATTTTTCTGTATGCTAGAGACATGTCCTGGAGTAACTCATCTGCTGAGGGTATTCCCTATTGGAATCTCTGCTGGGGACATGCCCTGGAGTAACACATCGCTAGGCGTTTTCCCTGTTGGAATCTCTGCTGAGGATGCTGACCTGTCGAGAGATGCTAACTGCTGAGGGTAACTGAGGAGTTTGATGAGCCTGATCGCTGTCGGATTGTGTTGCTAAACAGGTTTTCAGCTTTTTCGCCATTTTTTACCCTTGGAATGACCAAATCATGGGGTTCGCATAATTTTTGCGCAATGAGGCTGTTGCCGGTTTTCCTCATGCCTATGAAACTGTTTGATTTTTATCCATTTTTTACCCCTAGCCGTAAGACTAGGTCCGGGTGTCGCGTAATTTCTGTGCAATGAGGCTGTTGCCGATTTTCACTCATGCCCATGACTTGTTGGGGAAATAAGTATGCTCCCTTCATCGCCCTGATAAACACTTGGGGTTGATACTCTACTAAGGGATGTATAGCTGATATTGTGCTTTGCACTCGCAGTTTCTAGGGGATCTAGGAGGACTTAGAGTGGGACGAAATGTAGGCTGGGGGACCAAAGTTTGGGACACCCTGGAGTTGTTTCCTTTGCCGCAATTGACTTGTATGATGATTTTCTACTGGAGATTTGCACTTTTGATGCTTCCAGTAAATAGAGAGATTTTTTTTTTTGCGTTCCACCGGGGACCGTCCTCTCTGGTAAGGGTTGACTCTTTGGGGATTTTTCTCCATATGGGGAGAGTTTGGATTTGTTTCCACTAGGGAGAGCTGTTTTGGGAGAAGTGGATTCTGTTAGAGATAAAGCCCAAAGAGATTGTTTTCGCTCGGGGAGTCCCTGACTTGGAGAATGTTTCGACTTCTATTTTGGGTCTTCCTTTGATGGAATATTTTGTACACTTGGCGTCGACTTCGCCGGGGAAGTTAGGAGAGTTTGTCTCTGCTTGGGGAGTGACTCTGTGGTGGAGAGTTAATGACTTCTTTCCAGGAAAGAAGGACTCTGCTTGGGGAGAGTTGGGGAATGATTACCCATTTTGTGACCGCACCTGATTTGTCAGGTTGCCTACGTACCCTTTGCAGGATCAGGTCATGATGTAGTTCAGGCAAATGCCACGGATGGCGAGGGAGGGTGTCCCTGAAAAGTTTGTTTGAAAGAAAAACTGTCAGGCTCAAGGGGCTAACTAGCGGTTTTCATTGATTGTAAATAGGTTACATTGAAAAGGGATAGGAATTATGCCAAGGATGGCCTCCTGTCATTTCCCGAAGATTCTACGAGTGCAAAGCGCCTATTAGATCTAGACCCTAAGCGTAGTATCATTTAACTTTGTCCATGTTGACGGGCTCGGGGAGGTCTTCGTCATCCATATATCCGAGACGAAGGGCGCCGCCTGAGAATTTGTCTCGGATGATGTATGGGCATTCTTAATTTGGAGTGAACTTGCCCCTGGGATCAGGGCGGTTTGGCAACACTTTCCAGAGAACCAGGTCACTGACTTCGATACTGCGAGGCTTGACTCCCTTGTTGAACGCCCCAACCACACGCCTCTGATAGGCCTGTGAATGATTGATGGCTTTTAGTTGCCGCTCTTCAATCAGATTCAACTGCTTAAACCGGATCTGTACCCATTCTGTTTCTGAGACTTCTGCTTCCATTATCACCCGGAGTGATGGAATCTCTACTTCGATAGGGAGGACTGCTTCCATACCTTAGGCCAGAGAGAAAGGCGTTGCTTCTGTTGAAGTTCTAATGGACGTTCTTTAGGCCATGAGTGCGTATGAAAGCATCTCATGCCAAGCAGAGTGTTGGTTGTCATCTTCTTAATGATCTTTTTCAGGTTTTTTTTGAACGCTTCCACTGCACCGTTAATCTGAGGCCTGTATGGAGTGGAATTGTGATGTTGTATCTTGAATTTCTAGTAGAGGTCAGTCATCCCCTTGTTACAAAAGTTAAGAGTGTTGTCTGTCACAATCTCAAATGGAACGTCGTATCAACAGATGATGTCTCTTTTTAGAAAGCGCTGAACCACGGAGGCTATCACATTGGCATAAGAGGCTGCCTCGACCCATTTTGTGAAGTAATCGATTATAACCAGGATGAATCGATGGCCGTTCGATGCTTTCATAGCTATGGGTCCGATGACATCGATGCCCTAGGTAGAGAATGGCCAAGGAGCAGTTAGATTTTACAGCCTTGTCGACCCTGTCGGCGTAGATTTGGCACTGGTGGCACTTCTGTATATGCCTGCAGCAATCAGCTTCCATGGTAGACCAGTAGTAGCCTAGCCTGAGAATTTTCTTGGAGAGCATTAACCCGTTCATGTGTGGGCCACAGGTTCCCCTGTGAACCTCTTTGGCTACCTGTGCTGCTTCACTGGTGTTTAGGCATCTGAGCTAAATCATGTTCAGTGACCACCTGTACAAGACTCCCCCTAAAAGGACAAAATGAATAGCCAGTCTCCGGATTGCTCGGCGATCTGTTTTGGTAGCATCGAGAGGGAATGTCCCGTCCTCGAGGTACTGCTTGATGTCTGTATACCAAGGCTTGTTGTCTATGACTGCGTCTAGCTCTAGACAGTAGGCAAGCTAATCCTATTGCTCAATTTTAATCGGCCAGAATAGGATGCCCCTAGGGATCTGAACCATGGAAGCAAGAGTGGCCAGTGCATCGGCGAATCTGTTATGGTTCCTAGATCTATGGCTGAAGGTGAGTCTCCTGAATTGAGTGATCAGCATGTTGAGGTAGGCTAAGTACGGAACCAGCCTGGCTTCTCGGATGGTCCAAGATTTGTTTGCCTGACAGATTACCAAAGATGAGTCACTGTAGACATCTATCTCCTCGATCTCGATGCCCAGGGCTTCCTTAAGAATGGCTATGCATGCCTCATACTCTGCTTCATTGTTGAAGCATCTGAACTATAGCTTGACCGAGATAGGAAGGTGTGCTCCCTTAAGTGAGATCAAGACTGCTTCTGCTCCATGCCCATGACTGTTGGCAGCTCCATCAAAGTACAACTCCCAGTCGGAGTACTCTTTCTCTTCTGCTTCTACGTATTGGATGGCTTCGTCTAGAAACAGATCATGTACAGACACGTAGTCTTGGGTCGGACTGTGGGTGGGGTAATCTGCTATCGCCTGCCCTTTGATTGATTTCTGTGTCATGTACGTGATGTCAAATTCAGACAACATCATAAGCCATCGGGCAGTCCTTTCGACGGTGGTTGGCTTTTTCAGTAGATACTTCAGTTGGTCCAATCGGGAGATCAGGATTACCGGATAGGAAAACAGATAATGCCGAATATGCTGAGTTGATCAGGCCAGTGCTAGACATGTCTTTTCAAGAGGGCTGTACCGCTCTTCACACTTAAGCAGACGCTTACTGATGTAGTAGATGGCTTGCTCTGCTCTGCCCATCTCGTCATGCAGTGTCAGGACACACCCCATGGAGGTTTCTTCCACAGAGATGTAGAGTAGCAAGGGCCGTTCTGGCATAGGAGGCACTAATACTGGCGGGTTGAGAAGATACTGCTTTAATCTGTCAAAGGCTTCGTAGTATTCTGCTGTCCAGACTGTCGGTGTGTTCTTCCAGAGAAGCTTGAAGGCTCACAGATCGGAGTTAGCTGAGAGATGAACCAACTGATGTACTTAATTATGCCCAGGAAACCACGGATCTCCTTTTCAGTCTGGGGGGCTGGCATTTCAATGATAGCTTTGGCTTTAGCTGGATCAATCTCAATGTCTCTCTTGCTGACTATGAAGCCAAGGAGCTTTCCTGATGAGGCTCCAAATACACATTTGACCGGATTCAGCCTCAGGCCGAACTCTCTGACTCTGTCGTAGAGTCTTTTTAGATCTTTCAGGTGTTGCCAGACAGTTGGAGATTTGACGATCATGTCATCCACATAAATTTCTGCTATCTTGTGGATCATGTCATGGAACAGTGCCGTCATGGCCCTCTGGTAGGTTGCCCCTGCGTTCTTGAGTCCGAAGGGCATCACCTTGTAGCAGAACGTGTCCCAAGGTGTAATGAATGAGGTTTCCTCTATGTCTTCCTCTGCCATCCTAATCTGGTTGTATCTAAAGAAACCATCCATGAATGAGAAAGTCTCGTGCCCTGTAGTATTGTCGACTAGGATGTCGATATGCGGGAGAGGGAAGTTGTCATTGGGACTGGCCTTGTTCAGGTTTCAGTAGTCGATGCACATCCGGACTTTACCGTCCTTCTTTTGTACTAGGATAATGTTGGCCAACCACTTAGAATAGTTTGCTATTGTCAAGAAGCCTGCACTGATCTACTTTTCAACTTATTCCTTGACCTTCTGTGACCATTCGGGCCTCATCCATCTCAACTTCTGCTTAACTGGTCTAACGTTAGGATTTAGGGACAGTCTGTGTACCACCAACGCTGGGTCCAGGCCAGGCATGTCTGCATAAGACCAGGCAAAGACGTCACTGTAACTCTTTAGGAAGCTGATCATGTCCGCTCTTTGCTGCGGGCTCATGGTTGTGCCAATTTTGACTAGCTGAGGGTTGTCTTTAGAACCGAGGTTGAAGGTCTCAGTGTCTTCGATGTTTGACTGTATAAGCCCTTTGCTGTGTTCTAGGAGGTCTAGTATCTTCAGAAGCGGTTCCTCATCCTGCTCTGCTTCCTGCTTTGAGTCATACTCAACTTCTAAAAGCTCAAGGAGGGTTTAGGGGTAGCCTTGTCAGAGGCGATTTCCTGGAAAATCATCAAGCTTATTTTATCATGCTTATATTTTTATGTTTATGTTGGCTTTAGGGCACTAGGCCTTCTAGGGAAAGATTCCGCGTGATTTTGTCATCAGCCGATGCAAATGTTTTTTGGAAAACATGTTTTTGAGTCAAAATTCTAGATTTTATTGATAATAGGTGGACTTCTTACAAAATGACTCGACAAAAAGAGGCCTACAGATGGATGACAATTTTGGATTTTGCAATGGGAGCAAAAGAGAGATAGATTAAGAGAAGAAAGAGGATGATGCTGGATCACTGCTGATTGAAGCAACCTTCCTTGCACTGTGCTGACCCCGGCCCTGAGCAGCTCGACGGTAAGAGCATCGGTCCACCAACGGATCAGTGGTCGGCGGTTGGAAGATGCTTCTGTACTGTTGGAGATGGTATAAACCTGTTCTCCCACTAAGTATTCTGGTTCTGTTTCTGCATCTCTGATAGCCAGCTCTTCAAACATTTGGGTGACGCTGAAGACTTCCGATTTGGGAATCCCTGAAGATTTGGTGCCGGGTTGAGGGTAAGGAATGTTAATAATGGGTGCAGGGAAAGTTTATGGATAGGTTTCAAAGATTCCTATGGGGAAAGTGACAGATATATGGGGTCGGGGTTCCGGATTTGCCAACTATTTGCTCTTTTGGGTTAGCTTGGAGAGATAGTCCTCGTACTTGGGCTTGTATCTCAGTCCAAAAGGTGAAGTGTAGCGAGGAGGCACGTATCTCCTTTTCATGCCTTGCTTCCTGGCCCCGAGGCCTTGCCCTGGCTGGTACTTCATTTTGGCCATTATTCGGACAAACAGCGGTACTGTTTTTTGTTGTGCTCTTCCACCTAGAAGATAGAGCTGACCTGCTTAAACTGAAAGGACATAAATGTTGAACCCTGTCCTAGCTCTTGGATGTCCCCGAAGGAACTTACCAATTCCTCAGACGGCACGATGACTAGGTGGTCATCCTGTATGAATTTGATCCTCTGATGCAAAGAAGAGGGAATGGCTTCGGCCGTGTGGATCCATGACCTCTCCAGGAGCAAGGTGAACGAGGTTGGCACATTCACAACCTGGAAGTTCGTTGTAAACTGCGCTGGTCCGACCCCGATGGTCAAGTCTATGTCACCCAGATTCTGCCTAGTGGTATTGTTGAACGCCCTAATGGTCATGGGCCTCTTCTTCACTTGGCTGAGATCCAAGCCCAGGCTTTGCAAAGTAGACAAAGTGCAGACATTCAGGCTAGAGCCGTTATCAATGAGCACTGAGGAAAGAGTTTTGTTCATACATTGACCTGTAATGTAGAGGGCCCGGGTGTGGTCCATGTCTCCGTTAGGTATCTCTTCTTCCGTGAAGGAGATGATTCTCAATTCGAGTACTTACCCCACCATCTGTCCCAGTTTTTTAGGCGAGATGTCTGGTGTGACATGGGCATTGTTGAATACCCAGAGGAGCTGCTTCCTGTGATGTTCCGAAGTTAGGAGGAGACCCAATATGGAGATCTGTGCTTGAATTTTACCCAACTGCAGGGTGATATTAAACTCTTCCGCCTTCTCAAGGATTTTCAGTAGAAAAGTTGAATCTGCTGTCTCTTTCTCTAGGTCTGACACTCCTGTCTTGTCCTTTGCTTTGTCTTTTACCGACTCAGCTGTTGGAGGTTGGTACACCCGGTTGGATTGGGTAAGATTGGCTATGTACTTGCTCTCTAAGATGAGAGAGTGAAGGGTGGGTACATTGTTAAGTCTGAAAGGCTCACATGAGATGTAAGGGATCTTGACTGGGCTGGAAGATGTTGAGGCTTGATCGGAGGCTATGGGCCAATTGGCAAGATAAGGAATGGTGTAGACAATTTGCTCTTTGTCAGATTCAAGAGCGGGTAATTATCCTGGGGCCTGGGTGGCTTGGATGTTTGATTGAGGGAGAGGGATTATGACTAGAGGTTGGTATGAGGGTCTGATGATGTCGTCATTAACTGCGGGTGTGCAAGGTCTTGGGTGCCCTACCTCGGGCTCTACCCACTCAATTAAATTGATTTGGTTGTTGTGTGGGGACAGTGGCACCTGGTTGATGCTGGTATTGCCAGGGGCCAGCTTAACCTTACCTGCATCCAGGAGATCCTGGGTGGCACACTTCAGGCCAATACAGTAATCTATTGCATGGCCTGGGCCTCGGTGAAAGGCGCACTGTTGGTTAGCATCATAGTTTTTGCTTTGCTTATCAGGAGGAAGGAGAGGGGTAGGGCCTCTCAATTCGAGAAGACCCTGCTTGGTCAAGAAGTCAAGAAGTTGACTGAGGGTATAAGGGAGAGGAGTAAGCTTTCTGGGGGGACGAGGTTGCACCTGGTTTTGTCTAGCCGACTCGGTGTTTCCTAGTGCTGGCTTTTGTTAAGTGGCTGGAGCCGGTAATCTAATCGGTGTTGCGGGAGCCACCAAATTGACATTCTTTTTCCTTTTCTAGTCACGGGAACCACTGTTTCTGCTTGTAAAAGCGGCTGCTGTACTAGGAGGATCGAGCCCAAGACTGGAATTGATGACTCCACTCTGAATTGCTGTCTCGATACGGGCACCCGTTTTGATAATTGTGCCGAAGTTCATGACCGGTAAAGTGACCTTCAAGGTCGAGTAGGACTGCTTTAGAATGCCCATGAAAATGTTTCACAGGTCCTCATTGGGGATAGGAGTTGAGACTTTTGCAACCATCGCCCTCCAGCAGGAGGCATACTCTAAGAATGTTTCATTAGGGTTAAAAACCCTAACCTTCAAAACACCTTAAGAGTATCTCTTGAAGCTCACGAAAATTGGGAGAGGAGAACTCTCTCTCTAGCTCATGGTTTGTGGTTTGAGAAAAATAAAAAACACTTGGTTCCCACGGTTTGAGGTGTTGGGTATTTATAGATGTGGTTCTTATCCACATCTAGACCAAATCCTAATCATTATCTAATAATGATAATTATCCCTAAGAGTTACTAAATAATGATAACTCTTATAATTAATTAAACTCCATGTTTATCCATAACTAATTAGTTATAACAAACTTTCTAATTTAGGATTCCTTTTCATAAAAGGATTCCTTAATTAATGGGATGTAACGAACTCCCTATAATCTAGGGATTCTAATCAAATTAGAAAAACCCCAAGGGGTGGGTGTGAGCTAGGAGTGGGCATGAGGGAGAGGGAGTCTTGAGCTCCAAGTTTGATAAGGATAATCCTTATCTCTTTGTTTCTTGTCTTCCAAGTAAGGCATCTAATCTCATTAGATAAGGACTAATTAATAAATAATTATCTACTAACCAACTCCCTAATCATTAGGGAACTAGAAGTGGGCACCCACCCTAGGGAGTCTATCCCATGGGCTTAGGCCCACGAATAAGGTTCATTTTAAAGGTTTTTTATGGATATGGGTCAAAACCCATATCCCCTTATATTGGGTTAAATAATAATTATTATTATCCTTTAGTTTAGATTAACATTTAATCTATTTATTAAAGATTAACATTTAATCAATTAAATTATAGATTAACATTTAATCTATTATTTGAGCTTGTATTTCTTTTATGAGCATCTCCACAGATTGCTCTAGGACATTCTAACCTTAACTTATCCGATGTTATCCCATTGACCCTTAAATAGGAATGACATCAGAATTGTAAGTAACGTGAGATATCCATGTTGCAATTGAATCCCAATATAAGAACATTAACCAATAAAGGATCCCTCTACATGAACTTTTTAATTCGATTGATCCTTCCAATAACATTATCCATAATGGGCCTTCGAGATTAATATACTATCTAACTCATAGCCCATTGTATATCATCCGGGTTTCCAAGACATTTGATTAAGCCATGAGAAACTATTTCTCATGTAAAACATTTTGAGAAAAACTTTTAGTAAGTATAATATATTTTATTAAAAATATATTTCAAACATTTGATTTCAAAATCACCTACGCAGGATTTAAGCATAATCAACTACCTTACCCAAAACTTGGATAATCTCTCAATTTAATGAGTATTGATTTCTTGTTTGAAATCCATCATGACTCGAACAGCTTTCTGATTATCTAACTATCACCTTATCGTAGTCCCTCAGGTAGAGAGTACGTAAGTGCAATCAAAATAGTCAGATCACTACTCAGTTATAAATGAACTCATCAGATCTAAGGATCATCAAAACTGTTCAATGTGTATGAGAGACCAACTATCTGATAGTATGTTTATACAAGAGGTCTCTCATTGAATGTAATCAGTCAGTGTACATTTAAGCACTCATATACTAATGTGTAGTCTCCACTGCAACAGTTTGAGATAAAACTACATTTCAACCATTGAGAACATCTTAGCATTGTGGCAGCCATATAAGTGAAGTGCCCAACTTCACCCATAGTTGTGACTTTGTAAGGTATAAGGAACTGGAAAGCTATATCAGCCTGACCATTAAGACCAAATCCCTTGTTTTGAAAGACCTTAGTCTTACTCTTTTGTTGAAGGCACTAGTTAGCCTTTGTCTATACATCTCTAAACTTTGTTGGGCTTGGAGACGACGTTCATCAAGAGTTTCGAGTTCTACAAGACGAACCTTAGTTGAGTCTTCTTTTGCGCTAAACTGCTGAATTGTCACCCGTAGGGAGGGAATTTGAATTTCTTAGGGGAGAACTGCTTCACCGCCAAAGATCAGGGAATACTGCGTGGCCTGTGTCGAAGTCCGGTAAGTAGTCCTGTATACCTAGAGTGCTTCGGGTAGGCATTCGTGTCAATCTCGTTTGCTTTTCTCAAAAACTTTCTTGAGGATTTTGCACAAAGTCTTGTTGAAAAAGGCTTCGGCGAGACCATTCGCGGCTGTATAGTACCGGCTGGAATGGTTCTCTTAGACACCAAATTTGGAAAACAACTTGTGTATAGGGGTGTTTCAAAAAGGTTGCCCATTATCCGTGATAATGCTTTTTGGAATCCCAAACCGATATATGATGTTGGTCCGGATGAAGTCTACCACTGAGTGGTGTTTTACCTCTTTGAGAGCGACAGTTTTGGCCCATTTGAGAAGCAATCCCTCGTAACTAGGATGTATTGATGCCCAGCAGATGATGGTGGGGTGAATGGTCCTATGACATCCATTCCCCATACCGCGAAGGGCCATAAACATGTTGTCATGTGAAGAAGCTCAGGAGCCCGATGTATGAAGTCGGCATGGAGCTGACAAACTTTGTATTTTCTTGCATAGTTGAGACAATCAGTGATCATCGTAGGCCAGTAGTAGCCTAATCTTTTCAGCTGCATTTGTAGCTTGGACCCAGCTTGGTGGGCACCGTAGATCCCAGCATGAGTTTCTTTTATGGCCTTGCTCGATTTCATTTCCTGAGATGCACCTCATTAAGATACCATCCAAATACCGTTTATATAGAGTATCTTCCAGCATTACAAATTTTGTGACGTGTCAACGGACTTTAGCGTGTTTGGCATGGTATTCGGGCAATCGACCATGTTGGAGATAATCGATGAAGGGTTGTCGCCAGTCTTCGTCTTTTTATTTGATTGTCACAGAACAACTGTTCCCAGGAGATCTATCTCTGGAATGGGTTTAAGAGTTCTTTTTTCCCCTACTGTGATAGTCAGCATCCTGTTGAAGGGGGATTCAGATAAAAAAATATGCGGAAACTGGATCCCTTAAAACTTTACACCATAGAATGCATAAAAATTATCTAAAATTTTTAGTTATATCACCTCGGAGAATAATGTTCACCGGTGAAGCTTAAATCCACTCGAACCGTCAAAACTCTTTGTAAAGATTTCTCAAAGAAATACTTGAAGTTCGATCCTTGTTTTTCGCTATCCCCACGAAGCTTTAGAATCTCTCTTTGAAATTGTTGAACCAAGAGGAAGAAGATGGAGTAATGGTGTAGACTTTCTATCCCCAAAACCCTTAGAGTTGAAAAACCATAAGTTTGAAAATCCCAACACATTCACCCTTGTAGCTTCACGAAAACCCTAGGGACTCTCCCTAGGGGCTCACGGTTTGGAGAGAGAGGAGAGAAAGAGTGAAAAAAATTCTGGAGAATTATATCTCCTATGGTCTTGGGTGTTGGGGTATTTATAGACTAGGATCCTATCCTAATCCTACTCCAACTTGATCTTATCCCTTAGGAATTATTTTTCAATAATAACACTTATTATTAAATAAATCCTAGTTTATCTATAACTACTTTAGTTATAGTAAACCTACCAATTAAGGAGTCCTTACCAATTGAGGATTCCTTAAATAAATTGGGATTAACCAAACAACCAACTCCTAACCCAATTAGGAGAACTACCATAGGGGTGGGCGTGAGCTTCAAGGGGGCGTGAGATACATGGAAGTCTTGGACTCCTAGTTGTAATCCAATTACAACTACTTCATCTTACTTGCATTCCAATCATTGGAATTTAATTCCATAGTAAAAAGAATTATTATTCAATAATTATTCAAGTAACCAAGTCCTAATCCAATTAGGATTACTAAAGTGGGCACCCCACCCTAGGGTTTAAACCCATGGGCTTGGGCCCACATTAAAGGTCTATTCTTAATGGGTTTATGGATATGGGTCAAACCCATTTCCCCTTTAATTATGTTAATTAAATAATTACTAAAATAATCCTTTAATTTAAATTAACAATTAATTTAAACAATAGATTAACTTTTAATCTAGTTAATCAATGATTAACATTTAATCATTTAGATAATTGATTAACTTTTAATCAATTTATGAGCTTGTATTTCTTATCTGAGCAACTCAACAGATTGCTCTGGGAAATTCTTACCCTGACTTAACCCATTGACCCTAAACAGGAATTACATTGGAATTTCAAGTGACATGAGATATCCATGTTGCAATTAAATCCCAGTGTCTGAACATTAACCAATACGGATCCCGCCACATGAACTTTTGAATTTGATTTATCCTTCCAAGTACATTAACCCTAATCGGCCTTCGAGATTGACATATTATCTAACTCATAGCCTATTGCACATCATTCGGCTTTCCAAGACTTCAAATTAAGCCATGAGAAACAATTTCTCATGAAAATTTTTTTGAAAAAATCCTTTGATAAGTATAATATCTTTTAATAAAAATATATTTCAAAACTTATTTTGATTTCAAAATCACCTGCATAGGATTTATACTTAATCAACTGTCTTACCCAGAACTTGGATAATCTGTCAAATTAATGAGCATGGATTTCTTATTTGAAATTCATCATGACTCGAACAGCTTTCTGACTATCCAACTGTCACTGTATCGTATTCCCTAAGTTAGAAAATACTTTGGTGGAATCAAAACAGTCAGATCACTGCTCAGTCATAGATGAACACATCAGATCTAAGGATCATCGAAACTGTTCAATGTGAATGAAAGACCAACTATTTGATAGTATGTTTATGCAAGAGGTCTCTTATAGAATGCAATCAGTCAGTGTACATTTAAGCACCCATATGCTGATGTATAGTCTCCACTACAATAGTTCGAGATAGAACTACATCTCAACTATTGAGAACATCTTAGTATTGTGGCAGCCATATAAGTGAAGTGCCCAGCTTCACCCACAGCTGTAACTTTATAAGGTATAAGAAACTGGAAAGTTATATCTGCCTGTGATAATCCAATCACATAACTTTCCTACAATATATCCTAAGGACCTTTATCGATATCTCATATCATATAGATCATCTCATGATCATGGTCAATTACCCATAATGAATACACAATAGATTAAGAAGAAGTCTTTATTAATCAAATTAATAAGAATCTAACAATCTAAATGACTTTTCTTGGCATCTTTTCTAACACCTGTCTGTTAGTAGAGTTAGAGATGTTACAAGATCAGTCAGAACATCAGCTTGATTGTTGAGTCCTCTACAGACATAGAAGAGGCTACTTCTTGAAATTTGAGCAAGTAGCTGGTCCACTCTCTTCTGATAGGGAAGGAGGCTAACTCTTTGCATGGCATATTCCCCTTGAACTTATTTGTTGACAAGTTCTGAATCCCCATAGATGGTTAATTCATCCACCGGGATCTCAAGATTCAATTCAAGACCTGCTATCGGGTCTTCATATTCAACTTCATTGTTTGAACATCCTTCTATTAGTGCGAAAGAACAAGGTAGTATTGCATTGTTTGGTGTGACAAAAAAAATACCAACTCCTAACTTATTCTCCTTCGGGTTGATGAATTTGATACCATCAGGGCTTCTTGAAGGTCCGTCAAAATACATCTTTTAGCCTAGTTTAACCTGTACCTATATAACTTCTTCATCAGGATGGTCGGTAACTAGTGACAAGTCGGCGGGAACCGGATGTGCTACAAGAAAGTCAGCAAGTTCTTTCCTTTTCATCGCCTTTTGGGGCACGAATTCAATTTTGAATTCAGATAGGAGTACCGCCCGTTTTTTCATTCTGACAGAGAGAGTAGGGCCGGACATTATGTATTTGAGGGGATTGGTTCTGGCTATCAGTTTCACCGAATGCTCAAGCATATGGTACCTTAATTTCTTCAGTGCGAAAATAAGGGTCAGACAGACTTTCTCTATCGGGCTATATATGTGTTCTGCTCCAACCAAAGTCCTGCTTAGATAATACAGTGCATTTTCTTTTCCTTGGTCATTATGCTGAGCAAGGAGAGCTCCAAGAGATCCTTTGAGTACTGCGATATAGAGGATAAGTGGCTTTCGTCTAATGGAACCCATAAGGACTGGTAGATTTGTGAGATAAGTCCTGATGCTATCAAGAACATTTTGGCAAGCTTTATCCCACTGAAATGGTATTCCCTTCTTCATCAGCCGGGAAAACGATTGGCATTTTTCGGTCAAATTAGAGATGAATCTCCGGATTTAAGCGAGTCGACCCTGAAGTCCTTTTAACTTGTGCAGATTTTTTGGAGGAGGCATTTCGTGAATGACCTTTATTTTAGTTAGGTCAATCTCAATTCCTCTATGGCATACAACAAAGCCTAGGAATTTTCCCAATGCAACTTTGAACGCGCATTTTAGTGGTTTCATCTTAAGCTAGTGTTGTCGCAGTCTATAAAAAATTTCCCGAAGATCATCCAGATGATTGCTTCGTTGCCTTGTTTTGACAACTAAGTCATCAATGTAGCATTAGACTTTGTCATGGAGAATATCCCCAAATATGATGGCCATGGCCCTTTGATAGGCTGCTCCGGCATTTTTAAGGCGAATGACATGAGTTTGTAGCAGAACACTCCCTTAGGGGTACGGAAAGTTGTAAGCTCTTCATCTTCCAGGGCCATTTTGATTTGGTTGTAACCGGAATATTCATTCATGAAGGATAAAGTTTCGAAGCCGGTTGTGGTATCGACCATCATTTATGTGATGGGCAAAGGAAAGTCATCCTTAGGACATGCTTCATTCAAATCCTAGAAGTCTATGCAGACCTGGATCTGTCTGTTCTTCTTCTTTATGGGAACAACGTTGGCAAGCCAAGTAAGGTATTGAACATCTCTTATAAATCCGGATTTGATGAGTTTATCGACTTCGGCCTCAATTTGAGCAGCCAGTTCTAGGCGACCTCTTCTTTGTGCCTGCTTGATTGGTCTGGCATCCTCTCGAGTTGTGAGATGATGGACTGTAATTTTTGGATCTAAGCCAGGTATTTTTGTGTAATTCCAAGCAAAGACATTCTTGTACTCTTTCAGGAGAGAAAGATATTCTTCTTTTTCTGTTTGAGAGAGAAGCAGTGATGAATGTTGGCCTTCGGTCTTGTTCTGAGCCGAGGTTAACTTCAAGAAAATCATCAACTGTTGCTTGACCCCTATAAGCACCCAATTTTTACACCCTCCTTAATCATGGTTAAATATTTTAACCATGTTTAATCCTCCTAACCCTAGATAAACCCTAGCCTAACCCTAGTTAAACCCCGATTAAACCCTAGTCAAATCCTAGGTAAAACCCTAGTCAAACCCTAGGCCTAACCTTAGGATAAGCCCTAATCCCAGGTAAACACTAGCCTAACCCTAGGTAAACCCTGGTCAAACCCAAGCCCAACCCTAGATAAACCCTAGTCAAACCCTAGTTAAACCCTAACCTAACCCTAGGTAAACCCTAGTCTAAACCTAGGGCCCAAGGACCTCAAACCCAAGCCAAACCCTAGGTTAAACCCTGGTCAAGCACTAGCTTAACCATGGTTAAACCTCCTAACCCTGGTCAGACCCTAGTTCAAACCTTAGGTAAAACCTGAGTCAAACCTTAGGCCTGACCCTAGGACAAACTTTGATCTCAGGTAAATCCTAACCTAATCCTAGGTAAACCCTGGTCAAACCCTAGTCAAACCCCAGGTAAACCCTAGTTAAACCCTAGCCTAACCCTAGTCTAACCCTAGGGCCCTGCGACTTTGAAATTGTTAAGTCAAATCCACGTTTAGAACAATGCTTGCAAAACTTCACAAGTGTAAAGTCTCCTTCGCGATCCACACGAACCTTCTTTTTTCTTTAAAGTTTTCTCTAATGGAAGCTAATGGCCCTTCCAATTCAAGCTCTATGGTCTTTGTTCTTTTCTTGAATTTCATGATCCTTTCTTGATTTAACAAGATTGATTCAACTTTTGCTCAAGAGAAAAACCAGAATCAAGAGTGAAAGAGGAAAGATGACCTTACACAATCCACAAAAGAGGAAAGAGGGGGTGTGAACTAGAGGAGAAGGAGAGAAAATCGTGGGCTGTGTAGTAATCTCCAAGGGGTGGGCGTCCACCCTTTAACTAGACTCCTCTTGGATTGCTTGCAATCCAAGACTCCTTATCCTAATCCAATTAGGATTCCTCAATAGTTTCCTTAATGATTATTCTCCTAATTAATTAGGATTAATCTTAAAAGAAACTAACCTTATCCATTAGTAATAAACTAATCTTATCCTTATCTAATAAGGAATCTTTAATTAGTAACTAACTAATTATTGATTAGTAACAAACTAATAGAATCTCATTTAAATAAGGAATCTTTAATTAGAACTAACTAACTAACCTTATCCTTATCTAATAAGAAGTTATTAATTACTAACTAATTAAACCAGGCTTCAATCTTGAAGTGGGCGTCCCAACCTAGGTGGGCCCCACTTCCACACGCCCCTTAAGGGTTCATAAACCCTTAGGTCAACATTTTGATCTTTATCAAAAATTCCCAATGGGTCCAACCAATTTGGTTAATCACATCCAATGTGATTTCACCTATTAGAGCTTCACTATACCATATAGTGATTACTTAGATAAATTAATTAATAATTGAATTAAAAACTTTAAGAAGGTCCTAGTGTGTGGGATCTAAAGGGATCTCCTATTTCCGGTTGTGGGACCAAGTGCTTAACCTTTCTTGGTTAAAGCATTATTACTAGGAAACCATTTCCTACAACTCCATTAGGATCATAGAATTTTATCTATATCCCTGGACTTCCACTAATCACAATAATGTCCATTAACACAATGTCACTAACCCCCAGAAATTAGAGAATTACTTGCACGTATTTCTATCACAAGATTTATTTACAGATGCGTCCCTCCACTTCCAATATTATTATAAGTTTACGGGACAGTATCTTATACTGTCTTTAATCTCTATCTTATATTGAGAACCCATTCTCTTTGATACTTTTAGTCAAATTTGGACTTTCAAAACTATTTTAGAAATTCTTTAAAACAAATAATAATAATAATTACATTTTTTTTATATAGAAAATAAACTCCTCGATAAAACCATTTCATTGATAAATACCAGCCCTGAGTTTTTTAAGTCCAATTTTGACAAGTATCAACTCAATATAATTACTCTAGAAGAGTAGTAGAATCCTTGTTGAGCGTACACACACTTCTTCTAATATAGCATACATAACCCAATAAGCCCGTATTTAGTCTGGTGTGTTGGACATTGACGATTGGCTACATCAAAGCTATATAGGTAAATATTAGAGAAGATGTCGACCTCTCAGGTTAAGGACAATCTGTCAAATGGACTATCCTAAATATATAGACAGTATATTTCTAAGGGTATCCATTGAGAGATCTAGTTACAATATACGTACTTCTTACTTATATCCACATCTTAGTCAAGATACCCTTCTCTCAGTGATTGAGATTCATCACTCCATCATATGGAACTAACAATGTGTAAGTTAGTAGGAACACATTGTCCAGATGTATCCTGAATAACTTAGAACAATACTAGGTCTACAAGGAACCGGAAAACCATATCTCTTTAGTAATTAGTTAATAACTATCATGATTAGAGACATCACATCCATGTAAGCCAAGCTCGATAGTGTTCTGGAATCCCTGAAGATTCTTATTGGTGTTCAAACTGATGACCCTCCTACCCAAAACCTGTTAGACATGTATGCCCACAAAACCATTCCGGAATTGTATTTATCAATTTTTAAATCAATAAATGCATATTTTACATTCACACATTGTCTTCTACATTGGGTAATATATCAAAAGTATCTCATTGGATGAGATTACTTTGTCCCTTAGGTAACATTGTAGGAAAACCATCCAATTAGTTGATAACTGATTGCTAAGGAGATATGGTTTTTCCAGTTCCTTGTAGACCTAAAATTGTTCTAAGTTAATCAGGATACATCTGGACAATGTATTCCTAATAACTTACACATTGTTAGTTCCATATGATGGAGTGATGAATCTCAATCACTGAGAGAAGGGTCTCTTGACTAAGATGTGGATATAAGTAAGAAGTACTTATATTGCAATTGGATCGCTTAGTGGATACACTTAGAAATATACTGTCTTTATATTGAGGGTAGTCCATTTGACAGATTTTCCTTAACCTGAGAGGTCGACATCTTCTCTAGTATTTGCCTATGTAGCTTTGATGTAGCCAATTGTCAATGTCCAACACACCGAACTAAATATGGGCTCGTTGGGTTATGTACACTGTACTGGAAGAAGTGTGTGTACGCTCAACAAGAATTCCACTACTCTTACAGAGTAAATAATATTGAGTTGATACTTGTCAAAACCGGACTTGAAAAACCCAGCGCTGGTATTTATCGATAAAATGGTTTTATCGAGAAATTTATTTTCTGTATAAAAGAAATGTAATTATTATTATTATTTCTTTTAAAGAATTTCTAAAATGTTTTGAAAGTCCAAGTTTGACTAAAAGTATCAAAGAGAATGGGTTCTCAATATAAGCCAGGGATTAAAGACAGTATTGGATATTGTCTCGTAAGCTTATAACAATATTGGAAGTGGAGGGACTAATCTGTAAACAAATCTTGAGATAGAAATACCTGCAAGTAATTCTTTATTTTCTAGAGGTTAATCACATTGTGTTAATGGACATTAATTGTGATTGGTGGAAGTCCAGGGATATAGATAAAATTCTATAATCCTAATGGAGTGTAGGAAAGGTGTTTCCTATTAACAATGCTTTAACCAAAAGGTTGAGTACTTGGTCCCACAACCGGAAAAAAGAGATCCCTTTAGATCCCACACACAAGGACTTTCTTAAAGTATTTAATTTAATGATTTATTAAATTAATTAATTTCTCTAAGAAATCACTATATGGTATAGTGAAGCTTTAAAAGGTGGAATCACATTAAATGTGAAAAACCAAATGGGTAGGACCCATTGGGGAATTTGATAAAAGATCAAATATGTTGACAAAATGGGTTTAGAACCCATGGGGGCGTGTGGAGTGGGGCCCACCTAGGGTGGGACGCCCACTTCATGGAGGATTAAATTATGGTTTGTCTTTTAATTAGTTTCTAATTAATAAACACCTTATTGGATAAGGTTTGTTAGTTAGTTAGTTAGTTACTAATTAAAGATTCCCTATTTGTTAGGGATTCTATTAGTTTCTTGCTAATCAAGGAATCATAATTGGATTAGAATAATGATAAGATTAGTTGGACACTAATGGATAAGATTAGTTTCTATTTTGATTATTCCTAATTAATTAAAGGAGAAATCAAAAAGGAAACTCATTGAGGACTTCTAATTAGATTAGAAAGTGGAGTCTTGGGTTGCAAGCAACCCAAGTATTTCCTATAAAGAGGTGGACGTCCAAGGTGTTGGACACAATATTAATTTCCAGAATTTAATTCCCTCTTTCCTCAATATATCTCATGCCCCTTTCTCCCTTCTAAAGGTGTACGGTCAGCCCCCTTTCCCCTTTGATCTCTTTTCTTGTGTTCTTAGTTTTGAATATTAAGAAGAGATTCAAGAACTCATTTTTGAATATAAAGATTGGATCTTTTAATCAAGAATCAAGAGCTGGAATTTTTGGAAGGGTCATTAGCTTCCATTAGAGAAAGATTTAAAGAAAGAGAAGGTCCATGTGGATTGCAAAGGAGACTTGGCACTTGTGAAGTTTTGCTGGTATCGCTATTATCATGGATTTGACTTAACAATTTCAAAGTCGCAAAGGTATTGTGATATTTACTCTCATTGAATAAAATCAACTACAATCTTAGTCAAATCTTGGAATTTTATGTATGCCCCCAAGAACTGTTTTTCTAAAATTAAAAAGAGGCATACTTTCAAAACCCAACCGGAGAATCCTCTAAACAACCGCGCTTGGAACCGCAGCCTATTCCCATCATCATTCCTAACCCCGAACCCGTACTAGGTGGAGGTGAAGCAAAATATGAACTGTTTGATGAAGCAGAGCAACCCAAGGCTTCTCACATCAACCAGGATAGGCCATCATCTTCAGACCCTACCCCATCCTTTAGGGACTGGCATGAAGAGATCAAATAGATGAAGGAAGAAATGAGGTGAGTAAAAAGGGCATCTGCCAGCTCCAGTCTATCATTTGAAGATTTGACTTTCTCATCTGGGGATGTTGTTCCCCCAGGTTTTAAAGTGCCAGACTTTGACAAATAATATGGCACAGACTGCCCCAAGCAACACTTATAATTGTACCTAGGGGACATGCTCCATCACAACAAAATCAACCTCTTCTCATTCAGTACTTCCAGAAGAGTCTGAAGGGAGTAGCCCTAGCTTGGTGGATGTCAGTGGACAAACAGGGAATCAAGACTTGGCAAGACGCCATGGACATCTTTGTAGAGCAATACTCTTTCAATCAATAACTTCGACCTCAGAGGAGCCAGTTGGAACAGATGAACCAGCGTAACAATGAGTCTTTCTTAGAATACGCTACCCGATGGAGGGAGATGACAGTAAAAATCCCTACTTCGATCCCCAAGGAGGAGTTAGTAAACATGTTTATGGGCACTCTGAAGTAGCCCTACTCTACTCTGATGGTAACATTACCAGTGGTAGACTTTGGCACCATTGTTAAAACAAGTGCCCGCATTGAGACTGCTATCAAGAGTGGAGTTATTCACTCCAATTTAGGACTCGCTTCCCCCAAAACGACAGCCCTAGTCAGTAGAAATAGTAGTCCCAGGGACCAAAGAACGAAAGAAGATGTATAGATGGTGTCTCCTGTAGCACCAATCAGATTGCCGACTCCAACTGCTCAGTCTCAGCCAGCACCCAGAAACACCCAGCCAGCCAAACAGAACCAGGGGCAAAACCATCCCCCCAAAAATTTCACCCCTCTGCCTTACATTCTCAGTCAACTGTTAGACTTCCTCACCAAGCAAGGTCTTCTTACCCTAAGGGGCCCTACCCCTCTCTTTCCACCTAACAAGCAAAACAAAAACTACAGAGCCAATCATCATTGCGCCTTCCACAAAGGCCCCGGTCATCCACCGACTATTGCATTGAATTAAAATACGTCATCCAAGATCTCTTAGATGAAGGAAAATTTAAACTGGCCCCCAGTAACACCAGTATCAACCAGGCACCACTGCCCCCACATAACAATCAAATAAATTTCATTGAGTGGGAAGAGATTGGGGTAGGGCAACCAAGACCCAGTGCACTAGCAGTGGATGACGACATAATCTGACCTTTTTACCGGCCACCTGTCATGATCCCATTCCCTCAGTCAAACATCCAGACTATCCTACCACCAGCACAGATCCCTCCCCTTAAACCAGGCAAAGAGCATATCATTTACACCATCCCCTGCCCAGTAAATTGGCCCACAGCACCAGCTCAAGCCTCTACCTCTACCGGCCCCATCAAGATCTCATACATCCCCTCTCAATCTTTTAACCTCAACCATGTACCCGCTCCTCACTCTCTCATCATGAAGAGTGAAAGCATAGTTAAATTCACCCGATCTGGTCGGGTGTACCAATTGCCAATGGCTGAGTCAGCAAAAGAGAAAGGAAAAGAGAAAGAGAAAGAGAAAGCAAGGGTATTAGACCCAGAAAAAGAAGCAGTAAACTCAGCAGCTCTACTGAAAATCTTAGAAAATGCAAAAGAGTTCAACATCATGCAACAGTTGAGCAAAACTCCAGCCTAGATCTCCATTGTGGGTCTTCTCCTGACTTCTGAGTATCACCGGAAGTAGCTACTCCGGGTATTTAACAACGCCTATGTAGCACCAAGCATCACACTCAAGAAACTAGGGAATATGGTGGGGCAAGTACTTGAATCGAGAGTCATCTCCTTTACAGAAGAAGAAACACTGATGGTGACAAGGACCATACCCAGGCTCTCTATATTGCAGTATAGTGCATTGACAGAACTTTATCATCAGTGCTAATCGACAATGGCTCCGGCCTAAATGTCTACACGCTATCTACACTGCAAAGCCTGGGTCTGGACCTCAGTTAAATGAAGAAGAGACCCATGACCATCAAAGATTTTGACAACTCAACCAGGCAAAATTTGGGCGACATTGACTTGACCATCGAGGTCAAACCTGCTCAGTTTGCAACCAACTTTCAAGTCATGAATGTGCTCACCTTATTCACTTTACTCCTTAAGAGCCCATGGATCCACGTGGCTAGAGCCATTCCCTCCTCTCTCCATCAAAGAATCAAATTCATTCAGGATGACCATTTGGTCGTGATCCCTTCAGAGGAGTTGGTAAGTTCCTTCGAGGACATCTAGGAGCTGGGGTAAGGCACCGCCTTCATGACATACCAGTTTGAGCAGGTCAGTTCTCTCGCTTAGATAGAAGAGCAGAGCAAGTATGAAGTACCGCCATTTGTCAGGATGATGGCCAAAATGAACTACCAGTCAGGGTTAGGCCTAGAAGTCAAAAACCAAGGAATAAGAAAGAGATATACACCTCCTTGCTACACACTACCATTCAAATTAGGAAACAAGCCCAAGTTTGAGAACTATCTTTTCAAGCTCACGAAGAAGAACAGTCGGTCGGCAAAACCAGAACCCCGACCCCACATCTCTGTAACCTTCCCGGTAGGGACATTCAAAGCCAATCATGACACCCCTCTTGCACTGGTTACAAATATCTCAAACCCCTGCCCAATGCCGAGTCTTCAGGGATTCCAAATCCAGAAGTATTCAGCATGGCATAGATGTTTGACTAGCTGACTGTCGAAGACACCACAAAAGCGGAAGATCAAGTGGGAGAACAGGTACGCACCCTCTCAAACAACGTCGAGGCATCATCCAGTCGCTGACCACTGATCCATTGGTGGATTGAGGCTCTCACCATCGAAGCCATCCAAGGCCGGGACAAGCACAGTGCAGGATAATTGGTCCAATCAGACAGTGACCAAGCACCCCCTTCTCATTCTTCTATTCTCTCCTTGCTCCTGTTGAAAAATACAAATGTCTAGCCACTGTGGGCCTCTTTTTGTAGAGTCAAGCTTTTATAAACAACAGTCCTCTGTTTTTATCAATGAAAATCGGATGTTTTGACTCAAAATCATGTTTTGCATAAACATTTCAAATCGGCTGATGACGAAATCATACGGACTCTTCCTCTGAAGGGCCTAGTGTCCTGAAGCCACCAAAAATAACAAAAGTATGCTAAACTAAGCTTAATGATTTACCAGAAAATCACCTCTGATAAGGCTACCCCGAAACCCTCCTTAAACTTTCGAAAGTTGAGTATGACAAAGAGCAAGAAGAGGACACTAAGACCATAAATCTTGGATCCAAAGACAGCCCCCAGCTCATCAAAATCTATACAATCATAAGCCCGTAATAAAGAGCAGACATGATCAGCTTCCTGAAAAACTACAGGGACATTTTTGCCTGGTCCTATACAGACATGCTCGGCCTAGACCCAGTATTGGTGGTACACAGACAACCCCTGAATCTTGAGATAAGACCAGTTAAGTAGAAATTGAGACAGATGAGGCCCAAATGGTCAGAAAAAGTCAAAGAGGAGGTAGAGAAGAAGATCAAAGCAGGCTTCCTAGCAGTTTTAACCTATCCTGAATGGTTAGCCAATATTGTGTTAGTACCCAAGAAGGATGGCAAGGTCTGAATGTGTATCGGCTACCGGAATCTGAACAAGCCAAGCTCTAAAGACAACTTCCCCCTCCCGCATATCGACATCCTGGTCAACAATATAGCAGGGCATGAGATTCTTTTATTTATGGATGGTTTCTCCTGATACAACCAGTTCAGAATGACGGAAGAAGATATGGAGAAAACGTCCTGCATCACGCCTTAGGGCACATTATATTACAAGGTAATAATACCCTTCAGACTCAAGAATGCAGGGGCAACCTACCAGAGGGCCATGACAACACTATTCCATGACATGATCCATAAGATAGCTAAAATCTATGTGGATGACATGATCGTCAAATCACCTACTGTCAGGTAACACCCTAAAGACCTGAAAAAGCTATGTGATAGACTTAGAGAGTTTAGCCTAAGACTAAATCCGGCCAAATGTGTCTTTTGAGCCTCATCAGGAAAGCTCCTTCGCTTCATAGTCAGCAAAAGAGGCATTGAGATCGATCCAGATAAAGCTAGAGCTATCATCGAAATGCCAACACCCGAAACTGAAAAGGAAATCTACGAATTCCTGGGCAGATTTCAGTATATCAGTAGATTGATCTCTCAGCTCACTCCAATATGTGAACCAATCTTCAAGCTTCTCAGGAAGAATGTACCTATAGTCTAGACAGACAAGTGCCAGGAGGCCTTTTGCAAGATAAAGCAGTATCTTCTCCATCATCCAGTACTTGTGCCTCCTACACCGAGATGGCCCCTGCTACTCTACATCTCAATACAATAAACCTCCATGGGGTGTATCCTGGCACAGCATGATGAGATAGGCAGAATAGAGCAAGATATCTACTACATCAGTAAGCACTTGCTAGAGTATGAAGAGAAATACAGCCCATTTGAAAAGACTTGTCTAGCATTAGTTTGGGCTACTCAGCATCTACGGTACTATCTACTTTCCTATCCAGTAATTCTGATCTCCCGAATGGACCCACTCAAATATCTACTTGTCGCGACCCAAAACCCACCCTAGGAGTTAGAGTGAATCTTGGACGACTTAATCATGACTTACATGACTTGCTTGACGAACCAACCTGCAAAACTCACAGAACATATACAATAGAGGATAACAGCGGAAGCATAACTATAAAACACAGCGGAAGTCTAACAAACCTCTAAGTATATATACACATGGTCCAAGTTTAATACAAAAGAAAACAAAACAAAGAAAGTGCGGACATGCCCGCCAAAATACATGGATATAATCACTCATGCTCACCCACAGCTAAACCACTTAGAATCTAACACCACCTACTGATAACCCTCTACGGGAGGTTCCTCCAAAGGTTCCTCGACGTACTCCTCCTCCACCCAAGGGCTAGGAGCACAGACATCAAATGGAGCAGCAGCTCCCTCAGAACCTGCCGACATAAGAAGTACGGCTGAGCATGGAATACTCAGCGGGTACTAAGCACTAACCAACAGTCATAGCATACAGGTAGCATATATAAAGCAGGAGACAATTCAAGCCTATAAAGCAGGAATAATTCATATCATGACAATGAAGTAAAGGAGTATATAATCATGCTTGAATTCATAAAAGCCGATAAAACCCTTGAAAACACCGTGCACTTGACTTGACTGAAAATACCATTTCCGTGCTTGAAAACTTGTCTACCGTATCATGCGTGTCATGCTTGTATCATGCGTGTCATGTCATGTCATGCTTGCTTGGGAAAGTAAACTACTTGTGAGGGAAGGAAGACCCTTCTTCCTAAATGCCCATGCTTGTCATGCCGTGCCATGTCATGCTTGTATCATGCTTGGGAAAGTAAACTACTTGTGAGGGAAGGGAGACCCTTCTTCCTAAATGCTCATGTCATGTCCTTTCACTTGTGAGATGTCCTTGTGAGATGCACTTGCGAGGGAAGGGAGACCCTTCTTATGAAAATGTATGATTGTCTTGTCCTTGCCAAAAGCGAGGTAAAACATATCGTCGGATATGCCCCACCTCTAAATCCCATCCTTGAAAACCTCGGTAAATCATGTCATGTATGCGTGCTCGTGAGGTCGTGTGCATACTTGCATTTGGAATTAGATATGGCATTTGAGTAATTCATAACACATAACATCAATGATTTGGGCAATTTAATATTGATATCATTTTAGGGAAAGCGAACAATCACACTATCATGACCCTAGCAATTTCCATAAACCTTAAACATGCATTTTCTTAATTTATTATTCATTTTATTCACCTTGGCATTTCATCAAACATGGTGCATTCATTATTTATTAAACCTACAACATGCTTTTCTAGGTGGGTTTTACTCACATCACATATGTATGTTTAATATGGGTACAATGCCCTCCCCGTTCATCTATCACATCAATACACACGGCATCCAATCGCCCACATTCATTTCCATTCATCGTTTACCATTCACCATTCACCATTTACAACCCATCTCATAATACATGGATGTATAAAGGAACACAAAGAAAATAAAGGGAAAGAAGAACTATAACTAGGAGGGTAGCAAGAAGTACCGACCTTGATCAAGTGAGGAAGAAATCCCCCTTTCCAAAACGACCGTGAGTTGCTGCCCTAGCTTGAGGAGAGTGCCCCACACGAGCTTGAGCCGAGATCTTGAAGAAAATGGACTTGAGGTGAGTGTGGGTTCACAACCCTTTGATTTCACCTCCAAAATTCAAACCCTAGGTTAGGGATCGTCTTCTTCTCCTCTCCTTAGCTCTCAATCTTCTAAGTATTGTAAATAAGCCCTAAAGGCTCGGGCAAGACTCTTAAGGTAAGAGTAAACTGCCCAAAAGACTAAAACACCCTTACTAAATTTTCTGCAAAAACGCGAGTACCGAGCGATCGGTGTTAATGACCGATCGATCGGTTGCCTACCGATCGATCGGTTTCATAACCGAGCGATCGGTTAAAATTTCACTCTCTGGAAAATTTCTCCATACAAAAATCTTGACCAGTCGATAGCCTCCGAGCGATCGGTTTTGGACCGATTGATCGCTCCATGAACCGAGCGATCGGTGGTCTGCAGGTCCAAACTGTTTTGGCCATAACTTTTGACTCGTTCGTCCGATTTTGACGATTCAACTTGCGTTGGGTTCGTACTTCGAAAAGGAACATTTCTGACGTTTCGGAATTTCCAATTTCTTCCTTATTTATTAATTGCACTACTTTAAAGGAAAAATGGCTACGAAAGGGTCATGTATGGATGTCAAAAGTTCGGGGCTCTACACTACTGGAAAAGCCAACCACTACAGGGAGGACAGCCCGACGACTTATGATGTTATCTGAATTTTACATCACATACATGACTATGAAGTCAATCAAGGGACAGACAATTGCAAATCACCTAGCCCATAGTCCAACACAAGACTACATTTCAGTACATGATCAATTCCATGATGGAGCCATCCTGCATACAAAGACGGAAGAGCAAGAATACCTCGGCTAGGAGTTATATTTTCATAGAGCCGCTAACAGTCATGGACATAGGGCATGAGTAGTCTTGATCTCTCCCAAGGGAGCCCACCTCTCCATCTTAGTCAAGCTGAAATTTAGATGTTTGAACAACGAAGCAGAATATGAGGCATAAATAGTTGGGCTAAAAGAAGCCATAGGCATCGGGATTGAAGAGATAGACGTCTATGGTGATCCATCTTTAGTAATCTATCAAGCAAATGAATCTTGGGCCATCCGAGAAGCCAGGCTAGTCCCATACCTAACCTACCTCAATGTGTTAATCACTCAATTCAGAAGAATCACCTTCAGTCAGAGGTCCAGGAGCCACAACAGATTCGCCAACGCATTGGCCAATCTCGCCTCCATGGTACAGATTCCTAAGGGCATCATGCTCTGGCCAATCGAGATTCAGCAACAGGATCGACCTGCCTTTTGCCTTGAGATAGAAGAAGTATCAGATAAGAAGCCTTAGTATGCAGACATTAAGCAATATCTCAAGGAAGGGACCTTCCCATACGATGCCACCAAAATAGACCGTCGGGCAATCAGAAGACTGGCCATTCAGTTTATCCTCTCAGGAGGAATCTTGTATAAAAGATCGTCGAACATGATCTAGCTCAGATGCCTCGATACCTATGAAGCTGCACAGGTAGTTGAAGAAGTTCACAGAAGAACTTGTGGCCTCCACATGAACGGGCTATTGCTGCCTAAAAAGATACTCAAACTATGCTACTACTGGTTTACAATGGAATCTGATTATTGTCGGCATGTACAGAAGTGTCACCAGTTCCAAATCTATTCTGAAAAGATCAATGCACTGAAAGTATGCCTCTTTTTAATTTTAGAAACACAGTTCTTGGGGGGCATACTTCGAATCCCAAGATCTGACTAAGATTTTAATTGATTTTATTCAATGAAGGTAGGAATAACATTCACCTTTGCGACTTTGAAATTTTTAAGTCAAATCCACGTTAGAACAGTACTTGCAAACCTTCACAAGTGTCAAATCTCCTGTCGATTCACACGAACCTTCTTTTTCCTTTAAAGCTTTCTCTAATGGAAGCTAATGGCCCTTCCGAATTTCCAGCTCTAGGAATCTTGAATAAAAGATCCAATCTTTATTATAAAGAACCTTTCTTGATGATCAAGATCCTTGATCTTCTTCTTCTTGATTATTCAAAACTTAGAACACATAAGAGAAGAAAGGGGAGATGGGTGACCGTACACCTCAAAGAAAGAGGAGTGGGAGGGCGTGAGATTGAGGAGAGGAGAAAATAAAATTTTGGAAATTTTATTGTGTCCCAAGCCGTGGACGTCCGTCCACCTCTTTATATATGAGAGCTTGGGTTGCTTGCAACTCAAGAGTCCACTTTCTAATCCAATTAGAATTCCTCAATTTGTTTCTAATTCTTGATTTCTCCTAATCCAATTAGGAAAAATCATTAATAGAAACTAACCTTATCCCTTAGTGTCCAACTAATCTTATCCTTATTCTAATCCAATTAGGATTCCTTGATTAGTAAGAAACTAATAGAACCCTTGTCCAACAAGGAATCTTTAATTAGTAACTAACTCTAACTAACTAACTAACCTTATCCAATAAGGAGAGTAGTTATTAGATACTAATTAAATAATAATAACAATTATTATTATTTAACACCTCCATGAAGTGGGCGTCCCACCCTAGGTGGGACCCACTCCACATGCCCCTAGTGGGTTCTAAACCCTTTTGGTCACTTTAATAATTCTTTTAAAATATTCCCCAATGGGTCCTACCTATTTGGTTTTTCACATCCAATGTGATTCTACCTTTTAGACCTTCACTATACCATATAGTGATTACTTAGAAAAATTAATTAATTTAATTATAAATTAAATTAAATACTTTAAGAAGGTCCTTGTATGTGGGATCTAAAGGGATCTCCTATTTCCGGTTGTGGGACCAAGTACTTCACCTTTTTGGTTGAAGCATTGTTACTAGGAAACACCTTTCCTAAAACTCCATTAGTATCATAGAATGTTATCTAAGTCCCTGGACTTCCACCAATTACAATAATGTCCATTAACACAATGTGACTAACCTCCAGAAATTAGAGAATTGCTTGTAAGTACCATCTCACAATATATTTACAAATAAATCCTTCCACATTCCGATATCACTTGTAAGCTTCCGGGATTGAAACAATTCCACTGTCTTAGTCCCTAGCTTATGAATAGAACCCTTTCTCATGATTACTTTTTCATTGAACTGAACCTCCAAAACACTTTTGAAGAAACATTAGAAAAGAACCGACATATATATTTATATATATTTTTCCATATTAAAAATATCAACTTCGATAAAACTATTTTACCGAAAAGCACCAGTACTGGATTTAACAGTTCAGTTCAACAAATATCACCTTGATATCATTATCTCCAATTAAGGAGTTGTGGATTCCTTATTGAGTGTTTACACACTTCTCCAAACATTGTGTACATGACCCAACGTACCCGGAGTTAGTCCTGTGTATTGGACATTGCCGATTGGCACATCAAAGCCATATAGACAGATGTCTGAGAAGATATTAACCTCTCAGGTCTAAGGACAATTTGTCAAATGGTAACCCTAATACAATCTGACAGTGTATTCCATAAGGTATCCACTAGTGACCCCGTTCAGTATTATGTACTTGCTACATATACTCACATGTTAGTCAAGATTCACCACTCTCTGTGAGTGAGATTCATCACACTATCTCATAGAACTACACATGTGCAAGCCATGATGAAGTACGGCGCCCAACCAGTACTCTAGAGGCTTCGAACAATATTAGGTTTACAAGGAACTGGAAAATAATATCTCCTCGCAACCTTTGCATGATTTTCCTACAATGTTACCTATGAAACTTTATGTCATCATCAAATGATACAGTAATCAATATAAATACCCTTTATAGTTGGTTGTGTGAATATGATGCTTGTCTAATCAACATAGAAAGGTCTCTTATTGGCTTTCGAGGGCATATATGTCCAACAATCTCTCACTTGCACTCTAAGCCAATTAGATGTAATGCCCATCTTCTCAGTGATATTTCTCAAACACCAGCTGAAGCATAACTTAATATACATGGGTCTGTCATGTCTGCTTTACCACAACTATTGTAGTGATGCAATAACACTTGCAACTCTTGCAAATTTATTATGAATAACCACAGTCTTAAAAGACTAAACAAAAATGATATTGTCCAACAGTCATTTTCAAAAGTTAATATGCTTGTGCTTTACCATTATGTAATGATTTGAACTAATCTGACCAATATCTTATCACATCAACATGTGATGAATATCTGGTCTAGTACAAATATACTTTCTCATGATATCACATATCTAAGAGAAACTGATTCCATTCCATAGAGGTAGAAACTCTTTTCTTGGAATCTTACTTGCACGAAAACATAATTGTTATTGGGAGAATAACAATATCATTTTTCTTTTGTCTCTAAGCCATTTAGGACTAAGAAAACATGATGTCAAAGTTTTTGTCCTTCATTGTAAAATTGCTAGATCAAATCTAAGAGAAGAATAATATTCATACTTCATTCACAATGAAAAGAATATTATCTTTGGATAGAGTCAGGAAAGTAATTATACTCCCACTAACCAATTTGCACACAAAGGATACTTTCATTTTAGATGAAAATCAAACAGTTTGATTACTTCATCAGAATAAAAGTTAGTCCAACTACAGATTCTGGGACCTGTGAGTTCTAGTGTACTATTTAGGTCTAGTGAGAGTAGAGAGTTGATCTCTATCAATTCTCATGGTTAATGGTCTATTGGACTTCCGCTTCTAGAACAATTCAAGATTCAGTTTCTCTACTAGGAAACTTGTATTCCTATTTACAAATATCTTTTGTTATTGTTGCGTCCTAAAATACCCCCTAGGAGTTAGGGATACTTTGACTCGTGACCGCCGTATCATACCTCCAGTATAATACATGAGGCACACGTAGAGACCTGTCAGAAACACATACATATCTTAGCAGAAACGAAATACAATGTACAGCGGAATAAAATACTAAACACAGCGGAAGCAAAACAATAACTCCTATAACTCGGTTCAAGTATAAACTAACAAAAGTATATACATGTGAGAAACCCAAAAGTGGAGTGGACTAACCCCACACTCACATAACAAAATAACCTCGTAAAGTTCTAAGTCCGATCAACAAAAGTTGAATTCTCAACACCTATCTATAGGACCATCGTCCTGATAATGATCCATGGAAGGCTCTGGGTCGAAGTACTCTTCCTCCAACCATGGTTCCGTGCCACATAGATCAAACGGAGCCCAAGCACCTGCCGATGATAACAAATATCGACTGAGCGTGGAATACTCAGCGTATACAAACTAATAACAATAAAGCAATATAGCATAGAGCATACAAAGCATGGAGTTTGAGATCCTTAAAACATATTAGTGCGTAGAAATCATGTATAGCATATGTGATAAAATCCGAAATCCGAAACCTTATCCATGTGAGTCATTCGATAATCATAGCCTTGTGAGTTCTTGTGAGTTCATGGAGTTACTTAGAGTCATTATGATCCGTAGAGACATGGAGATACCATAGAGCACATAGAGCATAACCTTAGAGATCTTAGAACGTTACATTTATGATCCGTAGAGCATGTGAGACGATCTTAGAGCTTATCACAGAGTTCCTTGTGAGCATAGTATGATCTATAGAGCTTGTGAAATGATCTTAGAGAAATCATAGAGTTACTTAGAGTCGTTCCTTATTAGTCATTTTAGTGAAAAACAACTTTTTGTACTTTGAGAAATCCAAGAAAAACATCAATTCATGCGAGACATGCGAGCATATGAGAGAAATCATCATATTTAAGCATAAAAATCCCTTAGAGGTATTTCATCAACCACTGAGAGTGCATCATAATAGTAGCTTACATCCAACATAGTATAACATCTTTCCATACCAAAGCAAATCAAGATATACATATAGCATAAAGTGAGGAGAATCATATATAACAACTAGTAGGATTGCAAGATTGGTAGTAGAATGTATCTACCTTGGTGAAATCAATGGGTTTGATTCCTAAAAGCTTGAACAAGCAAGAACCTTGAGTTCTTGGTTGATAATCACCAAAGAGAGCTTGATCTTCCTTCAAGCTTGATCACAAGTACTTCTTCTCATTCTTTTTTCTCTCAAAATCTCCTAAGATAGGGCACAGAGGGTTTCTGAAACCCTAAGGCATGAACTCAGCCTATTTATAGGCAAAGGGTGGTGGTTAAAGTCGTAAACACCCTTAATGAAGAAAATCTGTGAACAACCGATCGATCTGTGGTACAGACCGAGCGATCGGTGGCTTACCGGTCGATCGGTGGTTTCAACCGAAAGCTCGGTTGAAAACACCCTCTCTAGAAAATTTTCCCATACAAAAAAGTTGACCGCTCGATAGCAACCGAGCGATCGGTAGAGGACCGGTCGATCGGAGGTATCACCGAGCGATCGGTGATCCCCTGTGTTGCTGTAAACCCTTGTTTTCACTACCTTAGACCTTTCCAATCCAATTTCCAACACCTTTAGTACTTAAAACACACTCCTTAGGGATATATAAACCCATTGAAACATGCACGCCAATTATCCAAACTCATATATTAATCATAAGGCCCCTAAGTGTACAAAACCACACTTGGGCACTATTCACACACTATTCACCAATACGTGAGATGAAATTTCGGGGCTCTACATCCCTCCCCCCTTACAAGAATTTCGTCCTTGAAATTAGAACGACACCCAAAACATACAAGAACAAAATACATACAAAACCAACAAGAAACTCACTCAAACAAGTAAGGGTACTTTTCTTTCACCTTGGCTTCTCGTTCCCATGTAGCTTCTTCCTTGGAATGATGTTGCCACTTCACAAGGACTAAAGGGATAGTCTTATTGCGCAAGACTTGATCGCGACGATCCAAAATCTGAACTGGTTGCTCAACCAATGTGAGATCCTCTCTAATCTCCACAGGATCAAGAGCAATGACGTGAGACGGATCCGAAATGTATTTCCTAAGCATAGAGATGTGAAATACATTATGGATTACTGTCATGTGAGACGGTAGTGCTACCCTGTAAGCAACCTCACCAACCCTTGTGATGATCTCAAATGGTCCTATGTACCTAGGACTAAGCTTTCCCTTCTTTCCAAATCTTATGATTCCCCGACTCGGCGAAATCTTCACAAAGACCCGATCTCTAACTCGGAACTCCAATTCTCGACTGCGAGTATCCGCATAGCTCTTCTGCCTATCCTGAGCAGTTTTCAATCGCTCCCGGATAACCTTGAACCTTTCTGCAGTCTGCTCAATCAACTCAGGACCAAGAACTTTCCTCTCACCAACTTCATCCCAGTATAGCGGAGATCTGCAACTGCGACCATACAGAGCTTCGAAAGGTGCCATCTAGATGCTCGCCTGATAACTATTGTTGTAGGCGAACTCAACCAACGGTAATTGTTCCTCCCAACTACCCTGAAAGTCTAGCATTCAAGCTCGGAGCATATCTTCCACAACCTAATTCACCCATTCAGTCTGCCCATCAGTTTGAGGATGAAAGGCGGTGCTGAAATCCAAACGAGAACCCATAGCATTCTGAAAAGTTTTCCAGAACCTAGAAGTAAACCTAGGATCTCGATTAGATACGATAGAAACTGGCACACAATGCAGACGAACCACCTCCTTGACATACAAGGCTACTAACTGATTAGCATTGAAAGTAGTCCGATAAGGAATAAAGTGTGCAGACTTAGTCAATCTGTCTACAATCACCCAAATAGCATCGGAGCCCTTCACCATTCGCGGCAAACCCACGATGAAATCCATCGAGATATTCTCCCATTTCCATTCCGGAATAGGGAGGGACTGTAAAAGACCTGCCGGCCTCTGATGCTCGGCTTTCACCTCCTGGCACACCAAACATCTAGCAACATACTCGGCGACTTCCCTCTTCATGTTTTGCCACCAGTAGTGCTTCTTCAGATTCTAATACATCTTGGTACCTCCCGGATGTACCGTGTACTTGGATCGGTGAGCCTCATCCAAAATCTCACCCCTCAACACCGTGTCGGTTGGAATGCACAACCTGCCTTTGAACGTGATAGCACCATCACCATTCAAAGCGAACTCCTGACTGCCATTACCAACCGACTTGTCTCGGTAAGCAAGCAATTCGACATCCGAATCTTGCAACTCCTTGATCCGATTCAAGATGTGTGGCCTAACCACGATATTGGACATCACTGGCCCGTAGGCAACATGCCTGAGAGTATTGTCTAGATTACACATCTCATTCAACAACTTCCACTCTTGTATTCTCAAGTGAGCCATAACCCCATAAGGTTTCCTCATAAGAGCATCGGCTACCACGTTAGCCTTACCAGGATGGTACTGGATAGAACAGTCATAGTCCTTCATGAACTCCATCCATCAACACTGCCTCATATTCAACTCCTTCTGGAAGAAAAGATACTTCAAGCTCTTGTGATCCGTGAACACCACGAATTCTTCCCCGTAGAGGTAGTGACGCCAAATTTTCAGTGCAAACATGACGGCTGCAAGCTCTAAGTCGTGAGTGGGGTAGTTTTGCTCATGCTACTTTAACTGACAGGAAGCATAGGCAACCACCTGTTTATGCTGCATCAAAACACATCCAAGTCCAACTAGTGAAGCATCACAATAGACCTCGAAACCACCACTTCGAGATGGAACCGTGAGAACAAGGGTTGTGGTAAGCCTCTTCTTCAACTCTTGGAAACTCACCTCGCACTTGTCACTACAAATGAACTTAGTATTCTTCTGCGTGAGATAGGTAAGCTGAGTGGCTAAGCTTGAAATCCGTCCACGAACCTCCTGTAGTATCTTGCCAGGCCTAGAAAACTACGAATCTTGGTAACACTCTTCGGCTTTTCCCGATTCATCACTGCCTCAATCTTTGCAGGATCGACTGAGATACCTTCAGCAAACACTACATGTCCAAGAAAGGATACCTTGTTCAGCCAAAACTTGCATTTGCTCAACTTAGCATACAAGCGATGCTCTCGAAGAGTCTGCAATACAAGGCGGAGATCTCTCATGTGATCATCCCGTGACTGTGAGTACACAAGGATATCATCTACGAACACAATCACACACCGATCGAGAGATGATCTGAACACCCGGTTCATCAGATCCATAAATGTTGGTGAGTTAGTCAGCCCAAAAGACATGACTAGAAACTCGTAATGGCCGTATCGAGTCCTGAACGCTGTCTTCCGAATGTCTTCCTTCTTGATCTTCAACTGATGATAACCAGATCAAAGGTCAATCTTGGAAAAGAACTTCGCACCTTTCAACTGATCAAACAAGTCGTCTATCCGAGGCAATGGATAACGATTCTTGATCGTGACCTTGTTCAATTGCCGGTAGTCAATGCACATACACATAGACCCAACTTTCTTCTTTACAAAGAGCACCGGAGCTCCCCAAGGTGAGACACTTGGCCGAATGAAACCAAGGCCTTGTAATTCTTCCAATTGGCCCTTTAACTCCTTTAGCTCAATAGGGGCCATCCAATACGAAGCCCTAGAAATCGGCGCCGTGCCTGGAGCCAACTCAATTGCAAACTCGATTACCCGATCAGGAGGCAATCTCGGTAAGATCTCCGGAAAAACATCCATATATTCACACACAACTGGAATGGATGTGGAGTCTCGTGCTTCTACCTTCTCGAGACTGAGAGCTGCAAAGCGAGCAATGTCTCTCCTCTGAAGTCCTCTAAAATGAAATGGCTTCAACCCAGCGGATTTAAAATTCACCACTTCTCGAAACACGCCACGTGCCCATGGTGAGCTGAGAGCCAATCCATACCTAGGATGACGTTGAAATCCCAATCCTAAAATCCCAGAATGATTAGGTCTACTGGTAACTCGTGCTGCATAACCTGCACAACACTACCCCGATATACTTTATCTGTCTCTATAGACTTGCCCAATTAGGTCAAAATGGACAACTCCCGAAGTAGCTTACTCGGCTCGGATGTAAACCCTTTTGCAAAGCTAGGTGAGACGAACGAATGAGTGGATCCCTTATCGATTAACACCCTTGCTAAACACTCATTCACTAGTAACGAACCTGAAAATTTTAATCACCCAAGTTATAACATATAAGATAACATAAATACAAGCATCATAAAACACTACATGGAATACATATGCAATACAGCATATATCATAGTAACACTAGAACTTAGACAAGATCAAACTTGCTCGTACCATGCACAACATCATCAGATGCCTATGCGTCTCTGTCAGTCATGGCAAAGACCCTGCCCTAGTTAGCCTGACGAGGCTGCTGGGTGGACGGGACGGATCTAGAGGCCTATGATGAAGACCCCTGAAGTGAAGTCTGCCTGTCTGAAGGCCAAACTCCCTGTGGTCCAGTCTGTGACTGCTTACGCGGGCAATCTCGAATCATGTGGCCCATCTTGCCACAGTGGAAGCATCTACCTGACATTCTTCGGTAATCCCCTGACTTGTGCTGACGACCACAGACGGCGCATTCCTCAAAAGTCTGCGATGCGGAGGAAGCCGGAGGCATAACCCTCATAACCTATGATGCCATATGGCGCGGTGCCTGAGGCACAAAAGAAGGTCTCTGAGCCGGCATCAGCTGGGAGAACTGGTATGGTACAGTCCTAGTCCTCTTCTCAGACGATGAACCACTAAACTAACCCCGAGACATGCTTTTCCCGAAGCCACTGTCTCTCCTTCTCATGAAATCTTCCGCATTCTTTTCGGCGATCTTCGCCTTCCCTACGATCTCTCTCCAAGACTCCACCTGGAGAATGGACACTCGATCTCGAATGAAGGCCTTCAAACCCATTTCAAACTTCCTGACTCGTAAGTCTTCAGTAGCAACCAAGGGCAGAGCAAACCTTGACAATTCGGTGAACTTAGCCTCATACTCGGCTACGCTCATCGACCCTTGCTCCAAAAGCATAAACTCTCTTGCTTTTTGTTCCCGAATAAACCTGGGAAAGTACTGCTCCCTGAAAGGCTTTAAGAACTCTGCCCAAGTCTAGGGCACTCCTGCCTTTGCAACATCCCTCTGCCTTTGGGCAGCTCACCACCAATGTTCAGCTTCACCTTCCATCACGAAGGAAGCCCATTCAACCCTTTGCTCTTCAGTACATCGGAGAGCCCGGAACGTCTTCTCCAACTGCATAATCCAAGACTCCGCCACCATTGGATCCAGAGTACCGTAAAATGTCGGAGGCCGTAGTCTCCGGAAAGCTTCAAGCCCCGCGATGTGATGCACCGGTGTAGGCACAGGAGTAGCCGGTGGGGTAGGAGTAGGTCTCGCTGCCAACAACGCCAAAGTCTCGGCTATGGAGTCTATAGCATTCGAAAAATACAACGGTTCCTCTTCTCTTGGAACTTCACTCTCGGTCCTCCGAGTAGGGTAACCTCAACCACGAATGCCGCGTCTCATGATGTCAAATCCTGAGATCAATTGGCAAAACATGAGTCTAGCTTGGACATCAACCTCACACATCATATAGCAGTTCAATATACATGAATTGCTATTACGCATATCGTATACATCGAGGTATACACATAATCAGATAAGTATAACTTAGAGTGTCCTATCATGACTAAGTTGGGCATCTACCCTTTCTGGAACAAAACTCGGGACATAGTCTAAACTAGCGCCTGGACTAAGATCCTAGACTGACCGAAGGACTCGCTTGATACCGGTTATGTCGTGGTAACAAGTATAAGACAACAAGTCCATCTGAGTTCAAAGTTCAACTCATAGAACTTACTTCTGCTTAGCCCAAGGGAAACCAATCCCTATAGCTTGTGTGACCTAATGCCTAAGCTCTGATACCAAGTCTATCGCGGCCAAAAATACCCCCTAGGAGTTAGGGATACTTTGACTCGTGACCGCCGTATCATACCTCCAGTATAATACATGAGGCACACGTGGAGACCTGTCAGAAACACATACATATCTTAGCGGAAACGAAATACAATGTACAGCGGAATAAAAAACTAAACATAGCAGAAGCAAAACAATAACTCCTATAACTCGGTTCAAGTATGAACCAACAAAAGTATATACATGTGAGAAACCCAAAAGTGGAGTGGACAAACCCCACACTTAAATAACAAAATAACCTCGTAAAGTTCTAAGTCCAATCAACAAAAGTCGAAGTCACGACACTTATCTATAGGACCATCGTCCTGATAATGATCCATGGAAGGCTCTAGGTCGAAGTACTCTTCTTCCAACCATGGTTCCGTGCCACATAGATCAAACGGAGCTCGAGCACCTGCCGATGATAACAAATATCGGCTAAGCGTGGAATACTCAGCGTATACAAACTAATAACAATAAAGCAATATAGCATAGAGCATACGAAGCATGGAGTTTGAGATCCTTAAAACATATTAATGCGTAGAAATCATGTATAGCATATGTGATAAAATCCAAAATCCAAAACCAAAACCATATCCGTGTGAGTTCATGGAGTTACTTAGAGTCATTATGATTCGTAGAGACATGGAGATACCATAGAGCACATAGAGCATAACCTTAGAGATCTTAGAGCGTTACATTTATGATCCGTAGAGCTTGTGAGATGATCTTAGAGCTTATCACAGAGTTCCTTGTGAGCATAGTATGATCCGTAGAGCTTGTGAAACGATCTTAGAGAAATCATAGAGTTACTTAGAGTCGTTCCTTATTAGTCATTTTAGTAAAAAATACCTTCTTGTACTTTGAAAAATCCATGGAAAACATCGATTCATGCGAGACATGCGAGAATATGAGCATATGAGAGAAATCATCCTATTTAAGCATAAAAATCCCTTACAGGTATTTCATCAACCACTTATAGTGCATCATACTAGTAGCTTACATCCAACATAGTATAACAACTTTCCACACCAAAGCAAATCGAGATATACATATAGCATAGAGTGAGGAGAATCATATATAACAACTAGTAGGATTGCAAGATTGGTAGTAGAATGTATCTACCTTGGTGAAATCAATGAGTTTGATTCCTAAAAGCTTGAACAAGCAAGAACCTTGAGTTCTTGGTTGATAGTCACCAAAGAGAGCTTGATCTTCCTTCAAGCTTGATCACAAGTAGTTCTTCTCCTTCTTTTCTCTCTCAAAATCTCCTAAGATAGGGTATAGAGGGTTTCTGAAACCCTAAGGCACAAACTCAGCCTATTTATAGGCAAAGGGTGGTGGTTAAAGTCGTAAACACCCTTAATGAAGAAAATTTGCGAACAACCAATCGATCGGTGGTACAGACCAAGCGATCGGTGGCTTACAGGTCAATCGGTGGTTTCAACCGAGAGCTCGGTTGAAAACACCCTTCTGGAAAATTTCGCCATACAAAAAAGTTGACTGCTCGATAGCTACCGAGCGATCGGTAGAGGACCAGTCGATCGGAAGTATCACCGAGCGATCGGTGATCCCCAGTTTTGTTGTAAACCCTTATTTTCACTACCTTAGACCTTTCCAATCCAATTTCCAACACCTTTAGTACTTAAAACACACTCCTTAGGGATATATAAACCCATTGAAACATGCACGCCAATTATCCAAACTCGTATATTAATCATAAGGCCCCTAAGTGTACAAAACCACACTTGGGCACTATTCACAGACTATTCACCAATACGTGAGATGAAATTTTGGGGCTCTACAGTTATCCAGGAATAGAGACTAAATGTCTCTAATGCGAATCCCAAGCTCATCTTCCATCAAATCATATCCAATATAATTTGATTTAACAACATCATCATGCTATGGTTTGTTATGGGAATTATTTGAGACAAGATGTAATGACAGTAAATTATGAAATTTCTATTAAGAGGTACTCTTCTCAATCATGAAAGACTTACCTAGCTTTTTCTTTATTTCATTGCCGAATTCCTTAAACTTTTCAAAGAATGTGAAATAAAGTTAGCTACCTCTTAATGGAAGATTCATATAGTTACGATCATCCAACTTTTGTCCCATTCCCAAGTAGAATTTTTATCTACTTAGATTTCTCCTTCTCCTTAACAAACATGCAACTATTGCACTTATGCAAGATCATACCAAGCATTAGGAGCTAGAGGTTCCAACAATTAAGTTGGACTTGATGAGTATAGAAGCTGGACAATCCTTCCAAAGGTTTGTTTTGTATCCAATGACCAATTGCTTCACTATAAAGCACAATCCTTATGCTTTCCTTTCTTCTCTAAAGTGCCTTTGTTCATACTACTAGAATATATTTCCAATGGAAAATCTTGGATTTCCTTCCTTTGCATAAATGCTCAGGATTTAGAAAACCCAACTCTTTTGAACATCTTTTCAAGTAGCATTGAACTCTTCAAAGGTTCTTAGCCATATGCAACATGTGGGATTTCATATAATCTGACTTCCTACTTGTTCAACATAACTATATTAAAGGACTCCGGGAGTTTGTAAATGATCATATCCTCTAATCTCGTAAATTTATCTCAATTTATCTCAGCACCAAGAATTGGGATTTATGAATCCAATGATCTCTATCATATTCTTTGTGACTGGATTTCCCTAGTCAACTTGGTGTCCACTTATCCTTTTATATAGTAAGCTACCTAGCAGCCCTATTGTATTCTGTAAACATCTCAAATGACATTTACCATTAGTAGTAAGAACTTGGGCAATTCTTTTAGATAGTAAGCACAAACTTGAGATTCCTTTTCCATTCTAAATACTTTGAATTAGTCAAGAGATTCTCATTAAAGTCTTGGTAAGGTGGTTATAGAATGACATGACAATAAAACATACATCATAATACACATGCAATCTTCCATGCTAAGATAGTACCACACATGCACCACAAGGTGGATAGTAGCTATTCATCACTGAACATCTCATGTATAACTCCTTATGTAAATCAGTGATTCCCAATTTTCTTGCGACCTCCAAGGACAACATAACTGTCACTGTGTCAGCCGTCATGTTCCTTGGTTAAGTGAAACCCATTATTCTCGGTTGTCATATGATCAAGTAGGAATATGCCCCCAAGCTAGTTGACACTCCCTATCAGGCCATACACATTCCTATCTACTATAGAAATAAAGCACTAGGAGTTTAATTTAGACTAAATTATGTCTGATTCCTGCCAAAGAGACAAGACTCAGGCTAATTAATTCGTAGTCTTATTGATAATGGAAGGTCATAGGGAAACATTATCCCGTATGATAGATTAGCCCATTTAATTCACTTAATATTTTTCTTGAGGAAAAACAGAATATTATGACCAAATTATACATCTAATGCATATATCAAAAGTATTCACAATATTTATCATTGTATCACATGCATAAAATAATATACAAAATCATCACATGATAATAAATCAAATTTCGTTTTAATTAGATCAAACTAATTCCAATGAACTCCCACTAGCCCTAGAAATCTTAATGGATCTAATCTAAGGGTACAAAGGTCATTTTTAACATCAGTGGGCTTTAAATGGTTCATTCATCCATATGATGGACCATTGGTCATACCAAGCACCATGGGCTCAAGATAACAATTATAAAGTATCCATGTGCATCACTAAAGCCCATAAGTCAAAATAGACTATATTACCCTTTCATTCTCTACGAATTATTTTTAGCACATTAGGGTTCACCAACTCTAAGTCTAAAAGAAATTATGGAAGTCTTTAAACAACTCTCTAAGACCTCTACTAGGGTTTATAAGTGTCACTCAAGCACTTCCAATAATCGTGAATATTGTTAGCTTACATCTATGCCAATTAAGACATAATTATCTCATAATCATGTAAATAACATATTCCACGTAAAAATTTCAATATGGAATAAATGCATCACGTCCAAAAGGGCTATAATAATGTGTTTTATTTAAACACAAACCTTTTATGTTTCAACAAAACACATTGTGGGGTTTGATCCAATTATCCAAAATTTGCACAAAAACGATAATCACATTATTATAAGGGTTATGGAATTTTCTAAGCAACTAAAAGCTATAACAAATCATCATACGAAATACATAATATAGCTGCACAATGGGTCTACATGATCATGCTATCTTAGAAATCTTACAACTATTCTTGTAGAACGCCTTCTGAGATTTATTCTCCATGCGATCACCATCATCTTCGATCTTCAATATGATTTCTCCATAGAGAAAAACTAGCAACTCCTAATACTAAGATTACATGATATTCAGAATAAGAAAGCTTGAGAAACCACCCAAAATAGGGTGCTCAAGGCGAGTAAAACCCATAAGAAGAAAGAGAAGAGAGAGAGAAGAAGACATGATCATGGAACCTATCAACCACTCAACAAGAATATATATTAACAATTCATTAACTATGAATAATAATATGACTTAACAAATTACTTAGAAAGTCCATAACCTCAACAAGGGTTTTGTTAACCTTAGGGAAACTCTTTCCCATGTGGTTAAGGCCTCTATTAACATCTAATAGAAAAACCCTAGAGCAAAAAAGGCAAGCATGTCTAGAATGAATTCTTAGGGTTTTTAGATCATCATTAAAAGAAAAAAAATTTCCTTTAATGCTTGGAAAATCATTAAGAGAAACAATTTCTTTGAGATTTAATCTAACCCTAAAATTCATCCTCACATTCCTCAATTGATAAACAAATAGAAAGCACCATATTAAATTCGGCTAGGCTAGGGATCTAATCCCTTCCATATTCTTTTGATCTAATAACTATTAAAAGACCAAAATAAAAATCAACAAATTGCTAATTTTTAATAACACTTTATATTGATTCCAAAAATAAATTCAAAATCAATAATAGGTGAATTCAAAATTTTTCATGAGGGCCAACTACTTTTGGGATTATTTGATTTAACAATTAAATAAAATAATACCCCAAACAATAGTATTAAATGTCCATAAAATAATTGATCTCTATCAATTAAAATTCACTTGAGATAAAACCCTGTATCTCAACCAATGTCATTTATGTAATTACTTGATTAACTATTAATCAAATAAAAACTTATAAATACTATATAGCCAGTCATTTTGAGCACATGTAATTGATCCAAATCAACTACAATAATTATGGTATAATTCTCAGAAAATTTTTAGAGAACTATAAAGGATATCATAATTAACATTTAATTAAATGATAGCCCGTGGACTCGAAACAGATAATTAAACAATTTAATTAAATCTCAGCCCGTGTCTCGAATCAAATAATTAAACTATTTAATTAATTGATAGCCCATTAAACGATTTGATAGCATCCCATGCTCCCAAATCAAATAATGGAATTTAGGAAAAATTTGAAAGCCTCTTGGGAAATTAATTTAGAAAACTCCTTTTCCCGCTTTAAATTTTTGACTCAAGTTTTGACCCTCAAAACGATTGATTCTAGAAAAAATTTCTTCACAAAAGTTGTAGATCTTTTCGACGGCTTTGAAACGATATATTGACGGACCTGGATCGGACTTACAGTCACAAAGTTATGGCCAAAATACCGAAACTATATCGATTCTTCTAACAAATAAAAATCCGAAAATCCATGAATCAATTTTAATCGAAATAAGCTTTAATCTCCAAGAACGCTTAAGCAAGGGTGTCAAACACCATGGGATTTATTAATTAACATTTAATAAATAAAATCTCATCTATATATGCTAGCCAAAATTTCAATGGGTATCTAAGTGGTCTAAATCAAAGAGAAAACTTGCCCGGGGCTCTCAAGAATAAATTAAACAATTTAATTTAATATTCTAAAAGGATCTCTAAATCCTTAAAGGCTATAATCAAGATTTAGATATCTCTAAATACCAATCCTTTATGAAAAGATGTTTTGAAAAAATCCAAAACCAAAATTAGTATCACACTAATTTAAAAGGGTTTAATCTCTCCCTCAATAACTAGAGGGATCCCTTAGCCCTAATAAATGATTATCCAATAACCAAGAATCTAGAAGATTGATTCATTAGGGTAACCAAAATTCATAGAGGAGACATTCTTGATATAATTAAAATTTGATTATACTCTAAAATCAAAGAGAAGCATAGCAAAGGCTCTGATACCACTGAAAGTATGCCTCTTTTTAATTTTAGAAACACAGTTCTTGGGGGGCATACGTCGAATCCCAAGATCTGACTAAGATTCTAATTGATTTTATTCAATGAAAGTAGGAATAACATTCACCTTTGTGACTTTGAAATTGTTAAGTCAAATCCACGTTAGAACAGTACTTGCAAAACTTCATAAGTGTCAAATCTCCTGTCGATTCACACGAACCTTCTTTTTCATTTAAAGCTTTCTCTAAAGGAAGCTAATGGCCCTTCCGAATTTCCAGCTCTAGGAATCTTGAATAAAAGATCCAATCTTTTATTATAAAGAACCTTTCTTGATGATCAAGATCCTTGATCTTCTTCTTCTTGATTATTCAAAACATAGAACACATAAGAGAAGAAAGGGGAGATGGGTGACCGTACACCTCAAAGAGAGAGGAGTGGGAGGGTGTGAGATTGAGGAGAGGAGAAAATAAAATTCTGGAAATTTTATTGTGTCCCAAGCCTTGGACGTCCACCTCTTTATATATAAGAGCTTGGGTTGCTTGCAACTCAAGAGTCCAATTTCTAATCCAATTAGAATTCCTCAATTTGTTTCTAATTCTTGATTTCTCCTAATCCAATTTGGAATAATCATTAATAGAAACTAACCTTATCCGTTAGTTTCCAACTAATCTTATCCTTATCCTAATCCAATTAGGATTCCTTGATTAGTAAGAAACTAATAGAATCCTTGTCCAACAAGGAATCTTTAATTAGTAACTAACTCTAACTAACTAACTAACCTTATCCAATGTGGAGAGTAGTTATTAGATACTAATTAAATAATAATAAAAATTATTATTATTTAACACCTCCATGAAGTTGGCGTCCCACCCTAGGTGGGACCCACTCCACACGCCCCTAGTGGGTTCTAAACCCTTTTGGTCACTTTAATAATTCTTTTAAAATATTCCCCAATGGGTCCTACCTATTTGGTTTTTCACATCCAATGTGATTCCACCTTTTAGACCTTCACTATACCATATAGTGATTACTTAGAAAAATTAATTAATTAAATTAAATACTTTAAGAAGGTCCTTGTGTGTGGGATCTAATGGGATCTCCTATTTCCGGTTGTGGGACCAAGTACTTCACCTTTTTGGTTGAAGCATTGTTACTAGGAAACACCTTTCCTAAAACTCCATTAGGATCATAGAATGTTATCTAAGTCCCTGGACTTCCACCAATCACAATAATGTCCATTAACACAATGTGACTAACCTCCAGAAATTAGAGAATTTCTTGTAAGTACCATCTCACAATATATTTACAAATAAATCCTTCCACATTCCGATATCACTTGTAAGCTTCCAGGATTGAAACAATTCCACTGTCTTAGTCCCTAGCTTATGAATAGAACCCTTTCTCATGATTACTTTTTCATTGAACTGAACCTCCAAAACATTTTTGAAGAAACATTAGAAAAGAACTGACATATATATTTATATATACTTTTCCATATTAAAAATATCAACTTCGATAAAAACTATTTTACCGAAAAGCACCAATACTAGATTTAACAGTTCAGTTCAACAAGTAGCACCTTGATATCATTATCTCCAATTAAGGAGTTGTGGATTCCTTATTGATTGTTTACACACTTTTCTAAACATTGTGTACATGACCCAACGTACCCGGAGTTCATCCTGTGTATTGGACATTGTCGATTGGCACATCAAAGCCATATAGACAGATGTCTGAGAAGATGTTAACCTCTTAGGTCTAAGAAAAATTTGTCAAATGGATAACCCTAATACAATCTGACAGTGTATTCCATAGGGTATCCACTAGTGACCTCGTTCAGTATTATGTACTTGTTACATATACTCACATGTTAGTCAAGATTCACCACTCTCTGTGAGTGAGATTCATCACACTATCTCATAGAACTACACATATACAAGCCATGATGAAGTACGGCACCCAACCAGTACTCTAGAGGCTTCGAACAATATTAGGTTTACAAGGAATTGGAAAATCATATCTCCTCGCAACCTTTGCATGCTTTTCCTACAATGTTACCCATGAAACTTTATGTCATCATCAAATGAGACAGTAATTAATATAAATACCCTTTATAGTTGGTTGTGTGAATATGATGCTTGTCTAATCAACATAGAAAAGTCTCTTATTGGCTTTCGAGGGCATATATGTCCAACATGCCCTACCAACCCGGTTGCACAATCTCACTGCTCCATGGCCATTCTCAGCTTAGGGCATCAACGTCTTCGGACCCATAGCACCAAAAGCATTAAATGGACATCGATTCATCCTGGTAGCAATCGATTACTTCACTAAACAGGTCAAGGCAGCCTCTTATGACAATGTCACAACATCTGTGGTCTAGCGCTTTCTCAAAAAGGACATCATCTGTCGATACGACATCCGATTCGTGATTGTGACAGATAATGCTCTAAATTTCTGTAATAGGGGAATGACTGATCTCTGCCAGAAATTCAAGATACAACATCACAATTCCACATCATACAGGCCACAGACCAATGGTGCAGTCGAAGCCACCAACAAAAACATGAAGAAAATCCTAGAAAAGATGGCAACTAGCTACTCTGCTTGCCATGAAATGCTCCCATATGCACTCAAGGCCTACAGAACGTCCATCAAAACCTCAATGGGGGCAACACCATTCGCTTTGGCTTATGGTATGGAAGCGATCCTTCCCATCAAAGTAGAAATTCCATCACTCCGGGTGTTAATGGAAGTAGAAATCTCAAAAGCGGAATGGACACAAGCCTGGTATAAGCAGCTAAATTTGATAGAAGAGAGGTGACTGAAAGCCATCAACCACTCTTAGGCCTACCAGAGGCGCATGGCTAGGGCATTCAACAAGAAATTCAAGCCCCGAAGCATCAAAGTATGTGACCTTGGTCTCCAAAAAATGTTGCCAAACCACCCTAACCCAAAGGGCAAGTTCACTCCCAACTACCAAGGCCCATACATCGTCCGAGAAAAGTTCTTCGGCGGTGCCCTTCAACTCGGACGTATGGATGTAGAAGACCTCCCAGAGCCCATCAATATAGATAAAGTCAAACAATACTCCGCTTAGGGTCTAGTCAGATAGGCGCTTTACACTCGTAGATTCTTCGGGAAATGATAGGAGGTCATCCTGGCACCCTCCTTATCCCTAGTAATGTAAACTATTTTAAATAAAATCCGCTAATTAGCCCCCTTGAGCTTAACAATCTTTCCTTTCAGAAAACCTTTTTCAGGGACACCCTCCCTTGCCGTCTACGGCATAAGCTTGAACTGCGTCATGACTTGATCCTGCAAAGGGTACGTAGGTAACCAAATAATCAGGTGTGGTCACCAAAGGGATCAAGATATCTCCTGAATCATCCCCTAAGTGGAATCAAAACCTCTCCGAAGTTTCCCCGCAGAGTCAACTCTCAAGGATATAAAATTTTCGTCAAAGGAAAACCCAAAATAGAAGTCGAAACAGTTGAAACAGTCTCAAAGTCAGAGACTCCCCGCAAAGACAGCCTCTCCAAACTCTCTCCCCAGCAGAATCGACCTCCATACAGAAATCTTTCGGGGACAACCTCCCGAAAACATTCCCCAGCAGAGTCAACCACTCTCAAACTCCCCAAATAAGTTCATCTCAAATGGAGAAAACCCCCAACGTTAGCCTCTATCAATATGAGAATTCCCCAGAGGAGCAAAAAATAACAATAATAATCTCCAGCGAAAATCCCAGGGTGCAAATCAACTGCAACAAGAGAAATCTCAAAGAGAGTACAAATCAACTGCAATAGGAGAAATCCCAAGGTGTCCCAAACTTCAGGCCCTTAGCCTACATTTCGTCCCACTCTAAGTCCTCCTAGATCCCATAGAAACTACGAGTGAAAATTCAATATCACATCTACATCCCCAGCGGAACACAATCTCCAGTAGAGCGCCATCCAGGGCAATAAAGGGAGAATATTCATTTCCCTAACAAATCACGGACATGAGTGAAAATCGGCAACAGCCTATTGCACAAAAATCACGCGATCCCAGACCTTATCTTGCGACTAGGGGCAAAAAATAGACAAAAATCTATCAGCTTTACAAGCATGAGGAAAACCAGCAACAGCCTCATTGCGTAAAAATTATGCGAATCTCATGACTTGGTCATTTCAAGGGCAAAAAAGGGAGAAAAGCTAAAAGGCAGTTTAGCAACAAAATTTGGCACCAATTTGTCTCGTTGAACTCTTTATTATCCCCAGCAGAGATTCCTTAGGGATCAAATCCCCAGTGGAAATTACACAACAGAATCCAGCAGTTTTCTATCACCCAACGGATCCCCAGTAGAAGTTTTTAACTACTTTCTACACTTCAGCAAACTCTCCCTAGCAAGGGTCCTCTAACTTTAACAGCAACAAAACAAGCTTGTCTACCCAGCGACATCCCTAGTAGGGACTAATCCTCTATTGAATCATACTCCATTCTCTGAAAGTAAAAGAAAGACCACATATTCCCGGCAAGACAAGTAGAAGAAGCCAACACCAGCTTTCGAAATCTAGCATGCATGCCCAGAGCATGTCCTCGATGACTTGATTCACCCGCTCGGTTTTCCTGTCGGTCTGTGGATGGAAGGCTATGTTGAAGTCCAACCGAGAACCCATAGTGCTCTAGAAGCTCTTCCAAAACCTAGAAGTGAATCGAGGATCCCTGTCCGACACAATACTCACCGGTACTCCGTGCAACCGAACTACTTCTTCGATGTACAACGCAACTAGTTGGTTTCAGTTGAACGTAGTTCGATAAGGTAAGAAATGAGCGAACTTCATCAAACGGTCAATCACCACCCAAATGGCATCGGAGTTCCTAACTGTCTGTGGTAACCCCACAATGAAGTCCATAGAGATGTTCTCCCATTTTCACTCAAGAATAAGGAGGGATTGTAATAGACTTGTCGGCCTCATGTGCTCAGCCTTGACTTGCTGGCACACAAAGCACTTAGATACATACTCTGCTACTTCCCTCTTCATGTTTCACCACCAAAAGTACCCCTTGAGGTTTCAATACATCTTTGTACCTCCAGGGTGTATAGTATACTTGGACCGGTGAGCTTCATACAAGATTTCTCATTTAAGCTTCTCATCGATAGGGACACATATTCTTCCCTTGAAGGTGATAGTCCCATCATCCCTCACGCCGGAATCCTTGCTACCCTTGCCAACAGACTTATCCCGGTAAGCGAGGAGCTCGGCATCCTTTCCTTGCAACTCTAGGATCATACCCAAGATGTAAGGCCTAACAGTGACATTAACCATTATCAGCCCAAGGGTAGTGAGACTGAAACTGATGTCGAGGTTAGATGCATCCTCCAACAACTTCCACTCTTGTACTATCATGTGAGCCAAGAGTCCATGAGGCTTCCTACTAAGTGCATCGGCCACCACATTTGCCTTACCTGGATGGTATTGAATAAAGCATTCATAATCCTTCAAGAACTCCATCTATCGCCGTTGCCTCAAGTTCAACTCCTTCTAGGAAAATAGATATTTAAGGCTTTTGTGCTCTGTGAATACATTGAACTATTCCCCATAGAGATAGTGTCGCCATATCTTCAATGCAAACACAACAGGGGCAAGCTCTAGGTCGTGTGTAGGGTAGTTCTTTTCATGATCCTTTAATTTTCTTGAAGCATAGGCAATAACTTTCTTGTTTTGCATCAAGACACACCCTAACCCAACGTGCGAGGCATCACTATAAACCACAAAGCCGTCACTCCTGGATGGCACTGTAAGGACTGGAGCAGTAGTAAGCCTCTTCTTCAAGTCCATAAAGTTACTCTCGAACTTGTCGCTTCAAGTAAACTTGGCATCCTTTCGGGTAAGGTACATGAGCGGTGCTGCTAAACTGGAGAATCCCTCCACAAACCTTCGATAGTAGCCTGCCAATCCAAGGAAACTACGTATCTCCGTGACACTCTTTGGTCTCTCCCAGTTCATCACTGCCTTCATTTTTGCCAGATCCACTGAGATACCTTCAGCTGATACTACATGTTCGAGAAATGTCACTTTCTCCGACCAGAATTTGTACTTGTTTAGCTTGGCGTACAATTTATACTCTCGAAGCGTCTCAAGAATAAGGCGAAGGTCTTGATCATAATCCTCTCGGGTCTGGGAATATACCAAGATGTCATCGACAAACACCACAACACATTGATCGAGACAAGATCTGAACACCCGGTTCATCAAGTCCATGAACGCCGCCGACGCATTCATCAAACCAAAAGGCATGACAAGGAACTCGTAGTGCCCGAATCCTGAAAGTCATCTTTGGAACATCCTCTACCTTGATCTTCAATTGATGATACCCTAATCTAAGATCAATCTTTGGGAAAAATCTCGCTCCCTTCAGTTGGTCGAACAAGTCGTCTATCTGTGGTCGGATGAAACCAAGTTGTTGCAATTCCTCTATTTGCTCTTTTAGTTCCTTGAGCTCTATCGGGGCCATCATATAAGGCGCTCTTGAAATCAGAGCTATACCCGGAGCAAGCTCTATTGCGAACTCGATCTCTTGATCCGGAGGTAATCTAGGTAATTCCTCTTAAAACACATTCAAAAACTCGCTCACAGCCAGAATAGCTAGGAGTTTGGTGCCCCTGGATTTGCTAAGCTCATAGTCGCAACGCAAGCAATATCTCTTTCTCTCAATCCTTGAAGGTGGAATGGCTTAAATCCTTTCGGCTTGAAGTTCACCATCTTCTCAAAAAAATCCACGTGTCCGTGGTGAGACGATAGCCAATTCATCCCAAAAATGACATCGAATTCCAAGTCTTGGAAGTCTAGGATGATAAGATCGGCCAACAACTCATTCTGTCCCACTTGAACTACACAGTCCTTGTATATCTGGTTTATATCCACTGACTTGCCAAGCTGAGTTAAAATGGTTAACTCATGCTTCAACGGACTGGAATCGGATGCAGAACCCTTTGCAAAACTAGGCGATACAAAAGAATGAGTGGATCCTGTACATTCATTTAGTAGTAAGGTGCATGTGTAATTAATTTATTCATGTCAATAGGTTTCAAGCAAGAATACATAAGTATAGGTAGCATGTTATACACATAAGCAATCACATTATATAATAACAACCATTCACAATTGGAAACTTTAGCATTATAGCATACCTTGCACGACATCGTCGGATGCACATGCGTCTCATTCCGACAAGGCAAAGACCCAACCCTGGTTTGCCTTGCAAGGCAGAGGAGTGGGCTTTGTGGGCCCAAAAGCGAAAGCCTATGAGGATCCTTGCTGGGAAGTCTGTCGAACTAGGTGCCTGCTCCCTTGAGGCTAGACAGGCAGTAACTGCCTACGAGGGCAATCCCGGATCATATGGTTCACATCCCCACAGTGAAAACATCCACCTGAAATTTGTTGACACTCTCCAATCCGGTGTCTCCGGCTACAATAGGGGCATTCCTCAAATGCCGACAAGGATGTAGGTGGCATATATGGGGTGGCCTATGAGAAAACGGGCCGAGGCACCGGTGTAGTAGTAGACCGAGATGCTTGTGGTGCCAAGGGAGGCCTCTGTGACTGTATCGGCCTGGATGCCTGATATGGGGCTATCCTAGCCCTCTTCTCCGCCGAGCCACTGGACTGACCTCTTATCATCTCTCTCCTCTTGAAGAATTCTTCTGAATTCTTCTTAACAAGCTTCGCCTTGCTCACAACTTCTCCCCATGTGCCCACCTGAAACATCCAGACCCTGTCTCTAATGGAGGGCTTCAATCCTCGCTCAAACTTCCTTACCCGTATAAGTTCTGATGTGATAAGGTGTGAAAATCTTGACAACTTTACAAATGTAGCCTCATAGTCGGCCACACTCAACTCTCCTTGCTCGAGAGTCATGAACTCAATTTCTTTCTGTTCTCTAATAGCTGCCAGAAAAAACTGCTTGTAAAAGACATCTAGAAATTATGGCCATGTCCATGGTTCTCCCGACCTGGTGGATTCCCTCTGTCTCTACGGTGCTCTCCACCAGTGCTCAGCCGCACCTTCCATCACGAAGGTGGCCTAGTCCACTCGCTGCTCATCCGTGCAGTGGAGCGCTCTAAAAATATTTTTCAGTTGCATCACCCATGCTTCAACGATCATGGGGTCCATGGTACCAAAGAAAGTAGGAGGACATAATCTCCTAAATGCCTCCAAACCTGAAGCATGGTGTGCCGGAGTTGGTGGAGGTGTAGAAGGAGTAACAGCAACTGGCCCTGCCACTAACATAGCCAAGGTCTTGACTATAAACGCAAATGCTTGAGAAAATTCGGGCTGCTCATCACCCGAAGGAGCATCACTTCCACTCCCCCTCATGTTATATCCACAACCTCGGGCACCGCGTCTCATGATCAAGTCCTGAGAACGACAATACAACATGAGTCTAACTTGGATACTCATTTAGTCACAACTTCAAATCACCTAACATTTATTGAGCATATGACAATTCATTCAAGGTATACATAGCACCATAAAAGGCATACATTTGTTTTCTAGCGTAAGTTACTAAGTGCGGTTGGTTTCCAACCGGTTATGGACTAAGACTAACTCATTAGTCTGTACTTGGATATGACTCCTCTCTTTGACCTAAGGCCTTGTTCGACTATGGTATCAGTTCTAAGTGACCCTAAGGAATCTAATGCCTAGGCTCTGATACCAATTCTGTCGTGCCCCAAAATACCCCCAAGGAGTTAAGGGATACTTTAGGTGTGGCTATACTTAACTTGGCAAAAATCCTATAATGAACAATGCATAATATGATCTAATAAAGATATAACACATAGTGCAGAAGCTAAAATATTTCAAAAACATAAGCCAGCTTTTTCTTTTCTATAATTGTTCTATATTCCAAGTTTAGGATAGGCACTTGAATCCTCAAACTCCCACTTGAATCCTCAAATCTCCTTCCCTTTCAATCTCTTAGTCTCTTTTAAGTTTAGGATAAGCCAAACCCCCCAAAAGACATCCCCTATTTATAGGCAAAGGGTAGGAACCCTAAAAATCCCGCATAAAATTTCTGAATTCGCAACCTACGATCAATCGTAATATATCTACGATCGATCGTAAATATATTACAATCGCTCGTAGTTTCCTACGATCGATCGTAACCGTTGCTGAGAATTTTGCCCATTTCTGAAATTCTACAATCGATCGTAGAATTTCTACGATCAATCGTAGCTCACCTATGATCGTTCGTAGGGTCTGGACGATCATTCATAATTCTGACAGTAATTTTCCAGATTTTCCCATTTTGGTATTTCGGCCATAAGTTTTGACTCGTTCGTCGGATTTTGACGATTCAACATGCGTTGGACTCGTCATTCGTAGAGGAACAATTCTGACATTTTAGAATCTTTCAATTCTTCTTTATTCATAGACCAAATTGCCCCTAAATTTGACTGGTCTATGAATGGGTTTCAGGAACCCGGGTTTTTAATAGATCCGACTTCGGAAATCCAACTTTTAATTCCAGAAAATGACCTTAAGACTTTAATACATGTCAAAAATATCTGGGGTGCTACAATTAAAGAACTTATCCATAACCTCTGGAATTATCCCTCAAAATTAAAAAGTGGCGACTCTCGAATACTTGTGAGTAAAAATCCTGTGCTCACAAGGTCAATACCGATATTTTGTTACATTTACCGATGACTACTCTGAAATGAAGTAGAAAAGCAATCAGGTAAATGTATTAAAACTCTCAGATCCGACCGAGGAGGAGAGTACCTCTCTAATGAGTTCATGGATTATCTCAAAGATAATGGAATTTTATTCCAATGAACTCACCTAGGATCACCTCAGCTTAATGGTGTTTCAGAAAGAAGAAATTGAACCCTATTGGATATGGTTTGTTCAATGATGAATAATACTGATTTGCAAATTTCTTTTTTGGGAATGCATTAGAGACTGTAATCTATCTATTGAATACTCCAATTGAGCTATGGATGGGGCGAAAGCCTAGTCTAAAGCATGTCAGGATATGGGGTTGTCTAGTTCATGTGCGAAAGCAGAACTTTGACAAGTTGGAAAGTAGGGCTAAGAAGTGCATATTTATAGGATACCTACAAGAAACTCATGGATACTATTTCTATAATCCTAGCGAACAAAAGGTGTTTGTAAGCAGGAATGCCATTTTTCTATAAGAGGATATGATCCTCAATAAAGAAGATGGATTTAGAATAGATCTTGTGGAGCAAAATTAGAATAAAATGACCATGGTTAAACCCATCTTAACTGAACCTTTAATTACACAACAGCCTATAAGAAGTACAAGGATTAGTTAACCTTCATATAGATTGTCTTATCAGCATAAGGTATATTCTATGGAATCAGATTCCTTAGATGATGATCCTTACACTTATCAAGAGGCAATATATGATATTGATTCTGCTAATTGACATAAGGCCATGGAATCTGAAATGGACTCCATGTACTCGAATGGTGTCTGGACCTTGGTTGAAAAACCTGAGGGAATAAGACCCATTGGGTGCAAATGGATCTACAAGAGGAAACATGGATCCAATGGAAAGGTAGAGACCTTTAAAGCAAGGCTTGTGGCGAAAGGCTATAGTCAAAGAGCTGGTATCGACTATGAGAAAACCTTTTCACTAGTAGCAATGCTAAAGTCCATCAGAATTTTGTTATCAATTGCAGCTTACTATGATTATGAAATTTGGCAGATAGATGTCAAAACCACTTTCTTGAATGAAAACATTCAAGAGGATATTTATATGGACCAGCCCGAAGGTTTCAAACTCCATGGCCAAAATAATAAAGTATGCAAAATTGATAAAATCCATATATAGCCTTAAGCAAGCTTCTCGGAGTTGGAACATCCGTTTTGATTAATCAATCAAATCATTTGGTTTTCATCAAAATGTGGATGAGGCATATGTGTACAAAAAGGTCAGTGGGAGTGCAAGAACTTTCCTAGTTCTTTATGTAGATGATATTCTACTTATTGGGAATGATGTAGGAATGTTATCTACTGTAAAAATTTGGTTGTCATGTAACTTTGCTATGAAAGTCCTTGGTGAAGCCTCCTATACAATTGGTCTTGAATTATTTAGAGATCAAAAGAAAGGATGCTGGGTCCCAAATCAATTATATTGACAAGATCTTGCGTAAATATAGCATGAAAAATTCAAAGAAAGGGATTTTACCCTTTAGGCATGGAATTAGTCTCTCCAAATCAAAGTCTCCAAAGACTGGTGATGAAAGAGAGTAGATGAGCCATTGCCCATATGCATCTGCAGTGGGAAGTCTCGTGTATGTTATGTTGTGCACAAGACCTGATATTTGTCACGCAGTGAGTATCGTGAGTAGATATCAATCAAACTCGGGTCCTGAGCATTGGACAACAGTTAAGTACATTTTCAAGTATCTGAGGAGGACTATGCATCACTGTTTGGTTTACAGTGGAGAAGATCTGATTGTTGTAGGGTACACAGATTCAGATTTTCAAGTAGATGTTGATGATAGAAAGTCCCCCTTGGGATTTGTCTTTACTCTTGGGAAATGAGCTTTTAGTTGGAGGGGTTGCAAGCAAACAACAATTACTGACTCAACAACTAAAGCAGAGTATATTGTTGCATGTGATGTTGCAAAGGAAGCTATTTGGATAAAAAAAGTTCATTCTTGAACTTGGTGTTGTTTCCTCGATTGAATCTCCTATCACACTTTATTGTGATAATAGTGGTGCAGTAGCTCTAGCCATAAAGCCTAGAGCACATCAGAAGACTAAGCACATTGAAAGGAGATTCCATCTAATTTGAGACATTGTCAAGAGAGGAGACATCGAGTTATCCAAGATTACGTCAACGGATAACGTGGCAAACCCATTTACTAAAGCTCTCCCTCAGAAGGTGTTTGAGAAACATCTAGAGACGATGGGTGTTAGATACATAGGAGATTGGCTTTGAGTGCAAGTGGGAGATCGTTAGACATATATGCCCATGAAAGCCATTCCAGAATTGTATTAGTCTACTTAATCAATAAAAGCATATTTTACATTCACACATTGTCTTCTACATTTGGTAACATATTAAAAGTATCTCATTAGATGAGACTACTTTATCCCTTAGGTAACATTGTAGGAAAACCATCCAATTAGTTATTAACTAATTGCTAAGGAGATATGGTTTTCTGGTTCCTTGTAGACCTAGAATTGTTCTAAGTTATTTAGAATACGTCTGGACAATATATTCTTACTAACTTACACATTGTTAGTTCCATATGATGGAGTGAAGAATTTCAATCACTGAGAGAAGGGGGTCTCTTAACTAAGATGTGGATATAAGTAAGAAGTACTCATATTGCAACTGGATCGCTCACTGGGTACCCTTAGAAATATACTGTCTATATATGTTTAGGATAGTCCATTTGACAGATTGTCCTTAACCTGAGAGATCGACATCTTCTCTAGTATTTGCCTATATAGCATTGATGTAGCCAATCATCAATGTCCAACACACCGGACTGAATACTGGCTCATTGGGTTATGTACACTATACTAGGAGAAGTGTGTGTACGGTCAACAAGGATTCAACTACTCTTCTAGAGTAATTTATATTGAGTTGATACTTGTCAAAACTGGACTTTAAAAACCCAGCGCTGGTATTTATCGATGTAATGGTTTTATCGATAAGTTTATTTTCTATATAAAAGAAATATATAATTATTATTATTTCTTTTAAAGAATTGCTAAAATAGTTTTGAAAGTCTAAGTTTGACTGAAAGTATCAAAGAGAAAGGGTTCTCAATATAAACTAATAAGATATTGTCCCATAAGCTTATAACAATATTGGAAGTGGAGGGATGCATCTGTAAATAAATCTTGTAATAGAAATACCTGCAAGTAATTCTCTATTTTCTGGAGGTTAGTCACATCGTGTTAATGGACATTATTGTGATTAGTGGAAGTCCAGGGACATAGATAAAATTCTATAATCTTAATGGAGTTATAAGAAATGGTTTCCTAGTAATAATGCTTGAACCAAAAAGGTTAAGCACTTGGTCCCACAACCGGAAATAGGAGATCCCTTTAGATCCCACACACTAGGACCTTCTTAAAGCTTTTAATTAATTATTAATTTATTAATTAATTTCTCTAAGTAAATCACTATATGGTATAGTGAAGCTCTAATAGGTGAAATCACATAGGATGTGATAAACCAAATGGGTCCATTGGGAATTTTGATAAAGATCAAATGATGACCTAAGGGGTTTGGAACTCCTTAAAGGGGCATGTGGAAGTGGGGCCCACCTAGGGTAGGACACCCACTTCATGTGGAGACTTATCTCTTTAATTAGTTAGTTACTAATTATTGATTCCTTATTAGATAAGGATAAGATTAGTTAGTTACTAATTAAAGATTCCCTATTTAATAGGGATTTCATTAGTTTGTTACTAATTAATGATTTCTTATTAGATAAGGATAAGATTAGTTAGTTACTAAATAATGATTCTTTATTAGATAAGGATAAGATTAGTTTGTTACTAATGGATAAGGTTGGTTTCTTTCTAAGATAAATCCTGAATTAATTGGGGATTATCATTAAGGAATCTTTTGAGAAATTCTAATTGGATTACGATAAGGATGAAAGAGTCTTGGATTGCAAGCAAAGCTATCCAAGCAAGCCTATCAACATATGGGACGTCCAACCCTTGAACATAATGATCTCCAACATTTTCTATCTCCTCTCCTCTAGCTCACACCCCCCCTCTCTCCTCTTATGGAAGTGTACGGTCATCAATCCCTCTTCTCTCTTGGTTCTAGTTTTTATCTTGAGCAAAAGTAAAACCAATCTTGTTAATCAAGAAAGGATCTTGAGATTCAAGAAAAGATTATAGAGCTTGAATTGGAAGGGTCACTAGCTTCCAATAGAGAAAGATTTAAAGGAAAAAGAAGGTTCGTGTGAATCGCGAAGGAGACTTTACACTTGCGAAGTTTTACAGGCTTTGTTCTATCGTAGATTTGACTTATCAATATCAAAGTCGAAAAGGTGATTGTTATTTCATCCTTCATTGAATAAAATCAATTAGAATCTTAGTCAGATCTTGGGATTCGATGTATACCCCCCAAGAACTATTTTTCTAAAATTAAAAAGAGGCATACTTTCAGTGAATACCTCACCAACGATTTTATGGATTACTTAAAGGATAATGGGATTATGTCACAATGGTCAAGCCCTGCCTTACCCCAATAGAATGGTGTTTCTGAAAGAAGAAACCTGACCTTGTTAGATATGGTTCGATCTATGATGAGTCATGCTAATGTACCTTCCTAACTTTGGGGTATGCTTTACAAACGGCCATTTATATTCTGAATCGGGTTCCTTCTAAATCAAAAACTGTTACACTCTATGAATTATGGACTGGGAGAAAACCAAGTTTACAACATCTAGGGTATGGGGTTGTCCTACGCATGTTCGCAAGCTTGAGCCTACCAAGTTAGAATCTAGAATAGAAAAATGGAATTTTGTAGGATATCCAAAGTGTCGCAACCCAAAACCCACCCTAGGAGTTAGAGTGAATCTTGGATGACTTAATCGTGACTTATATGACTTACTTGACAACCCAACCTGCAAAATACCTAGAGCATATACAAAGAGGATAAAATAATGGAAGCACTAACTAACATGGCACAACGGAAGACTAACCAAACCTCTAAGTATATATATATGATCCAAGTTGTGTACAAAAAGAAATCACAAAAGAAAGTGCGGACATGCCCGCCATAAATACATGAGTATACTCTCTCAAGCTCACCCACAGCTCACTCACTCACTCAGAATCTACCACCTAATATTAGCCCTCTACCGGAGGTTCCTCCACAGGTTCCTCAATGTACTCCTCTTCTACCCAAGGGCCAGGAACACAAATATCAAAAGGAGCAGACGCTCCACTATCACCTGTCGACATGAGAAGTACGGCTAAGCATAGAATACTCAGCGGGTACTAAATACTAACCAACAGTCATAGTCATAACAATAGCAATATATAAAGCAGGAAGCAATTCATATGATAACAGGAAAGTAAAGCAGTTTATAGTCATGCTTGCATCACATAAAAGCCGATAAAACTCTTGAAATCAACGTGCACTTGACTTGACTTGAAATACTCGTTTCGTGCTTGAAAACTTGTCATGCCGTCTTGCTTGATCTTGTCGAGCGTGTCATGTCATGCGTGTTATGCGTGCTTGCTTGGAATTTAAACATGCTCATATACTTGTGAGATGCGCTTGTGAGATGCACTTGAGAGGGAAGGGAGGCCCTTCTTTAATGAGATGCACTTGAGAGGGAAGGGAGGCCCTTCTTTAATGAGATGCACTTGTGAGTGAGGGGAGACCCCTCATAGAAGGGAGGGAAGTGTAAACTCCCTCCTATGCGATGCTTGTTCTTGTCCTCTTGTCAAAAGCGAGGTAAAACATATCGTAAGATATACCCTACCTCTAGACCTTATTCTTGAAAACATCGATAAACCATGTCATGCATGTCGTGCTCGTGGAATCGTGTACATACTTTCACTTGGAATTAAATATGACATTTGGGGATTTCAACAATACATAGAACATCATTAATTTGAGCAAGTAATTATTCATGCCATTTCAAGAAAGCAAGTAATCACACTATCATAAGCCCTAGCAATTCCATAAGCTTTTAAACATGCATTTCTTGATTTATAACTCATTTTCTTCTCCTTGGCATTTCATCAAACATATGGTGTGTTCATTATTTGTTAAAGCCTACATCATACTTTTCTAGGTGGGTTTACATTCACAACATACACGTATGTTTATTATTGGTACATTGCCCTTCCCATTCCATTCATCACATCATCCACACGACATCCATCGCCCAACATCCATTCTCACACCACATCCATTCATCTCTCATTAGGTTCATACATTAGGCAAAACAAAGAAGAAGGAAAGAAAAAAGGTATGAACTAGGAAGGTAGCATAAGGTACCGACCTTGAAGAAGCGAGGAAAACCCTCGAACACGTGCGTGAAGTCGTTGCCCTAGCATGAAGAACGTGCTCCCGACAAGCTTGAACCTTGGATTGAAGAATCCAAGCCTTGAGGTATAATCTAGGGTCCTTATAAACCCTTTGATTCCTTCCCAAATGAAAACCCTAGGTAGAATCCCCTTTCTCCTCTCTCCCTTTCTCTCAAAAAGCCTAAGTGTGGTGAATGAGACCCTAATGGCTCGGGCAAGCCTTAAGAGGCAAAGGTGTAACACCCAAATGATGAAACAACCCTTAATGAAATTCTGCAAAACGCGATAGACCGATCGATCGGTGGTAAATACCGAGCGATCGGTCTCCTACCGAGCGACCGATGTTTTGACCAATCAACTGGTCAAAAACAAGCTCTCTGGAATTTTTCCCCATACAAAAAAATGCACAGTCGATAGCTACCGATCGATCGGTTATGGACCGATCGATCGCTACATGGACCGAGCGATCGGTGTTCTGCAAATTCCTACACTGAATCCATTTTTCACCCATTCCTACTACTTGGACTTATCCTACTTTCCTTTTGACCTTTTCTAAACATGTTTGGGACCTCTTTAAGTTTTATAGACATTAATAAATAATTTATTTAATTAGTTATATCATTCTTGCAACACTTCTCAAAGTTTCCCATTTCTCATTTCATGAAATTAAGGATTACAAGGCATTATGCCTTGACACACATCCCAAGGCACATACAAAAAGTTTCGGGATTCTACATCCTCCCCCCTTATAAAAATTTCATCCCCGAAATTTGGACGGTACTTGCATTACAAAACCAAAACAAAATTACATGGTACATACAAAAGCCTATTCAAACAACTCAGGGTACTTTTCTTTGACTTCGGCCCCTCGCTCCCATGTAACCTCTTCTCGAGTATGATGTTGCCATTGCACAAGAACCAATGGGATAGACTTGTTGCAAAGGACTTGATCTCTCCGATCCAAGATATGAACCGGCTTTTCAACCAACGTGAGATCTTCTCAGATTTCTAACGGTTTCAACTCTAGGACATGCGAAGGGTCCGCAGTGTACTTCCGAAGCATAGACACATGGAAAACGTTGTGAACTACGGCCATGTGAGGTGGAAGAGCTATCCTGTAAGCAACTTCACCAACCCGCATGATGATCTCGAATGGCCCAATATACCGAGGACTGAGCTTGCCTTGCCTGCCAAATCTCATAATCCCTTTGCTAGGAGATACTTTCACAAAGACTTGATCCCCAACCTGAAATTCCAAGTCCCTACGGCGAGTGTCAGCATAGCTCTTTTGACGATCTTGAGCGGCTTTCAACCGATCCTGGATGATCTTGACTTTGTTAGCTGTTTGCTCGATCAACTCCGGACCTAACACCTTTCTCTCTCCTACCTCATCCCAGTAGAGAGGAGACCTGCAGCTTCGCCTATACAAGGCCTCAAATGGTGTCATTTGGATGCTCAACCGGTAGCTGTTATTGTAGGCAAACTCTACAAAAGGCAAGTGTTCTTCCCAACTGCCCTTGAAATCCAACAAACACGCCTGAAGCATGTCTTCGATAACTTGGTTCACCCTCTCGGTTTGTCCATCCGTCTGTGGATGAAAGGCAATGCTGAAATCAAGTTGGGAACCCATATCTTCCTGAAAAATTTTCTAGAATCTTGATGTGAATCTTGGATCCCGATCTGACACAATACTGACTGGCATCCCGTGCAACCTAACCACTTCCTTGAGATATAGTGCGGTCAACTGACTAAAGTTGAAAGTAGTTCAGTAGGGTAAGAAATGCACGGACTTTGTTAAACGATCCACCACAACCCATATCGCATCTGAGTTCATTACCATCTTTGGCAAGCCAACAATGAAGTCCATGGAGATGTTCTCCCATTTCAACTCAGGAATTGGGTAGCATAAGGTACCGACCTTGAAGAAGCAAGGAAAACCCTCCAACACGTGCGTGAAGTCACTGCCTTAGCTTGAAGAACGAGCTCCCCACGAGCTTGAACCTTGGATTGAAGAATCCAAGCCTTGAGGTATGATCTAGGGTCCTTATAAACCCTTTGATTCCTTTCCAAATGAAAACCCTAGGTAGAATCCCCTTTCTCCTCTCTCCCTTTCTCTCAAAAAGCCTAAGTGTGGTGAATAAGACCCTAATGGCTCGGGCAAGCCTTAAGAGGCAAAGGTGTAGCGCCCAAATGATGAAACAACCCTTAATGAAATTCTGCAAAATGCGATAGAGCGATCGATCGGTGGTAAATACCGAGTGATCGGTCTCCTACCGAGCGACCGGTGTTTTGACCGATCGACTGGTCAAAAACAAGCTCTCTGGAATTTTTCTCCATACAAAAAAATGCACCAGCCAATAGCTACCGATCGATTGGTTATGGACCGATCGATCGCTACATGGACCGAGCGATCGGTGTTCTGCAAATTCTTACACTGAATCCATTTTTCACCCATTCCTACTACTTGGACTTATCCTACTTCCCTTTTGACATTTTCTAAACATGCCTAAGACCTCTTTCAGTCTTATAGACATTAATAAATAATTTATTTAATTAGTTATAGCATTCTTGCAACACTTCTCAAAGTTTCCCATTTCTCATTTCATGAAATTAGGGATTACAAGGCATCATGCCTTGACACACATCCCAAGCCACATACAAAAAGTTCCGGGGTTCTACATAAAGGAAATTACGGGTTTCTATTTCTACTCCAAGGTAGACCAAACAATTATTGTTACAAATCATGCCACTTTCTTGGAGGAAGATATGGATCTTCTTAAAAATGTTGAATTTCATGAGATGAAAGACAACATAGCTAATATCCCACCTGAACCTAATTCTTCCACTGTAGACTCTTCTAATTCAATTCCACTGAGAAGGTCTAAAAGAGTTTCTAGACCACCAGATAGACTTTAATATTACAATAGTGAGGTTCATCTAGTTATCCCTGATGATGAGGATACAGATCCTAACACTTATCAAGAAGCTACATTAGATGTAGATGCACCTCAATGGTATAAAGCCATGAATGCTGAAATAAATTCCATGTATGACAACGGCGTTTTGACTTTAGTAAATCCACCAGATGGTATAATTCCCATTGGATGCAAATGGATTTACAAAAGGAAGAAGGGTGTCGATGGCAACGTGGAGACCTATAGAGCAAGACTTGTTGCTAAAGGTTACACTCAAATTCAAGGAGTTGATTATGAGGATACTTTGTCACCAATAGCTATGCTCAAATCCATCCGGATATTGCTAGCTATAGCTACACATCATGACTATGAGATATGATACATGAATATCAAAACTATTTTCCTAAATGGAATGTTAGAAGAAGACATCTATATGAAGCAACCTAAGGGCTTTATTGCTCCTAACCAGGAGAACATGGTATGCAAGCTAAACAAGTCAATATATGGTTTGAAATAAGCTTCTAGAAGATGGAACCAAAGATTTGATCTTTCCATCAAAGAATATGGATTCCAAAAGAATTTAGAGGAATCTTGTATTTACAAGAAGGATGGTGGGAGAGCTACCGTATACCTTATTCTCTATGTAGATGACATCCGACTCATTGGGAATGATATAGGGATGTTGTCATCAGTCAAGATTTGGCTTTCTCAATATTTCTTAATGAAAGACTTGAGAGAGACATCCTATATTCTCGAAATAAAGATCCTAAGAGACAGAAAATATCAGATGTTGGGATTGAGCCAAACTTCCTACATTGACAAGATCTTGTCAAGGTACAGTATGAGTGATTGTAAACCAACTCTCATTCCCTTTAGACATGGTGTTACTTTTTCTAAAAAGATGGCTCCTATGTTAGCTAATGAGATCGAGCAAATGAAGAGGTGCCCACATGCTTCGGCAGTTGGAAGCCTCATGTATGCCATGTTATGTAACAGACCGGATATCTGTCATGCAGTGGGAGTTGTTAGTTGGTTTCAGAGTAATCCAGGAGTCATTCATTGGACTACTGTGAAGCACATCATGAAGTAACTGAAAAGGACTAGGGATTATGTGCTTACTTTTCAATCTGAAGATCTCGTTAGAGTGGGTTATACTGATTCTGATTTCCAATCTGATTCGGATAATAGAGCTTCCAAATCTGGATATATGTTCACACTAGGTGGTGCTGCTGTGAGTTGGCACAGCATAAAGCAGAAAAGTATTGCAGACTCCACCATAGAAGCAGAATAATTGCGACTTCTGAAGCTACAAAAGAAGCAGTCTGACTCAGAAGGTTTTTGCAAGAGCTAGGAAATGTTCCTTCAGCAATTAAACCTATCACTCTCTTTTGTAATAGTAATGGTGCAGTAGCACATAGCAAAGAACATAGGAGCCATAAGAAGATGAAACATATGGAGAGGAAGTATCATCTCATCTATCAAATTATTGAAAGGCAAGACATCATTGTTACAAATATTAGTTCTCAACTTAATGTTGTTGACCTGATACAAAAGCTTTATCAGATAAAGTATTTGTAACATACTTAGATAGTATGGGATTGAAATCTATGTCACAGTGACTTTAAGGGTAAGTGGGAGATTGTTGGACATTATGCCCTAAAAAATCATTTAGATTGTGAGATTTCTATTGATTAGATTAATAAAAACATCTTCTTTATCTATTGTGAATTCATTATGGGTAATTGACAAAGATCATGAGATGATCTATACGATATGAGATATCGAACAACGTCCCTAGGATATATTGTAGGAAAGCTATGTGATTGATTATGGACTGACACGAGTAGGTATAGCTTTCTAATTCCTTATACCTTATAGAGTCACAACTGTGCGTGAAGCTGGGCACTTCACTTATATGGCTCCCACAATGCTTAGATGTTCTCAATTGTTGTGTCGCACCCCAAAATACCCCCTAGGAGTTAAGGGATACTTTAGGACTGACTAAACGTACCTGCCAAACCATCTTGAAGTAAACAAGGCTAACATAATACGATACTATCAATAATAAGAGCGTGGAAGCTAAACATGCATGCTGAAGCGTAAACTAACTATTTTTTTTCTTCTAAAATTCCAAAATAGTATTCCAAGTGAACATATACGCAACACATATCCCAGTCTAAGGTGGACAGGCCCACCTATCAAAATATCAAAATACACAAAAGAACCCTCTCGTACTCTTCCCTCAACAATAGTCGAGTACGGCCACACATCGAGGTCTCTATCCGCTTGAGACTATAACGGGATAGACGGCTCTCTCTCCTCTACGTACTCTTCCTTGACCCAAGGCTCCGGGTCGATGGCTTCCTCGGTATCTGCCGACATAAAGGTGCGGCTGAGCATGGAATACTCAGTGAGTACAAACTACTAGTTAACCATAGCAATAATAAAAGAACAACAAGGGTGAACACAATACAAGGTATCAATTCAAAGCAACAGTAGCATCATGAGATAAACGGTATTGAACATGAAACAATATCAGTATCTTGACATGCGTGCATGATTGCAAAAACTCCGATAAAACTCATGCTTGGAAAACTCATTTCATGTCTCGGTATTGCTTATGAAAATCATCCATGCGTGTCTTGTCTCATCTTGTATACTTGTGAACCTTTTCTTGTGAGCCTCTTCTTGTGAGCCGGAGGCTAGTACCCTTCACTTAGGCTACCAACCTCCTTGACATATTTCATTTACTTGTGAGCCAGAGGCTAGCACTTGAACCTCCCTAGGCTGCCAACCTCCTTGACATATTGTTTTCTTATGAGTCAGAGGCTAGTACCCGCACATCCCTGGGCTACCCACCTCCTTGACATATATTGGTTTTAGTTACTTGTTTAGTTTTCTTGTGAGCCAGAGGCTAATACCCGCACATCCCTGGGCTACCAACCTCCTTGACATCTAGTGTTTTTAGTTTTCTTGTGAGCCAGAGGCTAGTACCCAAACATCCTTGGGCTACCAACCTCCTTGACATGCAATGTTTTCTTGTTGACTTATTATATGCATATAATCTTAAAAACTCGGTTCATGCAAACATGCGTGCTCATGTGCGTGTTAATAGTGACAATCATGATGACATGCTTGGATGAGAGGATCACATAAGTATAGCATTTCCATTTCGAATATAAGCATAAGGGAATGTAGATAACATGTAGGGTATTTGATAAAGGTAGGCATTTAAACAGAATAACTCAATCCATGCTTTCATAATTCAAGTTCATTTATTCTAATCGTCATTTAAGCATTTTATCAAACACTTGGTGTGCAACCACATTCATAGTCATTTCGTTTCGATTTCTTAATGCATATATTTCATCACACCACTCACAAAGTATTCATTATGTTTGAAATGCCCATCCACCATTTTTCCCGCACACATTCATCAACCAACACGGCATCCAATCGCCTCATCCCCATTTCATCCATTCATACATCCCACTATTCATTCACATTTATCTTGTTTAGATTTAGGGAATATGGCACATTTCAAGAAAGGGAAAATACAAGATCAAATCATGATTTTTAAAAGGAAAAACCTAGGTCATTGCTAGAGAAGTTAGTAGAGTGTACTAACCTTGAATGTCAAGTTTGATCTTTGAGGAAACCCTTGACTGAGGGTGGTTCTTGCTTAAATCTTCAAGCTTGATCCCTTAATCCCAATACCAAGATCCCCTCTTGGATCTTCCTTCAATCTCCCTTCTCCTCTCCTTTCTCTCCTCTAGGTTAGAAATTCCCAATAGTGAGATCCCTAACCAAGACAAGAGTTAAAAACCCCCAATTCCACCACCAGTTACCACGTGCGATCGATCGATCGTGGGTCCTTGCGATCGATCGCACATGGATGCGATCTATCGCACATATACCCGAGCACTATTGTCTGTTTTCTCCCTATATGCGATTGATCGCACATATTTACAATCGATCACAGATCACTGCGATCTGTCGCACCTGAGACCTCATCCATCGCATATGATCCAGAGACCTTGGGACCCATTTTGCCTGCATGCGATCAATCGCACATCCCAGATTTTGTTTTTTTCGCCCCTACAGATCCATAAGGGTGTTTCCAACCTCATTTTCACAACCTATAGGGTCCTAAACCCCTTCCCTCACACTGTCCTTTGGTGATTAACCTCCAAGCCATCTTGAATGCCAATTTTAACCCAAGGATTACCAATTGGCCCCAATTACACTATTCATTAGTCAAATAAAGTTTCAGGGTGCTACATCCTCCCTCCTTACAAAAATTTCATCCTCGAAATTAGGAAAGGACATACATGCACAAAACAATAAAATTTTATAAAAGAGGGTCAAAGCCTTAAACAAACAACTGAGGATATTTTTCTTTTACTTCTGCCTCACGCTCCCATGTAGCCTCTTCTACCGAGTGATGTTGCCACCTTACAAAGACCAAAGGGATGGTCTTGTTGCACAAGACTTGATCTCGCCTGTCCAAGATCTGCACTGGTTGTCAACGAGTGTGAGGTCCTCCCGGATCAAGCTCGATGACATGGGAAGGATCCGGAATATACTTTTGGAGCATAGAGACATGGAACACGTTATGGACCACCGCCATATAAGCGGGTAAGGCAACACGGTAAGCCACCTCACCGACTCTAGTGATGATCTCGAACGGACCCACGTATCTTTGACTGAGCTTGCCCCTCTTCCTGAATCTCATAACACCCTTGGTCAGTGAAATCTTGACAAAAACAAGGTCACCGACTCGGAATTCAAGATCTCTCCTTCGGTTATCGGCATAGCTTTTCTGTCGATCTTGTACGGTCTTCAACCTCTCCCGGATGAGCTTGACTCTATCCGCAGTTTTTTAATCAAGGCCCAAAATATTTTTTCTCCAACTTCATCCCAATACAAAGGGGATCTACAACTCCTTCCGTATAATGCTTCAAAAGGTGTCATTTGTATGCTTGCCTGATAACTATTGTTGTAGGCAAATTCCAGCAAAGGTAGGTGATCTTCCCAACTTCCTTTGAAGTCTAGCATACATGCACGGAGCATGTCTTCAATAATCTAATTCACTCACTCGGTTTGCCCATCCGTCTGCGGATGGAAAGCCATGCTAAAGTCTAACCGGGAACCCATTGCCCCTTGAAAACTTTTCCAAAACCTGGACGTGAATCTCGAGTCCCGATCCGACACAATGCTCACTGGTACCCCATGTAACCGGACTATCTCTTTGATATACAAGGTAGCCAATTGATTGGAGTTGAAGGTGGTCTAATACGGCAAGAAATGGGCGGACTTCGTGAGTCTGTCAACCACCACCCATATAGCATTGGTGTTCCTTACCATCTTTGGCAATCCCAAAATGAAGCCTATGGAGATGTGTTCGCATTTCCACTCAGGAATAGGGAGGGACTGCAAAAGTCCGGCCTATCTTTGGTGTTCGGCTTTGACTTGTTGGCACACCAAGCACCTGGATACATACTCTGCTTCTTCACGCTTCATGTTCCGCCACCAAAAGTGCCTTTTCAAGTTTCTATACATCTTGGTACCCCCAGGATGCACCGTATACTTCGAATGGTGAGCCTCATCCAAAATTTCACTCTTTAGCTCTTCATCGGTGGGGATACAAAGTCTACCCTTGAACGTGATAGCCCCATCACCGTTCGTGGCAAAGTCCTCGCATCCCTTATTAACCGCATTGTCACGGAAAATGATCAACTCGGCATCCGCTACTTGCAACTCTCGGATCCAATCCATGATGCACGGCTTCACCGTGATATTTTCCATCAATGGCCCATGCATAAGTGGGTCGAACCAACTGTCCAAGTTGGAAACATCCTCGAACAACCTCCACTCCTTCA